>OY759170.1:65842930-67042930 GCA_963662145.1 Sturmia bella | reverse complement strand
CCAATAGCAAATTGTTGTGTATACAAATTGACCCGGCCTAATGTATGTATGTATAAGTAGTAAAATCTTGTGGCTCATCTTCTGTTAAGACATTTCATCTCCGCTCTCCCCTGTTTCAGGGTTGCGTTTTGCAATTTTTAAGAACAGAGAAAGCGGGGATTAAGTGGCGGAATTCAAGGATTGTTAACAGGTGCCCGCGAAAATATTTTCTTTTTGTTCGATAGTGCAGTAGACATCGAAAACGTAAGTTAGACCCTGGACTTATGATTTATTTTAATATAATAATTTGTTGTCAAATAAAATTTTCTATTAATTTTTATTTTCAACAAGATTTATCTACAGAACGCAAAATTTATTACGTTGTTTAAGTGAAAGACATCTTCATCATGCTTCATGTCTCCCGGCCGCCACAGAATTTACATCTCTGATTATGACTACAGTTCCTTTCACTTTGCTTTTATTATATATTTATATGAATATTTAAGAGGCAAGAGATCTATAAAAATTAAGCCCCTCCAAATAACTTCAAAGCCAACAGACATGATTTACGAGTGTATAAAGTCTTAAAGCAAAACCCCCACCAGGTCTATAAAATCCGTTAATGAATTTGTCTACAACCATGTTCGAAAAATGTAAAACTTAAATTATTGCTTTTAATAAGTTTTTGTGTTAATTGATTGCATACGAACACGTACCTTAGAAAAGGAGACGTTTTAATTTGCTGGAAAACACTGGATCGCACGTGTGGTATTTTAAGTTTCAAGTATTTATGAGCTGAGTACGTAACAATGACAAGTCCTAAAGGCATTTAATTAATGTTCTTGTCACTTAAATTAGCAGGCTGTTAAGAAAAAAAAATCACCGAACGAACCCTAGAGAGATATTTACAGCGAGAAAGAGAATACAAGGGATTTCTTTTTTATTAGGGAAGTTGCAAATAAGAGCATTGAAAAACAATTGCCCATTAAGACTGAATTTTGCAGGCATTAGTTGATTACTGTTAATGGCTTAGGGATTGTTATTTCTCAGGAGTTTTAGTTTCCTATTCGTTGACTAATCTCTGTGAATAAGGGGGCCGAGAAATGATAGCCCAAAGAAGCCAAGAAAATAAAAAACAGTTTGCAAAGCCTTAAAACTTATAGTAAGCAATTAAGACTCAGGGGCTATAAAAGAACACATGCTGGCGGATTAAATATGTCCACAGAAAATAAAACCGAAATTACAAAAGTATGGAGAAGTCGTTTTTTTTTTTTTTAATTAAAACCCAGTGTTACCTATTAACACATAGACATACGCCCGGGGATGCTGCCTCATCTACACACCTGGTATAAACATTGAGGAATCGCAAGCTCTTAATGTTACTGGTGCGAATATTGAGTGCAATGTTCGCTGGCCAGAGCTTTGCTTGAGTTCTTTGATTTTTGGAAGCTTCCATCTGCACACAAAAAAATTATCATTCAAATATATTCGGTCCACCATTTGCTTGAAAATCGATTTCTTATCCACAAAAATATTTATAGTGCTTATTAATTTATTGTTTGTTGTTACAACATTGAACTTATTTTTTTAACTCAGTATTTGTAGGACCTAAATTTAACAAAATATCATCATTTGATTCAGCTAATATAGTGTTTGAAGGAAAACAAAATGTTGTGTGTGTGTGTGTGATCTCCTCACTATTTAAACCACTATAGGCAACCGGAAATGGAGCACAACTCTCTATTTTGGGGCTTGCAAGAAAGAAAAAAAACGACTGAACGTGTGCTGGAGAGGGCAAAGAAGCTTATCAGTGACAGTGACAGTGGCATATGCCAAATCTCTTGATTGACTCGAGCATCATCGCAGTGTGGGGTGTGACACACGGTTCTATCGCTATTATAAGGGATTTAGCTGTAAAGAGATCAGAGATCTTGTTCCCGAAACCCACATATTTTTTACGCAATACAGATGCATGGTCAAGAGCACATCTATATGTAGTCGATTGGGCGACCAGTGAATCGCACAACGCATTACAAAGAACAAATTGCCTGCAGACATATTCCCCACCAGTTACAATATAAAAATGTTGAAATCAAACGTACACAAGCCTCGCCAAGTGGGCCTGCGATCGACTTATAGAAGATGCCGATTTTGGCAAAAAAAAAAAAAAGAGTCATCTTTTCAAATGAAGCTCATTTTGATCTTGGCGGGTATGTAAACAAGCAAAATTGTCGCATTTGGGGCACAGAAAACCCGCACGCATGCATTGAAAAGCCGACGCACCCAAAACGAGTCACTGTTGCGGATTTTGGTCCAGAGGCATAATTGGGCCATTTTTCTTCGCAAATGAGCAAGAAGTGGCCGTTACAGCCAATCCCGATCATTATCGGGCCATGTTCAACGAATTTTTGTTCCCAAAAATTGAAGAGGAGAGTATTGGCAACATTTGGTTTCAACAGGACGGCGCTACGTGCCACACAGCCGAAGCTACACTCGAAGTTTTGCACCGTTTTAAAAAAAAAAGTCATTTGGCGGACCCTATATATGGAAATCACCGCTAGTTTTCCATATTTTCTTTTAGTTTGTTAAGCAAAATTTCAGAATGTAAATTTTTGTTTCAATATGTATTAGAAAGCAAATCATATACAGCTGTGATGCTGTATTCGAAGAAAAACCCCCCAATTTAAGATTTTTTTCGTATTTGCTTAGCAGACATTGGGTGTGCCCCTAATTTGTGTACATTTGCAACACGTTAGGAGTTGTTGTAAATGCACACAAGGAAATCGCCAAGTTAATTTTTATTTCATTTTACGTAAAACAACATGTTTATAGAGTTGTAAAATTTATTACTCAATTCATTATTTTTTTTTTTCAAACTTTAAAATACACAGGCGTTCTAAGTTGTTCTTAGAGGTATAAAATTAAAAGAAAAATAAATATTATAAATACACTTTGAGAAATATTTTGAAAAATTCGCTAATTGGAAAGCAGTTTAGTATCAATATTGTATTTAAAAGTATTCAGTTGAAACTCTTCTTACATTTATACTGGAAAACCAAGTACGCAGATAGAAAAAAACTTGTGCTAAATTTAAGTTTTTTCTACTTGATTTTAGTACGAACGGAGTACTTGCAAATTTAAGTGTGCGTGGCACACAAGCGCGCTTAAACTAAGCCGAATATTGATTATAAAAGAGAATCAATCCCATACATTTATATTAAGTTCCTTTTCAGGCTCAAGTTCAACCCTTGGTTTGTCACTTTTAAATCAAGATTAATTAAGTAAAGAAAAGTAATGGCTTAAAATGCGTTTATGGGGCTCAAGTTCATTCTATAATATTATTGTTGTGACTGACACTAACTAAATAAGACAAAGAAAACAGCAAAGACCTTTAGCTAATTACACAACTAGCTGTTTCATAGCCGCCACACTTCTCAACATCACCCGCCCTTGAAATCAGAGGCTTATGTTTCTAAAACGATACTCATGCCGTTGAGCCAAGCTGATGAGAAGTGTGGCGGCTTCGAAACAGCTAGTTGCCCATCTAGCTAAAGGTATTTGATGCCTTATTTGTCATCAATCACAAAAGTAACATAGAACGCACTTAAGATTGACAAAGGCAATAGAAAGTGATGAACATTTTCAAAGAAGACAAGAAAAAAAACTTGATATCAAGACTTATTAGCTGGGGAGCGTACCACAGCTGTTTGAAGTTCACCACAACAATTAACAATAAAAGAGAATTAAGGTGGGATCACACGATTGCCCCAATGCACCAATTTTACACAATTTTTATTAGGCTGAATTGGAGCATAATAAAAAATTTGTCCCAATCAAATTCTCTGCAATCACATGATTGTCACATTTTACTGAAATTTTGTTGACGCAAATTGTCGCAAAACAATTTAGTACCAATAATTGCTGCATTATAGTCACACGATTGTTACATTATACGGCAACTCTGAGAAACAGCTGTTGTAGCTGATGACAAACTTTGTTTTCCCAAAAAAAAAAATTAATTAAATTTTAAAAATATGGTTTGTTCATTAAAAAGAAAGAAAATTGCTTCGGCTATTATTATAATGTTGTGCGGCTATTATTATAATGTTTAGACAATTTTGAAACTAAATAAATGTATACATATGTATGTATGTATATTATTGGCGGATTTTGTCTTCTTTGGTTGCCGCATGAGAACACAATAAATATTGGTGCATTTTTAGAATTTTTATTGGTGATTAGTTTTATGTCAAGTGTTCACACGTCGTTGTCGCATCAGGATTGTATTTTATTGGGACAAATAGGAACAACATTCGTTTTGGTTGCCGCATGAGCCAATAAATTGTGCTCGATTGGCTCACAAAATGTAACAAAAATTGGTGCATTGCGGCAATCGTATGATCCCACCTTTAGGTCATTATTTTTGTACAAATTTAACATGAGTCTTGGTGAACATTTTGCCATATTAATTTAACATTGAAATTATTTTCAGTGTGCATACGATATTGGAGCTTCATCATAATATGTAGCAAAATTTGCGAAACCTTTTTATTCGTTATTTTAGTGATGTGCATGTTTGAAAAGCTGTCAAATCAAAATTGTTTACATGCATATACAAATTCATATTAAAATTTAATTTCACTGGGACACTTCTACAATCAAATATTTTCTAGTCCTGTCACCTTATTACATCCAACTTGGGGCACTCCTGTAGCAGGACAAGCAATTTTTAACAAACAAATAAATACTTGGAGGTATCAAAAGAACATTTTTACGATAATGTTTTTTAATGATGTTTTTTCTCTCTCTGCTGTTTTCTTACAGACATGAATAAAAGAAACATAAAAGCCATACAAAATCAAAATCATCTATAAACTACAATTACATGTAACCAAAAGTACTAAACACATATTTTTATAGCAACACGTTTCCATTCACAGAATTCGCAAGCATAATATCCAAGTTTTAGTAAAAGCAGCAAACGCACAGCAGTTGTGGCAGCCAGTATTACAAGAAAAAACGAATGGAGTCTTCAGCTCGCAAAAAAGATTATAGAGAAAATCCTTATGCTTCCGTCTACAATGCCACTACCATCCCACTCAATGCCGCCAACAACAAATGCAAAGCAAGAATCGTTGCTACAAAAACGAAAAAGTCAATGCGTCGTGATAAAAGCGATTTGGGAGAAAATTTTATAGCACCTGACGGTGGGTGGGCATGGCTGGTTTGTGTTGCAGCCGGTGTCTCAAATGTAAGTTGGACATACCATTCATTTATTGTTGAAATGAAAGCGAACATTAAATTATTGTTTACTGCACAGAATAGAGTTGATGACGCCGACATACTTATGTTATGCTGTCTGTCTGTCTGTCTGCAGTATTATTTGCTTGAACATCACTTCGTTTTTAATGCCTGTTGCACATTTCTCTGCTTCTCTTTTCTTTTCCAGTTGACCATTTATCCTTGCATTCAGCAATTTGGCTTTATTTTTCGTGAACGTCTCATTAATTTGGGTCTAACAAATTCACAAATTACAACAATTATTAATACACATCCGGCGGTTTCAGCGTGCACAGGTAAGGGAAAGATTTCCATGAGGAACTTTATTCGTTATTCCTACACAATATGCCAGAGGTTTTTTATAATAAAATTTTATTGTGTGTAACGTTTGGAATATTGGAAAAACAATTTTTAAAAGAATTTAGGTCTTTATTATTTTACGCCCTTATTCATAATAAATACTTCAGGTTTATGTAACTCTTATTTGACAAATTTTCCATACAACTTTGTCAAATAAGAGCTTTATAAGTCTGAAATATTTTTTTATGAATAAGGATGTCAAATTGAAATAATTGCTTTGACTGATATGAATTAGAGCACACAAATAAAGCAGAGCTATGACTTGAGCTGGGGTACAGCTGCATTTTTTGGACACGGTGTGCATTTCATTACTGCCACGAACTTGTGGCGGCTTCAAATCAGATAGTTGTACCCCAGCTCCAGTCTTAAACATATTAAAAAATTCCTAGAGCTGGGGTACACCTGGATATTTCCAAGCCGACACAAGTTTACAGTCATAATAGAGGTTGCTGAGAAGTGTGGCGCCCTTAAAACAGCTGGCTGTACCCCAGTTCTGCTTTATTTAAGACTGGACTGTTACGAAGCCGATATTGGTTATAGTTACAATGGAGGCTGCCCAGAAGCGTGGTGGCTTTGAGATAAATAGTTGTGAACCGGATTCTGCCATACATTTGCTTCCTTTATGTTAGATTGAAGCTGGGGTACAACTAGCAGTTCCGAAGCCGTCACAACTTTACGGCCGTAATGGATGTTGATGATGCATTTTTTTAGAGCTAAAAGTTCACCTCCTTAAATGATTTATATCTTTCTCAGCTGTCTATATGCCGCCGGCAATTCGTTGATGCAACTCAACTTGAAGTAACGACGTCATATAAAGGGCGGTGGCAGACAGAAAACAATTACGAAAGTCTATTTTTAGACCTAAAATAATACATTTCAATTGGCTGTTATAGCAAATAAATATTTATATTCATTTTTGAAGACTTTTCAAAATTTTCAATTTAGTGAAAAAGTTGTTTCGTTTGAAATTGTTTGCATGGAAAGTCACCAAAAATCGTGACTGGCGATTTTAATCTGAATTTCTATATATGACAAAATTTTCTACTTTAGTTTACTGGTTTGATGTATCCTAAATCATTTCAAAATTATATTTTTGCTCTCATCACATTATATTATCAATAAGACCTTTCTTTCTTTTAAAATAATTTTTAAGGTCTTCTGAATGGGCCCATGTTTAGACGTTACACATTTCGCCAAGTAGCCATGGTGGGCTCCATACTGATATTTTTCGGCATTCTGCTGACAGCGTTTTGTGAAACATTTCTGGAATACATTATCAGTTACGCTCTACTTTTTGGTAAGTATTATTATTTATTATTAATATTAATATAATAATAATTTTGGTAAGTAAGTTTTTGTATGTTTATTTTCATCTCCAAAACAAATTCTTATATTTCGTGCACAGGTTTTGGTGCTGGCATCACCGTGTCTGCCTCCACACTGGCCGTTAATACTTATTTCAAAAATAAGCGTAGAAAAGCGGCCGGGTTTTCATGGACTATAACTGGTTTTGGTCCCATAGTTCTGCCCCATATAGTCACATTTCTAGTAACGTTTTATGGCGTCAAGGGCACCGTGTTTATATTTGCCGCCTTGTCGCTGCATACGTTTATGGCTGCTCTGATATTCCAGCCAGTACAATATCACATCCGAAAACCACCCGATGAAGGCGGGCTGCCTGCCTGTGTGTCACCAGAGCCGCCACAACATTTATGTAAATTCTGTGAAATGCAACAGAAGAAGGAGACTGGCATATTTTCCTCACAGTATCTGTATCAAGAGGACGATGAAAATAAGCCAGGATTTGAAATAATCGAACCTGGCACTCCCATGCTTTCGCGTGCCAATGATGGTTTGTATGGCTCCCGATTGTCGTTGGCGTCGAAGAGAAGACTGCGTTTTCGCACAGTTTCGAGCTCTAAAGATATAGAGAATACGACGCGCATTAGTCGTTTGATTAGTGAAGATGAGGAGTTGAGACAGAAAAGCAGCTTCAAGCCCAACAACTTCAACATAGAAAGAGATGAAGCGCTGCACAAGGGCAACTTAAATCACCGCTATGGCGGCAGTCCTCTGACATGTAACTGCGCCGAAGAAAAGGCTTTAATGGAACTCAATCAATTAGAAGCACTTGGCGCTGAAACTGGGCGCAAGAATAAACAAGAAGTTGAGGATGATATAGAAGACCTGCAATTGACATTTTGTGAAAAAGTAGTTGCCTTCTTTGACTTAGATCTTTTAAGAGATTTTTCATTTATAAATCTGGTTGCTGGTTTGACCATAATAAATTTTGGTGAACTGAATTTTTCCATTTTGACACCGTTTATTTTAAGTGATTTTGGTTTGGAGACCTCACAGATAACCATGTCCATATCTGTGCTGGGCGGTCTTGATGTGGCCACTAGATTTTTGGTGCCATTTCTAACTGAAAAAATATCTTGGGACAATAGAGTATTCTTTCTCATAGGCGTGGTAGGCATTTCCATTGGCCGCACAGTGGTCGCTTGCACGCGCTCATATGCGGTCATTCTCTCCACTTTTGCTGTTATAGGCGTATTCAAAGGAGTGCGTACCATATTTTGGCCGCTGGTCATACCCAGTTGTGTGCCCTTAAAGCGACTGCCAGCTGCCTCTGGCCTACAATTGTTAATATCTGGTTTATTTACTTTAGCCGCCGGCCCATTTGTAGGTAATTTTTATTTATTTATTTTTTTTTTTTTTTTTGATTCAATATTAAAATTTCAACTTAAATAAAACTCATTTTCATTTCAGGTTTGGTGCGAGATCGTTACAATTATGCGATTGCTTTGCATTGTCTGAATATTATGACATTTTTGGCGGCAGCCGCCTGGATCTTAGAAGCTTTAATACGTCACTATTTACAAAAGCCGAGCACTTTAAGTGATGAGCCCAGATGATCAAAGTGATTTTTTTTTTCTTTGATTTTTTTAGGTTAACATATTAAATATGTATTATTTGCTAACAAAACAATGTGTTTTTTTATTTGAAAATGAAAATCATATCACTTCACTTTACATGAAATGTAAAAAAAATTGTACGTTTTATTTTTATAACATTAGTTAAATGGAAATCAGCATAGCATACCTTAAGGCTGGCGAAAAAAAAAATTTGCCTTTCTTTCTATTGCCTTTTGTAAAAAAAAAAGAGCACACAAGGGTTGCCAGGGTTTTCGCATTATAAAAAATTGCTACAAAGAACTTGTATGAAAAAACGACAGACAAATTCCGGTATGTTATGGAAACGGGAAATTCATCTCTTTGTAGTCTTTTGTTTTTCTTAATATTACTTCTGTCGAAGAAGAATGGCAAATAGTTTACAAATATTTTCTATGAAATAGAAATATTATAACCCCCTAATTCATAAAAATTATAACAGGCTTATAAGACTGTTATTTAACACATTTGTATGGAAAATCTGTCAAATAAGAGCTTTACAAAGCTGTTATAATTTTTATGAATTAGACGGTAGACATATAAAATCTGAAAATAGCTTCAAATACCAGATCGAATTTTTGGAACGAAGTTCCTTAACGCGGCTTGCTGGTAGTGGAAATTAGTAGAAATCGTCACGAAATCGGGTGAGCTGTTTAGACACCTACCAATAAATATTAATTAGTTGTGCAAACGGACACTATCAGTTGAAGTGAAGTGGACACTAAAGTGAAGTATGTCACAACAAAAAACAGCAATATTGAAAAATTGTCTTCGTTTTGTAGCAGATTGACAAAAAAAAAAATACTGCATGTGTCAAAAGTAAAAAATAAAACGTTCGAAAAATTTAAAGAATCATCAAATTTCAAAATTTTAAAAACAACACAAAATAAAACATACAGATTTATTTCACCTTGTATTACATTAAAAGATGAAACAAAAACGTTAGGAACTTGGTTCCTAACGGGGGTCCCCCGACCGCTTTTTTTTTTTTTTTGTCACAAAATGCTACAAGTTGTGTATATTGCACATTGTTAAGCAGAAGGTTGTTTAAACTTGATTCTAGTCATAAAAATATGAAATTAAACTTAATACTCTATGTAAAGGTATGTTTCCATTACAAGCTGAATCACCCGCTTCGCTCTCTCATTTATATTAAGAAATTACACTGCTTCGATTTGACTTTTGAATTTTCCAGTCGTAGCAAAAAACGCCACATTCATATGGTAATAATGCCTTTGGTGTTGGCATTGCACGGCATTGAATACAACCCAGAACTTAATTTTTATTTTTATGGGACAATTACGTTGTTTTTGTTTTTTATTTAATTATTTTTTGTTCACAATATATGATTTTAACAGATTTAACAGAGAAGACAGGAATTTTGCGTGTTTCGCAAGTA
Organism: Sturmia bella; assembly: GCA_963662145.1. Taxonomy (NCBI): domain Eukaryota; kingdom Metazoa; phylum Arthropoda; class Insecta; order Diptera; family Tachinidae; genus Sturmia; species Sturmia bella. The sequence continues at coordinate 67,032,958 of OY759170.1, read as the reverse complement.
GCTTCAATATGAAGCAACTCCATTCGCTCCCAAATTTTTGCATGGCGAAGCACGTTGCTTCGCTGCTGATTAGGGTTTTAAGCACAAATAGAGAGCGAAGCACATGTCGTGGAAACATGCTATAAGCCAAAAGAAATATGAAAGTAAACAAGAAGATGAAAGGTTTAGAAAAAATTTACTGAAATATTTCAGTGTGAATGCTGCAAGCCTAAAGCTAGATTTACACGATTGAAATTTTCTTCAAAATTGCTCTTCAAAATGCTTTAAACTCGTGTAAACAGCAAAATTTGTTCAAAATCTATTGATCAAAATTTATTGAACAAAACTTTTGACGATTTTATTGATGCCGTGTAAACAAGCATCAAAATCGCATCTGGCAATATTGATAACTATAAATAATTTGACAGCATGTTCATTCTTTTGATTCAATACATATCAGCTGTGTTTATTTACGAATGTGCTTCCACAGTGTGCTGGTGCTATAATATCGATGTGTTTTCCATCTAATGCCATGATTGAATTAGGAAAATTCCATGTTTTATTTATACTTTGGGAAATATTCTCCCATTTCTCCTCTGTAGCTGGCATCTGTACCAATAAATATTATTTTAGATATGTTTTTTTTTATTTAATAAATTTGTTTTTACCTTTAAAAATTCATCTTTTAATACTTTATACAATGCAGCACAGACTTCAGGCACAATATTGCATATCGATGATCTAGATCTTTTAAACAAGAACATCAGACTTGCGTAACTGTCCCCAGTTAGTCTTAAAGTAATAGCCAGTCGTTCTCCAGGGCATATAGATTCCCGCATATTAGTATTGGCCTTTTCTATTAATGGGGTGACGAGATTAAGCAAATAATCAAAATCGTCTGGTGACATTCGTACAAAGTTTTTGTATAGTTCGGGATCATTCCTTTTCAATCGCTCCCTAAAAGAGGCATACATACCATTACCTTCCAAAAGGTAAGGTCGAACCCACCAATGTTCCTTTTGTTTTCTTCTTTTCTTTGCATTATTATCAGCTACTTCTTCCTCCAATATTAAAAATGTTGATGCTATGATGATTGTGTCGTCGTGCATACTTATTAATTGCTTTTTTATAATAATAAATTATTTCACAACAAAAGCAAATCACCTGATCAAACTCAATATTTTCAATATAAAAAGTTTACCAATAGTGTAAATTAGCTTCAACAAATTTTGATCAAATTTTTATCAAAAGATTTTGAAATATATTGAAAGAATATTTTTATCATTTTTTGAAACGTGTAAACAGCACATCAAAATAAATTTTGATAATACTTCAAAATACCTTCAATCGTGTAAATCTAGCTTAACATGTTGTTGCAAATTCTAGCAATAACAAGTGATGGATTAATCCTGCTGCAAGCAAAATTTGTTAAGAGAAGGAAAATTAATTAAAAGTAATTATCAAATAGTATAAAATAAATTTTTAATTCAAGTATTCTGCGTTTAAATGTGTGTTGTATGTACACAGCAAACTAAGTATAGTTAGCTTCTTGTCTTGAGAAAGTATCGAAATAATATTACATAATAAAATAAACAAAAAATCCCGGCCAAAAACAAACAAACAAACAAACAAACAAAAATTGTGTGAACTTTCTGTTAAATGTAAACAATAATTTGGGTGCCTGAAGTCAGCTCTTGAAAACCAAACCACGGGAAGAAAATGACACCACATCAAGTGGCACTATTGAGTAACACAATTCAGAGCAAAATATTAATGAGAAATTTTTGTCGCATTAACTTCAACCTGACACAACTTGAATAATAATATTGCAGGCCAGTTGCTGTTTTTTTTTTTCTTTCTTTCGGATACATATTTTTGATAACCACATTAATCTTGAGAAGACTAGAAATATTGTTATAAATTTGAAGTGAGATTTTAAACAAAAAAGCTCTCAATTGCATTTGAAAGACGAAAAGAAAAACAATTGTTTTCGGCACCACAGGCAGCACTCACAGCACAAGCGCTGCTGCATAATAGTTTTTAATAAAAAATATAAAAAAAACAACAACTACGCACTTGACATTGCCATCACGTTTGCTACCAAAAAATTTCAACTTTAAACCAACAAATGTTATTTAAGCCACCAAATGATGTTACCGAAAATATACAAATTAAATTAGTAAAACATTAATTTAGTAAATGTTTGCGTCCGTCCGTGTGCTTAAATTTGATCTTCATGTTAAGTACTCGTATTTCGGTATGTACTCGTTTCAGCACTTTTGCTTGATGTTTCCAATTTAGACAATTACTTTTCGAAACGTGTTTGGACTGCATTCAAAATTTGTGGACGCTCGCTCGCTGGCTGGCTGGTTGGCTGGCTGAAATTGAAGGCTGCGTTAAAGTTTTGCATTTTAATAGAACTTCATAAGTTATAGAGGTTGTTTGTTGGTGTGTTTTTCAATATCATTTGGCATATTATTTTTTTTCGACAACTGTTGCCGATACATATGTACATACGTTCAATAAATTGCTGGAAATAATACATTATTTAAACAAATTTGCGTTTATGCAACTTTTGTTTTGTGTTTTGAGTTTTTCTTTTCTACCGATTACGCGTCACAACTGTTTGTTACTTTCACTGAACGAATGCGTCTAATTGTGTTTTGCTTAAGTAGTGTTTTGTTTTTAGGAATTAAATCATAATAAAGATACCGGGCATTAGGTTTTATCTTCTATTAGGTTTAAATTACATTTTTCGTTACTTAATGATCGCATTTAATTTTTCAATTCTTATTTGAAAATGATACCGGCAAGTCTTTTTCATTCTTTCAGCTGGGAAGGAAGAGTTTAATGCTCTTAGGCGAAAAAATAATGCAGACTTGAAGTTCCCATTAGTAAAAATGTTTCATACAAAATGTATGAAATTATAAAAGTTGCTCTTAACTTAATATTGCGCAATAAGCAGAAATAATTTTGAAAACTGGCTCATTATAAATGATCGATCGAGCTATTCAAATGTTAATCGATTTCGAATTCGATTTTAAACAAATCTAACCGCCAGGCTCATGATCTCACTAGACATCACTCGCTCGCTTAGTTACATTCAAAACAATAATAAAATTTTGAATTTTGTTGTTGCTGTTTTCAGTGCTTTAGTGCAAGCGAACGATGTCCAGTGACATCGGGGGCCTGGCACTAAGTGTTCTCATTTTACTGACAGACACTTTTAGGGAGCAAAAGTAATCCAACAAATCAATTTATAAATGGTCGTATTATTAGAAAATTGCTTTTTACAAATTTGGTTGCGAGTGCGTTTGCGAAAAATAATTTATGTCCTCATTTTTTGAGAAACACTTTGAAATTGTTTCACAAACTACCGAATGGTATTGATTTGAAGAAAATGATTTCCATATCAAAATTACTGGAAACATTTTTAAAAAGCAAAAATTAATTTTAAATTTTGAAACAAATGTCCCAGCTATACAAAAAGTAATTTTTTCGATTTCGAAAAATTGTGGAACTAAAATTCGATTTCGAAAAATCGTATGTGCTAATTTGACTAAGAAACATTTGAACAAGTAAAATAATTAAAAAAAAACGCTAATAATTAAACGAACGCCACCCCTGGTATTTGATGCAATTTGTTTTTGGAACCCACCTGATTTTACAGACTTGGTTGCCAATTGATTGGTAAAATGATATGAAAATAAAATCATACGAGTGACTGAACTTGAGGTCGCAGAACCAGTTCTTTCACCCCATAGAAGAGTTTCTGCAGATAAAAGCTTAACAAATTTGTATTGAAAAGGAAAAAATATCTCAAATGTACATATGTTCAAATACACTAGAGCCCCGACTTGCTCGTCGTTAATGGGGACCGGGTAAACGCGACGCAAATCGAATCACTTTTTTCTTTATAAATGCACTGTAATTTAATTTGTTGGGGAAAATATTTAAAACAAAGCGAAAAATTATGTATTTTTGATAAAAAAAAAAATACAAGTATGAGTACGTTTTTATTTATTTAATTTACTTCAACAAATGTTTATATATACATACTATAAAGAAATAACAAAACCATAAATTAAAAAAAAAAACATAAAAATGACTCTTGTTTTACGTCCTTAAGGCAGATTCTAGTGAATCACACACTAAATTGTTACCATAACCAGACAGCTGCTCTTATCACCACTTATATAAAAAAGAAAAGGGGATTCCCCTTTTTTCACGCAATCTGAAAATTTCTTAACGTACAGGTGACGATTGTTGTTGCCAGAAGTTGTAAAAGCTAATGAATTCAAGATGCTAAATACATACTACACTACAAATGCTAATCCACTAATCGAATTTTTCCAGTTTTAAAAAGCGACGCAAATCGGAACGACGCAATTCGGGGCTTTAGTGTAATGTAATATATTTTATATAATTGTAAATGTGCTTTTTAGGTGAATTTTTTTTTTTTTTTTTTTTTTGCAAGTCAGTCTTTCAACCTAAATAACTAAACCATATTAATGGCCCTTCTATTAATTTCTTTTAGTTATTTAGCCTGATAGACTGACTTGACAAAAAAAAAACACATACTACTTCCAAATCACATTTATGACATAAATTAAGATCATAAATTTCTTGCACATTTTTGTAAGTGATTGGGCGAATGTGGGCATGTGTGGACAAATGAACGATTGCGACAATTGCAACGATTACGTATTTAAATTTGCTCTGGAAATTATCACTTGAATTTGTAATCGTAAAATTCATAAAATTACTCAAAAATATATTTAGAAAAAAATGCAGTATAACAGTTTTAAATGTTCAAACAAATGATTTCTTTTATAAATACAACCTGGCAGAAAGTGTTTGAAGAAAATAGAAAATGAGCGCACTCTCTTTCACTGAAATTTTCTTTCTCTCTTTCTTTACACACGCACTCTCACTGTAATTATGCACAATTGTTGTTATTGCTTTTAGTTGTGATAGTGTTGCACATTGTTGCGAAAAATTTTCTACTTTTATTGTCGTTTAGTCGGTGTATGGTTTGGCTGCTGGTAGTTAAAGCGGCCGCAGCAAGTTGTTACCTAAAACAAATCAGGCAAATACTTCAGTGCAAATGCGCATGTGCGCATGAACGGTTCATTTGTTATTTGAATGTGTTAAAGAAAATTGAAATGCAAAAAATCAAACGGTCATCAAATAACTAAAATATAAATAAAATACATTTAAATTTATTAAAAAATAATAAATAGTAAATTCCAGTAAATTTAAAGTGCATTAACTAAAAATTGTATCAAACCAAAAAAAAGCAAAAAATTTTAGATTAATCAATAACAAAAAATTAAGGAAAAAACAAATAATTGATATTTTGTGGGTATTGAGCTCCTCCAATTTCAGTTTTGCTGATACTACATGAATGGATAACATGTCTAACAAAATGGTAAGCTGTCAAATTGTTAAAAGATAAAATAGAAGGAGAAGCCTGTTTTTTTGGCCGGCTGGCTGGTGATAAATTATTTTCAGACAGACCATCAAAACCTGCCAAGGAAACCTGCTTTGAAATTTTTCGAAGGTTATTTGAATGAGTGTTTGCTGCAGTTTTTGGGGTTTGTTTGTGTTGAAATTTTTTTGTGAGACGCACAGTGCTCAGATGTATTTGTTTGGGCAAAAAAAAGCGGAAAAAATACCTTGAAAAAAGTGAAAATTATTTAAGAATCAGACTATATCAGTTGTAACATTAATACAATATCAATTGAGAATCCATAAGTATTAACTATAGTCGATTCAATAGTTGAAAATTTAACAATATTGTGCAAGATGCAGATGTTTTCAATATTTGTATTGAAAAAATGCCATAATATTAACTTAAAATATGCGTACACTTTTTTTGGCAAAATCTCAAAACAACATCTCAAGTTGAGTTTTAAGAAATCAAAAAAGAACAAGTAAGAGTGGTGGGCTGCACCGAATCTTAAATAGCCTTCACAAACGTCACGTTCATTTAGATATTTTACCGCCAAAAGTGCACAAAAGAATTTTTCAATTGGCGTTTCGTAACATATTAAAATCGCGATTTTTGTCAATTTGGTTATCATAGTAAATCGTTGACAAAATCAAAAGTTGTGCACCGATTTCCATGAAATAAAGCTCATTTGATTCAAAATATATTAAGCTAAATGCTTTAAGACCAACATTGTGACTTTAGTTGCATTATTTTTTTTTATGAATTTTTAATTAAGAATTTTGTTTTTTTTTTTTTTGTATAAAATTGTAATTTTTTCCAAAACTACAACGATATCTGTGAAACTACTCGTTCAAATTAAAAACAATGTAGGCACGGATTAAAGATAGTTTTGTTGACGAATTTCAGTTTTCGTTTTTAACTGAAAATGGTGAACCGTTTTGAAGTTATTGAAATATTTGTACTGGAAGCGCCTTAATTTTAGACATAACGGTATATCTTAAAATGTCGAGCTGATAGAGAAAAATGGAGTTTAGATTTAAAATCAGCGACCTCAAATTATTAAAAAAATTGCTATAGAATTCCAAACAACACTTAAAAAGTTCAATTTTGTTCCCTTGTGTAGTTTGTTTAGGTATTACATATGTAGTTGCCCAAAATAAAAGCCAGCAAGAGACTAGAGGTCAAGCTTTCTTCGGCAAACATTTTTTAATGTGCACATACCTTAATGCAAATAATTTCAATAGCTTCATTGAATAATCGCTTAAGATAAGAGTTGCCAAATCAAATAATGAACGAAACAAGCAAATGAAAATATTTGAATATGTGCATATTTTGCTAAATTTCCCACACAAATACTGCAATAACCATCTGGAGCAGTCATCTCTGCCCCATATACGCATAATAATTGCACACAAAAGTCTGCAAAAAACATTAATAAAATAAGTAATGCTTCGTTTTAGTGAATGATTACGATGATGAGGAAGTTGAAAGTAACTGCTCGTCAACATTTATGCTACAGCTTAAAAAAGAGGAAAAAGAAACAACATCAAATGAAAATTTAAAACTTTTCAAGCGTGTAGTTAAATATTTTCGCACTTCTTCATTTTATTACACGTATTATTTGAAAAGAAATGAAAAAATCAAAATGCTTTGAGATTGTGTAACAGTACGATTTTATTTAACTATTGTCCATCCATCCATCATCATTGCGGAGCATCATCACAGTGTCTTTTTTTTTTTTTTTTTTTTTTTTTGTTATTATTATTGTAATGACGATTATTGTGTGACTTTAGTTGTGGATGTGTAATCGCAAACTTTAAGAAAAACTCAAAGAGTTTTTCTTAAAGTCCAGAAAATGTTTCACATTTATACATACGCAGAAATATAAAACAAAAGTGGTAAAATACAAGAAGTAGAAAAAGCATGAAAATTACTGAACCATTATAAAACTTAAAAAATAGTTTTGTATGCCATTCAGTTGAACTTTTACAAAAGAAATTTACATACGTTAGTCAGCCGACATTAAGACGTATAATCTTACTGATATTCATTAATTAAGACATTTTCTTATTCATACGTGTAATTAAATTAACACCTTGTGTCATTTAAAAATGTTTGAAATCATAATGAGCAGGTGATTTAATGCGTGTGATTTTGATAGATGAGTATTTAAATTTAACAATAAAAGAAAACGTCTGCTGCACGTGCATCAGCGATGTTAATTAAGGTGACATTTAGGAAGCTAAGGCCTAATTAATACCAAGACTTTTCAGTTTGAGAGCTCAACTGAGACAAACGACAAATTCTGAGCTTGAGTTCTTGGCTCGAAAATTCCCATATTGAAAAATTGAATGCTGACATAAATATTGAATTAAAAACTATTTTCTTAATTAGATAATTCATTCAGCTTAAATTTGGTGTTACTTCCTCGAAATAAAGAAAAACTGTTTGTGACCAAGATTTTTTAAAAAGATTTTTAAAAATAAATTTGAAAACTACTAAAATTTTAATATTCGAACTTCTTCTTATATTATTAAAAATTCCAGCTTTTTAGTTCTTAGGGTTCAAAAGTTAAAGCTAATTTTATCTAATTTTGATAGTTTCTGGTATGGCGACCCCCTTTAGTTTCTAACTTTTTGTTGCTTTTAGTATTTGCTGCTATAGCGGACGGGTAACCACATGTACTGGGAAAATTTCAGCTCTCTAGCTCTCTTACCAGTAGGGGAAAAGGGTCCTGTGACGGAGGGGTGGATGGACAGACGTAGAAGTCTCAGTAATAGGGTTCCGTTTTTACTCTATGAATATGGAACTCTATATTTTTAAGTTGTAATACAAGAGAGAAAACATACAACTTGGGTGGGTGAGTGGCTTAAGAGTCGCTTTAAAAACATGAGCCCCTGAGTTCCCGAACGGGTGCTGACGAGAAGTGTGGCGGCGTCGAAACAGTTAGTTGTCCACCCAGCCAAAGGTCTTTGATGTTTTCATCACTTTGTTTAGTTAATAGCAATCACAAAAATAATACAGAACGAACTTAATCCCGATAAACGTAACGCAAACTAACAAATTTGTAGATTTTAGATCTGGGGCACAAACCATGGCGGTTCCACATTCAGTAAAACGCACTGCAACAATCAATAAGCAGGCAGCAGCTGTAAGATATATTAACGATTCTTAATTACCAAAACAATTGAAAACAACATTCAAACATGGTCACACTGTTCACCAAGAAGTGTTCGTTGTTCACCAACTGATATAGAAGGAATGAAATAGAAGGAAATCTATTTAAAGTTCGCTGTACACGACGAATTTCATCTGGCATCATTATTGTGCGTAGTTTCATATACGCAAATGTGTTTTGTGTTGGATGACGACTTACTACTGCTGATGAAAACACATCGCTCGCTCACCAAAAATTAAATGCCAACTGGGAGCTATGTTAGAAGATATTGTCAAAGATACTTAAGCGGCTATAAAATATTTGACTTAATTTTATAGCACGTCCAGTTTTATCCAAGACATCCAATTTTATCTTGGAATGAGATGACCAGACATTGAAATTTCTTCCGTATATGAGTCTGTGTGCATGGAAACAAACACTGCCGATGGATTGGCTAAAACAGAAATGAGAATAAAAAATAATAATTAATCTCTTCTATGGACTACCCGTTTGAACAGGCTGGAAACGTAAAAAACTTTCCATATAGAAGCGGATACAGAAAAAAGGAGTTTTAAAGCCCAAATTCGCCATTTCTATGAGATCATGATTTCTATGATCATGATGAAAAAGGATAAAGCGACCCTAAATCCTGCATTGGCATGATATTGATGGTCATGTATTGTACGTTAAAATTTTCCCTTAAGTTTTTGCCAAATAGAGTGATTCCCTCTCCCCCAAACTGTATGAGAGGTCGAAACTATGCCACTTTTCTATTTTTCGCTCCACCAGAATGCATTTGCAGAAACTCGTTTTTATATTTTGTGTCATGCGCATAATTGTTAACTTTTTTACTATTCAATTTAAGTTGATTGTTATTTCGTAATGACTGATTTACTGCTTCGATTGCAAATGCTGCTTCATTCATAGAATTAAGTAATGCGTTGAAATAATTTAAAAACATATCGCGTCTTTTTCAACTTTCAAAGCGATTGTTATCGTCTTCTTTTCTTTTCTTTTTTTTAATGCAAAAGCAAACATTTAGCTCCGCTTTGGAACAGTGTTTAACACGCTTATTTTGTCGGCGAAAATTTTATGATAATCAACATGTGTCAATATCAAACACTTTGTTTATATATTTTTTTTTTCTTCTTCTCCTTAATTTGGAAAAAAAAACGCAGCAAGTATGTTTTATAACAGTTGTAATTAAGGCAGTTACCGATGTAAACATTTAGTTTGTTTTTTTTTTACTATTTTCCTTTTGTCAACCATAAACAGACAGTTTTTGTTTGACATCAAATGTTTTCCCTGTGTGCACTAAATGAGATTTTTTTCGCTTCACTTTGAGGTAGAAATGATTTAATAGCCAAATATTTAAACAAAGAAATTTTTTATTAATGGCTGCCAACATTGATAACAAGTCGTTGACTATTTAATGGCAAATAACTATTTGTTTTTAAGCATGATTTCATACTTGATTATTTGTTTTCTTAATCTAAAATAATAAATAGCAACGTCTAATAAGAGTAGAGAAAATGGAATTAAGATAATTATAATCGGTTTTTGCTTGTTGTATAAATTTTAATTTATACTTCGTTTACATCTACGCAAAATCTAGCAGATTGAAATCTTCAACAAACTCTTTTTCGTTAACATTTCCGATTTTTGAAGGTCTTAAAAGACTTCCATGCTTATTATGAATTCCGTCGGAGGCTCCGTCCGGGAATTCCGTCGTAAAAATGCTATCATGAATTCCGACGTAGCTACGAAATTTTCGAAATTCGGGAGATTGGCATTATGAATTCCGAATGCTACGTACTTTAGCGTTTTTTTTTTTTTATCAAAAATTTGTACGAATTCTTCTTGCTGTCGGGAGAATACAAAAATAGTTAAAAATAAGAACGAACTGAAAAGAAGTTCTTAAATTGAATAAAAACAATTTTTAAGTGGTTTTAAATTATATTTCTTTAATAATTAATTGGTATATTTTAAAATACTTATTGGTTTTGCCCTGATTTGAAACAAAAAAGTAACACAAAATAACTGCTGATTTTATGTGTTGAAAAAATCGCTTCACATACACCATTGCAATATCTGATAGATTGTTTGAAAAATAATTTACCATATAACCAAACAAAAAAAAAACGCCTTTTATGTATAGAATTAAATGTGTGTACAAAAAGTGGTACGAAAAAGCCAATAAAGGATTACAAACAAGTAAGAATGTTATATTCGGCCGTGCCGAATCTGCTGGAATATATTCATGTATACTTTCACCAAAATATTCAATTTATGTCTTGGAAAACAAAGAACATTTTCGAGGCATTTTGTTGTCAAACTATTAAACATTTTTCAACACAAAATTTTAAATTTTAATGATGACTCCAATAACATAAAGTTTATCTACAATTTCTTTAGAGTCTCAAACACATATTAATTTTTTTTTTGGAATGCGCACATGATTCTTTAATTAGATATCAATATCAAGTCTTAAAATTCCTTTGTTAAATTTAGACAACAAAACTCGTCGTTTTGTCTACCTCGGTTTCTGTTTTCTTCCATATTATGAAGGAAAATATTTACCGTCTAATTCATAAAAATTATAACAGGTTTATAAAGCTCTTATTTGACAGATTTTCCATACAAATATGTCAAATAACAGTCACAAAAGCCAAAATTTGAATTAGGGCCTGTCTACACGAGACCAACGACATTAAGTACATATTCGGCACGCGTTCACAACTTAAATCGAACAGCTTAAATATACAAAAATGGTTTAAATGAATGTAATATTTCATAACAAAACAATTTGCCAAAAAAAAAAAAAAAAAAGAAATGGAAAAAAAGAAATTAAAATAAAATAAAAATAGTCAACATTTACGAAAAGTGCAAGCAAACGGAGAAAATGAAGACAGTGACGGAAAAACAAACATAGCACATTGACTGACTGACTGACTGACGGATATATAATAAGGCGAAACAGGGAAATGAAACAAAATAATTACGTACAGAGGTGTCGCAAACAGAACTTAAAAGATATGAAGGAAAATATTTAGTTTCTTACAATTTTTCTATTCAGCCTTTTTATTAATATTTTTGTTGTTTGTGCTATTTTAATATAAATTCGTGAATTCGAGAATGATATCCGATGGATATCGAAATATTGGAAAAAACAAATAAATAAAATATAAAAACTTGGCCTAGAGCTTGGAAAAATCATATCTATTTAATTTAGAAAATATTTAAGCCAATTTAAAAAAAAAATAAAAATATTTTGCATATTAGAAATACAGTAAAAATACAAAAAAAGTAATAGCTTATGAAAATCCCCTGCTTTAAAATCTATCGAAGAATCAATGCTACAATATCGAAAAATTTTTGTGCACACAAATCGACCGACCGGGGCTAATACACACACACACTCATTGCATAACTCTTAAGTGATACTGAAACTAGCGATTGACGCAATAAAAAATAAGTTCTGTCAAATTTCGTTTGATTGTACATATGTACGTGTTTTTAGCTCAAAAGTTGCAATAATAATTACACGGCTGATAAAATTGTGCTCTTTTGAAAGGGTCAACGGCTTCGAATTAAGTCTGCCAACCACATTGCATTTTAAATGGTTGTAATTTTTATTTGACGTTTGTCGTTTCTTTAGTGTTGAGGAAGTGGGTACTCCTTTTATGCCGGAAAATATCTTTTGGATGTTTGTGGTCTAAAAAAAACACATTGATATGAAATGTACGAAAAGTGTTTTTTGCAAAAGTAAAAAGTTGAAAACCCTTTACTTAACTTTTGGCTGGCACGTTTGAATGTAATACATATAAGAAAATTTTAAAACTGCACTACTATATAATAAATAATAAAATTTCGGTTACAACCAGGTGTCTAAAAGGGTAATTTCGTCTAACATCATTTCCCCGACAAAAATTATTATGTATTCAACTAGTAAATTTCTTTTACATAAATAATTTTATTCTTCAAATTACATACACCCCCTTCAAGAAAACAAACCACTTCATACATAACTTTTACATATTTGTTACATATTTGAGCAACTTTTGCTTTCATGCGTATATAAAAGTTACGACTAGAAAAAGAAAATTGCATACGATTCATTTCTTTTCGCATTTGCCGCAAATTATTAAATTCGAGAGGCGCTTTCAAAAAAAGGGGGTTTTCCATTCAAGCTCATCTTTGTAGTTGTTGTTGTTGTTGCTGTTACCGCTTGTTTCTTTGATTTTATTATTGTAAGAAATAAAAGTTCACATAACTTGTTGTTGTAGCTGTGAAAAGTTCATAATTATGCAGAAAAAAAATTTTCACTTTTCTTGTGCCTTTTATTTTTGTTTAGGTTATTTTTTCTATTTATTTTTGTTTTTGCATTTCTTTTGCCAGCGTGAGATTTGATTGAGGTTGGGTTGTTGGCTGTTGGCTGCATCTGTGTGGAGCTGGAGCAAGTTTGCGTATAATGACTTAAAAAACCTTCAGCAAACAATGACACCAAGAGATGCCTTCAAATCATGCGATGACACCTAACGGTGTCATTCACAACAATTACCATGTAATTGTTGTGCTCGGCAAGGCTCATTCCCTCATGCCACGAAACCTTCAAGACAAGCTTCCAAATTTGGCAAGACAAACAATAAAAATAAGGCAAAAAGAGAGCAAAAATGCAATGCATACCACCGAGCACTCTGGTGTCTCGTCTTTGTTTTGTTTGCATCAAAACTCGTACAAATAAATATGCGCCTCCTTCTGATTAGGTTACCAAGGTGTTGGAAACTTTTCATACTGTCTTGATTTCTTGAACATTTTTATGCATTTTTTGCACTACAATTTTACATGCTTTACTTTTATTGTTTGTCATTTTTTCCATTTACTCCCGCGAAAAGTCTTTTAAAATTTTAATTTTGATTGTGGAAACTTCTGCTAAGACTGCCAACCAACCAACTCAGCGGCGCATGTGCGCTGACAAGAGACAAGACAGTCAAGAGAAGCAGCGCAAATGTTGCAAGCGAATTGTTAAGATGTTTATGTTGAACAAATTACGTTTTGTTATTGCTAGTAGAATAACCAAACAACCACTTTTTTATAACAAAAAAAAAAAAAAAATGTATCATTAAAAGAGGCATAAACTTAATGCTAATTTTATTTAATGCTGTTGCAAAATGAATAGACTTTTAATTCAAAGTGTAATTAAAAATGTTCAATTCGAAATACTTAAAAATTTTAACATCATAAATTTTTATTTCTTACCAAAAAATTTGCTGCGTGTGGTATTATAACAAAAAGCAAATAGAACTTTTTAACAGGGACCGAAAATAACTGTTATTTTTGAATTTTTGATTAAAAAAAGCAACCTTAAGGAAATGTCGGAGAATGAAGCCAAAGTCTTGGACGAAATTGTCAGAAAATGTGGCTTTTTAAAAATCTGATTTTTCTTCAGGCAAAAATAACAGTTATTTTTTGATTTTAATTTTTTTGAGCAAAAATAACAGTTATTTTTTAACTATGAACTTCATTATTTATTTGCTTTAAGAGCCAATTGAAATGTATTAATTTAGGTCCAAAAATGAACCTTTTCAAAAAAGGTCTGCTGATGAGTTGGTAAGCACCAACGAAATGTCGTCGGCATATAGACAGCTGAAAAGTACAGCAAACATTTTTTGAAAAGGTTCATTTTTGGACCTAAATTAGGTTATTTTTTAACTTTTATTTTTTTGAGCAAAAATAAAAGTTATTTTTTAACATATGAACTTAATTATTTACTTGCTTTAAGAGCCAATTGAAATGTATTAATTCATGTCCAAAAATGAACCTTTTCAAAAAATATATCTGCTGTATTTTTCAGCTGTCTATATGCCGACGACATATCGTTGGTGCTAATCAACTCATCAGTAGACTTGAAAAATTCTTAAAAGTTTGTTGGAAACTTAACTACTTATTTCATAATTCCCATGAACAGAATGAGAATCAGAAATGTTCAAACAAACCTTTAACACAGCAAACATTTCTTTTTTCGTTTTGCAACACGAAATGTCGTCGGCATTTAGACAGCTGAAAAATACAGCAAATATATTTTTTTTGAAAAGGTTCATTTTTGAACCTGAATTAATAAGTTATTTTTTAACTTTTATTTTTTCTAGCAAAAATAACAGTTATTTTTGTCCTTTATTATTTCGAGCAGAAATAAAAGTTATTTTTTGATTTTGATTTTTTTTGATGAGAAATAAAAGTTATTTTTGTGTTTTCAACTCCTTTGACAAAGAAATTATTATGTAATATTCCAAATATTCTTTTCTGAATAAGTAAATTTAACGATTCACTGAAAAATTATCTTTGTTCGAACAAGTTTTTTAATAAATATAATGAATTTATCACAAAATAACTTTTATTTCTGCTCAAAAAAAGTCAAAATCTAACTTTTAATTTTGCTTGAAAAAATAAGAGTCAAAAATAACTTATTTTTTTCGAAAAAATAAAAGTCAAAAAATAACTTTTAATTATGCTTGAAAAAATAAAAGTCAAAATTAACTGTTATTTTTTTTTCGAAAAAATAAAAGTCAAAAAATAACTTTTATTTCTTGCCCGAAAAAATAATATTCAAAAATAACTGTTATTTTTGCTCAAAAAAATAAAAGTCAAAAAATAACTTTTATTTCTGCTTGAAAAAATAAAAGTCGAAAATAACTGTTATTTTTTTCGGAAAAATAAAAGTAAAAAAATAACTTTTATTTCTGCTCGAAAAAATAAGTTTTTTTTTAACTTTTATTTTCTGACTTTTACGGTAAAAGTTATAACAGTTACGGTCCCTGCTTTTTAGTTCTACACTATATTTCCTTTAAATTGAGAAAATTCTCTATGAAATTGAGAACATTTTAAATTAAAATGAGAATTTAAAATTGAGAAAATTTTAAATGAAAATGAGAATTTAAATTTTAAAATTGAAAACTTCCAAATGAAATTGAGAAATTTCTATTTCAAAAAATTGAACTTCTTGCCAAAATTTCTGGCACAAAAAAACAATGACAAAGTTCAATGTGTAAATCTGTTGATGAAGACAATTTTCCCCAGGCACTCTAATGGAGAAAAATCAAAGTTATTATTTTCTGAAACCGCGGAGAAATTTATGCACAAAGATTTATATGCACATAAGTGCACTTTTGAACAAATGAAAATTGTCATTAATTTGTAAACTTCATCTGAGTTTAATATTTGCGTGCATGCTGCATATACGAAAAAGTCGCATAAATAAAGATGTGAACATAATTAAAGTGAAAAAAAAAACACTCTAATTCCATGCAAAGGCCAAAACAGAAACATACATACAACCTTAAGGCATTTTATTTTTTAATAATTTTCTGTGTGCAAGTCTGCCAGGTCTGGTCTGCATTTTGATTGGATAATTAAGTTTAGATGATTTGAAAAATGAAGTGCATGGTTACTAAGTGGAATTGTTATGATTCACAAAGAAGAAAGTTAAATTTTAAAAAGCGTAATTTTTATACTTTTGTACTATTGCCAAACGACGACAATAAGTGACATGCATATGCATGTGTGTGCACGAAGAAAAAATGCATCTCTTTTTAAACAGGCTCACTCATTGACTTAACCTGTATTGATATAGTTTTTTACCCCGTTCCTTTAACTGTTCAGCTTACTTAGAGGCATCTGCCAAGCGGCCGCGTGCAACCATTCATCCAATAGTGACTGGATGACTTTGTGTGTATTTCACCCATGCAGTAAATATGTTGCTGCTGAGAAAACTCAATCAACTAAAACCAAAACAAGCCAATGGCATTTCATGGGGCATCACTCACAAGCAAACTTGCGCCATAAGACATTGAATGAGTTTCCTTGGCCATAGAAACTTTTATTTTTTTTTTTTTTTACTCACATTCAAGTTCAATAGAAGCTGCAACAAAAGCTGCTGAAGACTCACAACATTGAAGCAAACACAAGAAGCTTGAAACGCCAACACACAAGTATGCTAAACGAAAAACTGGTATTATCTCGTGCACAAATATGCACCTAAATAAATTTCCCTCATGTTATATGCAACACCACAAACGTGCAACAGCGTTAACGAGTCTCGTTAAGAGCAACAAAACTTTTAAGAAACCAAACAATACTCTCAAGAGAAACGTCAAACAAAAGCTTGTTTCCAAATGGCAAATTAGAGACCGGCTTAATGCCACCACATTAAGCGGAGCCTTAAACATTAGGCCGGTTTGATTTGTATGCACAAAAATTTCGCGATATGGGTCTTACGGTTCTTCGTTAGCTTTTGGTATGAGGAAAACGAAAGTTGAGGCACATCAAAAAATCATTGTCATCGGAAGCATCCGATTTTCATAACAGGATTGATTTAATTTTTTTATTTTTTTTTATTAGAGCTGCTTAAGGTGGCGGTACCACGCCACCTGGGTCGAGCTGTGCGACAAAAAAGATTAAGAAGAGAAAAAATTATTGGGGACTGATCATCTCTTGTGTACCTCGACCAAAAATAAATTTTTTGTACATCCTTTGGTCCCTATAGATCGAGACCTAGACTCTTATCAAATCTCGTTACGGGTGTAGATTTACTGCCAACGAGGTCCTTTGGCTCCAACAATTCACTTGTTTGTTCTCCATTTTTTTTTTTTTTTAGAAATTTACATTAGCAATTTTTATTAGAAATTTACATTATTTTCAAGCAACTTCATATACGATTTTTTATAATTTCTTAATAAAACTTTAAATGGTATTTGGTACATTGCTTTAGAGACATGGCTGGCAATCGAACGACTGACTGACTGATCATATATTAATTTACCACAGTGTATTTGCAGAGCACCTCTGGATCACAACACTGTAAAGAGGAGACAATAATAAACACAAACTAATCACTGAATTGCTGCTACAGAGACAAATATGATTATCATTAAACAAAATTTATTTAAAAGAAGAAGAAGAAAAAATCATATTGTGTTAGTAAAAACAATGCCAGTGGAATCCGTTGCATTGTAATTGAAATTATTAAATATCATGGGAACGAGTAATATGACTTTTATGAAAACGAGATACAATTAAGAAAATTCAAAGTAAAAAAATAATGAATGATGCACGAGTTTTTGTGTGCAGTCAATTACGTGCCTTTTTTCGAAATTCAGTGAAAAGTGTTTCGAGTACTTTTTGTCTAAAGAAAACAATTTTCAATTAACATATTTGTTTAAGGCAACGAAACTGGGTAAATTCATTTAATTTTATTTGAATGCGAAAGATAAAAAATTATATCAAACTCATTTATTAAATGAAAAACAAATAACTAATTAAAATCAAAATGTGTAAAACAAAAGCAACCTAATTAACTTTTACGCGGAGTAAATTTCATACAAATTGTAGGGCAGGTGATTCATTAAGCTGCTAAAATACATTTAAAAAGGAAAATGGGCAAAAGTGTTTTTATAAAAGGGTTTAGATAGAGATTTGGAGAATCCAAAGAGTGATCATAATATCATCATTATAGAATAATACAACGAAAAAATACAAAGGCTGTGAACAACGCCGTCATATCTTAGTTTTAGTTTAATTATAAAACAATTGAAGATTTTTGTGAGCAGAGTGCTTAAAATTAGTGAAGAAAATAACTAACTGTCAGCCTGTACAAAAACCACGTTTTTCGACGATGTTTTTCGATTTCCATGAGCAAAATTATACTAAAGGTAGGTTCACACGATCGCCGGAATGTACGCATTTTTCACAAATTTTTATACCCCAATCATGTGATTGCAAAATTAAGTGGCTCAAGCGGCGATGCGGTTGCCAACACTGTATTCATTTGGACCAAACAAATACAACACTGCACTGATGCGACAGCCCAGTGACCGCTCAATATGCTAAGCAAACGGCAATAAAACTACCAACTCTGTACCAATATTTATAGCACCGCAAATGACTGCAAAGAATTTGATTGCGACGATTTTGTTATTATGCAGCACCATAAAAATTGAGATAGAATCGTGCGACCAGCTTAAGACCTGATTTTAAAAATGTTAAAGCATGAAAATTCAAAAAAAAAATTATAAAAAAGCAGAAATATACTAAAATTGCAAAGAACACAACTGAAGCAAATGCTCAAAAATTTCGCGATATACTACATATATTAAAAATACAACGAGATTAAGAACAGATGCTAAACCGCTCTTTTTAAATTATTTTCTATATATTTTTTCATTTTGCAAATTTTTCACGAATTTCCATGCGTTTGCTTCACTTTTCGTTGTTTTTAAAAACCACTTCTTTCACACATTTCACAAAATTAGAAGAGGACACTGGCGAATTATCGCTGTCGCGCACCCATGTCATTTTATGCAAGTGTTTGGCATTTTTAAAATCTGTTTCTAATTTGTTTTCTAGTTTTGAATTTGCAAACTTAAAAAAATCGATGATAGTTTCCTGAATAGCCGGATGGAAGTACTTGCTACTCTCCACTTTAAGAAAAACGCTTCGTTACGGGAATGAAACCCTTTCGTTCGTCTTGCTTTCATAAATACAACACAGACTTTCATTCCTCATCCGTGTGCCATCAATGTGACGAAAATCTCAAATAATGCGATTTTATTATTTTTTAAAAATTCATTAATGTCACCAAAAAAAAGTGCTAAGCTTTTTGGTTGTATGCAACAACATCCAGAGCCTTTAGCAGGAATCGAACCTGCGACACAGGGGTATCTGAGTAGGTTCGCTCTAAAACGACAGGATATTTACTTAGCATTTTCCAAATTAGGCGTCTTACAAAACGTTAATTTATTAAAGTTTTTTTTTTATTATTTTAAAATTTTATACATTTATTTTCTTGAGCTAAAGGTATTTTTTTTTTTTTTTTTGTTAAAAATATTTAATTATTTTTGTCGATATTTCGCTCTCCTTCGGATAGCTTCTTCAGAACAATAATAATGAAAATAGTTTTTATTGGATTTTCGAAAAAAAAACAATAAAAACTATTTTCATTTTTATTATCCTGAAGGAGCTATCCGAAGGAGAACGAAATATCGACAAAAAAAATTAAATATTTTTAACAAAAAAAAAAAAAAATACCTTTAGCTCAAGAAAATAAATATATAAAATATACAAACAGGGGTCGGAAAAAAACCAAATAATTATTTTTAAATGTTACATAGAAAACCATAATGATTTTAGGGCCTTTATCGTTTGGGCCATGTTTCACATGGCCGTGAACAAGAGCTAGAATATGAATCAGTCATTTGAATTATATGTTTGCAACCTAAAACGTGCCAATGTTTTCATAGAAATATCGTGATATTTCACTAAAGCCACCATACACCACCATATCTGGAATGAAATACTTGTTAGAAACAAAATTAATCGCATGTTTGTTTCCATTAAGTTTTCGTGACACACAAAAAATGAATAATTATCGAAAATGAGCCATATTTTTTCTTCAATTTCAATTAATATAACATGGGCCAGGAATTATCTTGAACACTGGAGTAAACAGCAGGAATGATAATGAAATGTTTATGATAAAGTTTAATTTTGTATCATTGCTGGTACAATAGCAACAAACACAAAAATCAATGGGATATCAATTAGATGTTGGTGAGAAAATATGAAAATATATTCCAATCAACAGAAAAATGCAGTAATAAAATTGAAAAGGGATCAATAAGATTAAATAAAGATTAAACAAAGTGAAAAAGAGCTCAAAACAGTATACAATCACTTACGACCTGGGTTCGAAACAATTTGGGTGCTGATGAGCGTCGTGGTGGACGTGAAACAGCCTTGGTACATATCCCAGCCAATAAATCTTCAACTTTACTTTTCTTGTCTTCTCTGAATTTGTTGATCACTACACAAAAAAGATTTTCTCAATTTTAAAAAAAGTGAAATCGAACTCTATTACCAGGAACTTTACTTTTCTTGTCTTCTTTAACAAAAAAAAAGTTGGTCACTGCACAAAAAAAGTCGTTCTGAATTATAAGGAAGTGAAATTCAACTCAAGCCTGATAAAATAATGAGCAGTTGGAAAAAAGATATCACCAGCGAATTATAAATTTCGACTGAAATTAAAAAAAATAAATAAATGGTAAAACTCGCTGGGACCCAGCGTGAAGTTGTCATTACTTCGTATGAGTGGTACAGAAAAAATAATAATATTTAATAATCAAACATTATTTGCTATGAAAGCTAATTGAAATGTATTATTTTAGATCTAGAATAGACCCACACCTAAATTAATATAATTTGTTTATAATAATAAGATTTGCCAGTTACAATTCTAATCCCATTTATTATTTTCATTCAATGACATTTTGTTTTATCAATTACAAAGTACAAATAATACAAGTACAAATATTAACCAGTACAATAGAATAACACTTAGTAATGTTTTCTGTCTTTTGCTGATGTTACTCGGCTCATCAATAGACTCGAAAAATTCCTAAAATTTTTTTAAAGTTTTTCGAGTCTACTGATGAGTTAGTTGATTGGCATCAACGAAATGTCGGCGGCATGAAACAGCATAAAAGACGGCTGATAAAGGCAGAAGCAATTAATGAGGTCTACTTTTAGGCCTAAAATATTAATGGACAATCAAAAAATAAGTAACGTCATTTACAATAATAAATTATGTAGAAAATTGTATGAAAATATAAAAAGCTAAACGAGTTTAAGACTCGCTGGGGCGCCCAATGTGAACTCATCTACGTTAACCTCACTTTGCATGAAAGGTACAAGTAATAAATTTAATATTGAACAGAGTTGGGTTTAAGGTTTTCAAACAAAATAATATTTTGTGTTCGTGTACCAAATGTGCTCTCTGTTCATTTGTTGGCATAGCACTGCGCTTCGTTGCAACTACTGATCTAAAATATTGCATAAAATTATGGAATAATTAATAATAATATTCTGTTTTGAATTAAATAAAAATAAATGCATTTTAAGCATAACACAATACACATACTGCTTGCCAATACGAACATGCATTTTTGATTGCGTATTAAAGAAAAAATAAAATGTATGTACATTCGTTTCAATGATTATCTCTGATATCATCTTATAATTTATATTTTCTTTTTTTTTGCAATTTTCATAATGCAAATATGAAAAAAGTGTATGCAAAATAACCGCAACATAAGCCATTGACTTTTGTTTGACTTCCCACGGAAACATTCAACTGCTTTTAGAGTTTGTTGTTTGTTAAATTTGGTTTAATATTTTTTTTTTTCTTTTTTGTGGTCTGTATTTGAGTGGCAACATTTCTTAAGGTTAATGAATTCCTGAGATTGTTTACTTTTTAGTTGCTAATAATATGCATGTATGTTACAGTTTTTTTTTTTATATATTTATAGTAAAACAAAAAAGCTTTAAAATATGCAATATGTTGAGAGCAAATAAAATGGACAAAAACGTTATTGTATTAAATCACACTGCCATGTATGGGCCCTAAATACAGACCCTGATAAAGTATGCTTTCTCAATCAATTCTAAGTCACTGCTAAATAAAAGTGAGCTTTTAGTCTACTATAGACGAGAAAAAGCGGACTTTAATGGCAAAAGTCAGTTTGTTTCAAATTTAAAACCAGCAGAAGTTGTTTTTAGTCCTTTTAGCAATAGTTGGATCCAACGTTGTTGGCTGTGAAATGCAAACTTCGTAACCTGGTTGAACTGGTGACCGACAATGCTCTAAAATCATCACCCTATCTACGTGACTAACCAGTGTATGCACTTGAAAACATGCCTGTAATATTCTAGTTATTGTGTTTTGTGCAAAATAATCTTATCTGTTTTGTTTTCACTTTCATTAGAAAAGATTTTGCAAATGTTTTCATTCAAGTTTCTAAAAACGATGAAATACTTAATTTTATTGCCTTAAAATATATGACTTAGATAACTTGTTTTCTGTGAATTTTGAAGCGCAAAAGTTATGGTAAAGATCTGTTTTTGTTTTCATTCACACCAATTGCGGCCACCATAAAAAACAAGTACACTTTTAACAAGTTTAATTCTTAGCTTGCGTACTACAAGCGTGAAAACGTCCGTCACAGCGCCCATTCTACGAAACGATGAGCCAGAGAATTGAAATTATCACAGGACAACTAAAATTTGGAAACTAAGGGGTGTCACCATGCCAGAAATTGTAAAAAATCAGCTGTAACTTTCGAGCCATAAGCAAGAGACTAGAAATTTGCATGGAATGTGTGGTTGCATGGGCTCTACAGCAACAAATACAAAAAAAAAAATTAAAACTGAAGGGTGTCTCTATACCATAAACTGAAAATTAGCTGTAACTTTTAAGCCGTAGGCTTAAGTATATCTACATAATTGCCTGGCCTCTGCAACATTAAATATTCGTACCAAATTTCTTTTTTTTTATTTCTTTTTTTCATTTATTTTTATTTATTTATTTATTTTTTTTTTTTGGACTCCCAGAAATGAAAATTAATTTTAAAAAAATATCCAGAAACTTTTAGCAGACATGTTATGCTTATTTCTGCCAGTTAAGTTTTTTTTATTTTGTCATATGTAACTGAATTTTTAGAAAAACACAAATTGGCCAATCATTTTCTTGATATGAAGAAGTATATTGTCAAAAGAGCTTTATTTTGGGACAAAATATTAGTTGAGCGCAAAAAATGTACACCAATAGAAAAAACAAAACAAAGAATTTAATTGTTATTTGCTATAAGAGCCAATAGAAATGTATTATTTTAGATCTAAATAGACATTATAATTGTTTTCGCCACTTTTCAGCCATACTTCCACGCCACTATGGCGTCCATACTTCGATGATGCTAACGAAAAATGTGAAAGTGTTGCAAAACGTTAGAATTGTTTTCTGTATTAAGGGTTTGCCTGAATGTTTGTTATTTTCGTTGTGTTCTAGGGAGTAATAGAATAAGTAGCAAAAATGCAGACGAGTTAAGTAGAAATGACAGCTGCACATAGAAGGCTGAAAAATATAGAAGAAAATTTTAAGGAAATTATTCAGACCTTAAATGATAGGAAAGAACCTTAAATCGGATGCGAGATTATAGCTATTAAATTGTATATCCCATAAACTGTTATTTAAATAAACAGATATGTTTTTATTCAGCTATATTAAAATTAACTTGAAATGAGTTTTTGTTCAGATGTTTGCATAAAATTTGATTATAAAATAAAAATGTCATATTTTATGAGTATTTATTTGCGCCAATTGGTGTTATTGGCAACACTTTTTTTGAAACTTTAATTTGTAACTTAACGTCTACACTTGACATAGTTTTGTACGCCAAGATAGTTGTGAAACTGTTTTTGCTTCATGTTTCGTATTGCTTTTTTTTATAAAGCATAAAGTATCAGGTGATACTTTATGCTTTCTGCTTTTTTCATCTTGTTATGACAAAAATTGTTTATACGCCATCTTCCCTGCTGCAATATCGAGGGAACAAGGATAACTTCTCTGCTGTAAGAGTGAGTGAGCATAGCTATCAAAACGAATTCAAATTTTAACATGACAAGAAGATTTTGGACTAACAAAATGTATGAGATTTTCGCTTGCAATCACCTGGTTTAATTCGCCTTGGTCTGACATATGACTCAACAAAATTTCATCAGGTATAGACATTAAGTAAGGTAAAGTATTTCTGTAAATGACAGTCTAACCATGATGCACGGTGTTAATTGTGAGCCACATGTAATTCAAACCTTTTGTCTAACTGAATTTGACATTTCATTCTTTCAGTGTTGAATCATTTTATGAAGATGGACATTTGGTCAGCTTAATTGATTAAAATTGTCCATAAGAGATTCGTTAACAACCAAAATCGCTGCTCCAAATGAGAATCGATGAGTTATTGTTGAAATCCCTATGCACCCACAAAATGTGGCTAGTAGGTGATGTTTGGGGGCTAAAAGCGATACCGGGCAGTAGTTCTGCGAAAATGAGGTCGGCCAAGCCAAGCCATACTGTGACGGGGTTCACTATGGCGAGATGGTTAAGCAATTCTTGAGACTATGCCACACCGCTAACGAAACAATAGCTCTTTTGAGCGACAAATTTAATGGCCGTGTTATGGGCCACCGAAGCCACGGTGAGCTTTAAGCCGATGTCTTGTTTCACATAACTAACGTGAGTCGTTTTTTTTTTTTTTTTCATAATAAAAAATATTTAGCTAGTTCTTCGAAAAAATTGTTTTACTAAAATTAGCACAGCCGTTTTGGTTGGACCATCCTGTACATATCTACAGTGTACTTTTAATTGGTGTTTTCATTCTTTGAAGATTAAAGTTTAATTTGCCAAAAGTTTCCAATGGTTGACGAGTTTTATCTCTATCAAAAAAAAAAAAAAAAAAAAAAATTCCAGTCTTGGAAATATACAAAACAATAGAATAAAAAAATTGTTGCATATTTCATATCAATTTAAAAAATATATTTTGAGACAGTTTCTTAGCCATTAGCGATAAGGAAAAACAGTATTCCGTCACAATCAAAACACAAAAAATAGTAAAAAAAATTTCATTCTATTCGCAACAAAGAAAAAAGCATAAAAGAAAATTAAAATTAGACCAACACTTTTTCGTTTTCAATCAAAACATGAATTTGCGAAAACTGGGTAAACATGTGTCACAACATGAACGAACAAGTTTCACTTTTCATATCATGGAAATTGAGAAAATGCTTTATTTTTGTTTTTCGCATTTTCATTTGCAAAAAATGTTCATCAATTGATACATTTTTCTTGTTTTCCAGCTTGAGACAAAAAAAAAAAAAAACAAAATGAAAATAAATCAATTGATTTAAGAGTGAGACATCAGTGGCTTCAAAACATGATTTCCATCAGCATTTGGTGTATTGCAAACTTGTACACAGACATTTCAATGATCCAGTTGCAAAATGTTGGCTAAAACTGAATAAATTGTGGCATAAATGCTATATTTAGTATAAGGAAATTTGTTTTTTTTTTTTCATTACTTTGAACTTAGTTCAATTTCTACGCTGAGTGTTTTTTTGTTGTTGCAATTTTTCTTTTTTTTGTGTTTGTGTTTAAAATGTTATACATTATGAAGGGAATATTCCAAAATTTACGGTAAAATGAATATGTACAATGGGGTGGGTCGATTTAGCAATCGTTATTGTACCATAGATTTGTCGATAGCTGTTGGCATAAGGAAATAAGTTCGTCTATAATAAGCTATCTTCATACCAGGTAGCCGCATAACTATAACAAACACAACACCAACAAACACTTCATGTATTTTGTTGGTAGAAATACTTTATATTCTGTCAACCATTTATTCGCAATTGTGTTATTTTGATAGTTCCTGAAGCTAGAAGCAGTAGTCAGCTGCTGCTGTAAGTCTACCTGTACCTTGTGGACTTTTTATACGTAGACTTTGGTCTACAGTATAAAAAAAAATCTCCCTTTTAAAATTTTTTTGAATACAAAAATCCAGTCACCAGAAGTTGTCGTTGATCCAGATTGGGAGTTGATCACACATTTGAGTCCTGTTCGGGTACCCTTGGATGGATTAAAGTCCCTAACTCATATTTGCTCTTTACTTTAAAGTTATAGTAATAAAGTTTTTTTTTAAAGACGAAGCAGAGGAAAACATTGGCAAATATAATTCTAAAGGACACGAAAAATAAAGTTAAACATAACTAGGATATTCCACGACCACCACGTCGCTCACCAGCATACAAATTGCTTCAAGCCGAGGCCATAACTAATTGCATACTGTTTTTAAGCAGCCGCGCCACTGAGGAAGCAAATTTGAACTAAAGCCCGATAAAGTAATCAGCCATCGTAAAAAATTAGATTAGATTTAGCACACGATAGACTTGAGTCACTACACCACAAGAAATGACTGATGGAAACTAATACATGAACATTTTTATTACTAAACCAATAATTTTGTTATTAATTATTAGTTAATTCAATTACTCAACAGTGTTGCCAGCTTGGGTTTTTCTTTTCTTTTAGGTATGAAATTTGGGGTGCTAAATTCTTTCGGGAAAAATTTAGAGGGAAAAAATTTATTTTTGGGGGATTTCTGTGTTTGGTTGAACGGTAAAATGACAGGAGTTAGAAGATTTTTCAACTGTTAAATTCAAAGAATTTAACGATTTTTAAAGTAAACCTAAATGAAATATTTTATACATTTATATTAAATTACTTTTTCAGGCTCAAGTTCTTCAGCCGCTTTAACCACTCGGCAACCAAAGCTCACGCAATTCCACTTTCTGTTTGTATACTTAATTAACATTAACCAAAGCAATGATATTTTTGCAGTCTTGGACGATATTTGTCGTCTCAGAAGACTGTTGCTCTCTGTTTATATGTTCATCTGGTAACTGGAAGTACAGCATTTTGCAACTGGTAATTTAAGAACTTTTTTTGTTGAGTTGAATGAATTTTTTCCTTATGAATCATTTCTTTGAATTTTTTCCATTTCTTAAGAATTGGAAAAATTAAAATATCTAAGAACCTTTCATAAAATTTAAACTCTTTTTATGAAAATGTCAAAAGAACGTAAAGAGCGAAGAATGCTTAGAAACTCTTAATAGTTTTGGAGACACTTAATTTTCTTCTAGATACGCAGATAACAATTTCCAGCTGCCTATAAATATGTAAATACTTAGATCTCAAAATATGTGAATACAAATAAATCGAAAATTTATAATAAATATACATAAGCCTGTAATCATAATATATGCACAGAAAAATGCATATAATCAGTTAAAATATGAACTTAATTATTTATTTGCCTTAAGAGCCAATTGAAATGTATTAATTCAGGTCCAAAAATTAACTTTTTCAAAAAATGTTTGTTGTATTTTTCAGCTGTCTATATGCCGACGAAATTTCGTTGGTGCTAATCAACTCACCAGTAGACTTGATTAGCACCAACGAAATGTCGTCGGCATATAGACAGCTGAAAAATACAACGAACATTTTTTGAAAAGGTTCATTTTCGGACGACATTTCGTTGGTGCCAATCCAGTCTACCGGTGAGTTGATTAGCACCAACGAAATGTCGTCGGCATATAGACAGCTGAAAAATACAACGAACATTTTTTGAAAAGGTTCATTTTTGGACGACATTTCGTTGGTGCCAATCCAGTCTACCGGTGAGTTGATTAGCACCAACGAAATGTCGTCGGCATATAGACAGCTGAAAAATACAACAAACATTTATTGAAAAGGTTATTTTTTGGACCTGAATTAATATAATCAGTTAATTTTTACTTCTTTTTAATTGGGGAAAGTTTAACAATTTTATGCATTTTCCGCATTGTCTGTCAATGCATTAATATTGGTGATTCACAAACTAAATCAGAATATTCACCAACAATTTTTAGGGGTATTTTGTAGAAAAACATTGAATTTTAGGGGGTTTTTATAAATTTTCCGGGGGTGGGGGAAGAAATACATTGACCTGGAAACACTGATTGAGTATTAATTTCGTAATTTCAATTAGAATTACGTGTATGCATTAGTGTTTTTATAGCTTCATTTGTCTTTCTTTCTTTGAACAGATGGTACTGTAGAAGCTTTTTCCATATGATTTAATTTTCTATTATTAAAACTGCTGCTGACCACAACTTGCTTGCAATATTTTCTAAATTTATCTCTAAAATAGTTTATTCTATTCTCTTTGTATTGTTTTCCGAAATTTTTCGTTTTATGTGCATTATAAAAAGAAATTTATTGCAAACCCAAGCCCGATAAAGTTTTTAGCAATTATTTTTTTGCAAGTAATGTTTTTTATTTAATAATAAAGATATTAATAGCGTTGTATGTAATTTGTTCGGTATTTTGAAAAAAAAAAAAAAAAAAAGATTTGGAATGATTGATTCGTTGATTTATAAAACGTTAAGATTGAGTGAGAGAAAAAATCACACGTGCACTAATATTTATATTACTTTGTTTTCATTTGGCCCTTAAGAAAATGATAGAAACTATGAGGTACAAGCCCATCAGCAATACGCATCATATGATGTATGGTATGACCGTCATTGTGTTTACTGCCATACGAATATCACGAATGTGTTGCCAACTTGAAATTTTTTCCAAGGTATTTCTAAAAAATGAAAAAAATCTTTGCATAATGTCAGGAATGTTCTTAATAAATGATTCAGATAATTCCAGATTAAGTTTACCTAATTTTAGTTCTTTACTCTATTCACTTTGTCTTGCATATGTAAAAAAATTTCACTGCATACAAGTTAACTCTTTGGTCTTAGTGTAAAGTTATAAGCACAGGCACATAAAAAAAATATTACTCATTCAAAAAACATTGCCAACTTAACAAATTGGCAAGAAATCACGTTACGCATACTTATAGCCATAACGCTTAATAATGACGTTTAGCATAATGATGATTATTATAAAGTTGACTTTTGACGATGGCTTTAAATAGTTAAAGCTTCACACCACCAATAATTTATTTATGCTTTAGTGTCATCGTATCCAGATAAATGATTATTTAACAATTTGCAAAAAAGTACATGATAATTATAATAATTACATTCAATGAATATATTTATTGGATTCGAAAGTGTGATTGCTAAAACAGTTTGAATAAAAAAAAAATAAATTTTTTTTTTTTTATTTCTTTATTTCAATTAATAAATTCAAAATTAAATTAAAAATTAAAATAAAATTAATTTTTTGATTTTGATTTTAAATTGATCTACTTTAAAAGTAGATACATAGTATTATTCTTTCCCGAAAAGCTCATTAGCTTGTCTGCAGGACAATAAATGAAATAGGAGTTGAAAGATTGAGCAACAATTAAATTAAATAATTATTTCTATGAAATTTCTTTATTAGTATAATTATGTTGCATTATGTTTATTGGGCTTAAGTTCATTCTGTAATATTGTTGCAATTGATATTAATAAAACAAGATAAAGAAAACATTAGGGACTATTAGCTGGGGAACAACTAGCTGTTTCAAAGCAGCCACACTTTTCGTCAGCACCAAAAAAGCTAGTTGTCCCTCAGTTAAAGGCTTTTGATTTTTTTTTTTTTTTGCTTTACCTAGTTAATATATGGGTGTAACTCTATAATTTAGCGGGCAAAATTAGCCACGTCCATAAAAGAGTACTTACGTGATAGAGAAAAACTGAAAGCAGATTTGGGTTTAGAGCACCAAAATACATATAATGTAAAGTTAATTAATTTCTATTATTCGAACTTTTTCTTATATAATTATTTCTATATTAAGTTTATCAGGCTCAAGTTCTTTCCATATTATCCTTGTGATTGTTATTAATTAAATTAAACAAAGAAGACATCAAATACATTTAGCAGGGTGGACAACTAGTACACTTTCTCGTCAGCAAAGACGGGTGCTGACGAGAAAGTGTGGCGGCTTCGAAACAACTAGTTGTCCACCCTGCTAAATGTATTTGATGTCTTCTTTGTTTAATTTAATTAATAACAATCACAAGGATAATATGGAAAGAACTTGAGCCTGATAAACTTAATATAGAAATAATTATATAAGAAAAAGTTCGAATAATAGAAATTAATTAACTTTACATTATATGTATTTTGGTGCTCTAAACCCAAATCCGCTTTCAGTCGCCACACTTTCTCGTCAGCACCCGTCTTTGCTGACGAGAAAGTGTGGCGACTTCGAAACAACTAGTTGTCCACCCCGCTAAATGTCTTTGATGTCTTCTTTATCTAATTTAATTAATATCAATCACAAGGATAATATAGAAAGAACTTGAGCCTGGTAAACTTAATACAGAAATAACACATATAATGTACATATTTTTTTCTTGAACCCATTTTCACTGTTGCACAGTTATGATACATAAATTGGGTCATGATACATAAATTGGGCACATGTTCTCAACTGTTTACCACCTTAAGACGTAATCAATTCATATCTAAAATTATCAAAAGAAAAGTCTGCTAAACGTTTTAGGTCACACAGGAGTAAGAGAGCTAAAAAAAGTACCATTATAAAAAATACTAGGCAATAAGTATTCTCTTTATGCTAACAATCATATCTGAGCACTAGCATTGAATATAAATGTGTATGTTGTCAATTTTGTGGTTTGACATTTAAGCAGAAAGTTGCTTATCTCTGGATGTAAAAAACGTGAAAAAAGGTTTAAAAATTGGATTTTGCAAAAATTTTGAAAAAGTTTTTTTTATAGTTCTGTTTCTACTTATAAAAGCAATATAATAAAAAAATAATTTAATCTATTGGTACTTAAATCAATCCCAAGAGGTGTTAGAATTGTGTGGGGCACATAATTTAGAATTTTTCCCCTTTCCCCTTGAAAGATGAGTTCTTGCCCTCATCTTCCCACCCTCATTTTTCGCTCACGTGTATTCTTTCTAATGCCCCACAACGTAAGAGGTTTTAGAATTCACAAGCCCAGCCACATCGTTTATCGATGTACTTGGAAAGTTTCAAGCACAACCATTAAAACCCGCAAATAAATAATTTCAAAACTGCTTTTTTTAAAATTCTGGTTGAAATCTCTCCAAATACGTCGATAAACGATACGACTGGGCTTGTGAATGTGACTACTGTGTCATGCCTTTAGTAGGCATGTTGGGATGATTTCAATCTGTTGGAAGATTGCCTAGGCAATGGAAATCTCGAGTCTCATAATTTACTGTGTGTGGCCCTCATTAAGGGATTTCGCAGGGGTCGCTCAACAGGTGATTTCTTATCTTAATGCCTTTCAGAGAAATGGAGCTATGTATTTGATCCATCATTTTGGTAGTAGTGGATGTTGTTGTAAAGACATTTGATAGAGTTTGGCAGGATGAGTTACGCTCGAAATGCATTATTTTTGGTGTTGGTAATGACTTTCCTCGATTTATGTTGAGTTTCCCCAGAGACCGCACTATACTTGTTGTAACGGATGTGGTATCTAGCGGTAGACCCAGTCTATCGAAGATTGATGACGTTTTACGTACAAATGGCCCACGTTACTTAAAAAATATTCCAATCACTATTCCAATGATTTTCACTTGTTGTAGCGTCATCTTACAAACTATTGTTTACCTTACAAGTATGAACCACTTTTTTATTCCTTACACTCGCCAGTACTTAAAAAACTTATTAGCAAAGCGTGCCAGTAAATTGCAACAATAATAAATTTTCATTTATACATTTCAGGCTTTTCGACATCGAAAACATAAATGCCTAACTGCGGCCTTGATTTTCTCTTCCCTCGTGTGTCTGCCGTATCCTGCACTAAGTTTGGCGCCGCCACCTTTTGATTATTTAGTACCACCTCCGTTACCGCAAACAAATGTGGCATCTTCGCGTTTTAAACCAGTCAGTGCACAAAATTTACTGCCATCGGAAAGCAGAACAATATCAAAGTTCATTAAACCTCAGGTACCAGTTAATTCCGATGGGCAGCATCCCGGTTTAATGGCAAGAGTTGCCAGATGGTTTGGTTTTGCAAACCAAAACTCAGTAGCCGATCAACAATTAACTCAAGAGACCAACAAACAGCCATATTATTATCAAAAACCACAACAACAGTATGTTAATGGCGACCAGGAAAATTGCTATTTATGTAACAAACATCCCTGGGTGCCAATGATGCAAAATAGTGTACAATTTCCTGCGACTAGTAATCAGTGGGACAGCTCGAAACAAACTCAATTACAGACGTATGCACATATCTCTGTCAGCAATGGCAATTTGCCACAGAACTCTTATTTCGACCAACAAAACCAACAGCAGTCAAATTCTTATGCGCCGCAGCCGGCACCACAAATACAACATGCTGCCTCTAATCTCAAGCAAAGAGCAGTCAAATTCAATTTTCCACTGCCTTTTATACCCTCAAATGACAATAAAATCTCTGATACTCCCAATCATATACAGTATTCGACCGGTCCATTTCTACCCATACCAGTGCCTCCTCACTTAAGCAGTGCTGCTTTGCCGCCATTTTACAAAGCCCAAAATTTTCTCAGTTCCGTTACTCCCTTACCGAACTCAATACAAGAACTTCCCTTCACTGAACCAGCTCATTTCGCTGAAAATATAGCGCAACACTCGGAAATACACATTGACACTGTCATACCCACCCAAAGACCATCTGCAATAGCAAATAATGATGCCAGTTTTGAGATAGTAAAAAGTCATCAATTAGTGGATTACGTGTCA
The DNA here is from genome assembly GCA_963662145.1 of Sturmia bella. Lineage (NCBI taxonomy): Eukaryota > Metazoa > Arthropoda > Insecta > Diptera > Tachinidae > Sturmia > Sturmia bella. Next base: position 67,000,215 of record OY759170.1, on the reverse strand, counting down.
TCGGTAGAATATCCTGCATCTTATGTGCCTTCTCACTCGTATGACGTCAGCTCACCAGTGCCTACTCTGCAGCAGCAAATAAAAAATGCAAATGCTAAAACCGGACTTTATCAGTATTCAACGCTGAGTCCACATTTGAGTCAGCATGTGCCAGCCTCTCAGATATTAACAGAACCCGGAAGTTTTGTAGCAGGTACGCAACAGCAACAACCTGTCCAGCAAACAGACATTGATGAGAGTACCACCACTTATGACATTCAAGCGCAAGTTTTGGTAAGTAAGTCAAACTTTGCTGACGACAATTATGTGGCAGCCTCTCAACAAAATTCGTCGGTGCTTGTGCAAACTTTACCCCAACAGCAGCAGCAACCACATTACAGCATTTTCGATGCCTGGACATTAGAATCGAATAATGTTGTCCATACCACTTCTACACCCGAAATATTTACGACTACAGGCCAAGTTTCAACTTTGAGAAGTGAACTAGAGACTACAACGACTCAGCCATCACTACAGGATAATGAAATACAGTTTGTAGCATCTATACAAACCAGCGGACAGCAACAGCAATTAAGTAAAGAAACTAATAAAATATGGCCTCAAAAGCTCAAGCAAAGGGAGACTCCTAAACGCTTGTTGGACTCTCCCATACAACATATCAATGGCAATTTGGGTAAGCCCAGGCCATTTACTCGAGATCCCGCAGACTTAACTTTCAGATTGCCTCCTAGCAATCATAAACCGGTTGAAGCATATCCATCTACGTCTCCTTACGAAATAGCAGCTACGGAAGTGCCCATTACATCTTCTACATTTAGCTCCTTAGATGCCAGCGGTCAATATGCTGGCATGTCGCCCCCTTCTCTGCCCTCAACTTATAACAGTGATCAGATATTGCTGCCCCATTTAACCACCAAAAACCGGCCAAGACCCTTTGAAACCACACGAACAGATCTGGTCACAAAATCCCCTTCTCATGGTCCAGTTCCACAAACCTGGAGTCACAACCCAGCTGTAGAGCTGCACACACCCCAAGAGTCAATGTTAGTGCGATCCCACATAAAACCAGACCCCACAACTACAACCACTGCTAAGCCAAGTACCACTAAATATTTAACCAGAATTTTGGCATCCAACCTGAAAGAGCTTTTGCAGCGTGAACATGAACCAGCAAAGCTAAAACTCAGTCATAATTCTTTAGATATTGATATTAATAAGCTACAGAAAAATATAGATGACTGGACAGAACAAGAGTACACCTCCCTATCCCATAGACCGAGTACGCCCACCATACGAGGACGTTCCAAGCATATACCTTCAGAGTATTTTCCCGCCACAGCTGCAACCTTCAAAACAAGGCAGTCAAAAACCACTAAAAGCTTCACAGACAGTTCAGAGCTTCCCAGCTCTATTAACAATTTAGAGCCGCTGTATGAAAGAGGCAGCACCAAGCATTATCAATATACTCAAATCACTGACAATCACTTAAATGATTTTTACAACAGCTTTGAAGCCTTGAAATCAAAACCTTCCGCGCACTACAAGACAAGTGAAACACCAACAACAACAACAACTGCTGCACCCACAACCACTACTAGCACTACTACTAGTACAACTACAACCACTACTGCAAAGCCCTTATATTTAAGACCCATTCAAATACAAGAACCTGAAGAGCTATGGAAAAAAGCCAAAGTTTCAATATCTCCCAAAACTCAGGAGAAGGTGTATGTGGTAACGCCACAGCCAAAATATTTTCCTCAACGCTTTTACTCGTCCACTGAAGCACCCTCCACAACTACAACAACTGAAAAATCAATAAGCAATTTAAGTTTAGGCAGGGGCTTCAAGTCACCAAGATTTCTAGTAAGACCAACACCGGGAAATGGTAAGTTGTTCAAGTTAATTATTTAATTTTCTGCGTATTTTAATTAAGGCACAAATAAGTTTCCGGGAAAAGTAGGTGAGATACTAACCTTAAAAATTTTTTTTTTTAGTTTTAAAAATTTTCTTTTTCGATTTATATTTGGTTTGAACTGTGAGAATTGCAAGGTTTTGGGGTACCAATCGCCTAGTATCGCGGAATTAAAAAATTTGATAGGGACAAATATTGCTGCAGCGTCTTCATCCTATTGTCATATTTATTCTAATATATTTCTGTTTTTAAAAATAGAAAAATATTGCTATTTAGCAGCACAACGTTTTCATGATCATTTTCTTATGTCGATATGACACTACAAGTTTTAGAGCGCAGTGTACAACTACACCAATGTAAATACTAAGAGTGTTACCAAGTCAGCGGTTTTCGAACAAGTTCAGGGACTTAAAACCGAAATTCTTATTTTTGTGCGCTTTGATTGCCCTAAAATTCCGAAATTCAAAAGAGTACCTGACCGATTAATAGTATTAGGTTTTCGGACCCTATTAAAATTTGTGTGTTACTTGCATTACAGAATTAAAGATTCTACATGTTTTTATGGCTTTTTTCCCCCTTTTTTCTTAGGAGTCTAATTCTTGTTTTACTTTTTTCCTGCTTCCATCCATCTGTGCAATTCAAAGAAGTACGAAATTTTTGTTTCTACCCCTTTTATGCCCCTAAAATTCATAATTTCAAAGAAGTACCAGACACCTATCCGATTGTTTTCAGTAGGCTTTCAGGCCCTTTTTGAACTTTGTTGGTACTTGCATTAGACTCGGAGATAGAGAATTACCGATTTTACCCTTTTTACCTCTTAAATGTCCAAGTTTAAAAGAATGAGAAAGTGTATTTTAGTTTTTTTTGAGGAGTCTAATTCAGTTTTTATTTTCTTTTTCCTGTTCCTACCTGTTTTATGGATATATGTGATTCAGCTTTACCTCTTTTCTCCGGTTACTTTCTTGAGCTGAAAGTATTTTTTCCATATACATATGTGTTTTGTATTAATTCGAATATTTTTGTCGATATTGCGTTCTCCTCCGGTGACTTAAATAGGACTCATACACTGCTTTGTAATCAACTGCTTTTAATCAGCAAAAAATCAATACATCATTTTATCTGACAAACCTCCACTACCCCTTCCTTTTTAATCGTAATCCTTCCCTTCTTTGTTTTTTTTTTGAATTTTCCCTTACAGCTCAAGCAATTTCGACATTTTCAGATGCCGAATCGAAAGAAAACTCAAGAGAAAGAAGCAACAGTAACTCATATTTTTCGCCAGAATGGTTTGGACTGAGAGGTCTGTCAGCGTATGTACCCGCTGAGCCGGTGGAAATTATAGATGGAAATTCCAAAGTAAATTATATTAAAACTTAGCAAAAAAACAACAAAATATAACAGAATTGATTAATCAAAGTACAAATATTCTAAATACATAATTTCATAAACAAACAAAAAACTATTCATAAAATACACACATACGCACATGAACATACCATACATCATGGCACATGTATTCATTTACATGCAAACACCTACACACTCCCACACATATGTTTTTAGGTCTTGAACATTGTTACGCCGCCAAGTGACTCGGAAAAATCAACTGACCACAATATAATGGATCTAACAAAAGATCGTCATTCAGCGTCCAAGAGAAAATCAACAATGACTCCTTTGCCCAGATAAAAACCACAACGGATACCTGCCATTTTGGTTCTCATTCCTCTTCCCTTCTTTTTTTAAGTCTTTAAACTTCATGTCCATTGTATTATAATCATTTGTAAGAATATTTTCTTTAAAAGAAATTATCGCTATAAAATTCACATTAATAGTTTCTTTAGCCAATAATTACACATACATACATATTTATACTAAATACAAGTATAATGAATTAAATAGAAAAGAATCCTTTAAAATGGATTCTAACACATCACTGTTTTTCTGCATTTAGCTTTAATTAAATTTTATTAGACAAAAATTAAATTTAAAGGATAATGAAGGATACGTATGAAGTATCTCAGTTTTAAGATAAAATGTATGTATTTATGTATGATTTTGTAGTCATTATAATTAAAATTTTAATTACAACAAATAAATGTAAATAAAGACTAAAGTACTTCTAGAAAAAATTGTGATTAGAGTTATTTATTTAGCAGTATACCAGCTTTGCACCTTTTCAGTGGCATTGTATTAGACTACTGGGAGTACAGCTCTAAATGTTCGCCCATAAAACACATTTGAATAGATGATAATATTTAATATAAAGGTATAGGACGAAATTTGCCATATGTAGCGATGCAGTCAAAATTGAGCTAAAAAATTGGGCACAGAGGGCCCATTTAACTCTCTAGAATAAGGAAATCGTGCGAATCAATGCAAGAATTCTATGGGGTGGAGGAATCCAGATGAGTGAAAAATGACGGGATTGCTTTATATTGCCTTTCAACTACTGACACATATTAACCGCATGTTAACAGCATATGGGGAGGAGAGCGAAACATTAGAGCACTATTTACGCCAGTGTCCCGGCTTCTCACAAATGTGGTCGTGATATCTTGGGAGATACACCTTACCAGACATAATCTGGACATATGCTGAAAAACATTAAGCAGCTTTGTCAATGACACGGAGTTCCTATGGACCCAAGTGTCAAACTGTTTGTGTAGGTGTGGGTAAGTGTAGTTCGCAAGTCCCTCCTCAACAACATAACCTAACCTAAAGAACACAAGAAAAGTAAAGTTTTTAAGACTTATTAGCTGGCTAACAATATTTAAAAATCGCTGTACACAGCGTAAAATTTAAAATCACAAAAATCAATTGGAAACCGATTAAATGTAAAATATAAAATATATTCAAATCCACAGGGAAAAAAGTGATAAAACTGAAAGTTGAAGAATAAATATAGATCGGTAGGTCTATATTTAACTCTATACTGCTGCGTAAAAGCAGCATGTACCCATGATCGTTGTGGAGGACTTGAAACATCTACACTCATAGAAAAACCATTATAGCTATGATGTATTCTAACATGAATACGATGACAAAAAACATCGTTTTTGACCCCATGACACTTTTCATCACGGTGATGTTAAATTTTACATAAGGTGTTGTTACATCAATGCCATGTCGTTCTGACACCGAAGCCATGATTACTCGTACGTCAATATGATGAAACTTTAACTTCAGAGACATGACCAATTGAAATAAATGCAATGACAAAGTATTATCAATACACTGACCAATCGAATTTGATGTTAAGAACTCATCTATCCGATGATATACTAACATTACAGAAATGACTTCAACTAAAAGATTATTCGAATTGAAAATGTAAAACTACTGAAATTATTTTAAAGAAAAATTTTATTAATAAAACAAAATAATTAAAAAAATTATAAAATAATAATAAAAAATAGATTTCTTTGTTGACTAAACAGCAAACATGCATAAACGCGGTTACCTGATAGATATGATTAGCATGTTTGTTTTGTTCCGTTCTTTGATGTCAAAGAATGTTACGTAGAATTACCAGTGTTATCAATATGATGTTTATGAAAAATTACTGCAGTGATGGCAAATATACGTCAATATGATGCCATTTATTGCCACCGCTTAGGTATACATTTAAAGACAAAAATAATAAATTAAACCATAAGTTTTTTTATATATAATTATAATTAATAAAACTTAACACAGTTTTATTTCTTTCCTTTTGGTAAAACTTATAAAAGTTATTAACACTTTGCACCATAGAATTGATGTCACAGCAGTCTTCACATTGATGACACTCAATTTATGCCGAAATTCTCTATTGACTTTTGTCATCAAGTTAATATCAGGTTTTACATCTTCGATGTCGTTTGGCATAATATTGATGTTAAAATTTGATACTCTGTCATCAGTATGAAAATACATTTTTCTATGAGTGTATGGTACACTCCCTCGCTAATTAATAAGTTTGCAACTTTACTCTTCTTGTCTTCTTTAAAAATATTGATCATTACAACTTTACCACAAAAAAAGGCTTTTCCCAAATTTGAGGTGGCAAACAGCACAATGGGTAAATAAATAAATAAGTGAATAAAATAAGTAAATAAAACTGTACTTTATAAATATTTTTAATTTTTGACGAAAACTATCAGCACTCAATTTGTCCAAGCTCAAGATGGATCATTGCATCGACGTGAAAGAGCCAGCCAGTTGTACCGCAGCTAATAAGTCAGCAAATTTACTTTTCTTGTCTATTGATTGCTACAGGTTACACAGAATTGATAGCAAGATGTGTTTGTGTGGGTGTGCAAAATATGTCCATAAGAGTGGCTTCCGTCCACTCTGGGAATTCTCCCCCATTAAACGAAAGTGCCTGAGCAGAGTGTAATACAAGAAAGAAAGTAATACTTTTATGGCGTTTCTTGGAGCTTTCGCAATTTTTTTCATAGTTTCACAAACTTTACAAATTGCCAGTTTTACTACAAAAATTGACCATACATTAGATTAGAAACATTAGAGAGCACCCAGGCACCGTTTATAAAATTTGTTCCTACCACACTAACTTGCTCCAGGGGGCCCGCATGCATTTTTTCTTACTAATATATTTTTTTTTTTTTTTTTTTTTTTTGAACACACTCACCCCGCCCCACCTGTCGTTGGAAGGCCACCACACATAAAAAAATAAAATATATAAAATCGGAAGCCTCGAAAACGATTTTCATGATATGTTGTTTTCGATGGCACAATGCCAACAAATTCTTGTTCTCCATACAAATCGACCCGGCCCAATACAGATTTATCTGGTGTAAAATAAGCATTTACCCATCAACTTGAATTAGTGAGCGCTTATTTTATTGCTACTACAAGCAGTTTTATAAGTCAACAATAAGAGTGGAATGTATTTGGAGTTTTCTATTTTTTCTGCATTTTACGACGTTACAAATTTTTGAATTTTCTAAAAAATATTTTATATTTTTTGTTATCACTTGTTTCTCAGTAACTACCGAAATAATAGTTATATTTTAAAAAATTGCATTAAAACAGTTTAAGCTGGCATAAGCTTGGGCACATAGTGGATTAAAATCAAATGCACCAGTTCATAGTTGTGATCAGATGTCTGCAGCAGCCTCTACAAAACTCTCCTCTTTTAGGACAATAAATTCCAGAAAAAACCTTTCTATAGAGCCTGAAGTACTAACGATTGTTGTTTAGTTAGGGTCCAAAACTCACCAAAAAAAAAAGTGAATATAAATGGTAGGAAAATACTTTTTTCGTTTATTGCGTGCTGTAATTTTTAATTTTTTATCTACGTGACAAGGCTTTTTTTTTGCAGCACACCCCACAATGTTAAACACAATTAGATTCAATATGAAATTAGTTCTAGCTGGTTTAGTCTTCGATTAAATCTTTAATTAGTTTTCTTTCCTTCTATGTTCGAATTGTTTTTTTCTTTTGTTCTCAGAAAACGAATCGTTTGTTAAAAACTGTTTCGTTTGATAACACTTTATTTATTTAGAATAAAATTTATATTAGAATTCAAAGAAAAAACTTAGCTCAACGCGAATTCATAACAGATCATCTCGCCAGTAACAGAACCAGCTTGACATAAACAAAACTATCGGCCACATCGGTTCAAAAATTATTACTGCTGGTGTAAATGTATTTATGCGAACGAACGAGTCGGCATGAATTGGTGGGTCAGTCTGTATAACTGGTAAGATTGTGGAATCTAATCTAATAATAATCACCCGTTATGAATTCGTCTCGGTTTAGAATTAAGTTATTTTCGAAAGAGTCATAAAAAATTTAATTTAAAAGTAAAAAAATCTAGAGTTGTTCAATCGTTTTAAACAGCTTTGCGCACCCTCCCTGCTACAAACCGCAGTTTTTGTATTATAAGCCAAATGCTTGGGACACTGTTTGACTTCGGCCAACAGTTTCTTTAAATAATTGTCCCATCTGCACTCGTAGTATTTGGTACAATCGTGAGTATGTGCAAAATTGCCCTCAGTTAAGCAGGGAAATTTATTTGCTTGCATCTTAAACGGTGCTGAGTCTTCAGTCACCTTGGTTTCAGTGGACTCTGTTACGGTAGCATCAGTTTTTGTTACGGAAGTTGTGGTAGTTGATTCTGGCGGTAGCGAATTTGAGGTGGGAGTCACTGGCGGCTTCGCTGGTGCTGATGTAGTTTCAGTTGATTTTACAATAGTTGTTTCCGAGATTTTTGTTACTTCCTTTACAGGTGTTGTATTTTCTGACATTGTTGACTCTAAAGATGTTGTTGTTGTTTCTGCAATAGTACTGGTTTTTGTCGTTGTTGTTTCGGAAGCTGTTGTTTCTGAAGGTGTTACCTTTGTCACCTCTGTTACCGGCTCTGTAGTAGATGGAGTTTGCGTTACTGGCACTTCTGTTGTGGGGTCTTTCGTTGTAACTCCGGAAGAGGTTGTTTCGGTTGGCTCAACATCGCAATTATAATCTATGGTACAATATTCTCCTAGAGGGTAATAGTGTTGATTTTCTTTACACTGAAAAACTAACGGTTTGTCAAAACCTTCAACGCATAAGTGGAACTGCTTGCAGCTGCCGTCTACCGGGAAAAATCCAGGTGTTGGGCAAACGAAGGCTTGAATAGAGACTGATGTTTGATCTTGTATTGTAGTATCATCACCGGTAGGTACTGTAGTTTGTGTAGTAGAAGTGCTTTCTGTAGTTTGTGGTTCCATTGAGGGTGTTACTTTAGCTGTGGTCGTTTCAATATCTTTTGTTACAGAAGCTGTAGTAGGGGCTTCCGATGTTGTTTCTTCTTTATCTTTAGTTGCATTGGTTTCCGGCGCTTGGGTAACAGGGTCAGTTGCTGGTTTCTCTGTAGTCGTTTCTTCAGTTACTGGTTCCTTTGTAGTTGTTGTTTCACTTGATGGTTCTTTCGTAGTTGATTCTTCTATTGCTGGTTCGATTGTAGTAGATTCTTCAGTTACTGGTTTCTTTGAAGTGGTTTTTTCAGTCACTGGTTCTTTTGTGGTTGAGTCTTCAGTTACTGGTTTATTTGAAGTTGTTTTTTCAGCTGGTGGTTCCTTTGTAGTTGTGTCTTCAGTTGCCGGTTTCTTTGTAGTAGATTCTTCAGTTACCGGTTTACCTGCAGTAGTTTTTTCAGTTGTTGGCTCCTTTGTAGTTGAGTCTTCCGTTGCTAACTTCTCTGTAGTTGTTTCTCCTATTACTGGTTCCTTTGTAGTTGTTTCTTCAACTGATTGACTGGGTGTTGGAACTTCGCCCGTTGTTGTTTCTTTAGGTTCTAGTGTTGTTTCAGTTTCATTTTCAACAGTAGAAACAGTAGTTTCAGAAGTTTTTGAAGATGGTGTGGTCTCTTTTGTTTCAGCTGTAACAGCTGTTTCTGGCTCTGGCTTTTGTGTTGTTGTTTTTTCAGTCTCTTTACCCGATTCCGTAGCTTCTGTGGGAATGGTAGGATTCTCTACTTCTTCCTTTGTTACTTCAGTGGGAATTGTAGGGTTTTCCACTTCAGGAACACTTGTGGGTTTACTCTCATCGTCGTCCATTTGATTGGAAAAAGTTTGCGGAGCACAAAACCCTTTTTCTGAGTCAAACGCTTCACCAAGTTTGCAAGACAAATATTTCAATGTTAATCCGCCGTATTTGTTAGCATAGCAGCCATAAAAAACTGGGCTGTTGTCCTTTATTGCGAAGAATCCAGGATATTTGCAAGTATTATCCTCTGGAGTAACAAATCTTATACTAATCAGTAGCAAGAACACACTAAGATTTACCAAAATTTCCATTTTAGAATATAATTTTCGATTCCACTAAGTGTTTTCGCAGGTTCCCAACATACAATCAGGATATCGCTCGTATTTGTTGACTTTACTAAAACTCAATTTAACAGTCAGGTGACAGATTTTTAATCAAACTAACTGCTTAAATTTTGCTGTCAATAGCTTTATACCCATATCAAGAGTATTTTTAAGTACATAACTTTTTTCAATTAATTGATAAACCAAGCACTAATGAAAGTACAAAAACATTATTCTTATCATTATCCACAAAACAGAATTTTGTAAAATATCAAATTATTTCGATGGAAACAGCGTATTTCAGTTCATGGGATAATTTGTGTGTATGTATCTTTACATTTCGTACTCAAAGAAAATAAATCAAAATAGTAGTCCTAACAGTTAAGAAAAGTATGCTATTGATACATTGTTGGCACATACATTGATACACATTTTTCAAATAGTGTAATGTAAGATGTTGCTGCTGTATATTCTTTTTAACTACTCAAAACTAAATTTATTATTTGCTACTAAAGCCGAATGACAGACCTTTTAAGAAAGTTAAATGCATGAACTTGCTGAAACGATATTTCATTGAAACAGAAGAGCATTTTGAGTCGTGATTGTAATAGATAATATATTTTATTTTTGAGTGTCGTCTTAAAACTAAAGCATGAAAAACATAACAATATTTAACTTAAAAAAAAAACAAATACCTTTACATTAAATACAAGCATTTTTATTGAATTTCGCAACAAAACTCAAGTAGTGCTAAAAACTAGATAGCTTACATATTAGAAAACATTCACCACAAGTTCTTAAATAAAGCTTCAAGCCACCTTGGCTTTCGATACAGAACTGCAGTTTCAGGTTTTTCAGTTTCTGGCACTTTAGTTGATTCTGTTTCAGGTTTTCTTTTTTCAGACGATTCAGTTCCCGCAGAATCTGTTGTGATAGTAGAAGTGTTTGAGTATTCTGATTCTTGAGATTTAGTTGTCGATTCTGTAGTAGCTTCTGTTTCTCGTTCCGTGGCATCAGATGCCCGGGTGCTTGAATTTTCGGTTTCTGGAGCTTCAGTTTCCGGCTCTATAGTAGCTTCCGTTTCTCGTTCTGTGGTGTTCGGGGCTTCAGTTTCAACAGCTTCTGTTGCAGGAGCCCGGGTGCTGGAATTTTCGGTTTCTGGAGCTTCAGTTTCCGGTTCTTTAGTAGCTTCTGTTTCTCGTTCTGTGGTGTTCGGGGCTTCAGTTTCTGGAGCTTCAGTTTCCGGCTCTTTCGTAGCTTCTGTTTCTCGTTCTGTGGTGTTCGGGCCTTCAGTTTCTACAGCTTCTGTTGCAGGAGCCCGGGTGCTGGAATTTTCGGTTTCTGGAGCTTCAGTTTCCGGTTCTTTAGTAGCTTCTGTTTCTCGTTCTGTGGTGTTCGGGGCTTCAGTTTCTGGAGCTTCAGTTTCCGGCTCTTTCGTAGCTTCTGTTTCTCGTTCTGTGGTGTTCGGGGCTTCAGTTTCTACAGCTTCTGTTGCAGGAGCCCGGGTGCTGGAATTTTCGGTTTCTGGAGCTTCAGTTTCCGGTTCTTTAGTAGCTTCTGTTTCTCGTTCCGTGGTGTTCGGGGCTTCAGTTTCTGGAGCTTCAGTTTCCGGCTCTTTAGTAGCTTCTGTTTCTCGTTCTGTGGTGTTCGGGGCTTCAGTTTCTACAGCTTCTGTTGCAGGAGCCCGGGTGCTGGAATTTTCGGTTTCTGGAGCTTCAGTTTCCGGCTCTTTAGTAGCTTCCGTTTCTCGTTTTGTGGTGTTCGGGGCTTCAGTTTCAACAGCTTCTGTTGCAGGAGCCTTTGTGCTTGAATTTTCTATTTTTGGAGCTTCAGTTTCTGGCTCTTTAGTAGCTTCTGTTTCTCGTTTCGTGGTGTTCGGGGCTTCAGTTTCTACAGCTTCTGTTGCAGGAGCCTTTGTGCTTGAATTTTCTGTTTCTGTAGCTTCAGTTTCCGGCTCTTTAGTAGCTTCTGTTTCTCCTTCTGTGGTCTTCGGGGCTTCAGTTTCAACAGCTTCTGTTGCAGGAACCCTTGTGCTTGAACTTTCGGTTTCTGGAGCTTCAGTTTCCGGTTCTTTAGTAGCTTCTGTTTCTCGTTCTGTGGTGTTCGGGGCTTCAGTTTCCGGTTCTTTCGTAGCTTCTGTTTCTCGTTCTGTGGTGTTCGGGGCTTCAGTTGCTACAGCTTCTGTTGCAGGAGCCCGGGTGCTGGAATTTTCAGTTTCTGGAGCTTCAGTTTCCGGTTCTTTAGTAGCGTCTGTTTCTCGTTCTGTGGTGTTCGGGGCTTCAGTTGCTACAGCTTCTGTTGCAGGAGCCCGGGTGCTGGAATTTTCGGTTTCTGGAGCTTCAGTTTCCGGTTCTTTAGTAGCGTCTGTTTCTCGTTCTGTGGTCTTCGGTGCTTCAGTTTCAACAGATTCTGTTGTAGGAACCCTTGTGCTTGAATTTTCTGTTTCTGGAGCTTCAGTTTCCGGCTCTTTAGTAGCTTCCGTTTCTCGTTTTGTGGTGTTCGGGGCTTCAGTTTCTACAGCTTCTGTTGCAGGAGCCTTTGTGCTTGAATTTTCTGTTTCTGGAGCTTCAGTTTCCGGCTCTTTAGTAGCTTCTGTTTCTCCTTCTGTGGTCTTCGGGGCTTCAGTTTCAACAGCTTCTGTTGCAGGAACCCTTGTGCTTGAACTTTCGGTTTCTGGAGCTTCAGTTTCTGGTTCTTTAGTAGCTTCTGTGGTCTTTGGGGTTTCAGTTACAACAGCTTCTGTTGCAGAAGCCTTTGTGCTTGAATTTTCTGTTTCTGGAGCTTTAGTTTCCGGCTCTTTAGTAGCTTCCGTTTCTCGTTTTGTGGTGTTCGGGGCTTCAGTTTCAACAGCTTCTGTTGCAGGAACCCTTGTGGTTGAATTTCCTGTTTCTGGAGCTTCAGTTTCTGGCTCTTTAGTAGCTTCTGTTTCTCGTCCCGTGGCCTCTGAGGTTTCAGTTGCAACGATTTCTGTTGCTGGAGCTTTAGTATTAGAGTTTTCAATTTTAGAAGCATCAGTTGTAGAGTATTCAGTACTTTCTGTTTTGGATTGTTCAATTTTGGTATATTCTGTTTCTGGTGTTACAGTCTGAGTAACTTTGGTTTCCACTGATTCATTTTCAAAAGCCAACTCGTTTGTAACTTTATTTTTTATATGCACAGGATTTGTATTTGCAGCAACACATAATCCTGTTTTCACATTGAACACTTTACCTATCGGACATGTCAAATACTTAAATGTCAGACCACCATGTTTATTTGCGAAACACCCGTAGTAGAGAGGAGTTTGATCCTTAATCGCGAAGAGACCCGCGTATTTACAAGGGGTAACTTTAATAGCAGCAGATTGCACATTAACCGCAAACAAAAAAACTGTCAAAAATATTAAAATTTTCATTTTTCGTTTTGCAAAATCAAATATATTAATTGAAATTGTTTCTATGGCTTAAATCGTTAACAAACTAATTATTAAGTATTTTGTGTCAGCATTTTTATAGTAAAAGCACAAAAAACTTTTTATCAGTTTATCAGTTATCGGCGATCAACTGATTAGTAATTCTAAAGAAAAGCTATTGGATTCTTGCTTATCACAATTAAGTTAGAAAAGAAAACTGGAGACATGTGCCTTAATTTGTACAGTTCAAATGATAATAATAGAATTGATAAATGTTTATGGTTCTCATAAAATAAGAACTTCTTTTGCCGACCCAACTGGACTATGTTTAAATGTACGAAATACAATTGTACATTGGTTGAGGTTATGAGTTATAGCTATAAATAGGTTACGAAATATCGTGGACCAATTCATGACCAGATTTACTCTTGCGGGCAATATTCATTAAAAATTGCTGTAGACTTTAGTGTGACAGCGATCGAACAACAACCCCATCTCTGCCAGTCCATTAGTTGAAAATTGTTGGCAAAGAAATATATTGTGCTTGCGGTGAATGGGCAGAGAGTCAACCAGAATGTTAGTGCCAAATCATTTTCAGCAATGAGACTCAGTTATGTCTTATCGGCTGAGTAAACAAGCAGCATTATCACTATAGGGGGCAGTACCATACTCGTGAGGCCTTTCCAACAATGAGGCTTTTCCATTACAGCCCGAAATAACCACTATTTGATGAGACTTTTATGCCAAAGTCGTCATTGCACTAACCTAACCTTTGAGCCCAAAGGCGGTATCAGCATCGGACATCGATAGCCAAACTGACAGTAATTGACTATTATTGACAACAAATTTATATACATAAATATAAACGTTTTTGAGATCGGCATTCTCTCGAATTGATTTTGTTTTTAATGTTAGAAGAAGTTTGGAAAAGTTTTAAGAAATAAAATAATTTACAATAGGTTTTAAAAAGTCACACATTTACAAAGAGCACACGGCAGATGCAAAAGCGCCAAGAGCTGCGAAAAATTTTTGAAACTTAAAAATAGAATTAAAACTTAAAAATAGACTTAAAATAGGCTTTTATAAAAGTAATGTGGTTACAATAATTAAAAAAAAAAAACAATAAAACAACTGTAAAGAACAGGTACAAAACTGAGCAAATTCGAGAAAAATTTGCAAAATGTAAAGAAAAAAAACTTTTATGGTATTCTTTGCAGCTGTTTCAGATTTATATAAACTATTTTAATTTAAGTCTATTTATTTCATATTACAAAAATCCAGCGAATTTTTGAGGCTTTGAGCCAGTTGTGGTTCTTTTAACATTTTTAAGAACTACGTTTTTAAGTTTTGCAAAATTTTCGCAAAATTGTTGCAGTTTTGCACCCCCCTGCTTAACTTTTTAAAAAGTATACTTACTGTGTAGATATTCATAAATTTAGCAAATTTTGCACTTTTGTACCCTGCTGAACGCTGTTCAACTACTTTTTAAAAAACCTTTCTTTTCTAATCTTTTTATTAATTTTAGAAAATTTTCTGTGAATTTTCTAGTTTTTGCACTCCGTGTGCTTTTCACAACTCCTTAATTTTTTACAAAGTATTGTAAGTCTATTTTCGTATTTTTGTATACTGTGGTGGTTTTTGCACCTGTTCTACTATTTTAAATATACTATAGTATACTATTGTATTTTACAAAATTTTCGCACATTTTCGCGCATTTAATTTTCCTGAATTTTAGTGCTTTTAAGCCGCTTGTTTGACTGTTTTCGCATTTTGCAAGATTTTCGCGGGTTTTTGCTCTTATTGTAGCAGTTTTGTTCTTTGACAAACATTTTTTTACGAAAATTTATAGAAAACAAATCAAAAATTAATATTACAGGTCTGTTCTGAAAATTATGTAATCGCAAATTACGCAAATGTGGTTTTAAAAACGAACATGTTTATAAAACGAACGATTTTATGGTGCTCTATAAATCACACTCTCTTTGTATTTTTTCAGTGTGATTTGCAACTGCGTCTTCTGCGTTTCTTTATGGTCAAGTTCAAAATCACAATACAAATCACAATAGCAAATATTAAGAATTATTGATATTCTCAGTTTTGTTTAGGTCTGAGAATTTTTGTCACAAATTTACCAATTTATATATAAAAACGAATAAAAATCAAGCTTATTATCTTTTGTGATATTTACATTCATAATGTATTGAGAAAATAAAAGTGAAAAGCTAAGAAAGTGGTTTCAAATCGCCAGCCATTCAGCTGAGTGGTTTCAAATCAAAAAAATGTGTGCGCTACACAGTTTTTGGTGCTTTTAAATCACAAAAAATCAAAAAGAGATTTCCAGAACATGCCTAATATTTTATTAAAAAATATCGATAGCAAGTCAAAGTCAACATATACTTCCAAATTAATTCCGATTTGTTGTCGAGTTGATGGTGGTCTCGACGAAATTCGATTGCGGCCAAAAACGATGTCGGCAACGAACTTAGCAATAAGGGCATTGAATTAGAGTAGTTTGGCTGTGGGGTACAATAATTCCTTGGTCTACGCTGACAGCAAAGCAGCGATTGGTATTTTATAAGTTAATATATGAAGCATTATTGATGAAAATTGACATAGAAAAAAGCAGAGCGTTCA
The DNA here is from genome assembly GCA_963662145.1 of Sturmia bella. Classification (NCBI taxonomy): domain Eukaryota; kingdom Metazoa; phylum Arthropoda; class Insecta; order Diptera; family Tachinidae; genus Sturmia; species Sturmia bella. The sequence continues at coordinate 66,984,479 of OY759170.1, read as the reverse complement.
CCAGCATTAGATGTTATGAAGTTAGTAAACTCTTTGGGCCATAACTATAGACATCGCAAAAGTATGCTTTAAGGAATTTTGAGTCACTGCTAAATAAAAGTAAGCTCTCTGTCTACTATAGACCAAACAAAGCCGACTTTACGCGCAAAAGTCTGCACTAAACTTAAAACAAGCAGAAGTTGTCTTGCATCGAACAAATATCACTTTTAAACGTAAAAGCTTTTTGATCAAAAAATTTTTTATATTAAATAATGTAATAAGACATTTCAATAACAATTATAAATCAAAATTTTCTTTAAAAATTCACTTTTGTTCAATACGCTTTGATGTTTTTTTTTTTTTTGATTAGTTACTAATACAACCTTACATTTATATATGTGTGTGTTTATACTTGTGCATAATTTTTGAGAGTCATCTCATTAGAGATGGGATTTTACTTGAATTTGTAAGTGGTTGTATGATAAATAAGTTGGCATTTCCGATAAATAATGTGCACCCACTTAAAGCTGGCTCAACTGAAAGCCAACTTTAATTTTGACTATAGTTAAAAAAAGGTTAGCAATGCTTTTTAAAAATCAAGTAGCTTCTAAAAAGAACCGACTTCAGTGTTTGACTATAGTTAAGACTATAATTAAAGCCAACATATTAGTCATTCCATAAAATTTGTTGAGCCTTATTTAAGAAAAGAGTACATAGCTCAACCCTCCCCTTTTAATAAAATATTGAACAAATATTGCTGCAAAAATTTAAAATTTTCTTTCTATTAAATTTTTTTTTTTGATTTACATACATACAAATGAACTAACTTAAATTTATGCCATAAAGAACATTTAATTTATCCAAGAAGTTTTTCATTGTTTATAACAAGTGGTTGTTCCTTGCTGAAAGTCTTTTTAAAATCTACTTTTCGCTGCCACTGCTGTTTTCTTCGCTGCTGTTAACTTTTTTACAAATACCAGTTTGTGGCTCAAACTTGGCGCCCACACTACACTCCAATGGGATAGCAACTATTTTATTCTTTTGGAGAATGCAACCAATATAGAAATGGTCAGCTACTTGAGAGGGAAAATTTCCTTCTGTTACACATTCATAACTAGTGGCCTCCAACTTGCGTTGATTCGTTTGTATCTTGTTTTCTAGTTTTGCTGCTCTCTCAGCATCCTTTTCAATTTTCTTTTGCAATTTTTCCTCTTTCTTTTGTTGCAACTTTTCTCTCTTAAGTTCTTTTTTGTACTCCATCTTCAGTTCCAGAATTTCGTGCTTAACTGTGAGAAAATCTGAAGTTTCCAGTTGACCCGTTAAACCGTTATAGATGAAGTCTTCGAGGCTGCTCAAACAAATTCCCAAAGATGGGTAAAACACTTCGCTTTTGCCACAATAAACGCGGAAAATGTAGAAACCAGAACCGCCGAATTTTGGCTGGCAAAGATAGTAAGTGGAATTACTCTCAGGATCGGCAATAACTCCTTTACTCAGGCAATGCACTGGCGGTTGACAGGCTGAGATTTCACGGCTACAACGTTTCAGTTCGACGCTGAAGGCTTCTCTTTCGGGACAGGATTTAGTTACTAATTGCAAACTTCCCTCTGCAGACGCTGTGGCAGAGCACTCCTGGTAAAGTTGGCAGTTTGAGGCATCAGCATGCACACCGGCTGCTGAACAAGTAAGATTTTCTACTGGCTTAACCGCCTCATTTTGATTGCTCGAGTGATCTCCCGATCCCGATCCAGCTTCAGCATCTACTGCCTCAGTTCCAACTGCTACTACTACTTCAGCAGTCGTCTCTTGGGAGGGTGAGTTCGTAGTGGTTACATCGGCCCAAGACAAATTCACAAGGACCTTTAAGAGCACAACAAACAAACAAACAAACAAAAAAATTCGAAATTTCATTCTCTTTTTCTTTTAATTTCGCCACTTACCATCGCTAATAAAATAAAACAATTTAATTTTCTCATTTTTTTCTTTCGATGCTTCTAGTTCGACAATCGTTGTTATACTTAAAATCTCCTAATGTGATTACCAACAATTTATAGGCAAAGAGAATAATATTCAGACTTCGTCATCTAAATAATCTTCCATTTATCTTTGGTAAATAAATTCTGCGAAATGTGTGTTGACATTTTTCCATCCATAAAGCGAAAATAAAACACTTTTTTATATCAGCTACCATTAAATTTTATAATACGTTTATCTTTTATCACGGGCTAGACGGTATCAAGCGGAGAAAACTGACATTAAGCGGGGGGGTCATGTGGAGGCAACAGCCGTAGTTTTTAGCACTTATTTACTTTCACATCCGGTGTAATAACTGTTTTGCTACAATGGGACTTATCTTATTCACTTGCAGGTTGGCAAGGTTAGGGAATGAAGTCATGTTTATTTACATACATAGTATCAGCACACTGGCCCAAAGAAAAGGCAAGCAATTTTAAGAATTACAAAAAAAAAAAAAAACTTGGAAACAAATATAAAAATAGTTCCAATTTATTGCTCTTATTTGTGAAACAAAACAATATTCTTTAATTTCGTTTTACAGTCGAATTTTATTTACAATTGCTTTTTTATTTTATCGGGCTTTTAGTTCGACTGCAGTGATTTGAATAATATTTACTATAAAAATTTTAAATGTGGCTGTTATTGTTATATCGACTATTGCCGTATTAATAACAAAACTGTAGATTCCTTGTTTCATGGACAATTCATTACAATCAAAACATCTCTTTTATTTCTTTCTACCATGCAGATGTCTTTTTCCAGTTTACTACCGGGGAACTTGATTTTTAAAAGTGTACATAAGCCTGGAATACAAAATCAATCGAGAGCGGGATAGAAGTTGAAGACTTAATGACAAAAAAAAAAGTAATTTGATGGGTATGCAATTGTCGAAGTGATCGAAAAGTGCGCGCATGAAAAAATGATTCTTTTTACGATGTATTGTACGAGACAAAACAGCGCAAGGCAAAAATAACTCACCAACCGACGGCATAACAGAAACGAAAGATTTTGCCGTCTTTTATTGTATGTCAGCAGCAAGTTGTTAAAATAAACAATCAAAAAATAAACACAATCAAACGAGTGACGAGTTTATTGAACCGTGTCCTGGGCACTTTAAGTTGCAAATACTGTTGTTGGCAAAAAAAAAAGGGTCATACGCTTTTATACAACAACATACCATATACATAGTTTTTAAGTAGCTAACCCGGCATTTAGACGGGAAAGTGCTTTCATTAAATTTATGTATACGTATTATGAATAAAAATTTCAATGAACTCTGTGACTTTCTTGAAAATTTCTTGCTCAATTTCAAAGGAACGTGAAAGTTCATTTGAAAACTTTCGTCAAAGCGGAGAGTTGCAACTTGCAAGTATTATAATTTTGCTTACTACTGAAATCGAATTGCCAAGACTACTCCAAACATAAATTTATAGGGCAACATTCGAAAATAATTTTTATGGCTAAACTTTTATTAGTTAATTTAATAATTATCACTATAAATATACTTCATTTGTGTTCTTTATTTATATTTGTTGCTGTAAAAATCTTTTAAATATTTTCTAATGTACAAAATAATTTAAAATTCACAATTATTATTCTACTGCAATACTGAAAATTTGTATGCACCGTGCAGTAGGCAACCCTGTTTACTACCTTGTCACTTTCCTTTCAGTAAATGTCAAAAAATTACTTGCAGGAAAATTTTGCTGAAAGCTGAGTTGAAAGTTAGAATACTGTGAGTGTGTTAGTAAAAAAGTGTGGGTGTATTGCAACTTTCAGGCATTTACTTTCCCGTCTAAATGACGGGTAAGATGTCTAACCACACACTGTAAGATTAAAATGAAAATTTTACATTGCAAAGCTTTCACTCAAAATTAAGCAAATTGCTCTTATATTTCTACTGTTATGAAAAGAAAAACCGCTCAAAATTGAAACATCAACAATTCCTATACATACCAAGTACATACAAGCAAATGCATTCGATTAAATAATCTGGGGAGGGATATTATCATCAGATAACCGTTATCAGCGATAATAAATTACTTCGTTGTTATTATTCATATACACACACACACACAGCGAGAGTCCGCCAGCTACCTGCCGCTTTAACAATCTGATATTCTACATTTTCATGGCGCTCAACAGTGATTGCTTACAACTCTTTCTAATCAAAACGAACGGATAAGTCACACGAAAAAAAAGTTTTAAAACGGTTTAACATTTTAATACATAATAACAACGTTCGCAAAGAAAACGAAGTTTGAGTAGTACTCGTCTACGCAGCACAGACGCGGCAAACTGGAGCGGCGTTAGAAAAAAAAAAATTAAACAAATTTTTGCTAACATGGAACTAGCAGCTCCCCATGCACACTCAAGTCTTGCTAGGAATCCTTTAGAAACGGCTACTTTGTTGGCTCCTGCTGCGGGTGCAGCTGGCGTGCGACGTCCCCTAGCTGCCGCAGTGGCCACAGCAGGTGTTCAACGCAGACGTGTGATCAAGAAGCATATTCAACAGAAGTATATGTTATGTGGTTTCGCAATTCATGTACATAAACTAGAAATTCCTACACTCATATTAATTACAATTTATGCTTTCATTTTGAACTGAACTTTTTGTGTCATAAGCGAAAATCTAATTGCACAAGGTGCTCATGTACATACATACAAAAATAAGCCCTCTCTGACTTCCCTGGTACAATGTAAACAATCAAAAATGGCTAAAAGAACCAGAAGATGGAAGGAGAAAGGGAATGATAAAAAAGAGAACTTTCTTTTATATCTTTTGGATGTTTGTTTGTTGGTTTGTTTGTTATATTCTGATGAATGTGCTGGTGTTTTTATCTGTTTAAAAAATAGATAAATATAGTATGAGATATTCAAGTGAATTGCTTTATCTTAATAATATGCGCATACATACATAAGTATGCAGATATAAAAAAATGTCAGTTAATGTACACTACATTATTTTGGAGACAGTGGAAAAAAAAAGACAAAATCACATATGGCAATTTTTGTTAAAAGATTTTAATACATTTGCACATATTCTAGATGTAGAGCAAAAGCTTTCATTTAGCTTAAATTATCCCTTCTTTAGTTTATGCGATCCTTTTTTCTCAATTATTTTATTATTCGAAATGAAGGTCTCCTTTTATTTATTTTATATATTTGGCGATACCTCGCTCCCCTTTAGGTGGCTTCTCAGGTCAATCATCTACATATCTATATCTACCTTCTTCTAAATATATAATTAGTAAGCATCTCATCCCTTTTACTTCCTTATTTCTGTAGCCATTTTCGAAATTTCTACTCAAAGTAAATTTATACCAGCCAGCTGACTACTGTTTCTGACCCTTGTCAGAATGTCAAAGTTTTGTTTACCAACTGCATAAATGCCCAACAGAAACATACAATCGCTAATGGTAGAAAGAATGTAGAGTTACCCCCTAATTCATAAAAATTATTACAGGCTTATAAGACTGTTATTTGACATATTTGTATGGAAAATCTGTCAAATAAGAGCTTTATAAACCTGTTATAATTTTTATGAATTAGACGGTTATTATTTACAAATACAAAATTGTATTTGTTGTAAAGGGTCCGCCATCTAACGTTTTACTTTTCAACTAGTGCTTATTTCGTGAATGGTAACACTTAGCTCAGGTCCGATTTGACAGATAATTAGTTTTATTCTTCCTCTGAACGAATATGGTGGTGTGTACGCTTCGCTAAGTGGGCGATCGACTTACAGAAGATGCCGATTTTGCAAAAAAAAAAAAAAATCATCTTTTCAAATGAAGCTCATTTTGATCTTGGCGGGTATGTAATCAAGTAAAATTGTCGCATTTGGCGCACAGAAAACCCGCACGCATACATTGAAAAGCCAATGCACCCAAAACGGGTCACTGTTTGGTGCGGATTCTGGTCCAGAGGCATAATTGAGCCGGTTTTCTTCGAAAATTAGTAAGGAGTTTTCAATGGCGATCGTTATCGGGCCATGTTGTTCACAAAAATTGAAGAGGAAGATATTGCCAACATTTGGCTTCAACGGGACAGCCGAAGCTAGACTCGATCTTTTGCGCCATTTAAAAAAAAACGTTATTTGTCGGACCCTTTATTAGTGCAAGGTGAGCTTTGAAATAAGAAGCCAGGCTTTGAAAGAAATGAGTTTTATAGGTATGTAGAGGGGGTCGTTGACCTCCCAAAACTGAAGTGAAAGTCTGCCGGACTTTGACTTCAAAATAATTAATTACTTAAATCAATTAAGAGTTCAATCTCATTTCGATTCAATATCGAACAAAGGCATCAATAGCACCCAAATGATAATTTTTTCTGGGTATAGGCAAATGAATTTTTCAAAGAAACTAGAATTCTAGAATTTACAAATCAATAGTTGCATTCGTTTTGACTTTGGCATAAAGAAATATTTCTTTTATATTATTTGCACAGAAAAAATTTTAGGTCATTGAAATTGTAATACATATTTAAAAATTTGTGGTACTAATTGAAATTTGTTTCATTTGACTCTAACTAAGTATTCTAATATGAACTTAATTATTTATTTGTTTTAAGAGCCAAAAATGAACCTTTTCAAAAACTTTTTGCTGTATTTTTTGAAAAGGTTCATTTTTGGACCTGAATTAAGTATTCTAATGATATCTTAATTGAACTAATTCGAATTGTAATTGCATCAACTAAAGGCCATATTCATAATAATTATTGTAAGTTTATTAAGCTCTTATTTGACGTATTTCTACGGAATATTTGCCAAATAAACGTGTAATAAACCTTCAATAGTTTTTATGAATATGGGTGTAAATGTTTAATTCAATCAATTACACAGATTAGTTAGTGTATGAATTTTTCTCAAATTGACAACACTATTTTTTAAAGCTTTAGGTGTTTATATTTTTCTTTCTTTATTAATCGATATTTCGCTAACAATTTGTTAGCATCGTCAGGAATCCTTAATTGTTTTTATGTTCTATTATTTTGTTTAAAAATTTTTTAAACAACAAAATTCTACAAATACATACAACCATACATAGTACATTCATTTAATGTTTTGAAAAAATTAATTCAGGTCCAAAAATGAACCTTTTCAAAAATTATTTGCTGTATTTGTCAGCTGTCTATATGCCGACGACATTTCGTTGGTGCTAATCAACTCATCAGTAGACTTGAAAAATTCTTAAAAGTTTGTTTGAAACTTAACAACTTATTTCATACTTCCCATGAACAGAATGAGAATTAGAAATGTTCAAACAAACCTTTAACACAGCAAACATTTCTTTTTTCGTTTTGCAACACTTCTACTTTTCTTTGCAACTCTGGACTCTGGCGCTCTGGGCAAGCGAGGTAAACAGGGAAGTAAGGCAGAAAGATGTTCAGCCCCTGTGGGTCCTTCATAAGACAATTCCTTTGCGATAAACTGAAAGAGATAGTGTTCGAGATACAGTTTTTCAGGGGGAGTTTCGGGCAATTATTCAGTTTTTTAGGGTTCTCAATGAAATGGCAAAGCCAGGACCTGTAAATATACTCATGGATAGTCAAATAGCCGTTAGAGCGATCTCAGCTAAGCAGATTAAATCACAGATGATTTTGCAGAAAAAAAAAAAGAAAAACAGTTACCCGATTCATGGTGAACTGCGCATCATATGGGTGCCAGGGCATGGGGGAATAACTGGAAAAGAGAGAGCAAACTCATCTTTTGATGAAGTTAAATCTGAATTGGACACATGGAGCCCATTTAACTCTCTGCAATATCGAAATCGTATGATTAAATGCAAGAATTCTATGGGGGGATCCAGACCAGGGAAAAACGATGGGACTGCTAAGAGTTAGCAAGCCTGAATTAAATAGAGTTATGACAGATCACTTTCAATTACTGGCACATGTTAACCGCATAGGAACAGCGGGCGGAGATGAAGGTAGAGCATGTGGGGAGGAGAACGTGACATTAGAGCACTATTTACGCCAGTGTCCTGCCTTCTCACACGTACGGTTTCGATATCTTGGCAGAGACACCTTACCAGACATAACCCAATTGCTATTGGGATATGCTGGAGAAAATTAAGGAACTTTATGAATGAGACTGAGTTTCTATAGACCTGTGAGTCAAACTGTTTATGTTTAAGGCCACAAAGCGCACATCAAGCCTATACCATATCTAAACTATATCAACCTAATCTAATCCAGGGCGATAGAAGCGATAGAAGAGAGGAAGGGAACAATTTTTAAAAAGGAAAAGTTAAGATAGTCAAAAGAGAGAAGCGGAGAATAGCGCTGACTCGCGCGCTCCAGTCAATTATAGCTGGACATTAAATGCATCTTTGTATTTAATGTACAATTGTAAATGGCTGAAAGTGAGACAAAAATTTAAGAGAAAACTATTTCATGGATTTTGTACTGATATTTTATATTCCCCCATATTCCAATTGTCGTCACATGAAGTCGACACGAAAATTTTGGCACTTGTTTTCTTCCCACCCACAACAATTGCAGATAATTAAAATGTCTATACAGACGCTGAAAATTCTTATCGAAGAGGAATGTGCAAGGAGTGACTGTGACTGCGATGTGACGACACTTGGAATATGGGGGATTATCGTATTTAATTGATTAAATTGATAGTTGTTTGATTTTAGGCATTTCTGGCCACCCCTGCCTATTTGTATGGCAATGTCGTTGAATCGGACAAGGATTTGGTATTGCGCATCTGGCCGGCCATTGTTTATCAGGCAACGGGACAGTTGTGCCGCAGTATACTGGAACATTTGGACACCGAATACCATGGCAGAACCAGAGAGACTGCAAAATACCGTAAAGTATTTCTGCTGGCCACTTTGATAATCTGCTGCTCGTTAATGGTCAGTGGCGTATTTTTTTCCTCAGCTTGGGTTAAAATTACCGTAACAACTCAAGCAGTTGCCATTGTGTTTTATGGTTTCTTTGCCGGTTAATAACTTTCGAATATTTTCGTAAAATCTTACGTGTTATTAACTTTAATATTTTTTTCCATTTCAAGGAATTGGTGCCAGTTTGTTTGTATGGAAAACGCATGTCATCTTGGAAGCAGTACGTCCCAGGGAGGATAAATTTGTGCGCAAGACAATACATTTGTGCGGTGAGGCATTTTGCCAACTATTTCTATCGTTTGCTTTTACCAATTTGCGCACCTTGTATGGTACTGCCCAGTCCATAGTTTTAATGTCAGCCTTGCTGGTGAATCTCATACCGATAAGTTTAATTATAACGCGCCATCGTGAGGGTGCGATAACCCAACGTGTATCTGTGATAAAGGCAGAGACCGCATTCACTCCGCTGCACCATCAATTGGGACGATATTCGAATGTATTCAATGATCAAATGGATGGCATTGAATTGCGCACTTGGAAAAATCCCATCATGGATCATCATCCCAGTGTGGCGGCTTTGGCTTTGGCGGACAGTGGCCACTATATGTTGCCCACCGATCAGGTCGATGTGACATTTATTAATCCAAATGGTGTGGAAATAATGGAAATCATACCCGAAGAAGATGAAACGGTTTCCATTATGCGTTCCAGTTCGGCCACCATTGAAAATTATGGCAGAAGCAGCGTAAGTGCCTCCCAAAATATGCAAAAATCCATTTCGAATGGTTTGCAAATGAGTCGGGAGGGGGTGGTAGATTCGGGTTACAGCAATTTGGTGAGCAAAAGCGTAAAAATATATTCAAAACATTATGGATTTCTTTTTGTTTTTAATTTAGGATAAAATTCAACAGTTCTCCCGCAATGTTACCACCAATTTGTGGGACAATCTTCTGGACAAAATCGCCCATCCTTTGCAAGCTGCTTTGCTGGTGCCCCAACTTTATTCCACTACGTTTTTTCTGTCGGCTGACATCTTTTCATATGTCATGTGTCTAACTGTATTACCGGGTCTGGCTGTCAGTCATCATGCCATTAAAAATGCCGAAATTCCATTCCTATTCTCCCTGTTGGCCTTTCCCTGGATGTGTTTCTCCCTAATGACGCCACGTTTCGGCAACAGTTTGTACAAGCATAAATTTCAATGGCACACATTGGGCTGCATTTCCAAGGGTTTGGCCTTAATATGTAAGTAGAAATGCGATCGAGGGAATTGGCAATTTATACATGTCATAGGAGATCATTTGTTTCATTTTTAGTTATCAGTTTTTCTACCTCCAAACTTTTGCTTAGTGTCTCGGCAGCTTTACTGGGCTTTGGTCAGTCCGTTACACTTTTCCTGCACGACTGGGTCTTTCAAATGAGTATGACACGTTCGCAATGGAGCGCAATACGTTTTCCTGTGCACTTCACAAACAGTCTCCTGATACTGGTATGGGGAGCTCTGGCCCACTGCGTGGTCGAGCAGTTTTCATTTCAGGCCAGTGTGGGCCTGGCAGCGGCTCTTTATGCCAGCAGCGTAATACTGTGGAATTTAGCGTTTTTATGTTTTAATTGTAAAAAATAAATATTTATGTATTTAAAAAAAAAAAAACATCGATTGCGCCAAAGTTTTATTTCACATCAATTTGATGTTTCATTTGAAAAAGTTTCTGCAAAAATTGCGCTACATAATTTGTGAATAACCCCTTATACAAATAACTGATTTTGTATCGGCTATATATACATATATAACAGCTATACATACATATATAACAGTTTTTATATACATACCGCCATTATTACAATGTCGCACAACATCGCTCGCTTGTACAAAAACACTGAAGAAACCAACCAAGGCGAATCAACTACAGGTCAAGGCGAATCCATTACAGGTGCCCGCATTCCAATTCGCTTCAACATTTTTCCATGAATTTATCTTCCGAGTTGTCAAAGCCGATAGAAAATGACAACAAAACTTGTGACGTCTCGAGAGAAAATGTTGAAGCGAATTGAATTGCGACCACCTATACTTGATTCGCCTTGACTACAGGTGGTCGCAATTCAATTCGCTTCAACATTTTTTCTCGAATTGTCACAAGGCGAATCCATTACTGGTGCCCGCATTCCAATTCGCTTCAACATTTTTCCACGAATTTATCTTCCGAGTTGTCAAAGCTGATAGAAAACGACACCAAAACTTATGACATATACAATAACTTGGCATTTTCGATAAGTAATGTGGCACCCATTTACAGCTGATTCATTTTAAAGTCAACTTTAATTTTGGCTATAGTTAGAAAAAAGTTAGCAACACTTTTTAAAATTTAAGTTGTTTCTAAAAAGAAACGACTTTAGTGTTTGACTATAGATAGTTAAGGCCCATTGCCTTTTTGGCACCAAAAAAATTGCTTTAGCTTTCTGACGGGGCAATCTTCTTGACTACCAAATTTGTGCTATAACTCGTCCATATATAGACCAATAACAAATATTTCAATTTTATATACTTGAAAACGAACCTATATCACCAACAGAACAATTTTTTTCCAGCAAAAATTGTTTTAGCTCGCTTACAGGGCTGAAATTAATTTTTTATTTTAATTTGTCATTCAGTGTTCGATTCACTTTGATACATTCTTCTGATCTAATATGTACATATGTATGTACATTAATAAACAATAATGTCAGCTTTGTGGGATCAAGGAAAATATGAGCTAAAAAGTTCTTGTTTTCTGTTTGTACAGTCAGCTAAAAAATGTCCTCCATTCATTAACACTGCCGTGCAGCTGTCTTGCACGGTAAGTCGAAAATATGGCCAATGGTGAGCCACCCACAATAAATGTTTTATTTCGTAATATACACAAATAACATACATATACATATAAGCAATATTATAGATTTTACAAAAGCAGGAAATTAAACAAACCTTCAAAACCAGATTAGCCGTTGAACATTAACCACAGCAACGATAAAGTTGTTTTGAAAACATTAAATTTTATAAAAACGACTCGAACTTCTATGAACTCTCTATTACACGAACTTCATATTTCACAAAATTTCACTTTATTGAACAGGATTTGGGGACAAACACGATGCAACAAAATTTTAGCTTTATGTAATACAATAACTACCGGAGTATATATTTGCTTTAGACAATATTAAAAACATTTAAATTTGCTTTAAAACTTTGTAATTTTTACGAAAAACTACACGAATCTTACATTGTATACGATCTTTTTCTACGTAAATTTTTTTTCTTAATTATATTAAAGCACATAAACGAAGAGGCACGACACAACGAACAAAATTTTAGCGGTATGTAACATACAACGTGATATATTTTGCATTTTTAGTAATTATAAACACTTAAATTGGTTGTATAAATGTGGTATTTTATAAAAAATTACACGTACTTGGCATTTCTCATGATTTTTTTTATGTTTGTGTTAAAAAATTTCTCGTTTCTTAAAGCGGATTTACGAACGGGCACGACATAACTAAAAAAAATTTTGCTCTATCTAGAACTGCATTACCATCTCTATTTAATATTGCTATTACTGCTCACCCTATGACGGTTAGAATTTATTACACGTCTGCTGCACACAAGATGTCGCCTGCATAAATGTAAGCAAACGAGTTTCCTGTTTAAATACGAACATTTTTCAAAATTAGTTCAAGCGGGTGCTAGATTCTATGCATTCAGCTTCAATTATTGTGTTTTTCAAGGATGGTTACACTATATAAAATTCAAGAATATCAATATTATTTTCATTCGTATCCATATATTTAAACAATTTACTGTATTAAGTTTGGTTTTGGGTGTAGTATTTTGTACTATGTTTCTAAATATCTAAATTTCTTATTGTAAACAAACAAATGAATTTAACTTTTTCAATTTCAAAAAAAAAAAAATTGTAAATGGGATTCTTAAATTAGTACAGTACTAATGCATACACTTCATTACACTTAATTCGAAATAGAATTTTCCATGCAACTGTTTCATGAATTGGTAGGTATAAATACATTTAAATAACAAAACTTATGGGTGTGTCATGTGAAAACATATTTGCAATGTGAATAAAGTATTAAAAACTGCATACCAGACCAACCTAAATTAACTCGTTAAGTATATTATTGCTGATTTGGCCACCCATTTTCATTCAGGGCAAGAGACAGTCCACATAAAACTAGTATGTACTTAATTTCATAGCCGGTGTTAATTTTAAATAAATGCATACATGAAAAGCACAATGGGTCCAACTTTTCTTTATAAGAACAAATAAAAAAAGTCGAATATAATTTCAAAATTTTAATAAAACTATTTTTTAAAGCTTAAGGTCTTTTATTTATCTTTATTAATTTTTTCCGATATTTCGCTAACAAAATAAAAGACCTTAAGCTTTAAAAAATAGAAATTAATTTTAACAATAAAGGTCAAAAATTATAGATAAAATAATTTCAAAATTTTTGTAAAATTTCATTTATTAAAATTTTACAAACAAATTGTGCCGTGCTTTGTAAATTGTGACCCGAATGTAACGCTATTACCATACTAAATAATTTATTACTAGTCACCCTATGAGAAATAAGGTTTTTTCTTCCTTCCTACTAACCGCTAGATGTCGCTCTTTTCTAACACCTTAACAGAGTTGATTAAATATGGTTCGCTGTTATATCGTATTAACTATCTACGTACATTAAAAATCCCCCTGATTAAATGTATTTACATTCATACCTATTCTTTATATATTATATAGTGTTATTAAATTTCTACTGCTCGAAAATAGTTAACCTTTTTTTATGTTATACATAATTTTTCTAAAATAATTTAGGATATGTACATATGTGAATATTTATTCGAGCTGTATATGTGTGTTCTTCCTTTATTTGTCCCGTTATTAATTACATGTCATTCACTACATGTTATTACAACCAAGTCTGCGCTGAATACATTCATGAAGAAAAAAGAAATTGCAAGCGTGCGGCTTTTTTCTTTACGTGAAAACTCTCATTGCAAAACTCTGGCCAACCTATTTTTCACGAAAAATAAAAGTTCACATCATATCCGTATAGAAAAATATTAATAAAAGTGTTTAATGTAGCAAAAATATTTTGGAAAAAAGCTACGGGTAAGGTGAAAAACAGTCCAGACATTTTGCCAACAACAAGAACTGAGGCTGAAGAAAAAAAAAACAGTTCACTCAAGAGACGCTATCCGGATTAAAGCCGGACAGCAGTTGTGGTAAAAGTACAGCGCAGGTGATTCGGGCTTACACTTGTAAAAATTTAAGGTGAACACGAAACCTGCCGTAATCCCATAATTTACAAGAAAAGTGCACAAACACTTGCTCGCAGTAGACCCCTTTCAAGTCGATGGCTAAACTGGCTCTAAAGGCCATTTTTGTAAAACTGTATTGATGATGTACATAGAACACACAAATTTGGAAGACAATCTACATCATATATTAACAAATCGGGAGCCCACATCTGGTAGTCCCAGTGCCAGTGAGGCTACGGCAGCAGTTGCAGCCTCTGCATTGCTGGCGCGTGTAAGAGAGGCGCAGAATAGCGCATCGTCTACATTGCAACAACAACAACCAACTTCTGCAAACGCCCAATTTCAAAACCATAATCACAGCAGTACTCCCAACAATCAGAAGTCTGCTTTGCCGAACTGGCTAAATCGTCCGGAGTCCGATTTGTTGCCTTTGGAACATCTTAATACGAACGGTTTTGCAAACGAACTGCGTCAAATTCTAAAAACTGTTGAAAAAAATAACTCTTCTTCAGCTTTAAAAACACAAATTCAAGAGAACCATCAATCAAATACTGAGGTAGAAGAGGAAGAGCAATACGAACTACTGCAAATTGTTGACGCTGATCAATCAGCTCAAGCGGAAAATTTAAAAACTTTAAAATTTGTGAACAAAGTGCAACCATCAGAAGTAAAAAATTGTGCTTCCACGAGTCATTTTGTGATTAATAATATAGACAGCCCAAAAATTGCCTCTTCAGTTGTAGCGCCACCACCACTACCACAGTCGCAATTCCAAGTAGTAGAAGACGACGAAGAGTTTGAATACGTTGTTACGCGTGTTCCCAAAAGAAAATTACAGCATTCTTCTACCACTAGTCAGGTAAATATTTCAATAATAATTGTAAAAAAATTTTACAAGGCATATTAGAGTTGTGTAAATAAATAAATTCATTTAACATATTACTGACAGCAATTTGAAATAGGGTAACCAAAATAGGGAAGTCATCATCAAAGTAGCGATCTAAGAAATCGTGCCGAATTCTTAAGCTTCATGTACCAATAAAATTGCATGTTCGAAGCCAATCAAGTTTACCACAAATTGCTCTAGGAATTATAGGGTGTTTTAATTCGATCTGTTAAGTGTATAAGATTTTCGTTACGATTTACTTATCGTTACTTTTATGGCAAAGCGCTAAGACGCTTTTTTCCCAATCACGTTTTTGATGTATTTCAATTTATTAAACGATTTTGTATTGAAATGTTGCAAGAAATTGCAGAAACATGACCTTGAAAAACTCGGTTTAGGGCATTGATGTCCAAAATTTAAATACGTAAAATGTATTTGTATTGGTGAGAGAGCATACCCAGCAAACATATCGGTAAGTAGTTAAAGGCATAAAAGGAAAAAATTTGTTGTTATATGTAGGAAAGAAATTAAAAAAAAAAAGAAATTCATTTAATTCACTTAATTCTCAATAAATATATTTTCTAAACACATTTTTCTGAAGAAGATACACAAATGCGTATCGAAATATCGAAAAATTATCAATAAATAGAAAATATGTATATTTATTGAGAATTAAGTGACCTTACGCTCATTTATAAAACCTAATAAAGTTAAATAAAAAAAGGTCGAAGAACGAGTATCCAGAACGTTTTATTTTTATGTTATTTCATCTTGAGATTATTAAATAAATTATTCAAGCTTAAGATCTTTTTTTTTTATTTAATTGGAAACAATTATATTTATTTATTTTCTATATTTCGCCCACAATTTGTTAGCATCTTCAGGAAAATAATTATAAAATTATTGAATAATTAATTCAGGTCCAAAAATGAACCTTTTCAAAATATTTGCTGTATTTTGCAGCTGTCTATTTCGTTCAGGTCCAAAAATGAACCTTTTTAAAAAATGTTTACTGTCTTTTTCAGCTGTTGAAAACCAAATATTTTTTTATTTTTTTTTTTTTTTGTCAATATTTAGAAATTTGGAGGAAAAGTAGCAACTCAACCGTTGAAAAATTAGAAATAGTTTTTAAGTTTTCTTTTGTAAGTGAAATTGAGAAAACAGCGAAATGATATTGAGAATTTCAATTTGAAAATGAGAAAAATACAAATTAAATTGAGATGGATTTCATTTCAAGTTGAGAATATTCCAAATTAAATTCAATTTTATTTGGAATATTTACAATTTTACAACTGAATTTCATTTGGAACTTTCTCAACTTACAATTGAAATTTTCAAATTCATTTAGTATTGATTCACAACGTGAACCGAAATTCTGAGTTTGGCCATGAAAGCGGGTAATACAATTGTCGAACTGCAAATACTGGCAAAATAAACACATCCATAAAAAAATGCCTTTTGTAGACATTAGTCCCGGCTCACCATCAGGTTTTGTTTCAAACACAAATACACGAAACAAAATTTATGTACGATTGACCTGAAGAAGCTAGCCGAAGAAGAGTGAAATATCAACATATATATTCGAACACAGTAATTTTGTATTAAATTTATCTGGCTTAAGTTGATTCTATATAATTTGTGTGATTGATAACACAAAATAATTATATAAAAATTAATTTACTTAATATTCGAATATATACATACACATAAAAAATATAATAAAAATATTTTGAAAATAATATTTGAGCTCGAGGTTCTTTTTTTGCATTTAAAAACAAATATAATGAAAAGGATCTCGAGCTGGAATATTATTTTCAAGATTTATTAATTAAAAGTCAAAGGAAAAATGGGATCAAGAAAATAAAAAGATCTTTAGCTCAAGACAATACAAATATTAAATATTCAAATATGAACTTAATTATTTATTTGCTTTAAGAGCCAATTGAAATGTATTAATTCAGGTCCAAAAATGAACCTTTTCAAAAAATGTTTGTTGTGTTTTTTGAAAAGGTTCATTTTTGGACCTGAATTAATACAAATATTAAATATGTACGTTTTAGAAAAGACGACAGTTAGAATTTTTTTCCATTTCAATGGCAAGTGCAGTGGTATTGACCAATAAAAACATTATTTATTATTTTTGTTGTTGGAAAATAAAAACCAAACATAATAAAAAAAGAAAATTTTCTGATGTATTATCATATCATTGCCCTGAAGAAGCTGTCTGAAGGAGAGCAAAATATTGACAAATAAATATATGTATAAATAATAAGTAAATAAACAGAAAAAAGTGCTCAAACAATAATAAATATAAAAACTTTCATTTGTCATTAAAATTATTTTTACAAAATTACTTATCTGAAACATAATTGTACTATAATATCTTTTTTATTTCTACTTCAGTTATTTGAAGGTTATTCGTCATTCAAACGCAAAGCGCCCAAACCAGTTCCAGAAGCAATACCCTTAGATTTTTATCCCGAAAGAAATTCATTGCGCGGTATTCAAACGACACCGCAAAATTCAACATTTGTACGTCCGCTACCAAGTCTAAAACCAGTCAGTATCGCAGCGCAGGGCTATTTTAAAACGACCAGCGAAATATTTAACGGCTACGCCGCAGACTATCCAAAAGACGAAAACTATTGCTCCGATTCGGAAACTGTTGAAGCAGCGTCCACTGGTTTTACAGCGCACGCTTATAGTAACAATTTTTACAAGAGACAAGAAGACCAAATGGGTCTCGATATACTCAACAAGTTGAAACATTTCTTCAGCTGGCATCCGTCGACAAATCATTTCAATACCGACTATCAAGAAGGTAAGCGGAAAAGGCGCTCAGACGACTGGTGTGTCGGTGAAACGGCTGGGCCTCAACAGATTAAATACCGCAAAGTCGAGAATCGTTTTCCAAAATATATTGCTGTTCGTCCCGAAGAAGACGACATAAATGAGTTTTTTTCACCCTACTTGCAGCAACAAAATCAACCACAAAAAGCTCAAAACTACGATAAACAATATTTATTTGACAACGCAGCACAAAGTTCTAAAACTTTGTTGGAGATGTCTAATCGGCGTTCAACTGCTTTAGGTAATTGTTCTTTCTGTTTTGGAGACAAATAAATAATTGACGTTGCTAATACAAATTTTCTGTTTTTCCAGACAAACCACCACCTCTAAGGAAATCTATGTTTTCAGCTCCCCACATTACCCAACAGTTGATTAAGAATACTACATATGCCGATGTTGAATTTTCCGACGATGACGAACCGATTTTAATAAAAGGTTTCGATATACATCCTTCGTCACTGGCTGCAGCCAAACGTAGGCCCCAGGTTTTTAACATTCCGATTAAGCGCTCCGAAGAGCGTTTCAAAACCAAACAACAGAAAGCAGCTCCACCACCCTTGATTGAGCCGGCTACAGGCAGCATTTTACAGTCTTCACTCATACCAACTTTAGAAAGCAGACGCAAACCAACTTATGCAGAAACCCTGCGTCAAAACTCTAGCTCTGGACATGTACTCGGCAGCCGCAACAGCAACACTCCATCTGTTGCATCGACTTCACAATCTTCGCGCCTATTGAATGGTTTGCACAATTTACGCACAAATGCCTGGTCAACACAAAATCGTTCTTCAATCCTTAATCAGGAAAAAGAAAGTGAAGAACGCGAAAAGTACCAACAGTTACTAGAACAAGTTGTGCCACGTCTGTACGGCTCAACAGCAGCAGAGAACAAATTTTCAGCTGCTTCTTCTTCTTCGAATTTTGCAGCTCAACGCCGAAGATCGGCTTTACTTTTGGGCACTGCTTTGTCATCGTCAACGCGCAGCTCCCCTGCTGCCAACAGCCGTGCTATGGGTCTGGTTCCATCGTTTTTGAAACGCCCTCCTCTCTCGTCCACAATAAATTTGGATGATGACGATGTCGATGAAGATGTAACCATAACGGGTATCACTCAATTGAAGCCTTCACATTCTTCAAGCGCCAAGCAAAAACCTTTGCCGTCTGCTACAATTATTGTCGATGACGATGATATATCTGATATAATTGATCTGGGCAACGAAGAGCGTCATGTGCTCTCAGCTTGTGCAAAAATTCAAAAAGAAAAAAGTCTAATCGATAACTTGTGCGAGGAAAAAGTCGAGAAACCTCAAAAGGCTTCTTTGTAAGTTGAAGTTTTTGAAAACAAATAAGTATTGATAAAAAACCAAAAAAAAAAATGTTTCACTGTTTTGTAGACCATTTGTAGAGCCAGTTAATTCGTTGCAAGAGCGCTTTAGTGCCTCGCCTCACATCAAAGACAATTGGTTGGAAACTTGGCAAACGAAATGGTTGCAACACAAAAAGAACCGACACGCTGAGGTCAAGGAAACTGTAAAAGTGTAAGTGTTTTCCCTTTCTTTTTACAATGGCACCTTAAATGCAAACGGATGTAATTGTAATATAATATGTTTCGGGGAAATTTATACTGCTTTTTCCACAGTTTGTGGTAAGACTAAAGAAAAAATAATTTTATTATTACCAACTCTGGAATACATATTTCGAGCTTTTCTTTTTTTAAATCTAAAACTGCAATTGCGTCCGTTTGCACTTAAAAAGACTTAAATGTATAACAATTCATATTTCGTTTTATAGCACCGAAAAGCTTACAGCCGAGCGCAGGGCTGCCGAAGCTGAAATCCAAGAACGTTTACGCAAGTTCCAAATTGTCGATCCGGATCTATTGGTGGTTGACGATTTCGAAGATGTCATTGAGGAACCCGAATTCGTAGAACTGACACACGACCACAGGGCTCGCATTAATGCGGCCTTGCACGGCCCATTAGATCAGGTGAGTTCGCCACAAAATCGCTTTCGAAACAATGAATAAACATTTGTATTTTTGTATGCTTATTGACAGATTTTAATTTCAAAATTCAATTTGAACATCACTAGACGCGATATACACACCTTGTGCGGCCACAACTGGCTCAACGATGAAGTTATCAATTTCTACATGAATCTTATAACTGAACGTGGCGAAAAGAAACACGATTCGCATGGTTTGCCGTTGGTATATGCAATGAATACTTTCTTTGTGCCTCGCTTGATGCAAGCAGGCCATAGTGGCGTAAAGCGCTGGACGCGTAGAGTCGATATCTTTGCCAAGGATATTGTGCCGGTGCCCGTGCATGTTGGCGGCGTCCACTGGTGTATGGCCATCATACATTTGAAGAATCGCAGTATTAAATACTACGATTCCATGGCCACACCGAATCCTAGTGTACTCAAGGCACTGGAGCAATACCTCAAAGATGAATCGATGGACAAACGTAAGCAAACCTTTGATACAAAGGGTTTTGTAATCGAGTCGGTTCAGGGTGTGCCGCGCCAAATGAATGGCAGTGATTGTGGCGTTTTTAGTTGTATGTTTGCGGAGTACATCACTCGTAATCGGGAGATAACATTCTCTCAGCAGAACATGGAGTACTTCAGGCAAAAAATGATTCTAGAAATTGTCATGGGTGAATTGTTGCAGTAGTCGTCGTCAAGTAGTCACTAAAAAGGAAAACAATTGTCCAAAATGTTTATCATGATTTTTTTTAGCGTAAGATTTTTATTTTCTAAGCATTTGTCTGCAGAAATCAATAATATTTTTAAATTTATAAGTTCGTTTCTCTTAATTTACAGTAGTGAAGAACCAAAACTAAGGATTTACCATTTCATTTACATTTTCCTTTCTATAATCCTTTCTCCTGTTTTCCATTATTTTTTTCATCCCACGCAATGTTTTTCTTGTATAAAAATAAAAAAAAATACATATTGTTTCTCATTCACGTTCACGCTTAATTATTTTATATTTACACGTTTAATTTCTTTAAAGCCATTTAAAATCCAATTTGTGTTTAAGCCAGTAACAGCAGAGCAACTTTGAACTGTATGTACACTACTATATTAAAGAAAAAAGAAAACGCTCGTAATTTATTTCTTTAAAAAACAAAATACATTTCTATATCTTAAACAAGCTAAACTAATACAAAATACATATAAAAACGTTTATAAATAACTACAAAATAAATAAATTTAGTTTATGAATGTTTCAATAACAATGAAATCAAATCGCCACATTCAGTTTTTCAATTTTAGGAAATTATCTGGCAAATTAAAATAAAAATAAACGCCTAAAAAACTTACATAAATATTTTCTTCAAAAGAATATCTTTAGTTTCAAAACAAAAAGATTTTAATTGCGTTTAGATTGTAATAAATACCACAACTAATAAATTTGGCAATGTTTTACAAGTTTTTGTTGTAAAGAAAAAAAAAAAAAAGTCTTTGAAAAAAAAACAAATTATCAAATATGTACTTCATTTAAAAAACGATATGCATTCTCTAATATTACACATACGAACACTAGAAGAAAAGAAAACCACATTTAAGAAACACCTAATTAAGAAAATATATAAAAGATCAAATAAAGATTGATTTAAATGTGCCCCGATTATGTTTTGCTAAAAATTAAGATACAAATTGGTTCAACGCGGACATTCCATTTCATTGAACTGAAAATGTAACATTATTGACAACTACATCACATTCGTTTTCCTCGGTTTCCGATTCCACACACGATGGGAGAATTACCCACCCCCATATTCCCAGCATAGTTCCTTCAATTATATTGACACCAACAATAATTGGATGTGATTAATAAGCTTTCGGTGACCCTTAGGCCCAAACCATTGGGAACATTTTCTCTGACAGGCGTTTTATGCTGCAGAAATCATACGATGTATATAGACTATAAATATTTTCAGAATAGACCTGATTATTTTTGCAAATATTTGACTCATTCAATTCTCAATGAAACCGATAGAATTTAAAAAATATTAGATTTTCTGATTAAACAAGCCCTAGGATTTTAAGGATGGCGATGACCACACTTGGAGCAAAGGGAGTAGATTTTAGTGCTGTTATGCAAGCATAAGCACAAAAATTATGCAGATGGTTTTGATTTCATCGATTTTATTTTATGTTCTTCAGACTTTAGTGGATTTAGCTCATTCCGAAATATTTCAACGTTGTTATTTTGAAGTTAAAAGAGGGTTAACATTCAGCCCAATCATGAATGATAATTCCGTGAGAGGTTTTTCGCTTTTCCCATTTTTTTTTTTAACATTCCCTGTTTTAGCCACATCGAAGGGGAAAAATAGTCGGCGGAGGAAAAAATAGGTATTTTAAAAACATATGTTTTTTGGTTTTTCCATATTACCAACTTTCCATATTACCAACTTTTATTTTTTGTTTCTCAGGTAATTTATGATTGGAGGAATTTTTTCTCGAGAAACGTATTTTCCTTAGGAATAAAATTCCTTGAGAATATTCATGATTGGGCTGATTGAGCAAACCCAAGCGCATTCAAGTTGTTATTTATGAAAAGCTTAAAATTAAAAAAAAAAAAAAAGAAATTGATCATAAAAATAGCTGATTTCATTCCAAGGAAATTTATCGATTTTAATCATCTAAAGAAGCTTTTACGGACTGCAAATAATTTTCGCACGAAATTGATTTCTTTAACAGCCTTTGAAAGAAGATTTTCAATCAATATTTAGGCTCCTAAAATCCACAGCTTAATGTTCAATGCCGCCACCTACGTATCTGTTGTAAATACATTTGTATATAATTTTTTATCTTTGACCTATTTTTCACACAAGAACAGTTTCTTGACAAAAACAAAAAATGTATTTTTAATATTTTTTGGAGATGAAAACAATTTCTGATCTTTTCCCAAATTCATTTTAAGACCAAAATAAACCTCATTTACAACATGTATGTATGCAGGTTACACCTGGGTTCGATGATGTTTGAAATGGTTGCGGCATGAGTTGTAACTTTTTTGAGGCCACACATCAAACCAACTGCTGCAGGCAAACGATTTTAAAATCATTCGTTTGTCAACCAGCAACAACTGTGGTCGGACAGTGACGGAAAGAAGTGAGCGAATGCAAGTGTTAAAACGGAAATAAAAATATACGCGTAAATTCAGCCAACTAACGGTTATTTGAATAATATGTAGTAATTGCAACTGAAATTCGTAAGTGAATTAAAAAGCAAGCAATAAAAAGAAAGTGGATTAGAAAACTGAAAAAAAAATGTTTAAAAAAGTTAAAATAAGTGCTAAAAATTAAAACCGAAAAGGGTGGTAATAAATAATTGTTTTGAATTCTATTATGTAGTATATACACATATGTATATTTGCAGAAGTACGTATACACTCATAAATATTGCAAATTTTACGTACAAGAATTTATGCATTTCAGTTCAGAGATCGTGAAAGTGAAATTATAAAAAATAAATTTTAAATATGAAAACAGTTGTGCAAAAATAATTAGAGTTTTAATCGAAATTATTTCAAAGTATTCTAATGGGAAATAATGTTTTAGATGTTTATTTCATCAAAAATTTTAACTGATAAACCGTAAAAATTCAAGCAATGGAAAAGGTAAAAAATCAGTCAGTTACACATATTAAATATAAAAAAAATATGAATAATCCTTCATATTGCAATTGTTGTCGACGTAAAAAATTTGTTGACTTGTTTTTCCTAGGCCTTATCTAGTCCTCAAGTCTAGAAGATGTTAAATGTCTATCAAGAAGCAGAAATTTGTTAGAAATTTGTTGCCAAAGAGGCAACATAAAAATGCATGAGTTGTTCAATGTTGACTTGATGTGACGACGACAATTGGAATATGGGGGATTATTTTATTATTTAAGCTGAAGTTTATTTCTCTTAATAATACAATAAAATTATATATCTCGCTGGTCTCATAGAGCCTCAAAGGTCGTATTCAGCTATTTTTCTCGAGTTTTTTGTGTATTTTTACTAGTTAAAGGATTTTACATAGAATTATGAGATCTCTCTCATCATATCAATGAACAATTTCATTAAATCAGTAAAAGATTTCATGACAGCACTTAATCACGTATGTCCTCACACTCGCAAGTTTCTGATCTCGCCTAGTGACTTGCAAACACCAAAATTATTTTTAAACGTTCTGTGACACGCGTTTTGCTTGCGATTTGGCATGTTGTTTTTGATCAGCTGTTTCTTTAAGGTGCCAGTGAATGAGAAAACAATGGCCAGGAAGAATTAACAAAATCAAAGAATATTTTGTAAGCTTACCTCCAATTTTTAACTTGGATTTTAAATACCATTTCAATTTAAATTTGATTTGCTATATAAATCAAACTTAAACGGCCTGTCGTGCCCATTTAAAATCGATTTAAGTTTTTCGTACTGCCATATGATTTTGACAGTTTGGTTTTGTTCTGCAAATTAAGAAAATTGCACATGTTTTTTTGTTTGTTTCATAACTTGATTTTTTTTATTATTTCCAGAAGGTAATCAATCAACTTCTGTGGCAGTGAAATTGGGAGTCCTTTTATCACTTTTGCTACTCATTTTAATAATTTTTACAAAACAATTTTTTATTTTCTAAACTTTTCACAATTTCACTTGCTTCCAAATTTGTTTAAACAGCTGTTTTTTATTGAGTTATCGATAATTTTTTGACACTTACATTGTGCGCCGTACTTTTATTACAATTAATTACCAAAAATAATTTTAGACTGTAAAACAGAAAGCTATTTTAACGTTAAATTTTAAGGAAAATTTACTAATTTTGTATTTAAATCCCAAGTCAAAAATCGGGGGATAAAAATTAATAGCAAAATAAATACAAGGTGGGCCAAAAGAAATAGCCCTATTGGAAGTTCCTGTTATTTTTGCAAATGGCGGCCAATGTCAAATCTGTTTTTACTTTTGTGAACTAGACAACGGTAAACTATAAGTGAGCGTGGAATAATCGTTTCTATGACGAAGTGGACGATTTTTCGATCAAAATTATAATGAGCGATGAGGCTCATTTCTATCTGAGCGGGCACGTGACTGCATGGTGCGCTGTTCACGCTGGAGGAGCCATCGGGACATTTTTTCGAGGACGCCACTGGTCAAACGCGCTGTAGGGCCATGTTAACCGAATTTTTTTATGCCGCAATTGAACGAATTAGGTCTGGAGAACATGTGGTTCCAACAGGACTGAGCAGCGGCATACACCGCTCGAGCCCCAACCGATATTCTGAAAGCCAAACAACATCGGATGACTTTTCTGGTGGTCCACCTAAAGACAACTTAATTTTTTTTACTATGTATTACTGATCGACTGTTTAAGGCAGTCGATGGCAGTTTAAATGCATCCATCATACCATATGTCTTCATATGTGACGGCATTATTGGATGATGAAGATGTAATTTTTAACAAATAATACGATTGAGCTGGATAGTGTATCAGGAAAAATCGATGGCACAGTAGCGACAAAGTATAATGTCTATACATGCATATGTTTCATTTCGCAATTGTTTGGGCTGCGATAAATACACTAGTTATTCTCAAAATGTTCATAAACTTTGAAATTTTCTAGAAACAAAAAGAAACCAACTTTAAATAAACTGCCATTTTTGATGTTTTGTGCTCATTCAAATTTTTTGTATATAAAAAAAAACTATATTTAATTAAACTATTCAATGAAATTAATATTTTATTTGCAATAATTTGTCTGCTGCTCAATTATTTTCGTTTTGAATCTGTTTGTCTCTTTTAAATGAGAAATAAAATTCATTTGAAAAAATTCGTTCGAAACAAAGTGCTCACACACATGTTTCATTAAACGATTTTGACATGATTTCATGTTTCCAAAAAAAAAAAAAAAAAAAAAAAATTTTTTTTTTGGTAATTTCTCCAAGTCTAGCTGATCACGTTCTATTAAAGTAAACATCAAGTATCTATATAATATCCATGTATGTAGGTATTATAAAATAAAATTAGTAACGTACGTTTGCAAGAGTGGAGCGATATTTTGCTCATATTAAACGCCAACATCGGAAAACATTTGTTTGTGTCTACAAGAGACACAAGTTTTTTTTTTTCTTAATTTTTTTTTTCATTTAATTTTTAACGTTAGAGATAGAAATACATACAAGGAGATACACGAGAACGCAGACAGAAAAAAGAATTTGCAGCAACAGCGAATACAATATTGACTTATAAAAGCGGGCTGGCTGAATGAGAGGAGATGCAGAACAAAATATATTCAAATACAGCGAAATACTGCAAAACAGTGGATTGAAAGTGAATTTGAAATGTTTGTTGAAAAGGAGATGTAGTCTTAATTTAATAGAAGAAATGTGTATGTTATGAGCAGAACAAGTGGTTTATGATATACTAATATTGGGCGACGAATATTCGTTGTCAAAAATAAAACACATTTGTGTATACAGTGCACTCGCGATAACATTAACACTCTAATAAATGAGCTCCCCCAAAATATAAACACTTTTTCTTTGCCATTGACTACTCCCATATATGAACTTTGTAGAAAAGCTTTAAAATATGAACCTTTAAGTTAATTAATTTTTATTATTCAAACTTTTTATATAATTGTTCTAGTTCTTTCTATATTATTTTCGTTGTTGATATTAATTAAATAAGACAAAGAAAATATCAAAGACTTTTGGACAACTAGCTGTTTCGAAGCCGCCACACTTCTCATCAGCATCCATCCGTCTTTGAACTCAGTGGTCATGTTTTTATCATACATAATCATACATAAAGTTAAATGTTTAGATTCACTTCCTTAGTTTTTGTAGCATTGCTTTGGAAAGGGTTAGTGCTGTGACTACTGGGTCAGAATGTGCCAATGTTAGGAGCACTAGGGCCGACTATAGGCCCTAGATAATACATAACTTTCTCAAATTAAATACAGGGTGTCCGCAGGGAAGGTATACTACACTTTTTTTTTGACTAAATGAAACATCTCATACTGATTAAGGTTTTATATATTTATTTTCATGAGATAAAGGTCTTTTATTAAAATTATTTAATTATTTTTAATAAAAGACCTTTCGCTCAAGAAAATAAATATATAAAATATAAAAAAGGGGTCGGAAAAAACCAAAATAATAGATAAAGGTTTTATTTAATATCAGCAATTATATATGCAATTCAATATCAGATAAATGTCCGCCTCTGTTAGCCTCACAAATGCGAGCCCTTTTCAGCACATTTTTCACAACATTCTCACACATTTCACGCGGTATTTCATTAATTTCATCATGACTATATTTTGTTTGAGTTGCTTCAGTGTTTCTGGTTTGTTTGCATAAATCTTGCTTTTCAGATTTACTCACAAAAAGAAGTCTACAGCAGTCAAATTAAGCGACCGTGGAAGCCAATCAACATCACCATTTCTTGAAATAAGTTGCTGAGGAAAGAGGTCTCGCAGTAATGCCATTATAATGCTGGCTGTGTGCGATGTGGCACCGTCATAATAAATTTGCCACGGCTCTACTTTACAACTGCCAAATATGAACTGTGAATGAAGACTAATGATTACCAAAATAGCGGCAAAACAAAGTAGTTTACCTTTCCCCCAGACACCCTGTATATTAAGATAATCTTAAATCGATTAAATGTTCTGTGTGAAAAATGTGCTTTCTGTTATACTTTAACGTTTTTAGGTTTTATTTCATGAATTTTTATGTTTGCTTAGATTATTTTTGTTCTAAGTAACAATAAAAAATGTTTGAAAATATTTTCACAGTTGCATTAGCAGTAGCCAACTCAAAATTTTTAGGCTGCTCAATAGAATGCGCTGAGAAATAAAAGTAAATTAAAAGTCGAATGGCGTCTAAAATATTTTTACAGCATTTAAAAGCGAATGTACTAAATTTTATGTATTTATTATTATATATTTATTGGTTTCTTCATTCGTCAAAATTTAATATAAATGTTAAGAAAGATTTTTTGGCGCCAAACGATTGGCCAAACGCTGAGCTTAACACCAGCACACTGAAAGAATTTTGTTCATGAATTCTTAGAATTCTAGCATTAATTTTGGACTATGGACACTAATGTTTGCCTAAATGGCGGCAAAACAAAGTAGTACATCTTTATGCCGGTCACCCTGTAACAATATACATTAAGTTGTTTAACATCAGTAAATTGCTGACAAGCCAATATCATATTTACACTCATAAGAGCACCAGATTCAAAATGAAAAAAAAAAAAGTTAAATGCCATCTACTGGTGCATTTATACTATTAGTTTTTTATGTGGTTTGTATTAAAAGTATAGAACGTTATTAAGCTTCTTTCGACGCACTTAGACAGCGAGTTTTTCACGAATTTCGCAGCTCGTCCCAGCCAACACTACTTGTTTTGCATAAAAACGCATTCAATTCTCCAAGCCCACTGTGCATCTTAACTAAAAGCATCATTAGATACTACAGCGTCTTGGAAGTATACTAAACAGTTAATACAAATGTTTTTGTGTCTATTTTGTTTATGTTGGTGTCTGTCACTGATCATTCGCTGCTGCTGCAGACGCCGACCGCACGCTTACGTCTTCCCTGTTACGTTTGTTTTTGTACGAAAAACAAAATGTTTTGAAATTGAAATTCGAAAAGAGTTCCACGATCTTTTTTTTTCTCAAAATCTTACGAGTCAACTCGGTCGTCAGTTGGTGTTGAAAAGTCGTGGCGGTTAGATCAAAATTCTAAGTTCTCTTGCAGACAGCGGCAAATTAATTAAAAGTAAAAGAAATAACAAAACAAATTAAGTAAACGAACGACTCGTTGTTTAAAGTGATCTAAAACATAAATATCTTTTAAGAAAATACATCCATACATACATACATACACGCTTAAATAAATACATGCTCGCATGTATGTATATTTTGCGGTATATGTAAAAATATATAAATAACAAAAAAAAAAATGATATAACTAAATATAGAAAAGTGAGCAAAATCAACAAACCTACATACATACATACATATGTATTAGGAAATATACACTTGCACATGTACAAATCAGATATAGTACCTACATATATATGTGTCTACAAGCCTGCAGTATGTAAAAATAATTTAACCTTCAATTGAAGAAAAATTGAAAATAAGAATTTTTTGAAACAATAAGAAAAACAAAAAAATTTTTTTTTTTTTTTTTTGGAAAAATTGAGGTGCCGAAAAAATTTTGAAAAAAATCATTTGTTCCAATTTAAACAAAAAAAGTTTTTTTGCTGCTGACTAATTTTTATACATACAGACATACATTTGTATGTAATTTGCCTTCATTGGATTTGGTTTCTTGTCTTAATTTCAAAAGGTGCTGCTGGCTGGCTGGCTGGCGGTGATGATGAATGATCTTCATTATCTCGTTTAAAATAAAAGCAAAAATCATTAAGTGATATACACAACATACATACCTACATTTATGCACATACGCGTGTACATATGTATGTATGTGTATGTATGCGTATGTATACATATTCTAAAAATATCTGATTAGTGTTACTTGCCTGGTGTTGGAATATTTTGCTGCAAAGAAAATAATAAAAATTGTGTTTTATTTTCTGCCTTGAAATAAAAATACAACAAAAAATAAACAAAATAGTAAACACATACATACGCAGATGAAGTGGTATTACATAATTAATTAAAATTAGATTACATGTTCTAATAACTGTTATTTTCAACAAACAGCCAATGAACTTTTCATATTGAGGAAATTGAGTTGTGAAGCCGGGAAAAAGAGAAAATTTTGTGCTTAAAAAACATCATGAAATGTGTTTGAAAAACAATAAATTTCATTTAAAATAATATTAATGCAAGCAATTCATTTTAGTAATAAAAAAAAAGTGAGAAAAAGTATTTGTTCGAAAGGAAGCAAACAATTTAATACAGCGATGCCTAACCACGCAGATAACGTAAACGACTAAAATCAAATTTTGCTAAAAAAGTTTTTGTTAAGTTTTTTTCCCCTACTGAAAGATGAATTTTATATTTGTCAGAAGAACCCATTAAAAAATTTCGTATTTTAGTCTTAAAAAGATCTAACACAACATTTTCAAACCCACAACCCATGAACTCTTGATATTAAGAAAATTGAGTTCTGAACCCAGTTTAACAGAGGAAATTTTGTGATAAAAGAAATAAAATATGTGTGAAAAAAACAATGAATTTCAATTAAAATAATTTTATTTTAGGTCTAAAAATAGGCCCTAATGTTTTCTGTCTTTAAATAAGACAGAAAACATTAAGGTCTATTTTTAGCCCTAAAATAATACGTTTCAGTTGGCTTTTATAGCAAAAAAAATAATTGTTTTCTTTTTTGAATATTAAAGTAATTTTTAAAATTAATAAAACTATTTTTTAAAGCTTAAGGTCTTTTATTTATCTTTATTAATTTTTTCCGATATTTCGCTAACAATTTGTTAGCATCGTCAGGGATCTTTGATTGTTTTTATTGAAAACAATTAATAATTTTTATTGAAAACAATTAATTTTAACAAAAAAGTAGGAAAAATTCATTTAAATTAAATTTATATAAATTTCAGAAAAAATTTTTTTGATAAAAATGTAGGAAAAACATATTTATTTCAATAGAAAACAATTTAATATAGCCATTATTACGTTGTTTATGACCACACAAACAACGTAACCGGCTAAATAAAAAATTTGACAGACAATTTTTTTTACGTTTACTGCCTATTAAAATGAATTTCATATTTGCCATAAGAGTTTATTTATTTTTATTATTTAAGACCTAAAAAAAAACTCTTTCTTCTTAAAACAGTGTTTCAATGGTTTTCGAGTCTACTGACAAGTTGAGTAGCATCAACAAAATGTCTATTTTTATCAACATGTTCACTTAATCTAAAACTAATTACTTTACTTTTAATTAGTTACTTAATGAAAAATTAATTATTGATTTTCCTATTAACATTTTAATAGCAAAAATGCGTAAAAAATGTAGAAAAAAAGTGCAGCCATAAAATTTTCATTTTGTCGGTTACGTTATTTTTGCGGTTAGATATCAAAATAATTTTCGCCATGTTTTTCTCATTAAGATTCAAATGATGATCTAAGCAATTTTGATATTTCGATGTAAGACACAAAAAACTTTTTCGTTATAAAAATTAATTAAAAATTTTTACAATCCATGAAAAATTTAATAAATACAAAAAATATGAGAGCAAATATTTGAATGGCTGGATGGCGTCGAAAAAAGAAAAACCAAAAAATTTAAATAAAATTATGTACAGGGTGTCTCGTGGAAAGGTATACTACTTTATTTGGCCGCCATTGTGGAAACATGTTGTTTCCACACTTCATATTTGGCAGTTGTAAAGTAGAGACGTGGCAAATTTATTATGACAGTGCCACATCGCATCATACAGCCGGTATTACAATGGAATTTCTGAGAGACCTCTTTCCACAGCAACTTATTTCAGAAAATAATGATTTGATTGCACCCACTGTCCATTCTCTTTCATTTAATCAAAAATTATGAATAAACAAAGCAGTATACCTTCCCGGCGGACATCCTGTGTTTAAAAAATAATTTAAATTCTACAACTTTTTGCTTAAATCCCAATCAGGTTACTTTTCGTTGACTTAAATATATTTTATTTATAATTTGTGGGTATTTTTGGCGAAATTTCCGGTCATTTTGAAGCAGTAAAAAATAAAAGAAATAAAGAGATTTTGTGGAAAAAACTTGAAATAAATTCGATTCTGGATTATGATGGTTTTTTGAGTAAATAAGTTGATACAAATTCTTGATTTTTTTTTTAGTTTTTGTTCCAAAAAACTGGATACAAATATGATTCTTAGTTCTGAATTTTTTTTTCTTCAATTTGCAAAAAAAAAAATGTTGGCTGTTTTTATACACACGCAACACATGTCCAAATGCGATTGTTTTATTTATGTGTATGCATGTGTTGAAATGCGTTTGTTTCTAAGGGGATGAAAGCATCCAACAATATTTTTTATTCCCACACTGAAAGAATTTTCATTCATAATTCTAATGAATTTATTTCATTAAAATTTTTTTTTCTCTAATACAATGGAAACTTTCATAGATCTAATTAATTAATTTCATTAAGAACTATTTATTAGTTTTCATGATTTCAGGTATAGATATCATTGGATTAATGAAAAAAGCAAATTCATTTAATCAATGAATTCGTGTATAGACTTTTAAATTCTCATTTAGTTTTTAAATTTGAAACTTGGCTGCATGTATTTTGCAAAGGTTTTGAAGTCTATCTGAGAGTTGTCACTTATAAAACGGCAATTTTTTTTTTTGGTATTAATTCTAATTTTATAGTCGAGGTATATCATTTACAATTGTTAATATTTTTATAGTTCGATTTTTACTTCCTCAAAACTGAGAAAGATTGTTTTGTGATAAAATTGGAGTGATCAACATTTTTAAAGAAGGCAATTAAAGCAAAGTTGAAGACTTACTGGCTGGAGTACATACATACCATGGCTGTTTCACAACCACCACGTCTCTTATCAGCACCCAAACTTGCTTCGAACCCAAGCCATGACTAATTATGTACAGTTTTTTAATTTTTTTTATTTCTTTTTTGGAATGGTGTTTATCTGATTATTGTCCGTAGTCTTAATAATACACTACGAAAAACTTATGCTCTGTTTTCATCAGATCAATGAACCAAATCATTTATTTAATGAAACGTTTATTGATTTTTTGTCATTAAGCAAATTCAATAATTCATTAGCTTAATTTCTCAAATTCATATATTTTCCGAAATTATCACTTTTTATCATTCAATAAATCCCAAGGTTGATTAAAAATTTATGAAATTTTTCATTGAGTTAATGTCAGCATTCAGTAGATTTATGAACAAAATTCGTTCAGTGTAGGCTAGTTCACTAAACGTTCAGGAACAATTTATTTTGAATAAATTTGTTGGCTAATTTATTTTAAATAATTTTTTATCATTATTTAGGCCCAGCTGATAACATGTAACTATTTTGAATGATGAATATTAGCCGAATTCACAATAGCGAATCAGGTACCTGCATGATACAACTAATAGGGTAGCTTCACTATCTGTAACGTTAATCATCTAACTAAACGTACAACTGTAAAGAGAATACAGAGATGAAGGGCAGTCAAAACGAGTCAGCATAAACTTTTGTATCAGTGGTGTGTTTACGACAGTTTTCTGAGGGAAGAGGTTACCTTTTAGTTGTATTAGGGCACCCCCAAAAAAATTGTCTGGTGCTACAGCTTTTTGTCACCAGTATTCTGTGTAGTTTTTGCTTTTTGCTCTTATTTTGCTAACCTTCTTTCAAGTTTTCCTCACAATTGTATTCTTAGGAGTCAACTGTATGATAAATTTTTTTATACTGTACCACGCCTGGAAAATTAGGTTAGGTTAGGTTGATTGGAGGAGTTTGCTTGCCCATGTCTTGCGACATACACCTAAGCCAGTATAGGCTTGTTGTGCGCTCCGGAAAAATTAAAAAAATTTTAATTCGAAAGTCTCGAAAAGCGTTTTTTTTGACATGTTGTAGTGGACCTTTTTTTCTCGTGCCAAAAGCTATCGAAAAATCAGTGGCACCATATTGATTGCTCAATCGACCCACCCCTCTACCTAATATAACTTAATTTATTTTAAAAGTACTTAATATTTCCTCTGACTTTTCTATTCAGCTGAACTAGAAATTAACTTTTCAAACACATACGCAGTTAATGCTACTAAAAATAGTAATAAAGTTATGAAACTTAGAAAAAATTAAGCTGAACTTCAATTCGTAGTAAACGTGGGCGCCAATATGAAGTTCTATAAAACTTTCAATTTATTATAGACACCTAAAGAGAAACCAAAGAATTTCTTTGCCACCTCGAATAAACAAACCATGATTTAGGTATGAATTGAAAAAACTTATATAAAAATTGGCTTTAGCAATGACAAGATGATTGAGAAAAAATTTAAAAGACTTTAAAAAGTCATATACATACATATGTACATATATACGTATATACATACATATATGTGAAGATAGACTTATGTATATATATATATGTGTGTGTGTTTCTTCTACTCACGCATTTCATATTAGATATTATGAACAGTGGATGTATAGAAAAAGCGGCATTTTATTTTTGTAATAAAAATACCAATTTCTACCAAGTAAAGTTTTCAATAAACTATTCATTTATGTGCAATTGTATACGTTTTATTTTTAATGAATTAATATGCCAGACATGTTTTAGATTTTATTTTATTTTTGTGTTCAAACAAAAAGCAAAATGTGTTTCTAAGCAACGATACTCTAAGCCCGTAAGTGATCGTTGCCAGTATGTGTGTAGTTGCTGCAATATCAATAACGATCTACATTTGATTTCCATAGAAATAAAAACATAAACAAATTTAAAGTTGTAGTACAAAATTGTTTATATTTCTAACAATTATATTTAATTTACACCTACATACATTTTTCAAATGGAAATTAAAATGCAATAAAACAAATTAAATTGAATTCAAATTACATGTCAATAGCCAATTATGTGGTGGTTGTGATGGTGGCAACTGGCAGCGGTTGCAGTTGGTGATCGCTCAATGAAAGTTATAAATGTTAAACATATCACTTATTTTCGTTCAGCAACGTTGTTGCCAGTCAGTGTTGCCGGTGCAAACTGATATTAATTGTGATTCTCCTCTACTCAATATTGGGAGCCCGCGGGATACCAATTTGCTCGCAAACTGTTCGCATGCTCAAAGATCGTGCAAGTGAGAGAGAAATATTTTTGTGCTTTTTGCACGAAACACCACGCACTTTTTCTTAGCGCTGGTTTACGCAACTAATTAAACAATCAGCTGCAGAAATTGCCTACTTTTTATTTAACAAGGAAAAAAGTCAACCAACATAACAACAGTTTTGACGTTATAAAATTAGTATTTCATATAAAAGTACCTGGAAAGTACTTTAAAATCTAAATAGTTTAAATATACTAACGATTTAATTAATTAAAATACAAAAAAATTAAAATACAAAAAAAATTGAATTGAATAATTCAATTTGATAAATTAGTGTAGCAATTGGAAAACTATTCCGCAGAGAAGCAGTTCCTAATAACTTTAAGATCTAATGACAAAATATTACAACCCTGGCGCCAATTAGGGCTTATGTTTCACAGAGAAATGTTCAATAGAAAATGTGCATCAGCTGATGTATGAATTTTATTTTTTCATGTTATTGATAAATAGACAATCTGAAATGCTTAGAGAATACCGTATAAGCATTAACGTCGTGTTAAAATGATATCGTTTCAACCTTGCTGCCGATATCGACAAGCACAATCAGGGCGATTAAGTATTTATTAGGTACTATTTTCTCTGTGTAGAATACAGCTTGAGCTGATTTTTAGCCACTTTGGACAATATTTTTTTTGCAGCTTGCCGCAACCTATAACACTAATCGGTGTAGACCTCTAGTGTGGTGGACTTGAAAAATACATTTAAATATTGTTCACGTAAACTGTTTACCAAAAAAAAAAAAAAATTCTTGTGTACTTATAAGCGCACTATACAAATTGCTGAGCAATTTAAAAAGAAACTTTTTAATTTGTATTAAACATAAAAAACTAGCGGAAAGGAAAATTGCTAAAACCGGAAATAAAAGCAAAAGTGCTCCAAACAGATTAATAACTAGTTTATAAACAAATAGCTGCTTATTAAAAAAAAAAAAAAAAAAAAAAAAAAACGACAATTTGAAATATATGTACATACACAGAAAGAAAAAGCTGCTTGCTAAATTTAAGTTTTATCTACTTGATTTTGGCACGAAACGTGCTTGAAAATTTAAGTACGCATAACACACAAGCAAACTTAAAACAAGTCGAATAGGGATTACTAAACAGAATCGATCCTGTTAAGGCTTAAAATGAGTGCGAAATTGTTGAGTACATTTGTAACCAGGGGCCAAATTCTAGCACTCGTGATTGAACGATTTCGTTATAGAATGCTGTGTGTTTGTTGCTCATTTTGTTTTTGCTCTACATTGTTTTTATTATCGAGTATATTCGATCACGAATGCCAGAATCCGGCCCCAGCTCTTTTGTGAGCTTGTATAAGCAGTAAATTTTGCTTAATTTTTTCAATTGCTGCGATATTTAATAAATTATTATTGAAATAAGGAAGTAAAGCGGATTATTTCATGTACTACTTTGAGATTAAGTACGCTGTAGAAACATCGAATCAAGTGCATCACACTGAAAACAAATTCAATCCTTCTGTACTTAAATTAATTCCAGACAGTGTCAATGGTAAGTACGATTGTTTTTAAATCCAGCCTCGTGATTATTTTTAAGTACGGATTTTAGCCGTAACCAGAATGGAATATGGCTAAAATTATGTATTTAGCGCTTGAATAATCCGTACCTAAAACAGGCGGCCCAGTGTACTTAATTTAAAGAATTCTGTACTTAGCGTACTTCTAACACGACTTGGGATTGGTTTAATTACAAATGGATTGAGTTTTTTTTAGTGCAGGTATATAATTTCATTAAAATTTTTTATTCCAACACAGGTTCTCTTTTTTTTAAATGTTTTTGTTTTTATATTTGTTCGAAATACGCACAATAATAATTATTAAAAAATTAGTATAATATCCTCAATAAGATTCTGACACCATAAACTAAAGGTAACCTACATTACAAACACATATTTGTATTTAATTTAACAAAAAAACACCTTTCACAACAAAATATGGCAAAAGAAACAAGAAACATTTAAAAAAAATTAATTCATTAAAAATACTTTAAGGTCAATAGTATTGTATTGTGCTGGAGATAGATTGTGTATACGAAAAAATATTTTTTTTTTAAAATAATACACCCACATCAAAAGTCATTTTCTTAATCATTTATATATTATATCGTTATTTGTTTTGCTCAAGAGTTATAAAATAGTGAGAAAAAAAACAACACCAACACCAACAAATGGTGTAAAATTAATTTTATAAACAGCACCTACTCACAATTTGGAACAGCGGAAACCACTCAGAGCTAAAAAATTCATTCATATTCGGTGGGGCCTCCTTTTCTTAATCATTAACACAACCTGATCAAATGTTAAAATTTACATTTTAACCAAGAAATCAGCCATCTAATTTATGCAAATTTATTAAATCAACCAAAAAAGTATTTAGCAAAAATCTACATATAAACAATTACAATAGACATGAATAGCTTTTGGCAAAAAAACAAGTGCAACTTGTTTTAAAAATAAATAAATAATCAAACGAAAACAACTCTGGCAGATTTAAAAAATATTGAGGAGAAGAAGAAGAACAAGAAGAAAAACACAAAACAGTGATGTCACGTTTTGTTAAAAGTAAAGTAAAGTGAACATAAAATATCAACAATGTTATAAACAAAAATAATTTAATATGAGCATTTAAAGGAGAACTTTTTTCTAATCTATTAAGCATGTTCTGAAAAACGTGTGCCGCTAGAAATTTGCATTTTCGCTTCGAAAACGCCACTAAGCCGATGTTGAATAAAACACAAATTATTTAGAAAATTTATTAATTTTTTTTTTTTTTTTATCATAATAATACTGATGTGGTGGATCAAATATAATTACTGGTTAAGCAGTAGAGAGCATTATATTCACTTCAAGTTATCAACTTGTTAAAAAATTTACTTCATAATCAATGTTCCATTTTTTTCCAAAAAAAAAACAAAAAAAAAACTGCCCGCTACAAAAACCATTTTAGTTGTTTGCTCAAAAAATAAATATTGTTACTTTTTTAAATAATTGTGTTCCAATTTATTCAAATTACCACAAATTGGTGAGCCCGATGTGATTTGAACACGCAACCTTCTGATCACGTGGGCTCACCGAATTTGTGATACTCTTATTTGTACGGCTACGAACTGGTGTTTTCACATCTACTACAGACCCGGTTGCTTAAAGTTTTGCATTGTACGCACGTTTGGATGACTAAATTTCTCGAAAAATGTACGAAGTGCATGATATGCATTTGGATTTCAACACTCATTTCCATAATAAACCTCGATGCATGAATTGGTACTAAGAGTCCACAAGGTCGCAGGTTCGATTCCTGCCGAAGGCTTTGGGTGTTTCTGCAGACGACCAGTTTTGTGTTTGTTAAAAAAAAAATCTGAAACTGAGAAATGTCAAATGAAATGCAGAAAAAAGCTTGACGAGATGTGATTTATATTCATCATCGGGCCTTAAAATTTAATCACCTGTTATATATGTTATACAAAACTTATTACTTTAGGTCTAAAAAAATAGACCTTAATGCTTTCTGTCTTCTTTTAACCGTCTATATGCCGTCGACATTTCGTTGCTGCTAAACAACTCATCAGAAAAAGAATGTTTGAGGCCCAACTACTTATTCCAAAATTCTCATGAACCCATTGAGAATCAGAAATGCTCAAACAAGCTTTTTATACAGAAAGCATTTTACGTCTTGCAACACCTTTTACTTTTTAATAGCACTTCCATACAAGGGGTGACCCTTGGCTACCAACAACTTGTATTTTTGAAAGTATCAAAAAGTAAAAGTTCCTGAATATTCAAAAATGAACTTAATTATTTATTCGCTATAAGAGCCAATTGAAATTTATTACTTTAGGTCTAATTCAATTGGCTGTTATAGCGAATAAATAATTAGTTAATTTTTGTTACACCTAACACTTTTACTGAAAATTTTAATTTCATTGAACTAAGGTATTGTAATACATTTATATTAAATTACTTTTTCAGGCTCTAGTTTTGTGCCAAAATTGTGAAATTTGACACATCTAAAGTTCATAGGGTGCTGAAGAAGGGTGTTTGCTACCCAGAAACAGCCGGCTGTTACTTTTCTTTACTTAATTGATGTTAATTAAGAAGTGATTAACCAAGGCTTGAACTTGAGCCTGAAAAAGTAATTTAATATAAATGTATTATTATACAAAACTTTAAAATCCAATTACCCGTTAATATTTAATTCTTTCAGTTTTTAAGTCACAGCGCAGTAAAATTTATTTCTATCTGCCAGAATTTACGACTTATTCATACAATAAATTAGGAGTTTTAGAGTAGACTCCTCATCGGCTAACAAACTCAACTGAATTTTCTCGGAGACGCATACAATGCGGAGAGTACATCTACTTTGGCACGCGGCGTCACATCCGCTTAGAGAGAGAAAAGTTTATCTTCTATGACGAATCTTCTCTATGACATCTGTATGGTTTTTCTAAGAAGAAATCTTGTTATTAGAATTAGGAAACTTTTATTGAGACAAAGCAAGAACGTATAATTATTGACTTGTTAAAAAAGCTTCTTCTTGTTGGATGCGAACCCACAACTTTGCGATTGCCAGTCGGCCATTCAACCAACTCAGCAATCAATATTCTCAAAACAATTTATGCACATACAGTACAAAAAGTGTACATGATTAATAGAATCCTAATGAAATCAATAAGGAATACCTCTTCGAAAAAATTAATAAGGTAACCTAAGGAAATCTATAAGTGTTTACAATTCGCAAGACAACCTAATGGAATCAATAAGTTTTTGTCTTAAGATTTTCTTTGTGACATCAAAAAAAAAATTTTTTTTTACTCTTGTTTCCCCTTCTTTAGTTTTCATTTTTCTTATTTTATCATTGTTTCGATTTTTTTTTTCGCTTGATTCCTTTCCTCCCTCTTTTCAATAATTGCAATTTCAAATATTTTGTTTGCCGCCTCTGCCAAGATTCGAACCTGGGAACCAATTCAACCATTGCAAGAATTTGAAGTGACAGAATGGCAAGCTATTTGAGAAGAGCATAATTGTTTTCTTTGAATTTTAGTATTAAATCAAGCGTTTATTTTATGACAAAATTAAGAAATCAATTAATTTAATATTT
This sequence comes from Sturmia bella, assembly GCA_963662145.1. NCBI lineage: Eukaryota > Metazoa > Arthropoda > Insecta > Diptera > Tachinidae > Sturmia > Sturmia bella. The sequence continues at coordinate 66,944,639 of OY759170.1, read as the reverse complement.
AGTTATTTGACCCCTTTTATTTTTTTTTTTTTTCTTATATTTCATATATTTATTTGAGCTTAAGGTCTTTTTGAAATTTGAGTATTTCAAATCAAGAAATCAATTAATAAAACAATTAATAAAAGCCTTAAATAGCTTCAATCGCCTACTGCCTTTTAAGTTTTAAAATTGATAGATCGAACTCACATTCTTAAAAATGCACCCTGTATAAGAATATATACTTTTCTTTTTATTTATTTCATTTTCTACTTTAAATCACACATAAATACAAAACTTTATTTGTATTCGTATAATTTTTTTTTTTTTTTAATATCAAACAAAATATAAATTCTCCCAAATTTCAAAATATTAAGATAAACTGTTTGTAATGAACTTAAGCAAACAGAAATATAATTCTCTGTTTGATTTTGAGTTTCATATCTGAAGAAAAACTGCAAACAGACGTTCTTGTCGTTTGTGTGAGTGGGGAATGTGCAGACGTAGTTTTTGTATTTTTTTTTCTTTTTTGTATTTAGATGTCTGTATCTCTTTTAGGCGGTAAACGTTTGTTAGATAGTTCATTTGAGCACATAGTCGGCTACATCGTTCTGCTCGTATAAAGTGATCTTAGCAGCACTTGATTACATTATACTTATGAAGCCCTAACGGCAAAAAGACTATAAATGTGAAAATTTTAAGAATTTTTTTTTTCATTTTAAAACAGTCAAAAATGAATTTAAATTTTGCTATAACAGCCAATTGAAATATATTATTTTAGTTTTATATCTAAAAGACCAGCACTTAAAAGTCTGTATAAAAAATGTTAATATATAAATATTTTGCAAAAAAGTTCCATAAAATAAAAATAATAAAAGTAAATGTAATTTAGTTTTCTATGCAATATTGCAAACAAGACTTAACAATTAAAACATGTCTTGAGAAGCTTAAGTGTTTTTGGCGGTTAAGTTTTATACTTTTGCGCTTTTTTTTCTCTCTTTTTGAGCAGACAAAATACATGTTAATATTCTTTTGTTAATGTGTGGCAGATAAAAAGCAAATTTTGCTTGTTTTTTCTAGAGCAAAGTTCTTTATTTTTTCCTTTTGTGCTCTTAACCAAATAAAATAGATAAAAACATACAAAAATATAAAAACGACATTTAACCTCCATGTGCAGTGAATTGTATTGTTTGATCCAACCAAATCAAAAATGAAAAAAAAAGTCATGCAAAAAACTTTAGATCATGATCAAATACTATAGATCTTGAATTCGATCTTTTTTTTGTATTTTGTTTTTTAAACACAACAATACAGAAACATGTATTGGCTGGTATAAAATATACATGAAAGAAAAGCTTGTTTTGTTTATTTTGCTGTGAACAGTGGCGTTGAGTGGATAAAACTTCAAAATTTTTCATTTCAATTAAAAAACTGTATGTCCAAATAGACTGTCGAAGCTTATGATTTACAATTTTTAAAATTAATGCTTAAAAATCTCTGGACACGGCGCAAAGTTTGAAACCGTTTTTATCACCGAAAATCAGCGGCACAATATCGACAAGCTATTGATCTGATAAGTCGGCGCACCGTAAAGTATATACATATGTATATGCAGTGTAAGAAAGATATTGTTAGTCTCGTGTAGATAGGCCTTAAGGCACATTTTTTCAACCTAGGGGTTTTTTATATTTTTTTAATTGAAATATGTAAAAAACTTGAGATTCTACGAAATGTGAGTTGCGGCCTTTATATATGAGACCAATGGTATGAATATTAGAGTGGGTTGAAAATTGTTTTATTGTCATACCGACTTCTAATAGTGTCAGGGGCCTCGAATATGACATTTTTTTTCCCCATCACAATAAGTTGTCTTCAGGTGGTGCGCAGAGGAGTCAAATGTATAACCAACCCATAACAATTTTTTCTCCCCAATATTTTTTTTCGATCACAGCAATCCCACAACACGCTTCCTTAAGGGGACTCTTTCTTAAAACGGGACTCTTCGAATATTATGTTTTTATATGTGGTATTCAAACTTCTATTACTTTATGCCGAATTTTTTTTACATGCCAAGCGAGCCGGCCTAATGGGCATATGTGCTCATAACTATTAATTTAACTTCATTTCTGTTCAGAGCTGTTGAACATAAAAGAAAGAAATGAAATTATTAAATATAAATATTAAATATAAGGTTTCAATTAAGAAGATTATTTATAAAATTGCCGCTTTTCAACCACTGTATTTAAGCGTTTAGGCATTCTGTGTGAATTACGTCAGCTTAATTTATATTTGAAAGCCAATTTTTGTTTTTGCACTCAACAGATGGTGTTTGTTTAGACTTTATTTGCGGACACTGCGTATTCAAATTTTACCTTAAGCAGTCAACAAATATATTAAATCATTAAAACATCTTTTTTATTTTTCAACAGAAAATAAAACCTAAACTGATAAAAAGACAATTTTTTTTGTTTTGTTTGATTCTTGAATTTTATTAACTTTTGTTCAAGTATTTAAACTTATTTTATTAACCTTGAATTTTTGTTTTTTTTTATATATTTTTGAGACACAATTTCAACTGTCTGTTGTGAGTGCATACGACTTTAATTCTACATGTGTTCATATTCTGATATCAAGATGAAAATAAAATTGATTACAATATTTATTAAGTCAAAAAGACGTGTTGTGTAATTTTTTTTGTTTTTTCATTGTTTTGTCAATGAAAAAATTATTTAAAATAAAAAAAGAAAAAACATTTAAAAATCGTATGAAGTAATATGATCGTGTTTAAATGGTTCATTTAAAATTGCTTCTGCAGCTCTCTTGCATTAATATATATATATACATATGTTAGTCATAGGGGCATATTCAAGTCACCGTAGGTGACAATTTTATAGATTTTGCAAAAATATATGTAAGTAAATTAAAACTTGGCCTTGAATTTTTAATTTAGGGCCTGCACATTTAAAAATATACAAATTCAGGCGAAATATTGTAGTGCAAAATATTGAACAATATGTGAGTATGACGTACGTGACATAAAACGGAATTGAGTTTGAAGTGCAGGTAAAAATGCAAGTTACTTCCTGGCCTTAATCTATTTCTGCTCATGTGGGCATATCCATGCCATCATATGAATAACTTAAAAATAGATATGCCTTAATAGTTCTACCACGTACGTGACATGCAACGAAGATGATTTTTAGGTGTATACAAGAAGATAGGAAGAGATTTTCTCCTTCAATTTGGTAGCGCAAACTAAATAAAAAAAAACATAGGTTAGGTTAGGTTGACTGGAGGGGTTTGTTTGCCCATGTCTTGCAACATACATACACCTAAGCCAGTATAGGCTTGTTGTGCGCAGTTTGACTCATAGGTTTATGGGAACTCCGTCTTAGTTCCTTAATTTTCTCCAACATATGCCCCGTAATTGGGTTATGTCTGGTAAGGTGTCTCTTCCAAAATGTCGGGATCGTATCTGTGAGAAGGCGGGACACTGGCATAAATAGTGCTCTAGTGTCTCGCTTTCCTCCCCACATGCTCTACATTCATCTCCTCCAACTATTCCTATGCGGTTAAGATGTGTCAATAGTTGAGAGTGGCCAGTCGGAACTCCCATCAATCTACTTAATTCGGGCTTGCTAAGTCTTAGCAATCCCCCGTTTTTTCCTGATCAGGATCCTCCCCATAGAATTCTTGCAAAATAAAAAACAACATAATTAGAATGATTTAAAAACCATTTTTTAATATACGTGACGAAATTTCTTAAAATTACTAAAAAATATTAGCACACATGAATATCTAACAACTATAATAGAATCTTATTGGCATCTACAATACAATCGATAAATCTGTTTTTAAATTTAAGATACTATTTCCAAATGAAATAGAGAGCTGACATTAGAAATTGAAAAAATTCCAAATTGAGTTGAGAATTTTAATTTTAAAGTACGAAAATTCTAAATTGTATTGAGAATTTCCATTTGAAATTGCTAAAAGTCTAGATGAAATTGAGAATTTCCATTTGAAATTGCTAAAACTCCAGATGAAATTGAAAATTTTTAGTTTTTTCTTGAGTAAATTCCAACCATATTGAGAAACTTGATTAAGGAATTGAGACAAATTATTTTGCATTACGTTTATTGGTCTGGAGCTCATTCTATATTATTGCTGTGCTTGAGATATTAACTAAGCCAGACAAAGAAAACATCGAATACCTCTAGCTGGGGGACAACTAGCTGTTCTGAAGTTGCCATATTTCTCGTCAGCAAACGTCTTTGAAGTCAGCGCCTCGAAATTATGTCTAAAATTTTAATTTTATCAGACATACCCATTATTATTTTCATTTCGCCTGGCACATATGCAATGTAATATAATATATAGACTAATATATAGACTAAAATAATGTAATATATAGACTAAATATAATATATAGACTAAAATAATGATTGATAAGTTTGATGAAACTGAGTGGAATGAGTGCCACTGTAGAAACTTGAGCCTTGGAATTTAAGGACGGGTGCTGACGCAAAGTGTAGCGGCCTCGAAGCAGCTAGTTGTCCCCCAGCTAACGATCTTTCTTTTAATCTTGTTTTTCGGACTTTAGTGCGGTTTTTTTTTTTTACTTTATTAAAAATGAGAAAGATTTTTTGTGGTAAGTTTATAATTTTATATATGTATTTTATTTTCAGTATTAAGTTTATCAGGCTCAAGTCTAATTTAATTAATATCAATCACAAAGATAATATAGAAAAAACTTGAGCCTGATAAACTTAATACAGAAAATAAAATATATAAAATTATAAACTTACCACAAAAAATCTTTCTCATTTTTAATAAAGTAAAAAAAACCGCACTAAAGTCCGAAAAACAAGATTAAAAGAAAGATCGTTAGCTGGGGAACAACTAGCTGCTTCGAGGCCGCTACACTTTGCGTCAGCACCCAGTCTAATTTAATTAATATCAATCACAAAGATAATATAGAAAGAACTTGAACCTGATAAACTTAATACAGAAATAATTATATAAGAAAAAGTTCAAATAATAGAAATTAATTATTTTTTTTTAATAAAATTGTTGATCAACTTTTTGAAGGAGAAAATAAAAACCGAACTAAAGCCTGATAAGTGGCTAACAATTGTAATATATGAAAGTTCGACTAAAAGTAAAATTAATATTTAAACATTTTGTTTGGGAGCCTCCTTAAAATGTGACAATGGAGGGCTGGTATATTTGGACAATATTGTTGGAGTTACAAAAATATTTAGGATAAACTATACAGGTGTCTTCTCTGTCAGCACTCTGGGGCTAGTTAAGTCGATGTAACATAATTTTCTTTAAATATACAAGTAAGAAGATGGAACCCCTTGTGCTTTATGTCTCTCATATGTAATATATTTTTGTGATAAGAATATCTTTTAAACATTTAAAACATTTCAAGTTTAACATTTTCTTAAGAATTCTATTTGAAACTAAAATTTGATTACAATGGCGTTCTTTTTTTTTTTTTTTTAATAAAAAGTGTGTTGAGAAAAAACTAGAACTAAACGAGAACATAACGAGACAACTTATCTCAAAAATTGTAAATTATTGTTGCGTGAACTTTTTATTTAAGACCTTGAGAAAAAAAACTAAAAAAAAATTAAAAATTTTTTTCTTGCTATACATACTAGTTACATTACATTTACTTGTTTGTTTTGTTTTAGTATTTCGATCTTTAGCAATCGCGAATTCAACAATAACAAGAAACAACATCAACGATTGTGACAATTTCTACATCAATTTTTATCTAACAGCAACCACATTCATTCAACAAACAGCCATCAACAGCAGACAGACATTATTAAACCATAAACACTTTAACGAAGTTTTTGTGCCTTTTTTAACCAACCAACCAAAACAACAACAACAATATATAATGACGAATTTTAATCAATTAATGAATTAAACGAAAATTGTGTGTTCAATATAAAAAATATTTATTAATTAAAGAGAAAAAAATTGTTTAAGATAAAAATTAAAACAAACAAAAAATCGAATAGAATTTCAACACAACACAACAAAATGAAAATGAAAAAACTTGCATCAGCGCCAACACAACAGCGGAGTTTACCGCCCCCGCGCCGTAATAACAACTATTACATCACAAAAACTACCTCCGGCTGGATTATGGTGTTGCTTTTGCACTGCTTTACCCTCCTGCTGAGTCCACCCGCCATGGCCTACAACATCGATATACCCAGTTATACAAAACACCAGCGTCTGGAGTCGAATACCATGTTTGGTTTCAGTATTGCGTTGCACAAGGGCCGCAGTGGGCCCCATACAAACTCGTAAGTAAAAACTATTTTTCTAATACATTTTTGAGAGCAGCATATAATTTTAAATTCACTTTTATGCACTAGCTTCAAGTTAGCTAATATACAATCGATTTGTAATTCATTTTTTGTGGACTGACCATAAGCTAACTAAAAAGTAGTGTAGAGTTGATCCAAAATACAAATAATAACATACCCAAAGCGAATCAAAAGCTTAGTTGGTTGCGAGGTCTAAGCATGCGCTGCATTAAACAGCGCATGCTTAAGTGAACCGAGTTCGGGTTTCGGGGGGAAGTATAAGTGAAATCAACAATTTAATATTCGTTAAAAAAAATTTTTTTTTGAGACAAAAAATAAACCCTGTTTCAGGCATAAACTTGTTATGCAATTTGTTGCAATGTGCAAAATGCCGGCATTTTGGAAGTGGAAAAAATAAATATTTTAAAATCTGGAGTTACATGGTTTTGAGAGGATTTTCTTTTGGTAACAAAATTTTTTTTACATAAGTGGGGAAGGATCCCAAGTGCCAGAGATCGTATCTAGAATTTGATGCCCAATCAAAAACACCATTAAAGATAAAATTCAAGCTATACTCAAGCCAGTGACAACAGCATACACTATGTTGTGATCGGACTTCAAATGGCAGCGTAATATACAAAAGACTATCTGAAAAATCTGCAAAAATTGCGTTACGTAATTTGTGAACAGTCCCTAAGGCGACCTAAAAAAATTTCCCTTTTTTAATTTTAAACAGCATGCGATCGTTGGTTCGTTGCATAAAATGAACGAGTTTGACACAATGACCGCGGCAAGCGACTGACAACAATTAACAAAAAAGACAAAAATCTTCTATGTTCATTGTTGGTGCTCCTTGTGAGCTTTAGAGGATGTTTAAACTATTCGAGAATTTCCATGACTCCTACTTCAAAAGGCCTGACTGTACAAAAAGGCATGGGAAAAGATTTGTTATTGTAGGTTTGCAATCCTCATGTAAATATCTTTCATCTTAAGACGTCGAAAGGCACAACTTTCTTTTCGTCCGGGTCTAATGTGCAGTCCTTATGATTTTTTGTTATAAATTCTTTGCTTTACTAATAAAAACTGAAAGAAATATTTGTGTTTTTGTATTAAAACAACAAACAGTTTATTTCCAAAATACCCCTTTTTAGATACATTTTTTTTTTTTTGAAAATACTCTTTTTGAGCTACTTTTTGAAATTTTCCAAAGGCAACGCTGGACTCGGCTCATTCTAATTTAGTACTTTCTTTACTATTAAACAAAAGTTTTCGTTATAAATTGCAAACACTACAGCCGATACCATGATACAAGGGGCTGGTAAATTAGGCAAATGCTTTTTCGTTGTGGTGCAGCTTAGAAATAAAACTGAAACTATGCTTGTGTGTATATGCCTAATGAAATTTACAAACATATGCATGTACGTATATCTCTTCACTCACCCAGATATTTGATAATTTCATTTTTTGCCTTGTGAGAAAACTTTCTGAAAGGTTTTCTTACATTTTTTTTAAAAGTATTAAAATTCGACATTTGACTTCAACCAACTTGATTTGAAAATAAAAAAAAAAAATAAAATAAAATTTGCAAATGTTGAAAAACCGTTTGTTGAAGATTAACCGCTTACAGCAAGCAACAATCGCCAACTATACATTTAAAAAATATATATATTTCAATACTTTATTTTTGAAAAAAGGCCATAATAAGATCAAAAGGGTATCATTGTAAACAGATCATAAAGAATCACTAAGAGACAGGCCTTTTTTTTTCTCAAACAAAAGTATTTTCCAAACTAAAACTTAATAAAATTGGAATTATGTTTGAGATGGATGGATGGACGGATCGACGACAGACGTCCTCGATGGACACACACACACACACACACGAAACTACACATTGTATGTGTTATTTTCAAATGGTTAAACATATTATTACTTATTAAACCGCATCAGGAAATTTATGTTTTTCTGTGTACATAATTTATAAAGAAAATATTGTATGAAAAAAAAAACATGGAAAATGAGTTGTGTGGTGGTGGCACATTTGGTTATTTATGAGGTGTAAAGTTTAGTTTTAAACGATTTCGTTTTGGACTGCATGACTAAATTTGAACGGATGGCAGGCAGATAGTGAAACAGTGAAAGAACATTTTATTCTGCTCAAAATGTTTATTTAAAAATACATGCATAAGTAATAACAACTTTAATGCTCAAAATATTATTTCATTTCAAACATTTTCAATATTCTATTAAGAAAAACTATTTTTATTATAATTCTTCCGAGTAACAACTAAATGTTTACTGCAACAAATGGAAAATCATTTATTTATTATTTTTTTTATTTTAGGACTTTGTCTTCTTTTTTTTTCTCATAAGAATTTTCTGTTCAATTAAAAAAGATAAAAATAACAATAGTTGGGGTGTGTGTTGTTTTTTGTTTTTTGGAATTCTTTTCCTGGTTCGTTAAATGAGGCTGCCTCAAGCAGTTGCTAAACAGTTCAGCTTTTAGTTTTTGCTGTTAAGTTCAGTTTTTATCATTCACTGAATTTTTTTTTTATATTTTATCTTTAGTTTTTATTAATAAAAATTCTCTTTTTTCCCCTTTTCATATTTTAACAGCAATTATTTATCTGATTGTAGCACGCACACATGTATTTATTGTTCGTAATTACATTTGTTTTGTGCGATTAAGTTTGGCAATTAACTTAATAAATGGTATATTTTTATAATAATATTTTTATACAGTTATTTTTTTTTTCTTTCACTTTTATCATCTACGATTTTTGAAATCCTTTTCTTCAGCAAGGTTTTTGGTGCTTTAAAGGACATACATATAACACTACAGGTGTTATTTTGTCCCCACATTTATTTTAAAATTGTTCTACCCGTTAAACTAAAACTTTTTTAAGTACTTTTTGTAAAAGGCACTTTTTTAAATTGTACAAAAGTTAAGAACACTGCAAAATGTTCTTAAAAGGTACTCTTTTAAAAAAATACCTGCCAGAAAAGTGCTTTTAGAAAAAGTGTTTTTTGCACAATATGCAGCAGAAATTCTTTTAAAAATAATATTTTTCAGAAAATATGCTCTTTGAAAAATTGCTTTTAGACAAACTACGTTTTAGAAAAATATTCTCTTAAAGGAAAGTAATTTTTCAAAAAAGTACTTTTAGAAAAAGTATATTTAAAAACGAAATTATTTTGAAAAAGTACTTTGACCTTTTTGAACTTTTTAAAATGAGCTACTTTTTTTAAAAAGACATTTTGAAAAAAAAATGTATTTTTAGCAAAAAGTGCAAAAAAGGATTAAAAAAAAAGTATTTTTCACAAAAAAAAAATATCTTGTACAATTTAGTGTAATGACCAAGTGGTCCACACTATTTCTAGTGTCGTATTTTATAAATTTATTTTTGTAAAATACTTTCAATAAATAAATAAATATCTTGTACAAAAATTACCTTTAAAAAAGTATGTTTCGAAAAAAAAACAGCTTCCAGAAAAAGCACCTTTTATAAAATTTAAAATAGAATCTTATAAGAAAAGTATCTTTTAAAAAAAGCATATTTAAAAAAAAGGAAGTTTTAAGAAAAGTAAGTTTTAAAAGTGCCTTTTACAAAAAGTTTCTGTTACAAAAAGCACCTTTTGAAAAAAGTACTTTTCAAAAAAGTACTGTTAGAAAAAGTACTTTTACAAAAACTAGGTTTTAGAGAAATTTTCTCTTAAAAGAAAGTACTTTTTTTAAAAAAGTAATTTTAGAAAAAATATGTTTCAAAAAATAAATTCCTTTTAAAAACAGTACACTTGCAAAAATTAACTTTTTGAAATAAAATACTTTTTTAAATAATGACTGGAAAAAAAATTTTATTTTCAAATAAGAATTTTTTTGGAAAAAGTACTTTTCAAAAAAGTCCTTTTAGAAACAATAGAACTACGTAGAAGACTTACAAAAAGTATATTTTGAAAAGTTTAATTTTAATAAAGTACGTTTAAAAAATGCCTTTTGAAAAAAACTTCCTTTAATAAAACCTAAAAAACTGTGTCTGAGCACTTTTTACAAAAAAATAATTTTTGGAAAAAATAATTTTTGAAAATAATAATTTTTAAGAAGCACCGTTTAAGCAACAACACCTTTTAGAAAAACTTGTACAAATTTAATGACAGGCCCGCAAAGACACTTTAACAGTGTTCGTTTGTACAAAAACACTGAAAGAAGTTTGTTGTTGTTTTAAATTTTGCTATTATTTTGCAAGTAGGAAAGTGAGCGATGTGTCACTCGACAATTAAAAAAAATTTAAGCAATCACTTTGACATTGAGCAACCAAACTTTGCGCTAAAAATATTTAATCCATAATCTTCTACCACCAACTACTGCACAACAGCTTCCGCCCTCAATTCATTTAAGCGAACGTACTTAATTAATTTCTTCTCCAACATTTTATCATAAATCTTAAAAGCGTTTTTTATTTTTTTTTTTGCCTTAAGCAAACATTTAATTGATCAAATACATTTGCTGGGACACACAACAATAAACCAGCCAACCTTTTTAACACAATGCTGAAGAAGATAGATGATGGTGTATTAAGAGAAAATATACAAAAGTTCAATAAAATTTTCTGTGAAAATGTTTACCTAAAAGCTTAAAAAATTAACTGAAACATTTCATTTTATTTACTTTTCTTATGAAACTCTATTTCCCCTTCCCCCCCCCCCCCCTTCCAGACTTCAGACAAAAACAAAAGCTAAACAACCGAAAAATCTGTAACAGCAACAGAAAACACAGACGGGATCGTGTTCAAATAGTACGTGAACGTATAAATAAATAAAAGTCGGTGTCCCAAATTGTTTTAATGGTCTGCTAAAATGTGTTTACATTGTTTTAACATTCTCGTGGAAGAGTTTCCAACAAACAAAGCAACAACAAACAAACGAAAAAATTAACAATTTTCTCAAAAAATATTTTAAAACATTTAAAATGCCAAAAACAGAAGAGAAAAAAAAGCCTTTGACTCAAGAAAGTTCACACATGCATCTACGAACAGCATGTTGCATGTTTGTATAAAAATACATACTTGAGTATGCCTTGTTGTTGTTGTTGTTGTTGTTATTGTTGAACGTTCAACCAAACTTCAATAAAGTAAAAGCACTTAAATCTTTTAGATACAAGAAAGAGATGAAAAAAAAATATACATATATATAAAATAAGATTACCTGACTTATCACTTTATAAATAACCGCTGGCACTTTATAGTTCAGCTGGCTGAACTAAACTTTTTGAAAATTTCCTCTCACATATTTTTCTAAAGCAAACTTTTACAACAACACACTAAATGCTGCATTTTATAGATAAACTGCCCTCCAGGCAGAAGGCGGTGGAAGCGACTGACTGTTTGTTCGTTCGTTCGTTCATTCGCCAAATTTATATTCGCAAAATGCAGCAGACATCTGTATAATGATTTCTTTTTTTTTATGGGGGAAGTCTTTTTAGAATAAAGTGAGAAAAGAAAAACTTCTTTTGATATACTAATTTATTTGTTAAATTTGTTGACATCAAGTGATTGTACTTTAAATGGCTGGCTGGCCGTCTGTCTGGCTGGGTGTATCGCTTGAGATATTCACTCGCATGTGTTCTTCTACTCGCACAATCCTCAAGCACTTGACATTCTTTGAGATACAAGATGCACTTCATACGCACTTGAAGTTCTTAAGATTATTGAAAATTGTCTTGTTGTGTGCCGATAAAACTTATTCACAAATAAATGAAATCATAAAAAACGAACTTGTAAATTGAAATTGCCGCCTACGAAATTGATAACGAATTTCAATAAATACACTGGAAAAAAATGTTTGGTTAAAGTTACACATTGAAAAATGTATGCTTTTCTGGGGCGCAAAAAAAACTCCAATGTGATATTAACAAAACAAAATGGAGAAAATTTGTAGAAATATAATTGTTAACGCCAACACCAAAATTAATGATTTTATTTTATAAGTCTGGCATCGCCAAATTATAATTTTCTGATTGTACTAATTTTCCAAATAACGAAAGTATTTAAGGTCAGCTCAAGACAGGGACCTGCGCCGACTAATATTTTCGGCAGCCGCTCAAAAATTATTGTTAGACTTAAAATAGTCTGATAAAATAATTAAAAATTTAAGCTAGAGTTGTTTTAGTAACGAAAAATTTTTTTGCAGCTTAATGGAAACTCCGTCTGAACTTTTAGCAAAATTAACTAAAATGAAGCAAAATCAGCTCCAAAAAAATATAAAATAAATCTCGTTTTTTTACGTTTCACACTGGCGTTTTTCTGTGTGTACCCTTACAGTCCAACCGAAATTAGCGCGTCAAGCTTATTATTATTGCCACCTAAACCACCCATTTCGTGTAGCAAAAAGGTTGTCATAGACATTAAAAATGCGCTAATTTATGTTGCCCTGTTATTTAGTCGATATTTTGGATACTTAATATTTTAAGAGAACCCTATAATTCTTTTTAATATACAACAAGCCCCTAAAGAAACATCAAGAAAAAAAATCCATTCCCCTCTAAAGTTGGTTAAGAATTCTCAAGTACAGTGACATGCAAATGCCCACATTGAATTAAAAAAAAAAAAAAATCTAATACAAAATTCATTTACATGGAAACAATTGTGGTTGTCTTTTTCTTTTTTATTAAGAATAAAATCAGCAAGTGAACCTTTTTAATTATGTATTAAAAAAAATGTGTACTAACTGATATACAACAGTAGTATTTGCTGAATAGCAAAATATAAAGAAAAAACCAGGAGCTAAAAAACACAAACAAAATACTCTTTATATATATTTTTTCGTCAAATAGTGCGCTGAAACAGCGAAAAGTTTCATTTTAGCAAAAACAGTTTCAGTTTTTTTTCTTCTTTCTTATGCATTTTAGATTATAAGACATAATTTATTTTAAATGTACAACAAAATGCTTGCCTGTGTAAATACACAAACACAAGTAGTTTAACAACTTGTTTAACCTTAACAAGGTGTTTGGTTCAAATTTGAACAATTTTAAAACAGAATTTATTTCTATTATACATTTTTAGTCATGAAAGAAAGAAAAAACTCCTACGATTAATCACTTTGATTTTTGGGGAACTACTGAGACTTTGCTGACCGTCCATCCGTCCGTTACGGCGACCATTCTCCGAAGCGATAAGAGTTACAGAACGGAAATTTTCACAGGTTATGTGGTTACCCTGCCGCTGCATCGACAAACGAAAAACAACAAAAAGTTGAAACCTAAATGAAGTCTCCCTAATATAAATTGTAAAAATTCGGCTGTAATTTTCAAGCCATGAGAAAGACATAGAGAGAGAGAGAGAGAGAGAGAGAGAGAGAGAGAGAGACAGAGAGAGATTTACAGCAACAAACAGTTAAAAAGGAAAGGCTACAATAAACTTAAAATTTGCTTTAACTTTTGAACAACAAGAGATAGATGCTTAAAACTAATACAGGATATATATATTTTTTTCGCGTTTCGCTGCATACGCAAAAGTTTCGCAGTTATGAATAAATGTATGAAGAAAAAAAATTTTTTTCCTAAAAATTGGATTTTTAAAATTTTTAATTCATAAAAAATCCAAAACGATAAAAATGTGTCAAGTGTGTAATCAAATTACCAAGTAATCGAAGTCATTTGAACCCATGCGCACGAAGTTTTTGTGCAGCGAAGGCTCTTCAGAACGCAAATCCTTCAGTTTATGGCAACATCCTTCCATTTTACGGCGCTGCACCCAAGCTCGACCCTGAATCTATTTTTTTCTTTTTTTCTTTTTGCTGGGTTTCTGAAACTGCTATAGCTCCAGCAGTTATTGATAATAAATCTCCAATATCACTGTCACTAAACATTTTAATTTTTCACGTTGCTTCACAAACACAATTTGATACTGTTTGACAGATGTTTGTCATACATACCGGACAAATAAAATTATTAGTATAGTGTAAAGGGGTACACAAATATTTGTACCAAACAAGGCTGACACAAAATTTTCTGTTATTTGCGCAAATAAAATTCACACAAATATTAGTGCAATCTAAGCCCATGCCCAAACATTTGTCACAAACCACACTATTAGCCCAAACAATTATTTGTTGTGTTTGGACAAATATTAGCATAGTCTAAACGCACCTTAAGCTAAAGCTTCTTTGAATGCAAAATTTATTTAAATTTTTTAGTTCACACCTTTGATAACAACTCGTTACACTGTTACTAAATTTTTATTAGATTAATAATGTGTGCTTCAAATTCTCCATGTACCAGACACTCTGTATTTTATAGTATTTTTTTTTTTTGTTACTTCCTTATCGAAAACGCTAGTTAATGGAAAACAATAAAATCATACGCTCAGGCTCGTTCATAAAATACCCAGAAGATTTAGGTAACAATAACAAAAGGAAGCCACCTCGAACTCTGCTAAAATATTCGAAGCAAGTGTGTTCTCGTACCTACAGCAGTACTAACAAACAGCCACACCAGACGACTTACTATGAAAATGTTTATTAAAATGCACTAATGTTCATTTCAAACTCCTACCAAAATTAAGGGCCCCTAAATCGTTTGTGTTGTCCTTTAATGTGTTTGTTTGTTGGCATTTTAATTGTGGTGGTTGGTTGGCTGGTACGTGTGCACGTTGTGTTGGATGTTTTTGTAATTGATGCTTATCAGTTTCACAGCAATGCCCGAGTGAATTAAAATTAAAATCTAGGGGATAATAGTGGTGATTATTATATTTAATGCCCTCTTGTTTTAAGATTCACAACATGTTTCAGCTCAAAATCGATTTCTTCTGGTTTTTTTTTTTTTGCTAAACAATTGAAAGTCGTTGGATAAGAGAGAAATTATTGTTGATAAACATTTGCTTTTGTTGCTGTCCATTATTTTTATTTCAGTTAAATAGCTACATGTTTGGCATACGAAAGTAAAACTGGCAGGAAGAAGTAGAAATTCAAAGTGGATGAAGGCATAAATGAATGAACTCGCAGACTTCTAATATTTATACAATAAATGCTACTTTGAGAACTTTCACAGCTTTTGTTTATTTAGGCTTTGCCACTGTACAAGATCAATTTTGTTTTTTCAAGTGAATATAAGCGATGCAGGGATGGTAAGTTGAAATAAATTACAGCACTTCAAAAGCAATAACAAAACAAAATTAATTTTACTTTATAATCGAACTTTATGATTTCTTTAATTTTAATTACTCAATAATTAACTTAATTATTTATTTGCTTCAAAGTCTACAAGTAGACCTTATTATTTTCTGCCTTTTTTCCCTGCTGCTAATCACCTCATCAGTAGAGTCGAAAAATCTTAAAAGAATGTTTGAAACCCATCTACTTATTACCAAATTCCCATGAACAAAACGAGAATCAGAAATGTTCAATTAAATCTTTAATACAGAAAACATTTTTTTTTGTCTGGCAACAGTTTTACTTTTTGATACTTTCAAAAAATACAAATCGTAGTAACCGATGGTAACTCGTTGTATGGAAGTTGTTAAGAAAAGTAAAACTGTTGCCAGACAAAAAAAATGTGTGAATATTTCTGATTTTAATTTTGCTCAGATGAATTTCGGAATAAGTAGTTGGTTTTCAAACATTTTTTTAAGATTTTTCGAGTCTACTGACAGCTGAAAAATATAGAAAACTTATGTTTTTTCTATTGTTCTATTACTTCACTGGGCTTTTGTTCAATTTCACTTCCTCAGAGTTGGGAAACATTTTTTTGGGTTAAATAGTAGTGATCAGCAAAAGTAAATACGTATTAGCTCCCCATCCTGAGAAAGCAAATCGAAGTAAAGTTCCCAACAAAGTAGTTAGCAGCAACACAAATTTCTTAGAATTTTATTACTGCTGGCGTGGCTGTTTTGTTGTATGACTTTTAAGTGTATAAAAGTAAATCAGGAATAACTACTCTCCATCCCTGCCAATAAACATTTTTAATGATTGTTTGTTTAGTTACACAAACTTCATTTCCAGACATTTAAATGTTGGGAGAGGGGCGAAATTCAATTAAATGAACCACACATTTGTTTGCAATTACAGTGGCAAATTTAATGCACTTCAAGCATAGAACCGCCAATGGTTTTCATTATTTGCTTTCAAGTCATTTAGTCTATTTTTATTTCATGCTGCTCAATCGCAATAAACTGCAACTTTGTTGAGAACATTAAAGTAAATTTTTAACATCAATTGAGTTAATTTGCAACCAAATAACACAGACACTAAAGCGATAATTGGTGAAAAAATCTAAAGTTTTAATTCTGAAATGATTTCTAATGTCTAAAGTAAGATCTATTGAGTTGGACGATAATATTGTTAAATAAACTTTTTTACACTAATTTAACTTTATATTTAAACTTTGTGAATTAGAATTGTTAATTATTTTATTGGTTCATTTTACTGCTTCAGAATTGAGAAAGATTTTTTTTGTGATAAAATTGTAGTGATCAATAGTTTTAAAGAGGACAAGAAATGCAAAGTAGAAGACTAATTGGCTGGGGGACATACCATGGCTGTTTCACAGCTACCACGAAAATCTTCAGCTTTAAGCCCAAGTTATGGCTAATTTTATACAACCTAAGATCATAGATCTGCAACTTTCCATTTCCTGTCTTTTCTAAAAATGTTGTTTAACTAAAAAATTTAACTGAAGTCTGATAAAATACACAGAGCGAAAACTTCCTAATAGATTCAATAAGATTTTCTCTTTGAAACGTTTTTAGGCTGAGGAGTATCCCAGCAGAGAGAAAAGAAGATTTTTCTATGGGTATTTCTTATTATTTCCATGTTGCAAATCTTATTAATTGTCTCAACAAGAAAAACACATGAAACCAAGAAGAAAACTTGTTACACACGTTTGTTTTTACTCAGTTTCCGATTTGCATGGTACCAAAAAAAAGTTCTATAAAGAAGAATTTAGTGATTCTATTAGGTTTTCTTGTAAATTGTATACAATAAGGATTTTTTATTGATTTTATTAGGTTATCCTATTAATTTTTCCCTTTTGGTTTTATTAGTTTCCTATATAAACACACGTAAATCATCTTTTTAATTTCATTAATTGTTGTTTTTTCAATAAGGTTTTCCCATTTAAAATAATAAGGAATCCTTCTTGAAAAAAAACCATAGAGATATCTTATTGATTTTGTTCTACTTTATTAGGTGCTTTTTTCTCTGTGTAATTAACAATGTTAAACTTTTCTTTTTAATTTTGTTTCAAAATTATCTTTGAAAAACAAAAAATATGTTTATTTATTTATTTATTTATTTATTTATTAATTTAGTCTATGGAAATTAATTCCCTACAGACAATTTACAATACATAATATACAATTTTGTTACATTTAAAGACAGCGTTTAAAAAATTTAAAATATTAAAAATTTTTTATGAATTTAAAAAATGAATAACTGAGTTTTTTACTGCAGCGGGATTTAAAGAAAAGTCAAAAAATCTATAAAATTGATTAAAAGTATAACACATTCTCCTGAGAGGATCAGCATCAGCATAATTTTCTCTATAAACTTTTACCAACAAAGGAATAAAATTACGTGATGTACGTTGAGGAACGTTAAATAAGATTTCGTTGATCAAAAATCCAGAGCAGACATCGCCATTAATAATATTTAGAATAAATGATACATTCAGCATAACTCTACGGCTTTTGAGAGTAGGCAGCTTGATAAGTGCAAGTCTATTTGTGTAAGGGGGCATATTAAGAGGATCAAAATGTAAACTTCTAAGACAGAACAAAAGAAATTGTTTCTGCACGGATTCAATTGCATCAGAGTGACATTGATAAATTGGATCCCATATTACTGAACCATATTCCAGAATGGGTCGTACCATTGCTATGTATAGTGCTTTTCCAATGTATGGGTCGTTAAACTCTTTTGCCCATCGTTTTATAAATCCAAGTGTACCTCTAGCTTTGTTTATTGTTAGAGTAATATGGGAAGTAAAAGTCAGCTTGGGGTCGAATAATATACCTAAATCGAGGAAACTATCGACCAAATCCAATTGATGATCGCCAAGAACATAGTTTGCTGTAATTTGGTTAGATCTTGCAAACCGCATTAATTTACATTTATTCAAATGAAGTTCCATCAGATTTGCATTGCACCATTCATAAAAAGAATCCAGGTCCAATTGAAGTAAACTTTGCTCAGAAAATTTATTATAAGTCATGAAAATTTTTACGTCGTCGGCATACATCAAGATAGATGAAAACATTATTACTGTAGGTAAGTCATTTATGAAGAGGGTAAAAAGTAGTGGACCCAGATGACTCCCCTGTGGTACACCCGACAGTACAGCTATATTTTTAGAGATTTTGTTATTAAAGCGGACTTTTTGTGTTCTACTTGTTAAGTAGGAATATAACCATTTTACGCAAATTTCAGTGGCACCCATTAATTTAAGTTTAGTTATAAGAAGTTCATGATTAACTTTATCAAACGCTTTCTTAAAATCCGTATATATGACATCTGTTTGCATTTTATCCAAAAAACCACGGTTCACTGCAATTGTAAGGTGAAGCAGGTTAGAAGTTGTAGAACATCTTTTTTTAAATCCATGTTGGAACGGGGATATTACACTTGCAACTTGGAAAGAAATATATTCTGTGACGATCTTTTCAAACAATTTGGGTATTACACTTAGTTTTGCAATACCACGGTAATTTTCTATTAAAGATTTATTGCCAGATTTGAACAGCGGAACAATAAATGAATCTTTCCAGATGTTAGGAAAGTATCCATACTTAATCGATAAATTAAACAAAATTGTCAACGGTATTGCAAGGGTATCTGCACAGCTTATTAATATACAACTCGGAATTTTATCGGGGCCAGCATCATACGAAAACTTGAGTACTCTTAATTCTTTAATAACTGTAAGAATGTCAAGGTAAGGTAACGATATAGATTGATTTTCAGCCACTGCATACGGATAATTGATTGAAGGATCAAACGTTTTCCTCGAATAGGTAGTAGAGAAAAAATCGGCAAACATGTTAGTTATAAGACTTGCATCACTTGATTCATTATGTTGGTATTTCATCACAGTCGGGTACCCAAGAGATTTTTTCTTCGAGTTGATGAACTTGTAGAATGTTTTAGGATTTTGTTTCAAAGTGATTTCAATTTTCCTTATATAGGTTTTGTAAAGTATATTATTCAGTCTGATAAATTCAGATCGGTTCACAGTATATCTTAGATAATCTTCAGATAATCTTCTTAGATAAGCTTCAGAAACACATTTCTGTTTTCCAACTCTCCATGGCCTATTTTTTTATTGCATGTTTTTCTTTGCAGTTGAAAAACTTTAACTTGCAATAAAAAACAATTTTGTTATGAAATTTTTTCCAGCAAAGCTCTTGTTTAAGCTTATTTAATGTTTTGTTGCCAAGTTTGGAAACAGATAATGTTGAATTTCTATAAACAAAACAAAGCAATTCCCGCTTTTTCTCTGTTTTGTAATCAAACACTTGTTGCACTGCTTGACCAGTTTGGTTTTTGGAACAAATAATCATCACAAATAACAAGAAATAAACTTGTATGGGTCATAAGAGTGGACTTATGGCTGGCCTGATGGTAGCTGCCATATAATTTGTTCTTCTGCAACAGCCAACAAACTTGCAGCTGATGAAATTAGGTGGTTTATTTGTAACTGCTTGTTTGTTGGTTCTTTCATCATTTTTGTATGATGATTGTATGACGATTGTCATTTGCTGGCTAATTAGTGACATTTTTTAAAACATGTCTCATATCACTGAACGTTTCAATGCTATTTTTGGTGATCAATGAGAGAGTAGTTTTTATTCAAAAAAAATAAAAAAAAAACAATTAAAGAGCTCCATTGGCAACATTGACCTTAATAAATATTCCAAAGAAATGGTGTTGCATTTATGGTTAAAAGAAAATAGTTTATGAGTTCTGTTCTTATTTGTTGCCATAATTTTTATCTAAAAGGAAAATTCGCCTAAATTCTGGCTTGGGCATAAAAGCTGTCATAGAAAGTCATGTACATATGTATGTATGTATGTTTAGAAAATTTTATTGACATGCACCAGCAGGCATATGCCCATATATACATAACATTGGTCTCCTGCAGAAAGACTCTGATTCGCATTTCTCTTCAAAATTGAACATTTTACTTATTTCAATACAACACGCTTTTTCATTCATGAAAACATGCAAAAAACAAACTCAGCGATATGTGTGTGCATAGGTATGCAGTTGCTTTAAACAAAAAGGAAATTAAAAAAACATTAAAAATGAACATCAATTTCATATAAAAAAAAATATGTCACGGCCCATTGTGTCATTGTTTATTTTCTTAGAAAAAAAAACGTTTCTTTAATTTTCTTGCTTTGGTATAATTTAAATAATGAATAAGCTGCATATGAACATATGTATGTATGTACATATGTATGTAAGTGATGTGTGCACATTAGGGGTCACCTTATTTTTGAGAAAATGTAAAAATGCTCTCTCATTCTGTGTTTTTTATTATTGACAAAACCCCTAATTCATAAAAATTATAACAGGCTAATAAGACTGTTATTTGACATATTTGTATGGAAAATCTGTCAAATAAGAGCTTTATAAACCTGTTATAATTTTTATGAATTAAACGGAAAGACTTCTTGGGACTTGTTAGGACAGTGCTACGACATTACTACTTCTATGGCACCCGAAAGGGAAAAAAGGTCAGGAAGCAAAAGATGGCAGGGGTCCCCGACGAAGCAAATATTTGTAAAACCATTTTTGTATGGGAGCCCTTCCTGACTCCCACAGAGTGGAAATACACACTGGTTGGTTTGTCCAAGATAAAAACTAAATGGAAGATGATCATACAATGGAAAAAGAGACATCCTTACAGAAATTACTGGAGTACATGATCTGTTTTAAGTAAAAAGCAGTAGTTGCAACAGGACAAATAAAATAAAAAAATTATTTGATATTAATAATGATTTGTTGAGCTTTATTTTTTGCAGTTATTTTCAATATTTCGGTGCCCCTTGTAAGGGAAACAGTTTTTGTACTGAAGTATTGAAAATAACTCCAAAAAATAAAGTTCAACAAATCGTTATTAAGATCAAATAATTTTTTTTTATTCGTCGTGTTGCAACTACGTACTGATTTCAAGCCGAACAAGGTTTATTAAAGACAATCAAGTCTTTAATAAGCATTGTTCGGCTTGGTCTAAGTTTACTAGTGTGTTGTGCGTACATAAATTTCCAAGATCAAGTAAAAAAAAACTCTCTCATATTCTATGTCCCTTGAGATGGCCACAGGGAATTTATGAAACATTTCCTACCTTTCCATCCAACTTTTTACAAAGCAATTTGTCTGAAAGCATGTTTCCATTACGAGTTGAATCACCCGCTTCGCTCTCTTTATACGATTTACGAAGCATGCTGTTTACATGACTTACCTATGTGCTTCGATTTGACAATTGTTTTTAATAAAGAAACAAAACATTTTCATTATTTCCAAAAATATTTATGTATGTATGTCTCATAAATTGTTCACAACAACATATGTACATTTTAATGTACATATGTACCTATAGATAACACAACTTACTATTTTCCAAGCTAATCGTTCCGAAGTTATTGATAATTTAAGAACGTTAAGCATTTGCAGCTGCTCTAAAAGCTAGGAACGTTTCTTGTTCAGCTCCATATGTAGGTTGGAGCATGCTCTTGAATACTCCATAAAATGTAGCTTGGAAGAAATTCTTCGGGCCATAATGGCATTTTTCACAAAATTTTGCTTATAGTTCATTGTTATTTTCACTTTTTTCTTATTTTATTGCTATTAAAAAACTAACTTTCACTTTTCGCGGGATATTTTTGTTTTTCTTTCTTTTGTTTACAATAGATGATTTTGACAATTAGTACAGATAAATTTGCGATTAAAATTAGAGAAGACAGACATTTTGCATGCTTCGCAAGTAGCTTCAACATGAAGCAACTTCATTCGCTCTCAAAATTTTGTATGGCGAAGCGCGTTGCTTCGCTACTGATTGGGGTGTTAAGCACAAATAGAGAGCGAAGCATATGTCGTGGAAACATGCTTTAAGCTCTCCTTTTCCTTTCCTTTTTTTATGTTTGCTACGAAGAACATTTGTGAGCGAACTGACTCTGAGGTTTGGCATTTTTTTGCTCTCTTTGAATAAGGCGCCCCCTAATGCATAAACATATACATACATTTGTTTATCTAAAAATAGTATTAGCATTTCAACATTTGCATTCACATATGCATGTACTTGCCTATAAGTATTTTATTTACTTGTTCCCTGAATTATTAAAAACTTTTTAAACGTTTTCCTGCGCCCACCAGTGGCCCAAAAAAGAAAAACATATGGGCTTTATTTAAGGTCATGCCGCTGCTGTTAGTGAAATATGTATAAGAAATGCATGAAATTTCTGCAAATAATCAACGTGCTTCTTCTAGGGCGCATGTGTAAGTAACGGCTGGAATACATGCAGAAGCAGGCGCACGAACTCGCATGCTAAAACATGCAGCAGGGTCGGTCGGTCTATTGTTAAAATTCAACTCGACTCACTAAAAACGTCAAAATTTTTAAAAAACTGCATATGTCTTGTTGCAAACCACTAAAATTGCGGGCATGTGTGGCTGTGTGTGTGTGTGTGTAAAATGGAAATTGGAATATTTTAAGAAAATAAAGGAAACTACCAACAAACCAACAACAACGACAACAATATAGGAAAACAGCACATGCTATAATAAACTAAAGGCCCAAATAAACAACAACAGCAAGAACAAAGATAACATACAGAGGAAGGCAGACAAAACTTACTTACACACGTTTATTTAGTCACACATTCAGTCATTCAGTCAATTCTTTATTTATGGTTTTGAATCCACTAAATTGAAGGAAAAAAAAAATAAAGCATAAATAAAAGACTATAAGATACTTTCGCTATGTGTATTTTTTAACCAATAGGAGGACTATTGGTATAAAACGTAACAACGGTCGCATATACAGTGTATATTATACACATTATTCATGTATACATCTAGAGATGTGTAGATGTGCATTTGTATGTAAATTTTGTAGTTATTGCTGTCATTGATGTTTTTATTTTGAGAATTAAGTTGTTATAAATACTATACTGTTTACATATGCATGTCTGCAGATAAACTACAAAGAGATAATTCACATTACTTTTCTAGACTCTATACAAACGACTACGAGGTGGACCTGATACAAATGTGCAGTGGCATCATTAGAACGTAATGGCTGATTCATTAAATCGAAAAGTTTCGTGCAATACTATATAAAAGCCATCTATATTTCAAGCATTAATATTAACTACAGGGTCTGCAATCTAACGTTTTTTTTTTCAACTAGTACTTATTTCGTGTATGCTAACACTTAGCTCATGTCTGATTTGACACGTAATTAGTTTTATTCTTCCGCTGAACGAATATGGTTGTGTATACGCTTGAAAAACGCTGGGAAATATTGCGACATTACTTTGAAAATCATGGTAATGTTGCAGAATGTGTGCGAAAATTGCCACCGTCAGCTCCGTATGCTCGTTATCTTGTGCAAAAATGTGCAAGAAATTGGCATCCTCATCGATAAACCAAAAACAGTGCGTACACCCGAGAATATTGCTGCTGTGGCAGAAAATGTGCGTGAAGCGCCATCAACATCAATTCATCGTCGTTCTCAACAATTGAACATTTCGGAGAAATGTTCAATTGAGACGAATTTTGCATAAATAAAATATAAAATGAAATTTTTTTTAAAGCCTTTTCAAAAAAAAAAAAAAAAAAAAGAAATGCGGTCGGGGGACCCCCGTTAGGAACGAAGTTCCTTATAGGCTTTTTACACTTACTCACATCTTTCATCATTTTGGCAAGATATTAACATCTTCCTATACAAATTCTATATGAAAAAAACTCAACATCTTTACAAGATGTTCATTTCTCATTTCGCCGTATTCAACATCTTTCGATTATTTTAATGTCATCACTAAAAAGAAGTTAAAAAAAATGATAAAAATTCATATCATCACTAGAAAATATACAAGTGTCAAAAATTTTTACAATGAGCGTGAACAAACAATGTAATTAAATTTTAATTAAATTAAACATAATATAAAATTAGTAATGCAATACTTTTATTTTTAGTAAAAAAGACTAAAATAATGTTTTTTAGTTTGTGTGTGTAATGTTTTTTAGTTTGCTCAAACACGTGAAATAATATCTATTTGACAGATGAAAGATGTTGAAAATGTAATGTAAACAGCTTTTTTCAATTTTCAACATCTTCAACACACATCTCAAAGATGTGAGTAAATGTAAATCCGCTATTACGTTTTTTCTTCATCTTCGAATGTAATACAAGGTGAAATCTGTATGTTTTATTTTGTGTTGTTTTTGAAATTTTTAAATTTTATACGCTTCTTGAAATTTTTGGAACGTTTTATTTTTTTTACTATTTGACACATGCAGTATTTTTTTGTCAATCTGCTACAAAACGAAGAAAATTTTTCAATATTTCGGTTTTTTGTTGTGACATACTTTACTTTAGCGACATCTATCAACTGATAGTGTCCGTTTTCACAACAAATTAATATTTATTGGTAGGTGTCTCCGCTAAAAAGCAGCGGAGACACCTACACAATTGTTTGTCTACAGATACACCAATACATATAAACAGCTCACACGCTTTCGTGACGATTTCTACTAATTTGTACTACCAGCAAGCCGCGTTAAGGAACTTCGTTCCAAAAAACAAATTATTTGGCGGACCCTTTATATAGATGAATTTTATGCTGTACGATTGTTAATAATTCTATCACGCTTGAGTTCGATGTTACTCTCAATCAACAGAAAAACACAGTGATTAAATAAACAGTTGATCAATTAGATTAAATACAATTTGATATTAGTCACATTTCTGCACTGCGTCTACTTTTTTGACTGCCGCATGAAACGCAGCGTAGCGCGCGATGCATTCTGTGTAACTCCACCTTGAGAATTTTCTTCATGTGTTCTCAAACGTGGCAGCTCTTTCTATTTTGTAGCATTTCAATAAAGTTGAGAAAACATTTTATTGTAATTTTAGACATTTTGATCTCTTACATGTGCTCGACATCCGTTGTGGATAATTTTAGTTGCACTGCTGCTGCCAGACACACACACACACACACACACACACACACACACACACAAAATCTACCGTTGTTGTGTTTAATTATAAAACAATTTTGACTTCATCCTGCTCGACATTTTGCGAGTGAGAGCGGCTGAGTGTGAGTGTAATGGGTGCGTGCGTGAACATGGGCTGGAGATGTTTAATGGGAATTACTTTTTATTTATGTACTGCGATCCGCTGCTGTTTTGTTGTTCTATTTTTACAAAATGAAAAAGTAACCTTTTATGGTTTTGCGAAAAACCGTAAAAAATAAATAATGTGAAGCACGTGAATGCAAAATAATCTCATTTTCTTCACTTTTCTTGCAAGCAGTGTGTTTTGGGAATTCAACACACATGTGTTTTACTTTGTTGCCGTGAATGAAAAAGGATGAAAAGTCTGGAGTTTCTGAGGTCATATTTAATGTTAAATTTTATTTTAACACTTCAAAATTTGTACATTCAGGCAGGGTTAAATACTTTAAAGCGCCAGAGGGCATTTCGTTGTTTCTTTTTTGTTATGAAGAATAGTTTTACTCGGAAACATTTAAGCAGTTTTCTTTTCTACAATAACTGAACCACAGAGAATTTATTATAGACTATCAACATTGCGAGGATTTATTGAACATACTACCTACCTATTTTTCAATAAAAATGAATTGCTAATTCTCACAAAATGTAACATAATAATGACACATAAGACAAATTATATAAAAATATGTTGCTCGATCAAGACATGCAAATACCTATACGCACTAAAAAATCGATAACATTTTGAAGCCGAGCGGTCGTCATAACCGGCATTAGAGCAAAAAATCATGCAGTTGCTGGAAACTACTCTCTCTCTCTCTCTGCCTATTCAATACTGATATTGGCAGTAATTACAATAATTTCTATTTTAAACATTATAATCACTAATTTAACCGTTTTAGTTTTTATGTGTTTGTCTACTCCCCTATAAAGTGTTGAAAACTCGAATTTTAAATAGTCACATACTATGTACATATGTTATCTTCATGCATAGGTATTAACATACTCACACACGTACAAAGTTGCATTTACCGGATAAGCGCATGAGTGACTTTTGTTTGATGTGTATTATTTTTCTTTTTTCACTTTAACACAACAAACATGGCCAACCTACACCAACAATTTGGTTGTTAATTCTAGTATTTTTACAAGAACAATAACATGGAATTTTACCCTCTTTTAATTCATTACAACATTTTCCCCTTTTCAATGAAATTATTCAGACCAACACACACACACACACATGGTCAAGTCGCTGGCAGTGTGGCCAGTACTTCAAAAAAATTTTTTGCAATTAAATTTACTTCAAAGACTGCATTAAAGGACAAACAACACTAGATAAAAAAAAAACAAAATAATAATAAAAAAATAAAGAAAAGAACATTCAGGGTCTTATTCATAATAAATATTATAGGTTTACTAAACTCTTATATGACAGATTTTCCATACAAACATGTAAAATAATACCCATATTCATAAAAACTATTGAAGGTTTATTACTCGTTTATTTGACAAATATTCCGTAGAAATACGTCAAATAAAAACTTAGTACGAATTTTTATTACAATGTACATCAAAAAGACGCAATACAAAAACAAAAGATAATATAATACGTATGTATATATAAAAAAACTAAATTTTGAGCATCAGCGTCTTAGAAGTGGTAAGCTAGCTTATTACCTTATTAACATTTTCCGTCTTTTTCAGCCGTTTGCACGTCGCCGACATTCCGCTGATACTACACTCGGAAAACTTTGTCAGTAAAATTAACTGAAAACCGTCCTAATTATTTTTCACTTAAATTCATTCATTACTTCATTTGAATTTAAAAGTTAAAAAAATCTGCGGAACCTAAACGGTAAAAATAATGATTTTTCCTTTATTCTAACTGTCAAATAATTCATGCGCAATCAGCTTGTAAATATTTCTTTATTTTTTCTTAGGTGGTCATTTTATTTAATTATAGTTTTCTATTTCTATTATCTCCTTTTTTTCAATTCGCTAATTTAAATTTTGTACTGCAAAGTCTCTGCTGACTTAAAGGCAGCAGCCATACCTACTCAGTCATCGCAAAAATCTGAAGAAGTTCAACAACAATCAATTTAAGTAAAGAGTATATATACAACATATAAATCTAGAAACCAAATTATATATATGTATATATGTATTAACATCTTGGTCCTTTCATGTGTGTGTAACATAAGTTACAACTGTCATTATTGACTGTCATCGAAAATCCGTATTTATTTGTAGTTAGATTTTTAAGTAACTATTCAAATCAGTTAAAATTTAAATTTCATTCTTTTTCTCTCTCTCTCTCTCTCTCTCTCTCTCTCTCTCTCTCTCTGAAATGATTCTTTTATGTGTTTCAGTCTTTATATCACACATTTTTGCCCTCAATTAAACATTGTGCGTACATTGGAAATTTTATTTTGCAATGTTATGTGGTAACATTGAAAACAAAAGTAAGACGACGTTATTGGAAATTTTTATTTGAAGTGTTATTGAAAACAAAAATCAGACGACGTTCAATTGTCGTTATCATTTTAGTATTTTGAAGGCATTATAATTTTGCCAAATAGAATATTCGAGTAACATAAGTTATACCCCCCAAAACCATAATTTGGTCGCCTTTATGTTTGTCTTTTACTGTGTAGCTGGGTAGCTACAAAAATGCTAAAATGGCCACACTGGTGGCAACTAATGAATGGCGTGAGTTAAATGAGAAATTAAATTCAAAATAAAAATACGAAATAATTTAAATGAGTTTATCTGTGTAAACACATTTATAAAGTTCACATTAAAAACATTTCCATCATAAAAAAAAACAAATTAAAGAAATGAAGAAAAAAAAACAAAACATGTGTTGGAAAGGAAAAAGGCAACAATATTATCAGCATACAAATATGTATGTACATATGTATGCTCGTACTTACTTTTAATTTCTGTTGTTGAATATTCGTTAGTTTTGCTTTGCATTCATTATGGTATTGTTGTTGTTTTAAATTACATACATACATATGTATGTATGTACATATATACATACATATATGTATATATGTATGTATGTGGATATTCATGAGTTCCTTTAACTATTAAATTAATTTATTCTTTTAATGCAAGTGGGCATTTTGTTTTTAAATCTGTTCTTGGTCTGTTCTCAGTTTTATTGCAACTGTATGTACGTACTGCATACATACATATGTACATATATATGTACATATGTATGTACATGACCATATGTAGATATTTATTTTTATTATTATTGTCGTAATTTTTATTACTTCAATGTTAATATTATTTCTTTGGAACAGTCAGGAAGTTCAATGTCATGTTGTGAAATAAAATCTAAACATTAAACATGTCTTGTGAATTGAGATGCCAGATGAACAAGTGTGTGTTGAAAGAAGTCTAGCAGTATCGCTCACAAAAAAAAAACGCTAAAGAAATGATTAATTATTGCCAATGAGCGTGGCATCCGAGAAGAACAGAAATGTTGAAAATTTTAATTAAAAATACTTAAAGTAATCTCAAGTATAATGGCAGAGTTGCCCACCAGTAATTGATTCATATAGCCCTTTGAAACGCTATGGGATGCGGGTCAGCACATGCACAACATGAATAGAAATAAAAAAAAATCACTTTCTCAAGTTTCTTCTTCTTACTTGTAGTTACAATTAACATTGAAATTATTAACATAAATCATATCATTTCATTACTCAAAAGAGCATAAATAATTCCCTTATAATATAACAATACATTTAGTGTCCGGCTCACAAAGACGATCGTTAACGTTCGCCAATATTTTGAGGGTTAAAAAACATACTTAAGAGAGTATTCGTACACTTGCATCTATCAATCTTAGTAAAACATAACGATGTTGTGATTTGTTTAAGCAGCCTGTACGTGACACTTGTTTGCACGAGCCTCTCACACGATTCATCTCATAAACGAACACCACATAATACACCAGCTAGCTGGTATAATCTATATATAAATTGTGCGAAAGAATGTTTATTACAATAAAATAAAAAAACAGAATTTAATAAAAAAGGCAGATATCTATTAAGGTCGTTTGATTTAGCAAGCGATATTGTGCCATCGATTTTGCGATAACTTTTGGCATTGTCGCCAACAACAAGTGATTCCAAGCCCAGTAGTAGTTTGAAATAGATTTCAAACTACAGAAAATTCAAATTATTTAATGCGCAGCAAGAAAAACCTGTGGAATATAAGTTTGATTTTAGACTCACTGGTAAGATTTCAATTATAGGAATTTCATTTTGATTCATCCCGATTTTGTATTAACCTTAAAACAAAATGTTTCTCTATTAAACCAACTGGGTTATATTCCATTTGATTTACTAAATGCACCATGTTAATTGCGAGTCACTCTTTAACATTAAGTGGTTTTTTCAAGTTAGTTTGAAATTTGTGTTCAAATTAAAATTCATCACAATATAATATATATTATAAAATGTAACACCATTGAGCAGCGCCTCAAGAAACTGGGTGTTCAAATTGAAATGCATTTTGGGCACTTCGTGACAAAGCGATGAGGCACACTTTTACCAACAGAATTGCCGCCACATTAGAGGCAAATGCGAAGCCACGGGTGATTGCTAAAAAGCCTATGCATCCACAAAATGACTGGTTTACGGGCTGGCAGCCTTATCAGTGCGTACTTATTCGAAAATGAGGCTAAGCGATAAATGGTGTTAGCCATCCCTGGCTAGAAATTAATGAAATATGCCTCGAAGATATGTAGTTCCAAGACGATTATGTCAATTGACACACCACGAACGTAACAATGGCGATTTTAGGTGAGAAACTTAATGGCCGTGTCACCTCCTCTTGTGGCGATGTCAATTGGCCGATTGATCGATCATGTGATTTGACAACGATGGACTTCTTTTTTTGGGGTTATTTAAAAGCCAAAAATCTAAGTCAACAAGCGAGAAACGATTTAAGAGCCAAAGGATGAGAATTAGGCGCATCAGCGACAACTCAATTTTTCTTTAAGTCGTTGAAAATATGGGCCCCTTGAATAGAGTTATGCCACTGAAGGGCATTTCGGCGCCATTTTATTGCACACCTTAGTGCCATAGACTTTTCTATCATAATAAAAAATATAAGCATAAATTTCTGAAATCATTTTGTTTTATTTAGCATTAACATCGAGCGTTTTGGTTGGACCGCCCTTTATATCAATATAATCAAGAAACAAAATGAAAATATAATTAATATAAAATATATGTATTAATTATATTTAATATAATTTAATATACATAAATATAATTTAATATAAATGTATTAATATATATTTACGGTATTCAAGCCGTCTCATATTGTGTCATAATGTCAGAAAGTACTAACATTTTATGATAGTTTAAAAAATTGTTGATGTGCTGCAAACAAATATTAGTCATAAATTAATAGGACTTCCTCGGCTGTGTTTAGTGATTCGTCATAAGTTAACAGTATCACCTAACAGCGTCACCTAAGAAATAAATGCATTAAAATGTATATTTGTTCGTAACTATGAGTATATTTCATTTAAAATTTACTTGAATCAGCTATCAAAACATCTAATGGATAATTATCGCCCAAACTGGCTATTATTTTAGTTTTTTCACTTATTTTTGGCATTTTGACAAAAATATTTAAATTGCTTTCCTTTTCTTTAACAGCTGATTCATATTTGATATAGCACACTACTTTATGACAGATTGCTCACAGCAGTCATATATTTTCGTGGTATTATTTTAAGACTTCTGACTTTAGGACGACCCCTTGAATACCGTAACTATATATTTTTTGCTTTCCTGTTTTCTTTTATCTCATTTGATTATGTTTCTATTTTATTTTTGTACTGTAGTCTTTTAAAGTTAGAGCTACTGACAGGTTTCGAACCGTAAACTCATGACAGTAATACAGTTTTTTTGCAGTTCGACATGATTTACTACCAAAATATTGAAGTTTTCAGGTCTGTTTACACTCAAACAAAAGTGATTTTGTCTTCTTTATAAATAAATGTTTATCACCACAAATGTATATGTAATTAAAGCTACAGACTTGTGAGAAAATACTATTAACAGAATAATTTCTTTTTTGTTGTATTCTGAACTTTCGTTACCTCGAAATCCATTTTGAACCCGTATAATTTTACTTTAAAGTTAAGCCCACGACACTCAATTCAGAAAACTAGTTTGTATTTTGCTCTCAAAATCGTCAGAGGTTTTCCAGTCTGGCAGCGGTGTGAGCTGCAGTTTATGGCTTTGTGCTCGATGTGGGTTTGAGAGGTTAGTTGGATTTCAAACATGAGGTTTCTACTAATTTGAAAAAAAAATATTGAAAAATTACTTTCTAATGAAAGCAACCAAACGCAATTACTAGATATGCTTGGCCCATAATAAAAATGAATTAATTTTGGGAATGCAACAAGAAATTTTTTATAAATAATTTCATTTCCAGCTTTCATGTTTTAAGCATAATTTAAAGTTTAAAAAAAAAAAAAAAAAAAAAAAAAAAAAAAACTTAAGGAAGAAAATATCCATTGTGATATCGAATTCAATAAACACTTATAAAAAAACGCTCAAAAAATTAAAATACTAAACAACAAAGAAAAAAAAATTTTGCATATGAGACGTTTTTAGGGATGTTTATTTATTATTGTTTTAATTCATAAACGTTGCACAGGGCTAAAGCAAAATGTCTTAAAAGTTGTTTCATAAACACTTATCAAAGACAAGAACCTTGTTTAAACATTTCATAAATTCGAATACTTGAAACAAAATTTTTTTAAATAAAACTCTGCATAAATTTAAGACCCAGACTTCTAGAATGTATATAAAATGGAAGCCTGATTCTTTCTCTAGTTTTGCGTATTAAATTTTATTCCACATAATTAATAAAAGTTAATAAACTTGGCAAAAAAAAATTAAATAATTTTTATTATTCGAGCTGTTTTTTTTTTAATTTATTTTGTACTACGTTTATCGGGCTCAAAAGTTCGTTCTATAATATTATTGTTGTGATTGATATTAATTAAACAATACAAATAAAATACAAAGCTTTTAGCTGGGGGAAAATTAGCTGTTTAGACAGAAAATATACATATAAAAAATTTGAGTAGCTGAGTGGCTTGAGTGCCGCTTTACAAACATGAATCTCTGAGTTCGAGGAATGTGCTGACGAGAAGTGTGGCGGCTTCGAAATCTATCCAACTTTCATCCTCAATTTTTTTGCTTTATCTTGTTTAATTAATATCAATTGCAACAGTAACACATTGTACCACGAACTTGAGCCAGATAAACGTAATATAAAATAGTTTTACAATATAATTCAAAATTAAGGAAACCATTTCGAAAAGAAACAAAATGAATTCATCAATTGCCATACTGATGTCGTAGCCAATACAAATGAATGAAATAAATTCGATTTACGTTTAAATTATTCGGTCTCTGAAGAAAAGCAATTACTTTTTGTGGATAAAAATGACAGAGGGAACTTTTCTTTTCAATAATTTTATCAGGTTTTTTAGTTCGATTTTTACTTGGTTAAAATTGAGAAAAAAAAAAAATTTTTTGTGATAAAACTGGAGTGATCAGCATGTTGAAGGAAGACAAGAACAAGGCTTACTGGCTGAGGTACATACCATGACTGTTGCACGTCCACCACGACGCTCATTAGCACCCAAACTGCTTCGAATCGAGGCCATGACTAATTGCATACGGTTTTTAGGCAGCAGCGCATATCCAACAATTGAGCTCTTCATTATTGACTTTCTACATTTAATTTTATGTTATTGATCAACTTTTATTTTTGTTGCGTTTTGCTGAATTTGTAAAATAAAAGTATTACTCAAATATTAACTTTATTACTTATTTGCTTTGAAATGTATTATTTTAGGTCTGAAAACAGATGTTATTAATATTTTCCGTTTTTTTCAGCCGTCTATATGCCGCCGACATTTCATTGATGCTAATCAAGTCATCAGTAGAGTTGATTGAGTTGATTAGCATATAGACCGAAAAACACAGAAAACATAAGAAAATCAATTTTTGTGGACCAAAAAGTAATAAAAAAATTTACTAATAATTGATTTTCAAAAACAGTGTTGCTGAGTGAAAGATTTTTATTAAAAATATTTTATCTTGTATTTACTCTTGTATGTATGTGTGCATTGACAGAACAGAAAATGAAAAATTCACAATTTTAGTTACCTGCTAGCAATCGTTTATGAACACAAAAGTTTTCCAAACGATTATGAAACTTCCAGTGTTGTGTAATGAAACAATTGATTAAAATTTTTTTTATAAATCGGACGATATATACACGCAACTATTTTGTAATCGTAATATAGAAAGGTCCCAATTCATTTTTCGAGGTGTGTTTGAATACAATATACTTTAATTTCTCGAAGAGTGGAAATAATTCGTCTTTGAAAAAAATTTTTTTTGTTAGCGCCTTGTTGCATTAACGTTACATACGTTAAATCTATCTAAATCTAAAATTATTGTGCTTTGATAAAATTTGTTAATCCTACAGATTTTTAATGTGAGCATGACTTAGTTTGGGTGGTACTTTCTTATCTGCTTAAGACATGCCTTCTGAAATGCAGATTACACCATAAGAAATTGTTTTTGAACATTATCCACCTTTCATTCTCCAGTCCATTTCATAACACATACATACAGTCCTCTGCAAGTACATATGTAATTGAAACAATTCTCCATCACTATAATTAAACTCTATTCTTTACCTTGTTGCATTCCATCGAAGCCGTTACGAGACTTATTAACAACAGAAGGCTAAATCAATTTTAATTAAATTGTAATAACTGTCAACGATTATAACAATAAACAGATAAAAACCTTTTTCCGCCTGTCATTTGGTTTATTTTCATTAATAAAACTCTATTTAAAAGTGCCATCTGAAGTCATCATTCATTAGATTTGTTAATAAAACTCTTCAGAAGTCAATAAATGAGGGTTCAGAACAATCCCAAACAAAAAACAAAAGAACTCAATACATTTGTTTTTCATTGTGATGAAACTAGTTTCTAAAAAGAAAGAAAGAAAGAAAAAAAACTATAAAATTCCCGCAAAAGGGTGCTTTGACTTTGAACTCTATTCATGAGCTGAATATTTTTTGCGAAACCACTACGAAACATTGCAATAAAAAAATAAACAAACAACATCTGTCAAAAATGACAGCAAATACGAGTAAAGAATAAGTAAGATATTTTAAATACTTTAATAAAACATAAAGCAAGTATATGTTTACAAAAGCCCAAACGCCTGCTGGCCTTTTTACGCAACGAGAAATATTCCCTCAGCAATCACTCAGCCATTTTTTTTTTAACTTTTCAGAGTTGTTAAAATATTTCCAAAATTTGATAACATATGTTAAGCAAATCTTATGTGAATAAATTTCACAGAATTTCTATTCACTTGAGGCTGAAAAAAACAACTGACGTCATTTACAAAGTGCAAACACGATCTAATGATTCAAAATTTCAACAAACTGTTTGCCATCCCATCCATTTATAAACAATTACCTCATGCAGAAATTTATTTACAAACTGACAAAACAAAACAAAACAAAAACCAAATTGAATGAAAAAAAAAGTAGAAAAATTATTTTTAACTGACAAAATACTTTTTATTTGTAATAATACATTTTACGCGGTGATATTTGTATTTGGTGAAAAAGTAATCATGACCATAAATAATTAATAGGCTCAAGCCATAAATGGGGGGAGAATAATTAAACAAATAAAAAAATAGAAGACAGCAAAACAAATTGAACTTCAAATGAATTTGTGTTCTAAAGGCTAATGAAAGAAAATTTAAGTAAATTAAAAATATATACATATATACCTATTTTAGGTTTTTATAATTAAATAATGTTTCATGATTTTTCAGATGTGTATATGTCGTCGACATGGCGTTGATGCTAATCAACTCTTCAGTAGAAACGAAAAAGCTTAATAGTATATTTCCATTACGAGTTGAATCACACGCTTCGCTCTCTCAATTACAGTAGACTCGCGAAAACGTGAACAGCCAGTTACGTGAACATTTTTATTTTAACATTGACTACTCTAAAACGTGAACAAGTGATGATGGCTCTAAAATGTGAACTTTATTTCTAATGATTTTTTTGATATTCTTAAGTCAGTTCTGTAGATTTTATAAATTTTGGGAATAGCGGTATTTTAAATTCTTTACAGCTTAGTGACAAAAACATCTTTTAGAAACACATATAATACTTAATTTCAGTTTTTATGTGGTGATTGTGATGGAAACATCTCTACGCGTCTGAGTATAAATAAAGTGTAAAGAAGTGAATTTAAACTCAGTTTCATGTCTGACAAGAAACCAAAAGTTTTAACTCTTCAAGAAAAGTGTGATATTATTAAACATTTAAGGAAAGGAGCGTCAGTAACGGGGTTGTCAAAAAAGTACAACATATATATAGTACAGTGTAGATTTTATTGATTGCTAAGTCGGAACAAATTTTCCACTTTTTCATAGCTTTACATCAACTGAAATGAAGTATTGCAGTAAATTTAATATTTAGTTATTTTGACCCCTTCTTTTCTTATATTTTATATATTTATTTGACCTCAAGGTCTTTTGGAATTTGAGTAATTATTTTTGTCAATGACCATAACACTCCGAATTGATGGTGACAGTCGTTCTATCGCCGTTGGGGATTGGTTATACTTGTACCTCCTCTACGGGCATACTGGAGCTAATTAGACCCAGAGGCCCGTATTTGGCCGGTTCCAACACGGTTTGCCGTGGAGCTGTTAAGTGCATGCACTACCCGCAATAATTTGTTCTCCCCAATATTCTTTTCGTACGCACTGGCCCTGTACCCAGCCACCATAAAGAGACTCCCATACAAAAATATAAAATCGAATGCCGAAATCGAAAATTTCTCTGATATGTCGTAGTGGAATTGTTTTCCTCATGTTCAAATCTATAGAAAAAATTTAGAAATTTTTGTCTATGCAAATCGACCCCGCCTAATAATCCTGAAGAATACAAATTTTAATTTTTTTTTATCATTAAAATAATTTTTTTTTTGTCATTAGCTTTTTATTTTTTATTAACGAAACGAAAAAGATTTTTTGTAAATGCAAAATAAAAGAAATTATAAGTATTTTCAAACTGTTTGACTGATATCCGGGGTTTTGGGAACAAGGCAACAACGACACGCGTTCCTGGCACATGAAGTTGTTTTATTGGCAAAACGAAATTAAAGACAAGTAAATAACACAATTAAATAAAAAGTAAAAGAGAGAAAAAAACTTATTAAATAAAATGACTCACAGAGCCAAAAATCTATTTAAAGTGAAAATCTTATTTTTTGCAGTTTTTCTATTGCAAAATATTCGTTTACTGTTTGCTGCAACAGATGGCGTTTGAATTACTCATTTCAGTATTTTTTTTTTTTTTATTATATTTCACATAATAAGCAATTAATTATGATTGAAAAGCCGCGAACAGCATTTCTAAAAATAAAAAGTGTTTGAATAAGTTTGCAAATAAAACGTATCACATGATGACTACAAAAAATATAAAAATTTTATGTTTTGAATGACTTCATATTGGTATAATATAAAGCGATTGTCTTAAGTACCTCGCAAAACAGAAACAAAAAAAATATACATATAAATGTATATTTAACAACTTCAAATTTCGCGTGAATTGTTTTATTTGTTTGTATCGATTCGTTTTTTTTTTCTCTCTCTCTCTCATTCTCTATCTCAGCAGTTTCCGATTTGGAATGCTGCGTTCTACTTTTTTATTTTTCTATTAATTTTTTTACACTCCTACAGTCGTATCGAAGGCGCACAATTTTGCAATAAATAATTGAACATCATGGAAAATTGTTCAATGTTCAGACAATCAAGTGAATTGTACAAGAATTGCGAGCGCAACAACAAAACATTTGCATTTTCGTTTTACACATACTTTCCTAATGGGTCGACGAGTGTGTTTTCTTTTAAGTTCTGCTGTTTTCTATTTATTTTTTTTTTTTCGTACAATAATGCACCCAGCCACTTATTGATGAACAAATTGCTGAATGTATGAAATGCTAATCGGAAAAAATAAATGCCCACAAATTCCACGAACGTGTACTGTTTATGATGTTCTGGTTTTCTTGTTAACTTTTGCCCAATAAATCTATTAAGGAACTTTGCAATTAATTACACATATTTTCAATAGAGATTTCAGAATAATACAGCTGCTTTAAGCAATCTTAATCAAAAGTAAAATGTTGCAGTAGAATTTTTATTGAACAATTAATTTGCTGGAGATAGAAAAAAGATATAAAATA
Organism: Sturmia bella; assembly: GCA_963662145.1. Taxonomy (NCBI): domain Eukaryota; kingdom Metazoa; phylum Arthropoda; class Insecta; order Diptera; family Tachinidae; genus Sturmia; species Sturmia bella. The sequence continues at coordinate 66,906,744 of OY759170.1, read as the reverse complement.
TTAAAAAGTTTAATACAAATGGTACCCGCCACAAGAAGAGTGAGTGAGATATGGTTTAGAGTATCGTTTTGTCAGACACAATATTGCAACTTTCGCTATAGATTTGGAGCAAAAGACGATGCTCCAGGCAACTATGTGGCAGAGCATTAATTATACCCAGTGGTGCCAGACTTTTTTGCAAAAATATCTTAATTTGTCGCAAAAATAATATTTTTAAGTGAAAATCTTCAGAAATGAACTTAATTATTTAGTTGCTATAAGAGCCAATTGAAATGTTTTGCTTTGGGTCTAAAAGTTTGTTTAAACAATTTTGGTTCTCATTGTGTTCATGGGAATTATGGAATAATAACGAGTTAAATTTAAAACATTCAAGTATTTTTTTTTTCGAGTCTACTGACGAGTTGATTAGCAGCAGCGAAATGTCATATGGACAAAAAGCATTAATAAGGGATCTATATTTAGAAGTAAAATAAAAAGTCTCCAGGTTTACACCAGTATTAAAAATAAATAAATAACTAAAGCGAAATGTCGCACAGTGGGGGATTTTGCAAAAAAATTGGAAATAATTCTGCCGTTTCTAAACGGATGGCTCGATTGCAATGAAATTTCAGACAGGCATAAAAGAGGTGTATTCAAGCTTAAGTTTTGAGATTGGACTATATATCGTTTAAGTGGGCGTGTCCACGCGCCCCCAAAGTGGGCCACCTGGGGTATGTGAAAAATTAAAAACGATCTAATTTTTTCATTTCCAATTCTTTTGCAAATATTTTTTATTTTTAAATTCTTCTAGTCAAGGCCTACAAAAAATGTCGCGACAGGTATATATTATCTCTTAAAGTTTTCGAGATATTAAAGTTTTAAAAATTAAATTTTCGTGTTTTTATCAACCCTGGTCCAGTATTTTCACATTTTTGAGCTCAAATCCTAACCGATTTTTCAAAAATAAGTTTTATTAGCTTGCCAGTATTTTTTTCAATACTATAAAAAAAATTTGAGCAAAAAATCTTTTATAAAGAAAAAGTTATATTCAACACAATTTAAAAATTCAAAAAAAGTCAGTTTTTAGCATATTTTTAGGGCAAAAAGTAACTTTATTGTTTTTTATTTCTGGAAGAACTTTCCAAAGTAAAGTATATGTTGCTTATATTTTTTTAAAAGCTTATTGTTAAGAAAATATTTTAAAGAAAAAAAAATTTGAAAATTATGTCCTGTTGCGTAAGGGTAGCATCCTAAAATTAACCCATTTGTTTAGACAAAACCGACTTTAGCCCAAAATTTCTAAAATCGCACGCCTCTAACCTAAATATTTTTACTTGTTTTTTATAGTTATAAGTATTTTTTAGTTTTATGCAAATGGAATTTGTCGCCCCAGGATATTTGCTGGAATGACAGCAAAAAAACTAAAAAATCTCATTTTTGGGAATTTTTGAAAGTTTTTTGGGAATTTCGGGATTGGTATTATTTTTTCCCTACATTTTGCAAATAATTTTTATTTCTTTTATAAATTCCTATATTTTTGCAAAATTTTGTAAAAAAATATAAATAAATGAAAATTTTATAGGCATTTCAAAAAATTTTATTTCTCAAAAACTTTTATTGAAGGACGTTTTTTTCTGTATTTTTGCAAAAATTGTTTTAAAAAGTTTTAAATTTCTAAAAAATTTAATAATATATAAACTAGAGGTAATTACCTAACTAATGATATATAATATGAAACCCCCTTTCATTTTAAGGGTATGAAATTAATGGGCTACAACTAACCTATTTGCAATGAAAATTTCCAAAAATTAGTACTGATTCAGCGTTTGGGAATACGAAAGTCAATCAATCAATCAAATATACAATTACGTTAACTTTACAAAATAATCCGTATCAAATTCTTCTAGATCTAGCAGATACATCAAATCTTTGAATTCATTACTGCAATCAAATGTCAAATTTCTGTAGCAGATCCATCTCCTTCTCATAAGTGATAAGACGGGATCTGAGGACAAAATAAGGTTCTGAAATATGTCCTGATTTTGAGATTGTCTGGAGCACTTTCTGGAGCTAAATTGATGGATATGTTTAAAATCACGGTTTCTAGACTCTTGAGGTTCTTCTGTGAGCTCTCCGAGTGGTAGTATATGATGTTCCATTATTATTTTTCCATGACACAAAACCTTGTGTACTGTTGGTGAGAAATCTTTCCAGGGGTATAAGTTAAGAAGCAGTCTCGAAACGCCTGCACAGTACTCGCCGAACTTATCTGCATTTATTTTATGTTTACTGTTTATTGCTGTTAAAATTATATTAACTTTTTGCAATAATTCCATATTAATTCCGGTAATCTGTGAGGTTATTTCAAAATTGCTAAAAAATCGTCTAGCCGTGTTTCCATCATTTGTACTCCCATATCCCACTAGTGGCTTATCAATATTTAATCCGGTATGTTGCTTAAACTCCTCCTGAATTCTTTGCTTTTCGTTAGCTCTCATTATCTTTAGCTCGTCGTTTTTAATTACTGATTTATTTACATTTTCAAGGCTACTTCTGTATTTCAAATCATAAGCTATATGTAGAAAATGTTCCAGAAAACGTATGCGAGCATGTAGAGGAGATATTCCATATTTAAGAACGTCTTCATTAACCTTTGTAGTTGATGACATATTTGAGAATTGACTTTTCGTTTTTCCACATAAAGAACAACTCCAAGTAGATGACGTTTTTGTTAAAGCATTGCTAACTTTACCATCAATCATCGTTAATCTCATATCAAACGATACATTGAAAGAGTAGTCCTCTATTTCGATCAAAATGGGCTGCATTAATTTAATTTCCGATTCAATATGATGTACAAGTTCTTGAGTTGCAATCTTTGTCTCCTTAGTATACTCGAAAGTAATTGGTCTACAAAATGATTTAGATCCAGGAGTTGAATTTATCCAAATGTCTTCTTCGAAACTAGTTGATGGAGAGTCCTTGTCAGCATATTTTCGAAGCCGTAATGGAACCATTGATGCCATAAGTACGCCTTTGTAATCAGATAATAAGTGACCTTCAGTGGGCTGCTTGTATTCTGAAAGTAACGACGATCCATCACATCCCCATTTACATATTAGTTTCACTTCGCTGTGGTTAATTTTATTTAGCTGCTCTGCAGTAAGTGTTGAAACTATCCTTGATGCTGTGTTTTCTAGAAGAGATGAGATTCCAACAGTAACTTTTCGGTCAGAAACTGTAATACCAGTGGGTATAATGCTCTTCTTCCTTTCTTGCAGAGCATCATATGATGGCAAAACCTCAACTCCTTTTTCTTTCAATGCTTTTCTCAATATTATATATTTATCACGACTAAGTTGAAGCTGCAACATAAGAGCAATGGCTTCTTCTTCTGTGAAAGCTGAATTAAACGATGGTGTTGGAATGCTCTTAACAATACGATTAAGCCTTTTAGGTGATGCATTCGGAAGAACATTTGCAATTTTCACAGCATCCATGGGTTGATCTTTCTTTTTTAGCATCGCATTAAATGTGTCTGTAACTTCTTCGGTAGACATGGTTGTAAGATTTGTTGTTAAGCGTGCTTGCTTTGACTTCGGGCCTAAGTCTTCATATTCCTTACATTTAGCGCCAGGAGTAGATAAGGAAATTGGGAATTGTATAGATACCTCCAACCAATCAGAAAATTTTGTTCTAAATTTTGCATTAGAGCTATTGACAGCTTTCCATTTTTTTTCGAATGCCTTAACAAAATTCTCAATTTTGCAAATATCCTTTTTGTCTACTTTAGTTGTATATGTTTCTTCAATATAATCAAGTAGAAATTTGACTTTTTTCTGTTGCTGTAAGTTTGCACTTTTGTATAAAACTGAATATAAATCGATGTGTTTTAGTGTGATGGCCATGATCGTCAACTTTTTAATGATGCCAACTATTAATTGCGAGATATTTTATACCATGCGCCAACTGTCTCGCTAACTATTTTTAAAGATTAATTTATCTCTAAAGGTTGACTTTGTTTTTAGTTTCCCCGCCTACACATACATGTATAATAACCATCGAAATTGTATTCAGGTATACAAAATATTTACATATGATCACTAAATATAAGCATAAGTTCAGGTAGTACTGCGTATTAAAGCGAAACAGGTAGATCAATAAAGGAAACACGCGAAGGTGGTATTAACACTCTAATTACTTAGTGGCTGTTCAGACTATTGTGTCAGTTGTACTTCAATTTTCGAAAATGCAAACATGATATTATTATTACTTAAACGTTTTTGAAAAACAATAACAATTGAATACATCAGCCCTTAATTACCATAAATTCAGGTATGTTTAGCTGAAATGTCTAGCCTTTAATAATAAATAAATAGGGATAAAAAGAAATGTACCCTTCGTATTAGTTGCAGGTAATACTACCTATTAAAGCAAACCAGGTAAAGCAATAAAACAAATATTCAAAGATTATACTAACGTAATAAGGCTACTGCGTAATAGAAAATACTGCGTAAAATAAACAGTGCCTCACCCCTTGTATTCCCAAACGCTGAATCAGTACTAATTTTTGGAAATTTTCATTGCAAATAGGTTAGTTGTAGCCCATTAATTTCATACCCTTAAAATGAAAGGGGGTTTCATATTATATATCATTAGTTAGGTAATTACCTCTAGTTTATATATTATTAAATTTTTTAGAAATTTAAAACTTTTTAAAACAATTTTTGCAAAAATACAGAAAAAAACGTCCTTCAATAAAAGTTTTTGAGAAATAAAATTTTTTGAAATGCCTATAAAATTTTCATTTATTTATATTTTTTTACAAAATTTTGCAAAAATATAGGAATTTATAAAAGAAATAAAAATTATTTGCAAAATGTAGGGAAAAAATAATACCAATCCCGAAATTCCCAAAAAACTTTCAAAAATTCCCAAAAATGGGATTTTTTAGTTTTTTTGCTGTCATTCCAGCAAATATCCTGGGGCGACAAATTCCATTTGCATAAAACTAAAAAATACTTATAACTATAAAAAACAAGTAAAAATATTTAGGTTAGAGGCGTGCGATTTTAGAAATTTTGGGCTAAAGTCGGTTTTGTCTAAACAAATGGGTTAATTTTAGGATGCTACCCTTACGCAACAGGACATAATTTTCAAATTTTTTTTTCTTTAAAATATTTTCTTAACAATAAGCTTTTAAAAAAATATAAGCAACATATACTTTACTTTGGAAAGTTCTTCCAGAAATAAAAAACAATAAAGTTACTTTTTGCCCTAAAAATATGCTAAAAACTGACTTTTTTTGAATTTTTAAATTGTGTTGAATATAACTTTTTCTTTATAAAAGATTTTTTGCTCAAATTTTTTTTATAGTATTGAAAAAAATACTGGCAAGCTAATAAAACTTATTTTTGAAAAATCGGTTAGGATTTGAGCTCAAAAATATGAAAATACTGGACCAGGGTTGATAAAAACACGAAAATTTAATTTTTAAAACTTTAATATCTCGAAAACTTTAAGAGATAATATATACCTGTCGCGACATTTTTTGTAGGCCTTGACTAGAAGAATTTAAAAATAAAAAATATTTGCAAAAGAATTTGAAATGAAAAAATTAGATCGTTTTTAATTTTTCACATACCCCAGGTGGCCCACTTTGGGGGCGCGTGGACACGCCCACTTAAACGCTATATAGTCCAATCTCAAAACTTAAGCTTGAATACACCTCTTTTATGCCTGTCTGAAATTTCATTGCAATCGAGCCATCCGTTTAGAAACGGCAGAATTATTTCCAATTTTTTTGCAAAATCCCCCACTGTGTGTCGTTGGGGAATGGACAAAAACCATTAATAAGGGGTCTGTTTTTAGAACTAAAATAAAAAATCTCCAGACTATTGTGTTAAACATTTACACCAGTATTAAAAATATTCAAATATAGACTTACCGTCTAATTCATAAAAATTATAACAGGTTTATAAAGCTCTTATTTGACAGATTTTTCATACAAATATGTCAAATAACAGTCTTCTAAGCCTGTTATAATTTTTATGAATTAGGGGGTAATTATTTATTTGCTTTAAGAGCCAATTGAAATGTATTAATTCAGGTTCAAAAATGAACCTTTTTAAAAAATATTTGCTGTCCTTTTCAGCTGTCTATAGGCCGACGACATTTCATTTTGTTCATGGGAATTATGGAATAAGTAGTTAAGTTTCTTTCAAACAAACTTTTAAGAATTTTTCAATTCTCCCATCCGTAGACTGATTAGCACCAACAAAATGTCGCCGGCATATAGACAGCTGAAAAAGACAGTAAATTTTTTAAAAAGGTTCATTTTTGGACCTGAATAGCATTAAAAATAAATAAATAAATAAATAAGATGTATCTCAGCAACATTGCTATGGCAGCCGAATGATTCTATTTTATAGCACCTGAAAGAGACAGGGATGGAAAAGTTAATCAATCATTTGGCTTTCGAACGGTCTACCAATAATTTTTTTTTTTTAAATTAATTTCTTATTATTTGAACTTTTTCTTATATAATTATTTCTGTATTAAGTTTATCAGGCTCAAGTTCTTTCTAGATTATCTTTGTGATTGATATTAATTAAATTAGACAAAGAAAACATCAAACACATTTAGCAGAGTGGACAACTAGTTGTTTCGAAGCCGCCACACTTTCTCGTCAGCACCCGTCTTTGATGTTTTCTTTGTCTAATTTAATTAATATCAATCACAAAGATAATCTAGAAAGAGCTTGAGCCTGATAAACTTAATTTGTAATTTTTTGTAATTTATTTGTAAATTATAATCTAACACAACAAGATGATAATATCTTATAAATGACAGTGCTAGTGAGTTAAGCATATATGCACACAAGAAGTGAAAAATATTATAAAATAAGTAGATAATTGACAAAATAAGTAGATAATTGACAATACAGAATACAGAATAATATAATGATAATACAGAAATAATTTTTTTTTTTTATTATTTCCCTGGGCCAACAAAATCAATTCTGATCAAATGAAAAACAGCTAAAAATGAAGACGTAACATTTCTTACGCCAATATCTTTTACAACATCATTTGCTTTCAGACTTTCATATACATATTATTTGAGATTTTTTGGCACAAGTTTTTATGCAAAATGTTTGAAGTTGTTTTTCTAGGAAACACAAAACGGCGAAGCATTTCGCTTGTATACAGAAGCACCCAGAGTGTTCGGCAGAAATCGAGCTTGCGACACCGCAGACACTCTTAGTAGGGCATTCTATGTTGTATCTTGTTGGCTTCAGTTTCCGATTTGGAATGTTGCGTTCTACTTGTATCAAGGCGCTCGAGGTGCAAAATTTCATTAAAAATGTTTTTCTTTTAATCTGACATTTATTTGTAAAATATGGATTTTTGCAATGACCCAGTGTGCAAAACCAAATCCAAATATTATGCAATAGTTTAATTTATCTTTTAATATTTTTTCCTCTTTTAATTGCAGTTTGGTGGTCGGTGCCCCTAAATTTGACACCTCTTCATACCAAAAAGATGTTTTGGAAGCCGGTGCTGTTTTTAATTGCGGCATGAATGATGGTGACTGCAATTTAGTGCAATTTGATTCTTCAGGTAAGCGGTGGTTGGCAAAATAAGTGTACAGTGGTAAACACAAGAATAAATAATGAAAATATATACATAAGCAAGAAAATTAATAAGTAAGAAAATAAGCAAATCTAATATAGAATTGCTGAGATAAATTATTAAGCTAAAAACAGTCAAATACATAAAAAAAAAACTGTATGCATGTGGCCAACTCGAATGCCCATAGATATGAAACTTTTATTTAATTATGCTTTATTTTGTCAAACTACACAGAAAAAACTACGTAGTAGAAAACCGAACAAATGTTTAGTTTATAAGTACACTAGAGCCCCGACTTGCGTCGTTAATGGGGACCGGAGAAACGCGACGCAAATCGAATCACTTTTTTCTATATAAATGCACTGAAATTTAATTTGTTGGGGAAAATATTTAAAACAAAGCAAAAAATGTTGTATTTTTAAAAAAATACTACCTAGTATGAGTACGTTTTTATTTATTTAATTTAGTTCAACAAATTTTTATATATGTATATTATAAAGAAATAACAAAACCATAAATTAAGAAAAAAAAAACATAAAAATGACTCATGTTTTACGTCCTTAAGGCATATTCTGGTAAATCACACACTAAATTGTTACCATAACTAGACAGCTGCTCTTAGCACCACTTATATAAAAAATAAAAGGGGATTCCCCTTTTTTCACGCAATCTGAAAATTTCTTAACGTACAGGTGACGATTGTTGTTGCCAGAAGTTGTAAAAACTAATGAATTCAAGATGCCAAATACATACTACACTACAAATGCTAAAAATGGTAATCCAAAATAATGCAGTAAAAAATGTAACCGTGTTTAGCGACGCAAATCGAAATCAAAACGATGCAAATCGAATCGGCGCAAATCGGGGTCAAAACGACGCAACTCAAACCGACGCAACTTGAAATCGCAACGACGCAAATCGAATTTTTCCAGTTTTAAAAAGCGACGCAAATCGAAACGACGCAAATCGGAACGACGCAAGTCGGGGCTTTAGTGTACTTATAAGTACATATGTATGAGAATTTTCCCACGACTTTTTAAGTAGCTGCAGAATTTTAAACGAGCCAAAAAGATACAAAGCAAAGTCGATTTTATTTTCTCCGGTTGTGATTTTACGTCGAAACTGGCGCAACAAAGTTTTTTGCTTTTAAAACAACCTAAAAAGTGAATATCAAAATTATTATTTTGAGTGATCTATTGTATTACCCAATTACATTTTGTTCCTTTTGATTAACTTTCGTTTCGTTTCGTCTCGTTTATTTTAATTTGGTACTGCAAAGTCTTTGTCCCTGACGGCATCAGGACACTGATAATTTGTATGCGTTGTGTGATAGTAAAGCGATTCATTTTCGCCAATGTTAGACTTTCAGCTGAGAAGAAAAAAATTGGTTTAACAACTTCGTTTGACAGATGACGAATTCCAGTTCTATACTTTTGAAACCACGAAATAGATAGCCCGTTATAAAACAAAATCAAAAATCACCACCGAAAAATATGAAATCAAAATTGTTTTCTTCTTCTTGTTTAACTTGTATTTTTTATGGGTTTAGTTAGAAATGTAGCACAACAGGGCCCAAGTGGGACTGGCAGGCTGTGAAATATAACACAAGTTAGGTCTGCCGGCATTTTCAGTGGCATGTTCACATCGCATATACTGTTGTATACCTCTCAAAACTCAAAATATCCACACCATTCAGTACGCGCGAAAATTTGTTATACTTGAAGCAGCTTCAAAAGATTTCCCCACTGGCCTTAAGAAGGCATGAAGAGGCAAAGAAATTTTTACAATCTTTTGCTGACTATTCCAGGACCCGCTTTTCAAAAAGAAAATATTCTGTTTAAGTATTTTGGCTTTTGACTGTACCGTGCCATATGTGTCATAAAAAAAATAAATGAATTTTTAAAAAAGCCAACAATAAAGACGTTGCATTATAAAACAATGCAGTCACAGGTGTCTCAAAATATTTAACATTTCCATCTTAGTCTCACATTTGAAAGAAAAAGATGATAAATTAAAATATAAATTATACACACGCTGGGTGTCTGAGCAGACAATGTCTGAAATTGCATTTTCATTTACCAACAAAAAAAAACCAGGGTTGTCTAGTGATTTATATTTGACACTAATTATAACAGAGATTTGTAACAACAAAAAAAGTTCATGTTTTTCCATTCATTATCTGCTCCAAATGCAGCCGTGAATGGAATGAGCAAAACCTCTTTCAAGCTTTTTATTGTTTTAATGCTCGTTTCGAAAAGTTTACAACAAGAAGTGTTGGCTAAAATGTCAATGTTCAAATAAATGTCTTGATTGTCTTGAATATGCCACCACCGCCACGCCACCAGCGTGTCGGGCTTTGATAATATGAATAATGGTGATCTTTAGCCAGCAAGTGACATGATATGATGATCTTGATCAAATATTTATACTCGACAAATAATTTGAGTCAACTTTTGTATTTGTGCTCGTATGTTTGGGCGTTTATTTCAATGCTCCATCAGCAGCCCACATGCAACACCACCAAAAACAACATTAGAAATGTGTATGAAATAGACATATTAAAACAAAAAGGCAAAACCAAACAACTATTTAGAGAAGTGACAACTTGTGTTTGTTTAAGATTTCATGCAGCAAACGCACAACAGACTCAAGCCCACGCAGCATACATACTCACACACATATGTACATACATACATACATACATACATATGTAGGTATTTCTAACGCTTACAGTTTTGCCATTCAAATGTTTAATTGACTGAGAGCTGGAGATGGAGTTTTTGTTTTAGGGCAAAACTAGTTCACCTTAAAATACCGCCACTATTCGAAATAACTTCCAGCCAACAAAAATTCTGAATGCAATTCAAACGGAAATTATTTTTATGCTGAATCTAGGCAACAATTTCTCGACAAGACCAGCCGGTTCGTTGGCAACAGCAAGTGATAGAATAATTCAATTGCAAATATCTGAGCGAGCACGTTTGCATCCCTGTGTCTGTCTGTCTCCCCACACAGAAGTATCGTAGCAAGTACCTGACCAACACAGGAGAATGCTGCAGCAATTACATTTACGATTTGCCAAGATCATAAAAAAGAATGTTGTTTTCCTTTGTAGATTTTTTTTTTAATTCATTTATGCTTACATACATATGTATGTATGTATGTATGTATGTATGTATGTATGTATGTATGTATGTGCGTATGAAAAGACGTTGGAAAGAAAACTTTTAAAATAAATGTCTATTTCTAAATTCACCATAAAAAAAAAAGAAATGTTGAAAATTACCATATTTCCGCATTATTCTAATGAATATGATGAAAATTGTGAAGTGAAGCTAGCAAATTATTTATGCGTAAACTTCTCCTTATGAATATGATTTTGGTTAAGATATAAAACTGTTTTGCCTTCAAGTATTGCCAAATTTGAAAAACAAATGGCTCAATTGATGTTTTCTCGACCACAAGCAACATGTTGGCCATACACTTAAACAAAACACTTCCTTCAGATTTTATGATGCTTTTGGAGACGTTGGGGGCTTTGCAATATATAACAATTAAAAAAGAAAAACAAAAACTATGTATGTTGTGGTCACATATTTTTGCAGCTTGGAGCAGAAAATGCTGCTCCTCGATGCTCGTTTTGTGTGCGGATGTGCAAATAAAATTATACGCTTGTTTGCTTTTCTTTCTGCTGTTGTTTGCAAATTTTGTGGCTAATGCGCGATTGATGATGAAAGCCCGCGCGTGCGCCTCTCAGGCAACAGAAAAAAATTAAATAAAAAAAAAAACAACAAGCAGACCACAACATCTACCACACTAGAGATCAGTATGAATGTTTTTATGCCTGGGGGCTGCATTAATACAGTCTTCACAGAGTACCACATGAAAGAAACATCAGCAAACATTTGCCATTTAAAAGAGGATAAATTTAAATACAACAACAATGAGTGAGCACTTGATGTAGTACCAAAGAAAAATAAAAACTAAATTGTTGAATAAAAATTGTCGGTGGGATGGGTCTTTGAGACTGGAAAATATTCCTGAAGTTTCCAAAAAAAAAAAAACCCAGAATTTTTAGCAAACTTTTGTAATTTTAAAGTTTTGCAGAAAATTTATATGGGCAAATAGTTTAAAATGTTTCTCAAAAAAAAAACGTGACCACTACTTTTTTGTTGACCTTTATGTGGGGCGAAATAAATTCATACAAACCGATTGTGTCCCAGCACAATATTTGAGCTTTGAAAGCACTTTTTTCAAACTACAATGCGTGGTTTGTGGTGGTTTGCAAAATGGACAGCAAACATTGTTGTCCGATTGCTTATCGGAGTGAAAGCCCAAAAGCTCGCACATTATGTACATGAGCTGAAGGTAACTGATATACATACATACATATATATAATATTTATTTGATCTTTTTAATTATTTGTAAAACTATTTTATACAACTTCAGATCGTTTTTATATAAAAATATTATTAACAATATTATTCAATATTTCGATAACAAATTGTTATCGAAATATTTGTAATATTACAAATATTATCCTGAAGATGATAACAAATTGTTATCGAAATATTGAATAATATTGTTAATAAAATTTTTATATAAAAACGATCTGAAGCTGTATAAAATAGTTTTTCAGGTAACTGATATAAACAACTGAAGTTTATTTAAGTATGTATGTACCTGCAAATGCCAAACAGCAACGGAAAGAAAAACTAAAAAAACCCTACAAAAATTTAATTTCGGAAGAGCATATTTTAAGGTTATGTTTTCTCAACAATCGTTGAGAAATGTTGTAATTGCTCGAGCAAATACAACAGTTACAAGTAAATTTTTATTTGCTTTTGCAAGACATAATACTGTTTTGCTGCAAAAGTTAGATATATATTTGCCCAATGAGCATATATAACCTAAAAAAAACTGCTCTTATGAAACTTTAAGTTTTTAAGTTTTTCCTTACTGTACGGCTGTCGGTACAATAATTATTTGCAAACATGAGCAGATCTAACAAGGTGTGAAAGAGATGCAGGTTTATTATGAAAAAAAACGTATATCGTGCACTTCGTGATTTTTTCGTTCAATTTAATCGCCTAAATGTGCGTACAAACAAAAGAATCGTGCAAAAATTTAAGCAAATCCGGTGTGAAGAAAATGTGGAAACAATAGTTCATGCTCGTACAGCTCGTGCTGCAGAAAATATTGCTGCTGTTCGGGATAGTGTGGCTGAAGAGCCGTCCGTTCACTTCAACTCGTCGTCGTGTACAACAATTGCAACTCTCAAAGTCGTCAGTGAGGAACATTATGCATAAAGATTTACATTTTCATGTTTACAGGGTGCCATTGACTAAACAGATAAAGCCTCTTTGACCATTTCAAGAGTCATCAATGGTCGGAATGATGGCAAGAAATGGCCACCAGGGAATGTTCAATTTTCGAAGAAAATCATCTTCAGTGATTTCAGGCACATTTTCACCTCAGTGGACTCGTCGAAAAGCAGAATTGTCGCATTTGGGCGAATGATAATCCAAGAGCGATTGTCGGAAACCCAATTTACCCACAAAGAGTGACTGCTGTTTGGAGTGGTTTAAGGACTGGCGTCATCATCGGACTGTGTTTTTTTTTCCAAAATAAGACCGATCAGGCAGTTACTGTGCAGGGTGTACGCTATCGTGAGATGATAACGAATTATGGTTATGGCCCGAACCGGAACATATGGATGTGCATGATATGTGGTTACAACAAGACAGTGCCACTTGCCACACAGCTAATGAAACAATGGCTGTTTTAAGGTGGGATCACACGATTGCCGCAATGCACCAATTTTACACAATTTTTATTGGGCTGAATTGGAGCATAATAAAAAATTTGTCCCAATCAAATTCTCTGCAATCACATGATTGTCACATTTTACTGAAATTTTATTGTAGCAAATTGACGCAAAAGAATTTAGTACCAATAATTGCCGCATTATAGTCACACGATTGTTATATTATATGGCAACTCTGAGAAACAGCTGTTGTAGCTGAGGACAAACTTTGTTTTCCAAAAAAAAAAAAAAATTTAATTAAATGTTAAAAATATGTTTTGTTCATTAAAAGGAAAGAAAATTGCTTCGGCTATATTTTATAATGTTGTGCGGGCTGAAAAAGAAAAAAATGAATAGTAACAACAATTGAATTTTCTGATTAAAAAGCAGAAATCATGTTTGGAAGACGCGTTTAAACAATTTTGAAACTAAAAAAATTTATACTTATGTATGTATGTAGATTATTGGCGGACATTGTCTTCTTTGGTTGCCGCATGAGAACACAATAAATATTGTTGCATTTTTAGAATTTTTATTGGTGATTAGTTGTATGTCAAGTGTTCACACGGTTGTATTTGATTGGGACAAATGGGAACACCATCGTTTTGGTTGCCGCATGAGCCAATAAATTGTGCAATCACACGATTGGCACACAAAATGTAACAAAAATTGGCAATCGTATGATCCCACCTTTACGCGGCAAATTCATTGACGGTATTATATCACCTGGTGGCAATGACAATTGGCCGCCAAGATCATATGATTTGACACCGCTGGACTTCTTCCTTTGGTGTTATTTTAAAGAAAAGCTGTACATCAATAAGCCAGCCACAATTCCAGAGCTAAAGGATGAGATAATTCGTTGCATTAACGGCATAGAACCTTAATTATGCCCTTGCGTCATCGAAAATTTGGACCATAGGATGGAGTGGTGCCGCCGTGGTCGCGGTGGCTATTTGGCATAATTGAACCATATCAATATTATCATAATAAAAAGAAATGACAAAATTTGTTAAATAATTTGTTTTTTGGCAAAATCATTATTGACCCTTAAAATTTAACCACCCTGAATTAAAATAGTTAGATCACTTTGAGAGCTCAAGGGCCACAATATTAAAAACATCATTAAACAAACAATCAGTAGTACATTATTTCATGTATAGAAAGCCCCATACAATCTTTAAGCAACACAAATAGAAGTACAAAAAAAAAAACAAGAATTGAAAAGAAAAACATTACGATACTGAGAAAAGTGCGTAAAATGTAAATTTATGCAGAACATCTTGTCTACAGCCGTGAAGACTGCCGTAAATGTTTATAGCATTGTCTATGAAAGACAATGATGATGATGATGATGGCTCCATATACATATATGCATCCTAGAGTAGCATGCAAAATTTTTATCTTTCCCCCTCCGCGCTGGCACAACCGCTACTAACGCTGTGCTTGTTCGAGCAAATAAAAACCATAAATTTAATAATGATCGGTCGAGTATATATAATTATCATTATCTTGGTAGAGGGTACTATGAAGACTTCGCTGCAGCCACTTAAGGGCGAACGATCTAAGAGGAGTAACGGGTCGCCTGGCCATTCATTCACCAGCCACACAATTTTTTTTCGTTCCTTTCCTCTTATGGTCATGATCATGAAGTGCAATAAATATGCTAATTCATGGTTATTACTTGGTGGGTAATAGTAAACATATTTATGGTTCGAAAGTAAAAAAGAAAAATTATTAAGAGTAAAAACCGAGATGATCACAGGCCGCTGGCTGGCTGCTGCTTAAAGACCAAATAAATAAATAAAAGCTAAAAGTGTTTTTTTTTTTAAGGGAACACAAAAAGATTGGCAGCTTTGGAGGAAGCAAATGGCAAAAATTTAAAGTGGCTAACAAAAAATGGGGGAAGCAGTTTCATTAGTGTTTAGGGGTTGCTCGCAGATTCAACGCGGGCATCTCTGAGCACTTTAGTTTAGATTTGAACGGCATAGTTTTCGGTTTACTTATTGTTTCTATTTTTCAAAAAGAATTGATATTGAGGCCAAATGCAATTTGTTCGCTTGGATCTAAAAGAGAGTGTCTAGCTTTTTTGCCGCCTCCACTCAATTCGTCAGTAGACTCGAAAAACATTGAGAAAATCCTAAAACTCTCATTTCAAATTGTATTATTTTTGGGAAAATAATGAGAATTGAAATTGAATTGAAATCCCCGCAAATCGTTCATTCAGAAATCAGTTCAATCTTTGCGAGGAAACATAAAAAATATATTGCAAAAATTAAATGAATTTTAGTTTATCATAAGAGCCAATTTAAATGTATTATTCGAACCTCAAGCATATTAAATTTTACTATAGAGATGTCAGTTGCCAAAGTGCAACACTAGGGCCGCACAAATCCCGAAGCATAAAAGGCAACCCTTGTAAATGGTGTCCATAATTCGTTGAGGCAACCCCACTCGTCAGTAGACTCGAAAAAAAGTATATTTAAAAGAAATATTTTTTCAAATTCTTTTAAGGTTCTTTTACAAGTCTACTAAAGGGCACTTCAGACTATTATACTGTGTATTAATACCTGCCAAAAATTCAAATAATACGTGCAAGTGTGATGGTGTGAATGCAATGTGTTATGAAAACGAGAGATAATACGATAAAAAATTTACATTCCATAAGACTTCACGGTTTTTTGAAAATTTTCTAAACAATAATACATTTCATTCGATCAGGGTTGTTTTTTTTTAACACAAACAGCTGTTGAAAAATTTACTAGCCAGTTGTTTCACAGCCGCTGGCGTGCCGTCACTGGTGGTATTTGATTTCGAAATTTGGTTACCGTATACAAATGTATTTTGCTCTAGCTGTATTTAAAAGGTAAACTATTTTTGTGTTATTCAATTTGGCTCTGTTTTACACAACTATTATTTTAGCAGCTGAATATTTTTTAGCGCCGGCACGTCCATCGCCAACATGAAATTGCTCTTCTGCCGCCGTCTATAGTTTTATGTTGGCACGTTTATTCTGTGTGTGAAAAAACACGTTGGAAAAAAAATAACTTATGTTCATACATATGCAACAGCTGTTTTCTTTTCCACTCAAATTTTTTATTTTATTTGAAGTGTGATGGTGTAAATGTAAAATGTAATTTACGTTAGACTTTTTGACAGTCGCCAGAAATCTAATTATACTTTCATTTCACAAAACTCGATAAAAGTATTTATACTTGTATAATAGTCTGAAGTGCCCTTAAGCAGTTGAGTAGCAGCAGTGAAATGCTGACGGTATATAGACGTATGGAAAATGCAGGAAAATAATTGAAAAGGTTTATTTAGACGCATAAATCATATGTTCAAATTGTATTGTGAATCTGTATTGGACAATTTTTTAAATTCTTGTTATTTTCCAAAAAAAAAAAAAAACATGAAAATATAACGTGAAAACTTAAACAGTTTTTCAAGATTTTTCGAAACTACTGACGAGCTGAATATCGGCGACAAAATGTCGGCGGATAGAAAGAAAGCACAGAAAACAATTAAAAAATTCTTTTAAAGCGATGTAAAGTAGTTTTTGATTAAAAAAAGCCCATAAACAGCTCCATAAGAGTGCATATCACATTGACAAGCCCGTTACTTGAATCTGCACGGACCTCGATGGATGAATTGGTAGAGTGCTCTACCAAGAGTCTTCGAGGTCGCCGGTTCGATTTCTGCCGAAGGCTCTGGGTGTTTCTGCAGACAAGCAACAAGCTTTTCTTATGAAATTGGATCTTAAAAGACAGTGCTGCAGTTTATTTCCATCTTTTCTATTTTCTCTTCCACTGCACAACATCTTTGTGTGGAAACGATAAGATCGTGTCAAACATTAACACTTTTTTGCACAAAATCTTACTTAAACAGAAGCGTAAGCAAATTAATGGTTAAATTATGGACAACAAATCAAGTGTAGCGAATACTTTAACGACACTAAAACAGTTTTTAAATGCAAAAGAAAAAAAAAAACGAGCAACCAAAAAAATAAGATGAATGTGTTAATGAATGCAAAATTGCCTGCCTGCCTGCCTGCCTGCCTGCTTTGTATAACGGACAGCAAGCTGACCAGCAACGTTCACGTTCTACACGCTGCAATATCGTACCATCATAATGTGTTTACGAGAATTCATTTACACATAAAGTCACACCTCAGAGCAGAGATGGGCAACGTGGTATAAAGGGCACAGCGGAAGCTCGAATCGGATCTTTGAGTTTTAGCTGACTTGGTGGTTTTTGCAGTACTAAAATCATTCAATTAATTGAACAAGTTTTAGTTAAAGCCCCATTAGATTTGGATTAATGCAATTCGATAACCAAAAAAAAATAAACGATTACTATTTTTTACGATTAACATTTTTTTATTATTTTACTATTTTTATTTTTCGCTTAATTTATTTCTGGTTTCAGTTAAATTTTTATTTTTCGATTTGATCATGCGAAAAGTTATAAATTTTTTTGTAATAACTTTATTTTTAAAGAAACTATCAAATGCCTTATCACTCATGATAATGAAACTAAAAATGCATCTCAGCAACTGAATCACTCGGGTTTAAAAATTGTAACTGATACACGTTACAGCAGTTTTAAGTTGCCCAGCTCTGCAGCGAAAAAAACATCTGCTATGTTTGTAAAACTTACACATTTCTTAGCATCCATTCGATTTTGGTCTGCATTTAAATTTTTTTCTCTGTAGATTCTTATTACAAAACAATTGAAAATTCCCTGCTCCGGCCAAATGGATATTGAATTCGACGTGATGATCGTTTAAATTATGATCATCATCTGCGTTAATGGTGCGATATGATGGTATGCACTGGGTGTTAGTTGCTTTTTAGTTTGTGCTGTGCCGTTACCGGGGTTTCTGTAAAGTCAAATCAATAAAAAAAAAAAGGAAGAAAGAAGGTGGTGGTTGGCTGAATACAAAGTTAATTTAATGGATGATCATGTTAAATGTTTGTGATCAATTGAGCAATGATTTTTAATGTTTTACAATAAATTTTCCTGGTAATTGAAGGCCAGGAAAAAATTGCATTTGCTCGTACACACACACATGCACTTTCTCTATTTCTCTTGCTGTACGCTCTTGTTGCTTACTCTGACGTGATTTGACTGATTAACTTCCAGAGCCGCTTTAACAAATTAGCATCGACAATTTAGTCAGCGTCAGCGTCATTGCCGCCGTTGTCATTGTCGCCCCTGTCATTACTGTCGTCATTGTCTTTGCTGGATTGTGTTTTTTTTTATTCTTTATTTTTTTGTTTTTGTCTTCAAATACTGGGCAAAAAAAATATGTATGTATATTTTTGATTTGTATGTAAAGAGTTGTTTAAATGATTATTATAACAGCATTCGTCATTATTCACGAGTTTTGACTCTTTAACCAATTGAATTTCAATTCACGAGTTTATTCAAAGCGGAAGCCATTTGCCATTCAGCCATCCCCATTTAGGAAGTGAAACAGTGACTGCCTGCTTGCCTGCAAGTGGCAGGGCAACATCAGCAGCAAGAGCAGCAGTAGAAGTAGCAACATCCATTGTGGCTGGCAAACAAGAACTGTCAGCGAGTGGCCACAAAAACATGTTAAGGAAATTTATAGCGGCCGTGCAAAATGTAAAATTAACAAGATCCAATATATACATACATAAGTATGCAAAAAGAATAAAACAAAAGAGAAATTTAAGATTTATGATGAATATTGAAGATTGAATTAAATAAACAGTGACAGAAGCTTCCGCTTATTTTGCGCATAATTTATTGAATGGGGTCTTGCATGATGGTGATGACTTCTAAATTCTAAATCTGCGTATTAGATGGATGCGATTGGTTTTTATCTTTTAGCTTATTGAATTTGTTTGAAATTACTGATAAAAAAAGAAAATGTCAAGATCTTTGAGTGTCTAGTTAAGTGATTAATTGACGTAAGATTTCTTGCTGCATAATGATATGTCGCGGATTTATGTTCACACAGAAAAAATATGTATTCGAAGAGGAACATAATATTATTGACTAAGAAAAATATGAAAATGTTGGTGAAACAGTGCTGCCAGAGGAAAGTTGTTGCACAGACCATAAAATCGCGAATTCTTAAACCGTTTGAAGCATCTGAAATCGTATTTTTTTACACTTAGTTTAATAAATTTTTTCATAGGTATGCAAAATTTGTTCTTGACATTTATATGATATATATAAAATGCTTGCAGGCAACCATAGTATGGTTGCAAGCAATCGATTTCGGTAACCGTAACCACAGTACATAGTTGCCGTCAACATGTTATACGGTTGAAAACATAATGTCGTAAAGAGGGTCCCCATACAAGACACTGTGAAAATTACATCAAATGAGCAGTAACTTTTGAACCATAAGAGCTAGAAAGCTGAAATTTTCGCAGTGCAAGTGGCTACCTGGCCGCTACAGCATCATATAGTAAAAACAACAAAATGTTAAAAGCTAAAGAGGGTGCCCATACAAGAAACTGTGAAAATTTGATGTAACCTTTTAACCATAAGAGCTAGAAAGCTGAAATTTTTACAGTTCATGTGATTACCTGGCCGCTACAACAACAAATACTAAAAACAACAAAAAGCTAAAAACTAAAGAGAGTCCCCATACAAGAAACTGTCATAATTAGCTAAAATTAGCTGCAACTTTTGCAATATAAGAGCTGGAAAGCTGAAATTTTCATTGGATATCTGCTTCCATAGGTTCTACAACAACAAAAAAAAAAAAATAATCAAAACAACAAAAAACTCCGAACTAAAGGGTGCTCTCCTATAAGGAATTGTAAAAATTAGCTAAAATTAGCTGCAACCTTTGAACCACGAGAGCTGAACAGCTACAGCAGCAAATACCCAAAATAACAAAAAGTTAAGAACTAGAGGGTGCTCCCGTATAAGAAACTAAAATTAGCTCTAACCTTTGAACTGCAAGAGATAGAGACTTGACATTTGCACATGATATGCAGCTACCAGCCCTACACAACAACAAGTGCCAAAAATAGCAAAAATTAAAAATTTGAAATGTTACTCCTCATACGGGGACACCCTTTAATTTGAAAATTGACTTTAGTTTTTGAGCTGCACGAGATAGAGACTTGAAATTTGCACATGATATGCAGTTAGCGGGCCTACACAACAACAAAGAGCAAAAATTAAAAATTTGAAATGTTACTCTTCATACGGGGACACCGTTTTATTTGAAAATTGACTTCAGTTCTTGAACCGTAAAAGATAGAAACTTAAAATTTTCACAGTATTTGTAGTTCGCAGGCCTCTACAACAATGAAAACAAAAAATAGCAAAACATTAAAATTTAATTGCTATTCATATACGGAGGCAGCCTTTAGTTTGAAAATCAGCTATAACTTTTGAACTGTAAGAGATAGAGGCTTCAAAGTTACACGGTGTATGTAGTTGGTGTATGTAGTATGTCTGGTCTCTACAGCAGCAAATACTAAAAACAATAAAAATTAAATAAATACATAACAACTAAATGGTACCTTATACTAGGAGTAGCCTTTGTATACCACTTGGATGGTAGTCTGTGCGAGTCAGTCTAGTACTGGGCTCAATTTATTTATTTTTAAGTCTCTTAATTCACTCATGAGGTGTTATTTGCAATCTTTATTTTTGTCATTTATTTCATTACTTTCACGAACGCAGAGAATTTTACAAATGTTTGAAACGGTGTCATATTATGTCCCCATAACAAAATATCACAACACTTTATGATAGTTTAAAAAATTTGTTGTTTCAAGTAAAAAAAACATTATAAATAGGAATTTTTTTTTCTGTGTTTATTGACTTACTTTAGTCGTATGTAGACAGTAAATTCTAGAACTATTTTTATTAATTTTTCTTTATCAAAAATACATACATATATAATAATATTTTTCTTCTTCTTCTTCTTATTTGATAATTGATCCAACTGCCCGTTTTATAGAATCTAGTAAATGTTTTATAAAATTAAAAGGTATGAAAATGTTGTAAATACACGATTCACTAACAGAATCTCAAAAAGGATTATTTTGCACCAGTGAGAAAAAAAATGTAAATACACTATAAAATATATTTTTCAATATATTTTATTTAATTTGCTTTTTTATATCATATTCTTAGTTTTTTTTTTTTTTTTTTTTTTTTTTTTTTTTTTTTGAAAAGCATTTTTACAGGTCAATTTAAATTAGCCGCCCTCTTTTTCAAACATCCAAACATTTTTTACTTTTTGGAGCTCCAGGGTTCTCGTTGTAATAGTGACAGACGAAGAAAAATTAAGCCATATATAACACTTACCCAATTTTCCTGTAAGCAGAAAGAAAGAAAAAAAGAGGTCAAATTAAACAGCTTATAGTTTTAAACGTGAGTGGTATGTGTAACAAAAAGGACACTTCTTCAAATTTAGGTGTATCACAGCTCTTCCGAAAATCACTGCTTGAAATCACATGATTTACAAAAGTGAAGTATATAAAGCACTTGCTTTATGTTTGTATAATGCGATTTATCTAATACTATAAAAAGACAGATCAGTTTTAATTAACATTACGACCATGATACAACTAATAAGATAAAACTTACCCTACAATAAGACCAACGCCCAATAATTTTTTCTTCCCAATATTTTTTTTTACACCATGAACCCGAGCCACGCCTGCTTAAGGGCAATTCAGACTATTATACTGCCAAAAATTCAAATAATACGTGCAAGTGTGATGGTGTGAATGCAATGTGTTATGAAAACGAGAAATAATACGATAAAAAATTGACATTCCATAAGACTTCACTGTTTTTTGAAAATTTTCTAAGCGATAATACATTTCATTCGATCACGATTGTTTTTTTAACACAAGCAGCTGTTGAAAAATGTACTAGCCAGTTGTTTCACAGCCGATGGCGTGCCGTCACTGATGATATTTGATTTCGTTATACAAGGGTTCGAAATGTGGAATTTGGTTACCGTATACAAATGTATTTTGCTCTAGCTGTATTTAGAAGATAAACTATTTTTGTGTTATTCAATTTGGCTCTGTTTTACACAACTATTATTTTAGCAGCTGAATATTTTTTAGCGCCGGCACGTCCACCGCCAACATGAAATTGCTCTTCTGCCGCCGTCTAAAGTTTTATGTTGGCACGTTTATTCTGTGATTAAGCGTATGTATGATTAACGTATGTTAATGAAGTGCCCTTTAAGGGCACTTCAGACTATTATACAAGTATAAATACTTTTATCGAGTTTTGTGAGATGAAAGTATAATTAGATTTCTGGCGACTGTCAAAAAGTCTAACGTAAATTACATTGTACATTCACACCATCACACTTCAAATAAAATAAAAAATTTGAGTGGAAAAGAAAACAGCTGTTGCATATGTATGTACATATGTTAATCATACATACGTTTAATCACAGAATAAACGCGCCAACATAAAACTTCACACGGCGGCAGATGGGAGAGAGCAATTTCATCTTGGCGGTGGACGTGCCGGCGCTAAAAAATATTCAGCAGCTAAAATAATAGTTATGTAAAACAGAACCAAATTGAATAACACAAAAATGTTTTATCTTCTAAATACAGCTAGAGCAAAATACATTTGTATACGGTAACCAAATTCCAAATTTCGAAATCAAATAGCATCAGTGACGGCACGCCATCGGCTGTGAAACAACTGGCTAGTAAATTTTTCAACAGCTGTTTGTGTTAAAAAAAAACAACCCTGATCGAATGAAATGTATTATTGTTTAGAAAATTTTCAAAAAACCGTGAAGTCTTATGGAATGTAAATTTTTTATCGTATTATTTCTCATTTTCATAACACATTGCATTCACACCATCACACTTGCACGTATTATTTGAATTTTTGGCTGGTATTAATACACAGTATAATAGTCTGAATTGCCCTTTAAGAATACTTATAATAAACAATATGAAAAAGAAAATATGAAAGCAATATGAAAAAGAAAATTTAAGATTGGAGGCCTTGAAAATGCTGGTTTTGATATGTCTGAGTGGAACTTTTTTTTGTCCTGTTAAAAACAATCGAAAACCGATGGCAAAATATTGATTGCGAAATCAACCCACTCTAGTGTTGCACATACGCATTTAAAAAACACTCAAAATTTAGTTTAAAAAAATAAGTCAGATTAATTATGTTCGCAGGCAAAAAAAGCAAGTCCTCCGACAGAAATTCTGAAAAGGCAGCCAAAAACGCTGCATTAGCAGCACTCATTTTAATATCGTCTGCGTTCGGATGATGGTGGGTTTTCGTCACTCTTTTTGTTGTTGTCTCATCACTTGTCTGCTGTGTCATTTATTTTTTGAATTATTTTAACTGCTTTTTAATTGAGACATTCTTTGTTACTTTATGTTATGATTGTTTTTGATTAATTGTCCAGTTGAGACTTTTTTCAGCGCAGTTTTATTTATTTATTTTTTTTATACTCGTATGATGTTCCTTTCTATTCCAGTGTTTTGTGAAACTTTTCATTTAAACAAATTTTTTTTTTTTATTTATTTATAAACTTTTGTAGTGTGCATTATCATTTTTATATAATTATTTCGTTTGCAGGCAATAATCGTAATACACAAGACGAAGTGATTGATCGCAAGTCATATCAGTGGTTGGGTGCAACTGTAACAACCAGTCGTGATAACGATATAGTTGTGGTGAGTAAAATAAAAATTCTTTTGCAGTTCAATGTTTTATAGAAACGTTTTTTTTACGATATTGAAACGAATAAGAAAGTTTTGTATTTGTGATTTTTATCAGAACATTTTATTTTAAATACCAATTTGAGATGTTGATAACAGGCAAAGAAATTGCACGCTTGGATTTATGTCGACTTGTGCTCGTAAAATCAAATCTAAATACAAATTAAGGGTGTGAAGATAAATTCGCGAGTTAAATGCGTTCCACAACTCTGTTAACTAAGATCCACAGTAATGTTGAACACAGTTAAAAAGGATAGTTTTTTTTAATTTTCTATATTTTTAAGTAAAAACACAAAATAATCAACTATTTTTTTAATTGCAAGAAAGAAAACATTGGAACATAATATAATATGAAAATGTTTTATTTTTGTTAGGTTTTTTACTTGTCAATATGGCGCCTTCCCGGACTGGTGTGGGGCTACTCCGGGGAGACATGCACAATTGCGTCATATATTTTTAGAAATCGCTGGAAAATAAAATTAAGAAACAATCAACATCATATGCAATTGTTTGTCAGGGGCCAAGCTACAGCTGGTGCAAAATAGGGTCTACATGAAATAGCGAAAGTACTGACATGTTCAGAACCCTAAGCAGGTCATTTGGAACAAGCTAGCTCAAAAATAAAAACAAGACTTCAACGGTATTCCAAAATAGCTCTTAAATTTAAAAAACAAGTAAACCATTGGAAAAGTCGCAATGTAGTATGCAACGTTGTCGAAAATTTCACAAGTTTCAAAAATTATTAACACGAAAAATCAAAAAAACTAGCAGACATGCACAATACTGTTTTATATCAAATAAAAGCTTTTGATCAGTGATATACAAATTTGTAAGATGCTTAACTGATTGTTGCTCAGGGGCGGATTTATAGTGGGTGGAAGTTATGTGGAACATGAAAATGTGCAAAAATGTGCAGGTGATTGAGTCTGATGATAAAAACTGGCCACTTGGAACATACATGTATGGTAGTGTTATATACCCATTCAAGGAACTAAACTAGTGCTATCAGAACCTGAAAAGTTTATATTCAGTTGTTACTCCGGGACGGATTTATAGTGGGTGGAAGTTGTGTGGAACACGAAAATGTGCATTGGAGTACGCGTGATGATGAAAATTGGAGACTTGGATCAGACATGCACGGTAGTGTTATATACCCACAGAAAGGTCTAAACTGGTCCAATGCACATTTTCATATTCCACCCACTATAAATTCACCCCTGAGTAACAACTGAATATAAACTTTTCAGATTCTGATAGCACTAGTTTAGTTCCTTCAATTGTTTAAGAAGAACATCTGTTACTATGTATATGACCAATAAAGCACACTCCCCAATAGGGTATTTTTAGACATCTAGAGAATATATACGACATCAATTTGGCCGATGGAATTGAATGATTATTTTTCTTTTAATGGAGTAATTTACCTTTCTCTAAATGTCAACTATTTCTAAATTTTAAAATTAATTATTCAAGCTTTTGATATTTAGTTTTTTTATAAAAATAATTTTAAATAATTATTTATTTATGGATTTTTTTTTTAATATTATAATTGTTTTCCTGAAGATGCCAACAAATTGTTGGCGAAATATTGAAAATAAATAAATAATTGTTTAAATTATTTTTATAAAAAAAAACCAAAGATCAAAAGCTTGAATAATTAATTTAAAAATATAGATATTTCTAAATTTAATTTTTTGGCTGCCATAATTTATACTTAAAGAAAATTTTCTTCATACTTTCAATTTCATTAAAAACAAAAGATTATCAACCAAAACGAATACATTTTGCTCATAACAATTTAATGACTTGAGGCAAGACAGCCATGAGCTAGAAAAAAAAATATCTAGGTGGGCTCATTACTTAACAACATTTATTACAATACAAGCATTTGATGTTTACAAAATTCTGGGGTGGGTGGCTGATTGAAACACAATTTAGATTTCTTTTTTTTTTAAGTTGTAAGCTTTAAGGTATGTAGGTGTAGAATTATCACACAAAATGTGAACTAATCGGTCTTAAAGAAAAATATGACTTGTAAAATTGTGGTTACAGGCTGTGCGAGAAAAAACAATGTTCGGCCGCCATTAAAACAATGTTTTCACTTTTCATTAATTTGCTGAAAAACAAACACAAACTTTATTGTATATCAATGCAAGAATGTAATGAAAAAATTCCAAAAACAGAAAAAAAAAATAAAAAAGAAATCGTTGTAATGTTTGTTTTGCAATCTTATTGGGTCATTTGCTGATGACTGATGTCAGGTCAGGGCAGAAGGAGAGACACCGCAAACCTGCCATTAAGGTGTGCCCCCAATTCTCGGGCTTAAAAATTACATTAAAGCAGTTTAAATGTTCTTTTGATTGTTAACGTTTTAACTATCAATTTTGTGTTGAAAGCAGCACAGCAGAACCGGCAGGCGAAACGTGTTAAATGGAAGGAAATCCATGCAATAGTTTATTTTCATTTACACCATGAGGTTTGTTTATTTTGCAGTTCAATTAGCGTGTGGCAGAAGTATCATAATCGTCGGACCGACCGTAACCACACAATATCACACGGTCATTAGGGTTTTATATCAGCAGCAGGGTAGAAAGTAAAATGACGTTCGCGTTTTTGTATTATTTTTCTTTTTCATACTGGCCAATGTTTATTTTAATGGCCCTCTTAATCAGTGCAAATGTTGGCTGCTCACACTGTCTGTTGTTTTCGCATTTTGTAATGGTTTTTGTTGTACGATATTTATTTGGTTTTTATTAACATGACCTTCAATCAATTAGACAGATTCAAGTAATTTGTAGTGAAAACTCTAAAATATCCTTAAAGACTGGATTTTATGGGCAAATATTTTATAATCAACTTTTTTATAGGACAGGTTATTTTTTCGTTTGTGTGTGTGTGTGTCTGTGTGTGTTTAAATTCAACAGTTTATGCAGTTTGTGATGATCTCAACCTGTAACTTCTTACGTTAAAAATCAAGCTCAAAGTTTATAAAGACATGTTCATGCGGAGGGGAGGGCAAGTATCAGGGTTTGTGATTGCATTTGGAGGGCTGGTAAGCCAAACTTGAATGAATGAGCGAGATACACCATACAAAATTATGAGCGTGCGTGTTTTTGCTCCGAACCCCGAAAAAATTACGGTCTCCTCTAGTTTTTAGTGCAAGTATATTATCGGAACTAGCTGTCGTAACATAACATAACATAACATAACACAACACAACATAACATAACATAACATAACATAACATAACATAACATAACATAACATAACATAACATAACATAACATAACATAACATAACATAACATAACATAACATAACATAACATAACATAACATAACATAACATAACATAACATAACATAACATAACATAACATAACATAACATAACATAACATAACATAACATAACATAACATAACATAACATAACATAACATAACATAACATAACATAACATAACATAACATAACATAACATAACATAACATAACATAACATAACATAACATAACATAACATAACATAACATAACATAACATAACATAACATAACATAACATAACATAACATAACATAACATAACATAACATAACATAACATAACATAACATAACATAACATAACATAACATAACATAACATAACATAACATAACATAACATAACATAACATAACATAACATAACATAACATAACATAACATAACATAACATAACATAACATAACATAACATAACATATAACATAACATAACATAACATAACATAACATAACATAACATAACATAACATAACATAACATAACATAACATAACATAACATAACATAACATAACATAACATAACATATAACATAACATAACATAACATAACATAACATAACATAACATAACATAACATAACATAACATAACATAACATAACATAACATAACATAACATAACATAACATAACATAACATAACATAACATAACATAACATAACATAACATAACATAACATAACATAACATAACATAACATAACATAACATAACATAACACAACACAACCTCAGGGAGCAGAATACCAAGTACACACCCTTTAAAGGAAAAGTTCGCTCAGTCGAAACTAAAAGATTGCTTTGGAAATTTTCCGAAGATTTTCTTAGTGCTTTCGTTTGTTTAAAAGAAAGTCCGTTTAATTAGAAGATATTTTGATTGATAAAATGCCCGGGTTTTTATGAAACAAGCCACGCATAAAAGGAAAAGTTAATTTAGGGGCGATTGCAATGTCTTGTATATTGTAACGTGGTGCCTACACCTGACGACTTTATGTCATCATGAGTATTAAATTCGATATGAAATAATTTTTGGCTTTTTCTTCGTTTTCTTACCATTTCATATAGAATTTGGCAATTATCATAATATAAATTCGGATAAAAAAGTGCTTTTTATTTTCAAATAAACTTTAACGTATGCTTTTAGTTTGTTTATTGCAACTGAAACAAAAATAAATAATAAAAATAAAAAATCTCAAATATGAACTTAATTATTTATTTGCTTTAAGAGCCAATTGCTCTTGCGCAGAGATATACAAATTTGTAAAAAGCTTAGCTGATTGTTTCTCAGGGGCGGATTTATAGTGGGTGGAAGTTGTGTGGAACATGAAAATGTGCATGTGAGTGCGTCTGATGATAAAAACTGGCCACTTGGAACATACATGTATGATAGTGTTATATACCCATTCAAGGGACTAAACTAGTGCTATCAGAATCTGAAAAGTTTATATTCAGTTGTTACTCAGGGGCGGATTTATAGCGGGTGAAAATTGTGTATAATAAATAATAAAAATAAAATCTCAAATATGAACTTAATTATTTATTTGCTTTAAGAGCCAATTGAAATGTATTAATTTAGGTTTAAAAATGAACCTTTTCAAAAAATTATGGAATAAGTAGTTAAGTTACAAAGAAAAATTTTAAAAATTTTTCAAGTCTACTGATGAGTTGTTTAGCAGCAACGAAATGTTGTCGGCATATAGACAGCTGAAAAAGACAGTAAATTTTTTGAAAAGCTTAATTTTTAGACCTAAATTAATATAAAAAAAAAATCTCTCTCAACTTTAAGGAAATAAAACTCAAACTCAAGCTTGATAAAGTTACTAACAATTGTAAATCATATAGTTCGAAGGAATTTGCGTGCTCATGAGTGACGTGGTGGTCGTGAAACAGCCATGGTATGTACCCCAGCCAGAAAGTCTTCAACTTTACTATATTTGTCATTTTTAAAAATGTCGACCACTTCAGTTTTATCACAAACAAATCTTTCTCAATTTTGAGGAAGTAAAAATCGAACTTAAGCCTGATAAAATTATTAACAAATGTAAATCATATGGTTCAACTGAAATTTAATGCAGAAATTAGTTTTCTGCATTACTTTGTTTCAAGAAATTAAGAAAGTGATGAGTTTGTTTAACCAAAACGGTTTTCGTGTTTGTTGCTATTATATCAGTGATACGGTTTTCGCATAAATTTTGCATAAACGAAACGAATTTATTGTCATTTTATGTTTTCCTTTAATCGAACTTCCCTGCAATGGCGGAGCAACGAGGTTTAACTTAGTATTCAGAGGGAAGTACCTAGAATTATAGGAAACCGAGCATTACAACTTGTTTGAGGAGAAATCAGGTCGAGCATCGCTTACAGCGAGGTTCAGGCTGGAGCCAGAAGTATATTTTTTTCTTTATCGAAATCACTATGCATAAAACTTTGGTATTATTGATTTTCAGTTTTAATATTTTTTTGTATTTTTTTTTTGTACGTTCAACGTTATAAATGTTCATTTTGTTGTTGAGGTTTAAAAGTTTATACATTGTTCCGTCTTATGGTGTCATTCAAACGTCACAGACGGTATGCTGTCAAACATCATCAAATGTCATAAGTTTCGTTTATTTGTCTTTTTTGTTTTTTTTTTTGTTTCTTACATTTTTAAAACAAGTCACATTTACCACAGAATATGTCACTGAAAAAAGAAGAAAACATAAATGATGTTTTTAAGCAGCAAAATATCAAATTTAAACAACAGTATTTGACAAAGATTTCCAAATTCAAACAGAAATAAAATATTGAAAACAGTTTCTGCAAATAACAGATCAAGGTACCTCGATAACAGGTAAATGGAACAAACACAACACCAGCAAACACTTGTCTGTATTTTGTTGGTAGAAATCTTTAAGTTCTGTCACCCATTTGTGTGCGTTTGTGTGTTTATGTTGTGTAGTTTGACAGTTCTTCAGGCTAAAAACAGCAGTCTGCTGGCCTAGTAAGGCTGCCTGGTATTGAGGTACCTTATACATAACAGATAAACAAATCACTTTGACAAAAATATTTGCAAACCTTTGGCAGAGCGGAAAATCAATCTTAAAATATAAATGCATACTTTAGCACCTGTTAAGCAGACAAATTAAGAAAAGTCAACTCGAATTATTTTCAACTAAAATGTTCTTTAAAAGCTCTGCCCCCTTTTGAAATAAAAAAAAAAAATATTACAAAATTTCATTTAAACAAAAAATATTATTAAAAAGTGTCATAAAGCAAATATCGACAGTGGAAAAACTTAATAACAATATCAAATGACACGATCTTAAATGATATCTTTTTTTTTACCAAATAAACTTTATATTGAACTCAATACCATTTAAGGTTTTTATATAAAGCAAAAACACGATACCAGATTTGCCATTTTTCAACAACAAACTTTTAGCTTAAGACAAACGCGAAACGTGTTGACTTTTGAACCCCCTTAAACCAAAAAAAAACACTCCTTTTCAAAGATGCCAGCCTGCTTGATCAGGCTGCCTTCAATGGAATACAATAACAAGCCGCTAATGGATAAATATGATCAAAGATGATTGGTCACAATAACAACAAAAACACAGTGACAAAAACAAACTCTCTTGCATTGGTACAATCGCAATATTAACAACAACAACAACAACAACCACAACCACAACAAAATCCAGAGTTGACGAAAATCAACCAACCTCCCAATAAAAGAAAATCTAAAATTTTATGTGGCAAATTCAAACCAAATAAGGCGATGCAAATACGGGAAGGCGCACAAGAAAACAGAAGAAGAAGAAAAAAAATTAACGACCATTTGACAACGTGACATGACAATTTCTATGAAAACAGCTTCACTTCAGCTCTCAATGCATTCAGAAATTGTCCGGATTCGAAAATTGATCTTTTAAAATATCAATTGTAGGCAGTTGAATTAAACCATCATTTACATTCGTGTTTTTTTTTTTTTTTTCTTTTTAGCACAAACATAATTTTTTTGCACATTCATATGCATTCCGCAAGTATGTAAGAATGCATACAATTATACTCACAAATCAAGGTATGATTTCATGCATGATTTTCTATCCTGCTCAAAAATCGATTTATATTTTATTGTATGCCGTTAAAAAAGCATAACAATTCAATAAGAAAAGGTTAAACTGAATTGTAACACAGCAAAAGAGAACAGTGTAGCAGCACTGGCACTCAATTCCGTTTGCAGCACAAATTCATACAGAGATGAAAGATAGCCAAAACGAGATAGCAAATCAGCGTAAATTCTGCCCATCTCGCTTCTGGCAAGGCTCTAAAATTCGTAGAGCAACAAAAGAAAAAGCATTAACCAAAGCAATGATCTTTTTGTAGTCTATTTTATGGATGCTTTTTTGTCATCTCAGCAGACTGTTAATTGCTCTTTTTATGAGAGCTTTTTTTCATACATGTTCTGGTTTGCATCCTTGATAGAGATCTAGAGGCTCATTGTATTGATACAACTTAAACATTTACGCCATGCCATGCGGTATTTGTTAACATTTTACTGAAATTTTAATTACATTGAATTATGGTGTTGTTTTTGCATGACATAAATAATAAGGTAGTTTCATCAGCTGAATCATTAATCTTAAGCTGACCTCGTAAGACTTTCAAGAGAGCGAATACAGGGATGAAAGGTAGCCAAAAAGGAGATAGCAAATCAGCATAAGCTCTGTTCATCTATCGTCTGTAAATGTAGAAGTGACATTTTTATGACAGTTTTCAGAAGTTGTACAAAAACAAAATGTATGTTATTTTTATTGAAGTTGTTCTTATTGTAGCGAAAAGAAGGTAACCTTATTAGTGGCATCAAGCGTTTTTTTACAGTTTTTTGTATGCGGCAAGTAGCTGTATACAATGCATACTATATCCAGCACTTTTTAACAGGCATTCTATCAGCTGATTTGGGCGACTTTCTAAAGTCACTAGCTTCCCTTCTGCATACTCTGTGGTGGGCAGAGCATTTAAAAGGCATTTTTGAAGAACGTAGCGAAGTGCTTTTGAAACCAGGGGGTCGTTTACTTACAAATTGATACAAAAATGCGCGAAACCTTTCGATGCAGTTAAATCTGAGCTAAAGAACTGGGCTCATAGAGCTCATTTAACTCTCTGGAATAATGAAACTGTGGGAAGCAATACAAAAATCCTATGGGGGGATCCAGATGAGGAAAAAACGGGGGTATTGCTAAGACTTAGCAAGCCCGAATTAAGTAGATTAATGGGAGTTCTGACAGGCCACTCTCAACTACTTTCACATCTTAGCCGCATAGGAATAGCAGGAGGAGATGAATGTAGAGCTTGTGGGGAGGAAAGCGAAACATTGGAGCACTATTTATGTCAGTGCCCCGCTTTCTCACAAATACGATCCCGACATTTTGGGAGAGACACCTTACCAGGCATAACCCAATTACGAGGCGTATGCTGGAGGAAACTAAGGAACTTTGTGAATGACACGGAGTTCCTATAGACCTATGAGTCAAACTGGTTCACGGTTAAACCCACGGAGCGCACAACAAGCCTATATTGGCTTAGGTGTATGTCGTAAGACATGGTCAGAAGAACCCCTCCATTCAGCCTAACCTAACCTAACCTACAAATTGATATTATGCCAAAGTTGATAAGATGGGGTACCTTTTCAACATTTAAAAGTAAATAAAATTTTTATTGTGGGCAATTCAAGTGTGTTGTTCTTATAATGTTATAATAAAAAATGTTCTTATGAAAACTTGGTATAATTCAAATACAAGCTTGAATAATTGGCTTGGAAAAATATAGAACCGCAGGATGAGCTAATTCGAAGTTTAACAAAAAAATCATGATTCATGATCATGATTTCAAAACGGAATTGCCCCACTAAAACTTGCGGCGAATTCAGACCAAGAATTAATGGTTACAATTTTTAGACGGTTTCCGCGAAATATATAAAACAAAAAAAAAAGAGATTTCATCTGTATAAAAAAAAAGAAGAGATAATCATGATATTGGGCAAAGTACTTTGAGCAACAAGTTTGTTTTGCTTACTTTGCCAAAGCAGCTTTTCAATAACTGGGTTCCTACACACTTGTTTCAATTTTAAAGTTAAAGGCGCCTTTATTGAATAAATTGATTAAACTAAATTTTCTTTTAAGAAGCGATTTCGTAGTCTAGTCACGGCAAATTGCTTACGTTACGAGCACGAGGGTTGCCCTCAAAATGATTCGCAATTAGAGAATGTTGTTTGGCTCTCACTTTTTTTCTAAATGAAAATTTTTTTGTATTTTATATATTTATTTGAGCTCAAGGTCTTTTGGAATTTGACAAAAATAATTACTCAAATTCCAAAAGACCTTGAGCTCAAATAAATATATAAAATATAAGAAAAAAAAGGGGTCAAAATAACTAAATATTAAAAAGAAAATTTTTTTGATTTGTTTTGTTTGAACTTGTAGAATTTTATTGGTCAAGCCGAGATGATGATATCGGACAAATGAGAGCGGCCACAATTGATTGCTGTATGGGCTCGTTTAATGGCATTTTTTATCACTTCGGCTAGAACTTCTCGCACTCATGTCGAATGATGTCCTTGAGGGCTACCAGCGTCTTGCGCTTGTTCACGTGAACACGGGACTTCACAAGGGCCCACAAAAAAAATCTGGAGCGGTTAAATCGGGAGATCTGGTGGGCCAGTGCAAATCGTCGAAACGAGAGATGAGGCGATCCGGCAACACCGCCTTCAGAATATCGGTTGTGGCTCGCGCCCTGTGTGCCATTGCTCCGTCCTGTTGGAAGCTCATGTCCTGCAGAGCTAATTCATTCAATTGCGGCAGAAAAAACTCGGTGAACAAGGCCCTATAGCGCGTTGGCTTCTTTGCAAAAAAAAAAAAAAAAAAAAAAAAATAGCACTATGACTTAATAGTAGTGTGGGTTTTGCAGTCCAGTGCAGAGCTTTTCTTAAGACCAACATTTTATTTAGAAATCTTTCTTCAACGGAAATTCTTTTCTTTAGCCAAATAAACTTTTAAAAATATTTTTCTATAAAGTTCTTGGCTTTTTTCTTTACCAACGAAAACAGCAATTTTATATTTTCCCCACAACTGCTAGTAGTTTGTAGGTGCATTTAAAAATGTAAGGTTTCACTAAAACGAATTCCTTTTGTTCATATCAAACTTTTGTTCTTTTCACTGATTCGGTTGCACGAACATTAAAAAGAACAACAAACAAACGAAAAAAAAAAACTGGCAAGTGATCTTCAGTTAAAGGCTTGAGTTGGCTTTTGAAGTTCCCCCCAAAAAGCTGAAAAGAATTGCGAAAACAATGATACGGCTGGGCTGTCTGTCCCTGGTTCACAGGTTCCTTGTATTTTAGGCAGCGTTTTGCTGTTGCACTGCGTTGTGTTCACAATTGAATTTTGTAGTGCAAGTACTCGTCCAAAAACCAACAACCGCCAAATTGCAGCAAATTTCTACTCCCATACAAACATTTAATAGCTTTAGTTTGTTTTACATTTTTTTACAAAAATTTTACAAGTATGATTTTTTGCACAACTATCGAGATGGCAACGATTACTTGCCAAAAATGGTCAGTATGACCATTTTATACCATAAAAAAATACCAACTGCAAACAAAAAAAAAAACAAATAGAGCCAAGATAAAACTTTTAATAGAAACAAACAAAACTTGAATGAATTGTAAGAAAATTGTTTGGAAGATTTGCTAAGATTTATAGATGTATGCATGAGTTTTCTTTTTTTTTCCATAAAACTGTTTTTGGAGGTCCAAAAGAAAAATGATTTTACTTTGTCGTGTGTTCATTTTTCTTTTACAGATTTTCAACTTGTTGTAAATCATGATTTGAAAACATTTGTTAGGGGTTGCAAAGAGACAGAATATATTTTATTTCGAATCAGAAAAATAATTTTTAGCAATCACCATGAAAACCTATCGCGCGCCGGCTTTAGTATAATGGCACCAATTGCCATAAAATTAAAAAGTGTGCTGCCAGATACTTACAGATTTTGTACGCGAAGCCGGTGTTCTTTATATCATGAAGGAGAAAATTCTTTAGCCCACATCAAGGTTGTCAAGAACAAATTTCGCATGTCTATGGAAAAATTTATGAACTAAAATTACAAAAATACGACTTTGGATGTTAAAAATGGTTTATGGATTCGTGATTTTATGTTCTATGCAAAAACATTCTCTGGCAACACTGTTTCGCCAACATTTCCTTTTATTTCCCTTAAAAAATTCCGCAACTTCTACAACGAATTATTAAGAAACTAAAAGCCTTTGCGGCAGATTTTGACTTCTGTTTTGGTAGGTCCACGACCCCTTCTATAAACCTATAAAACTCATTTCTTTCAAAGCCTGGCTGCTTGTTCTAAAGTTTTTCAGCTTAGATGCACTTCTTTAGCGCCTATTCCAGCTCAGCGCCGATTTTTTCGAAAACCTTGAAATTAAAAAAAATTATTCAGAATAAATGAGAATTACTAAGCTTTTGTTAAGATTCAGAAAAACTTTGCCTGGCCACGTTTTGGAAGTTCTTGGTAAATAAACAAAAATCTTTGTGGAATAAATTTTAGAATATGGTGGTTGGTTGAGTTATCGAATAGTTACGATGAGAAAACTCTTGTTTTCTTTGAAGGTTAATGTTACAAATTTCTAATGCCTTGATCAAAACCAAGGCGAAGCCTTTACAGGTGGGCATCCCAATTCGGTTCAACATTTTTCCACGATTTTTATCTTCTGAGTTGTCAAAGTTGGTAGCAAAGGA
This sequence comes from Sturmia bella, assembly GCA_963662145.1. Taxonomy (NCBI): domain Eukaryota; kingdom Metazoa; phylum Arthropoda; class Insecta; order Diptera; family Tachinidae; genus Sturmia; species Sturmia bella. The sequence continues at coordinate 66,870,506 of OY759170.1, read as the reverse complement.
CAACAAAATGTATGACAGCTCAAGAGAAAATGTTGAAGCGAATTTAATTGCGACAAGGCGAATCAAGTATAGGTGGTCGCAATTCAATTCGCTTCAACATTTTCTCTTGAGCTGTCACAAGGCGAATCCATTACAGGTGCCCGCATACCAATTCGCTTCAGCATTTTTCCACGATTTTATCTTCTGAGTTGTGAAAGCCGATAGAAAACCACAACAAAACTTGTGACGTCTCGAGAGAAAGTGTTGAAGCGAATTAAATTGCGACCACCTGTACTTGATTCGCCTTGAGCTGTCATACATTTTGTTGTCGTTTGCTGCCACCTTTGACAACTCAGAAGATAAAATCGTGGAAAAATGTAGCAGCGAATTGGGATAAGGGCACCTGTACTTGATTCGCCTTGATCAAAACTTACGAAGTAAATGAGAGTTACCACCGATTTTTTACTTGGGATTTAAATGCAAAATTAGTAAATTTTCCTTAAAATTTAAGTTGGACTTAAAATAACTTTCTATTTTACAGTCTAAAATTATTTTTGGTAATTAATTGTAATAAAAGTACGGCAGCACAATGTAAGTGTCAAACAATTATCGATAACTCAATAAAAAACAGCTGTTTAAACAAATTTGGAAGCAAGTGAAATTGTGAAAAGTTTAGAAAATAATAAATTGTTTTGTAAAAATTATTAAAATGAGTAGCAAAAGTGATAAAAGGACTGCCAATTTTACTGCCACAGGAGTTGATTAGCTTCTGGAAATAATAAAAAAATCAAATTATGAAACAAACAAAAAAACATGTGCAATTTTCTTAATTTGCAGAACAAAACCAAACTGTCAAAATCATATGGCAGTACGAAAAATTAAAATCGATTTTAAATGGGCACGGCAGGCCGTTTAAATTGGATTTAAATAGCAACTGTTTGACTCAATTTTGTATTTAAATCAAATTTAAATTGAAATGGCGTTTAAAATCCAAGTCAAAAATCGGGGGTTATTGTATGTATATAAAGTTGGATCAGATAGCCAGACTGCTGGGCAGCGAAAGAGAAAGATGCAGCTTTTCATACGATTAATCATTTACTGTGGCAGCCGAATAGAACTTTGATTTTCAGATACACTGAAGCAGGGTGAGATATTCTGGCTTAAAATTTTTGCAAACCCTATTTGATTTAATACAAACTACTTTAAAATCTAAGTTAACCGTTGAATAAGTTATTTACTTTGAAAGTTGAAAAGATTTTTTCCCCTCTTTTTTTTTTTTTTTTTTGGTTTGCTACTTTTTTTTTGCCGTTTTTCTTTTTTATAAATAAATTTAAAATTCAAAATAAATTCTCAAACCGAAAGCCACAAACAACAGTCAAATACAACACTATTGTTCTTAGGAATTTTAAAGTATTTCAGCAACAAGTTAAGCAGCAGTGGCAAACAAAGGAGTAAAAAAAAATTTAACAAAAAAAAGGTAAAAAAAAAAGATTTTTTTTTTGTTTGGTTGGTATAAATTTGTAAAAGTAATTGTTTTATGAGCCAAACAACATTCACCTGAAAACAAACAGTAGAGGGGGAGATCAGCCATGAAGGATAAAACAGAGATGAAGCCGAATAAAGTTACTTCTTTTTTGTTGTTGTATGATTTTCAATGCTTTTTTTTTATCTACTGCTGACAAACGACGAATGACTGCTTTGCCCGGCCTTAAAGTGACCATATTTGGTTGACAGGTTGCCTTCATCATATAAAAGTGAACATAAATGTCTGTTTAAATAATTTTTTTTTTTTCTTGTATTTTATTTTATTAAGTTTGTGTATACGCAATAATATTTATTCCATATCCAAACATCTACTTGGATAGATACAACCATTTTTCCTTGCCATCCATGTCCAGCAAGTATCGGTCGGCCGGCCGGACAGCCAGCGATTCATTGTGTGATTCATTTTGAGTTTCTTTTTTTAAGATTTCAATTGATGTGATCATGTATTTATGGATGTGTATGTAGTATATTTATAAAATATTTTATTTATTATTTTGAGGTCTTCTTTTTTATGTGGAAAGAAAAAAAGAGCCAAAAACATTTTATTGTTGTGGACTTTTATTGACATGGTTTGTTTGTTTGTTTGTTTATTTGTTGTTGGATTTTGTCTTCTTCCTCCAAGCGAATGATTTTTTGTATTTTATTCATTTCGTTTTGGTTTTTACAAATGTATTTTCCATATAAATACTTGTATATTTTATTAATGCACTGATTTAATTTCTTTTGCAGGCATGTGCTCCACGTTATGTCTTCCATACCTTAACTCCCAGAAAGAATCTACGCTGGGACCCGATTGGTACGTGTTTCACCACCAGAAACTTTACGCATTTCAAAGAGATCTCACCATGTCGAACAAGTAAGTTTCAAATATGCATACAGCACATAAATAATTTTCTTTTTATTTAAATGATCTACACATAAATTAGAAGAAAAAAAAAACTCCAAAGAAAAAGCTTTCATGTCAACAGACAACCATAATGCTTTGACATATTTCCAATGAATTTTTTGTGGCAGCAACGTTTGTAATGAAATAAATTTTTGGAGTTTTCTATTTACTTTTTCCATTAAAATATTTTGGTTGGTCATTATAATGAAAACGGTTTTTGTTTTTAAATTATCTAATTTGCAACGAACTTCGGTGGCAACTTTAAAATGAATTATTGAAAATATGGTATGAACGTGGTAAATTTTTTAACTCCCGCATTTACACACGCAAGTGCAAGTAACTGAATACATTGATATTTTTTACTAATACCATCATACTTCTGCAAGTTGTGAGCTCCCCTGCCAGAGATTTTGATCACCAGTATTGTATTTTACTTGCGTGTCCGTGGAATGACAAAAAGCACAAACAGCGTTACTTTACGTAGCATTTAGACGGGAAAGTAAATGCCTGAAAGTTGCAATACACTCACAATTTTCTAACTTTCAACTCAGCTTTCAGCGAAATTTTTCTGAAAGTAATTTTTTGACATTTACTGAAAGAAAGTAAAGCGACAAGGTAGTAAACACCTACCTTGCCTACTCCACGGCACATGCAAATGTTCAGCATTGCGGTAGCATAATAATTGTGAATTTGAAATTTTTTTATGTCTTAGAATACATTTAAGAATATTTCTCTTTCAAAAGCTCTCTCACTTGCACAAGTCTTGAGTTCGTGAACAGTTTTGGCTCAAATTGGCATCTCGCATGCTCCCAATGATGAGTACGGGATCACAACTATTGTTTCGTAGTTGCAAAAAAACAGTGCTGCCAGAATAATTTGCTGTTGCATATACAAACCGTCAAGAACATTTCACTCGTTTTCATGATATAAACAGAGTGATACGCCACGATTTCTTTTCATTGATTTTTGGCAGATATTTGCACAAGACAGAAATCTATAAAAAGAGAATTTTTAACGCCTTTTGAAGAAATCAACGAAGCAAAAATAAAGTCCTGGCGTAGCGCTCTTTTTAGCTAATGAAAACAAGCGAAATATTCTTGGCTGTTCTACACACCATTTACACATGCAAGCAAGTTGTTACAAATTGTGTGTACATTTTAACAACCAAGCTGTTGCTACTTGTTAGCTTGTTTACACAGGCAAGTGCAAGCTCTTTTTCAAATTGTTTGACTACAATGAAAATGAACTTAAAAAAATTGCTTTACTTTACAAAAAACAAACAAAATTAATTATAATAATAACAACAAAACAATTATGCGGAAAAAAAATACAAATTCAATGTTTCACTTTTTAAATTTCAAAATCACCATTTTTTGCGCTTTTTGGTCCGTCTAAATGAATTTTTAACGGCTGGGTTGTCAGCCAGCGTTTACCCATCCGAGGTCATGACTGACCGACCAGTCAAGCTTGCTGAATATAATGTAACGCTTGATTGTTTACCAGTCAGCGTTGATATAAAAGTATTCAAAACTGACTAGTAAAATCAGGGACCGAAAATAACTATTAATTTTGAATTTTTGATTAAAAAAGCAACCTCAAGGAAATGTCGGAGAATGAAACCAAGTATACCATTTTAAAAGTCTTGGACCAAATTGTCAGAAAATGCGATGCTTTTTAAAAATCTGAATTTTATTTTTTCAGGCAAAAATAACACGTTATTTTTTGATTTCAATTTTTTTTTTAGCAAAAATAAAAGTTATTTTTTAACTTTAATTTTTTCTAGCAAAAATAGCAGTTATTTTTTAACTTTTATTATTTCGAGCATGAGTAAGTTATTTTCTGACTTTTATTTTTTCGAGTAGAAATAAAAGTTATTTTTTGATTTTTATTTTTTTGATAAGAAATAAAAGTAATTTTTGTGTATTCAAGCCCTTTGACAAAGAAATTATTATTTAATATTCCAAATATTCTTTTCTAAATAAGTAAATTTAATGATTGATTCACTGAAAAATTATCTTTGTTTGAAGAAAAAGTTTTTTAATAAATACAATGAATTTATCGCAAAATAACTTTTATTTCTGCTCAAAAAAATTAAAGTCAAAAAATAACTTTTAATTTTGCTTGAAAAAATAAAATTCAAAAATAACTTTTTTTTTGAAAAATAACTTTTATTTCTGCTCGAAAAAATAAAAGTCAAAAATAAATGTTATTTTTGCTCAAAAATATAAAAGTCAAAAATAACTGTTATTTCTGTTTGAAAAAATAAAAGTCAAAAATAATTGTTATTTTTTTTTTAAAGTCAAATAATAACTTTTATTTCTGCTCGAAAAAATAAAAGTAAAAAAGAAACTTTTATTCATGCTGGAAATAATAAAAGTCAAAAATAACTGTTATTTTTGCTAAAAAAAAATAAAAGTCAAAAAATAACTTTTATTTCTGTTTGAAAAAATAAAAGTCAAAAATAACTGTTATTTTTTATCGAAAAAATAAAAGTAAAAAAATAACTTTTATAAATTGATTCCTTTTATGGTGTCCAACCAAAATGGGCTTTCAAGGTCATTAGTTTTGTATTTTCATTTAAAAGGAAAACTACATCTTTTCATTTAAATCGTTCCCGACGTTTTGTTGGTTTATTTCCAACTTCTTCAGGGGTAAATTTTTATTTAGTGCAATCTGGCAACATGATTAAAAAAATTGAAAAACAATATTAAGCAACAACAATAGATTTTGGTAATGTAAAAAATATCTTTTATTTTCTGACTTTTACGATAAAAGTTGTAACAGTTACGGTCCCTGAGTAAAATTGATGTCTATATAGTCAGTGCTGACAAACTCACAAACCTCGAGTGCCAAAGGACGCAGGTTCGAAGGCTGCGGGCGTTTCTGCAGACTAGCAAAAAGCTTTGCAGTTTTGTATTTGTTAAGAAAAAAATTTACTGATAATTATGTTTTAATAACAAACCAATATTTTGAAGTTTAAGATGAAATTGGCTGCAGATTTATTTTATTATTACCGGTATGAATTCTTACATTTAGTGTAAAATATAAACAGAAGACTTGTACCGCGTGAAAGCCAAAGTAAGTGTGAAGAACACTGACTCATTATGTAAATTTTCCATTTGTGCCTCCAGCTGCCTCTTAATCTGTCTCCCAATAATATTTAAGAATCTCTGCTGCTTGAAAGGACATCCACCAAATTCTATTAAACACACTGTAATTTGTTACAAGTTTTCCATTTTTTTTCCCCCCAACATTTTCGACATCGCTGTCGTCATCCACCATATTTAACATTGAAAACATTTTCTTTAGAGAAGTTATTTCAGAACAAATAAATTCCTGATTGAATAGCAATTTGTTAATCATTCCATATGCGTGCCTCTACTTGTGACCATAAAAGGATAATTGTTCGCTAAGGAATTAAAACATTTGGAAAACAAAAACTGCCATCAAAGAGCGAAAGAAACAAAACTTGCCACAACAACACGCAACAAGCAACAGCAATAACAGCAAAAGCAATTCCATTAGAGACATTGTAAAAAGTGTTGCATTGTATGTTGCACTCGCTGCATGAATGTACTTTCAAGAACAAAAACGCATTTTCAAGGGTTCTATACAAGCAACAAAACAAAAAAAAAAAAGAATCCTTCTCTTCACATGCTTGTGAACAGAAACGTATTTGTGTTTTATTTATAAGGCAAAGTTAAAACACAACAGAAGCGGTGGCATAAACACACTCACTTACTCTTTACAAATGTCTTTCTGCTACATACATATTTATTTTTGCCATGATCGTGCGCCAGATCAAATTAAACGATAACAATTTGTCTCTGAAGTGTTTCAATTTAAACATTTGCCCAGTCAAGTAAACCGCACTCTACTGGTGGGTAAAAAAATAAAAAAAAATAAATACAAAACGAAAAAAACCCACAACAGCTTAAACCTCAAATGGTCATGGAAAAGGAAAAAGGAAAAAGGAAAAAGGAAAAAGGGAGCGAGAAAGAAATATGTCATACTAAACTCAGGCTTAGAATCGCAGGTAACAAAGTTTGTAGTTGTCGCTGATGTATGAAGAATTGTGCAGGCTTGCGAGCAGACGAACGAACAAGTACAAATAACAAACCAGCAGCAGCCAACAATAAAGTAGAATTGCTTGGCGAATTTCGCAACAAAACAATTTGCCTCTTTGTGGGGAAGTATGGCCCTCTCAATTAACCGCATATAAGCCAAGGACCCTGCATGACAAGTCCTAAATTAGATTCCCTTACAGGATGAATAGAAACTACTGGCGCTCCAATTAAAGCAGCAGGTACGGTTTTCTGTGACTAATGAGCTAAAAACTTTCAAAAATTCGATAGCAATTAATCGATAATGGCCGCCTGGGGCCAGAATTCCACTTTCATTGTAACGGATTTTTCAACAGGGACCCTACAAAAAAGTACAGCGACGGGGAGAGCAGATGATGCCATATTTCTTGCTGTTCTTTTGACATTTCTCCTCAGTAAGGTTTGCCATTTCATGATGGAAAGATATACGAGCCAACAATGCGGCGAAATTATTAAAATTTACTACCGAAATTCGGAGTCAGTGGCCTCAACGTTACGTCCAATTTATGATGAGGCTCACTTCTGCCTTTCGTCTGGCTTCGTCAATAAACATAATATGCGTTATTGGTCAGGCAGCAATCCACTTGTACTCCATGAGCCATTATTGCATCCTGAAAAAATTAAGGTTTGGTGCGGTTTATGGGTCGTACTCCTTCCCTGATGATCAAGACCGGCACGTTACTGTGCATGAGAATCGCTACCGTTCAATGGTAACCGATTATTTTTGGCCCCAATTGACTGATATGGACTTGGAGGACATGTGGTGTCAACAGGACGGCGCCACACAACGAATGTCACAATCAATTTATTGAAAACTAAGTTTGGAGAATATCACAACGGGACCTTTCTAGGACCCAAATGGGCCGGTGTCACTACCGGCCGCCCGTATAACAAGTTTGGAGAAGGTGTTATTTAATTAATATCAATCACAAAGATAATATAGAAGAAACTTAAAGCCTGATAAACTTAACACAGAAATAATTATATAAGAAAAAGTTCAAATAATAGAAATTAATTAACTAAACAGGGATAATAGTTAATAAAGAGTAAATTAACAATGTATAATATACGAATACGTAGAAATACACTACCAATGACGGTATCTTCAAATCGCTCGCGAAAAATATCCAGTGTGAGATGAGTTGTTGAGTTGTTGGGTGCACCCCGAGCCGTCTTGTTGGAACCACATGTCTACCATTTTAGCAGCTTTGACTTTTGTTAGGGATGTCTAGGCGAATTATAGTGCAGGAGGGAGAAATGTGTAGGCTTCCAAGACTTCCAGTGTGAGATGAGTTGTTGAGTTGTTGGGTGCACCCCGAGCCGTCTTGTTGGAACCACATGTCTACCATTTTAGCAGCTTTGACTTTTGTTAGGGATGTCTAGGCGAATTATAGTGCAGGAGGGAGAAATGTGTAGGCTTCCAAGATCTATACATAAAAGAGTGTGACACGTGTCTTGCGTAGTCACTGGCAGAGGACGGCATTGGGTTGACCTGGTCTGTGCGATCAAAAGGAACTTTTAATTTCAATGAGAAGGGATATCCTTCCCAGCTGCCTGCCAACAAGGTGGCTGGTACTTCTTTGAAGTTGCTATTCGGTCAAAGCACAATATAGTGGTTCCAGATTTTATTTTATTTATTCTGGCTTTTTTTTTTTTTGAACTCTTCAGTTCCCCACTAGCAATTCGTGTAAATTTTAAACTCTTCAGCATTGGTTTTTCTTGTTGTTTTTGTTTTTTCTTTCCTACTACTTCCCAAAGCCCAGTGAGTTGTGTTGAAAAACACAAAACACACATAATCAATAAAAAAAAGAAAAGAAGACAACATTTAAGAAGCTAGTAATTTCTCATAATAAAATCGCCCCCGTATAGAATTTCAATTACTTGTTGTTACATTGCCTTACACTTTTTTCCACTGTCTGTGTTATAATATTTGAAAACACTGTGTATTTATTTCATCAAACAACAACTAATGAAATGCGTTTTTTTTTTCTCTCAAAAGGGACAGACTGACTGCAAGTCAGTCTGTCCCACTGCTTGGGCTTGACTGACTGATCGTGAATGGACATTTTCAAGTTAAATTCATTCAGGTATTGTATAATTTTGCTTTTTTTTTCTCATGCACAACCTGAAATATTTAATGCGTTAAGTTGGTATTTATTGCTCTTGGAAACATTGGAATGTTTCGTAAGGATTTCTTTATAAAGTTTTTCCCAAAACAATTTCCAGAAGAAATGTTTCAATAATTGCTACTCTTCGGGAGGAATAGTATTTAGTAAAATATTAAATAAAAACTTTACAGAAGAGACAACATGCCTTTAACCCCTAAACGGGCGATGGGACTGAAAGTTTAAAAAGCGAAAACAAGCAACACCAAAAACATGTTTCACTTATAAATGAAAAAAATAAGTGAATTTCTGCAAGTGAAAAACAAAACAGCCCTGAAAACAATTTGTCTCCGATTTCATTTAATTGCAAATCCCAGGTGTATTGAGTTTCAAAGTGTCACAAGTACTTTGATTTCTAATTTGTTTTGTTTTGTGGGTTCCTGGCAGGAATCCTTAAAATTAAAATGCCACAAAAGTCATTAAAACAATTTATTTTGAAGCAGTAATGAATGAGAAAGCAACACAATATTGTTTTTTATGAACTGTTTAAAACACCAAAATGAAATGTGATCACGCTGACATTATTTTAGTTGGTGTTTCACCGGTTGTTACGAGCTGCTTCTAAAAATAGTTTTCAAAGTAGTTCCAATTTTTCAAATTCTCCGCGCACACTAAATAATTTGACTAAAAATAGTGAAAGAAAAGGAAATGATTACACATTTTTAGGGGAGTTTTTTTTTTCAACGTGCTGTTTGGGCGTTTTTCTATTAACAACAAAAAAATAAAATAAAATAAACATTCGAAGCGAAAAAGAGTTTCTATGGCAGGGGGGTTCTCTTTACATCTGTTGGACACTTGTAAATCGTAAAAAAACGATTCTAGGTAACATAAACAATATTTATTTTAATCATTTGTTGTTCTTTTATTTAAAATTATCACATGAAAACAGAAATTTAAAAATAAAAAAAAGGTTCCAGAAAAGCAAAAAGTTTAGAGCTGTTTTCCATCGTTTAAGTGCCAATCAACTCGCCAGTAGACTTGAAAACACTGCTGAAAATACATATGTTCAAATTTTCTACTTCATATATTGGTATTTGCAAACAGTTAATGGGAATTTCGACCCGGAATACGTATTGCCACATACATCTATTTTATGCTAGACACACAACTGGTATGAACAACGAATTTTTCGCCGCGAATATTCGCCTTCAAAAATAAAACACTTTGGTGTATATGAAAATGCACACAGTCACAGCTTCGGTCGAAATTCGTTGTATGCGGTGAACTTGAAACGGATTTATTTCTATTTTTTACGCCGGCGAACGACGAACACATCAGTACCATGTGGCCATTTTGGTTTTAGTTATCAAGTGTTTTAGTAAAAACAGTTAATTTTTACTTTAATAGTTTTTTATTTTAAGTGCCAAGTTTTGATAATTTTGCATTTAAAATAAAAAGCTTAGACATTAGATTATAAAACATCTTGGTAGTGTTTAATCTTTTATTATTGGTAATGCAAAATTTTTTAGCAACCAATTTTTTTTTAATAATGTCACCCCATCAGCTGTTCCACTATAATAAGATAAAATTTAAAAACTAAGAAAATGGATACAAGTGAAATTATAATTGAAAATGTTAAACTTCATGAATGTTTATATAAACTGGGATCATGTTCATTATTTTCATTATTTTTACCGAATTTTAAATTCTTTGATTCATTTAATTTTTTTTTTTGGAACGAAGTTCCTTAACGCGGCTTGCTGGTAGAGCAAATTAGTACAAATCGTCACGAAAGCGTGTGAGCTGTTTATATGTATTGGTGTATCTTTCGACAAACAATCATGTACGACGGGCGGCAAGTAGCGAAACTAGTTGACGTCAGCGGAGACACAAACCAATAAATATTAATTAGTTGCGAAAACTGACACTACCAATTGCTAGATGTCGCTAAAGTAAAGTATGTCACAACAAAAAACAGCAGTATTGAAAAATTGACCAACAGTTGCTTTTCTTCGGTTTGTAGCAGATTGACAAAAAAATACTGCATGTGTCAAAAGTAAAAAAAAATAAAACAAAAATTTAAAGAAGTATATAAAATTTCGAAAACAACGCAAAGTAAAACATACAGATTTCACCTTGTGTTAGATTCGAAGATGAAGAAAAAACGTAAGGAACTTCGTTCCTAATGGGGGTCCCCCGACCGCATTTCTTTTTTTTATCTTTGAACAAACAATAAACAACTTTATCAATTATAACAGATGTTTTTTTTTGCTTTTCGTCGTTATTATGCTTCATACGACGAATTTACGCAGCGAATTTTAACCGGCGTATTTGTCGTGTTGGGCGAAATTCGTCGTTCGTCGCAGTTGTGTTCCTGGCATTACTTAGCTTAAGAGTTAAACTTGTTACATCGGATACTAGCAAAAAAAAAAAAAAAAAAATAACATTTAATTATTATTTATTTAAATAAACTACAATGCTGGTATTCATAAAAAAGAAAATGTAATTTAAATACGTTTTAGAAATATTTTTTCATACAAAATTTATTCTAAAACGTATTTCAACGGCAGTTTAAATTTTATGAATACCAGTGCAAGTGTCTGAATTAAATACATTTTTAAATGCTTTAAATATTATATAAAAACAAAAAATATTAAAAATATATATAGAACATGGAATGCTATAAAAAATGCTCCCATTGAATATATTTAACCGGTATATTATTTTGCTGATATTGTTCGGACGTTATTACCCACATTCTGAAATAACTTTTGCCCATGCAGTTGTGCAGTAAGAAATCAAAAATGTCTCGAAATGTTCGAAATTCATTAAAAATCTCTTGGAGAAATGTGTTATAGATAAATATGTATGTACAGATGTGGAGTGATTTCTGTCAGTACCTGGCTAGAAGCTCTAAGCTGACGGTGTCTCAAACCACGTGGAGTAATTCTGGCGCTACATCCCCGCCCCCCGAGCAGCCGGTCATACTTCTCGAATGGCAATTTATTTGCTACTGTCTTTGGCCCACAACATAACCCCTTGCTAATAGCCTTTTTACACCGACTGACATCCACTTGAAACGCATTGAAAATGTGAAACAGTCGCTCACATTGACAACATCTTTCATCTATCATTTATTTAGATGTCATAAAAAGAAGACGCAAAATGTTTGTGAAAAATAAAAATAAATGTACAATGTCCAAGTCCATTTAAAATGGCCCATTTTGGACATTTTTATTTCCATAGGTCAAGCAACATGTTCTCCATATTGATTGACCATACGATGGGCTTTCTTTTGCACTGCAACTAGAATGAATTTATATATACATATGTATGTAATTAATTAAAAATTATAAGAAAATACATGTTCCGCTCATTTTTTTTTTATGTTAAATTTGTTTTCTGAAATGTCATTTTGCTAGTGATGGCACAAAAGCAATCGATATTCTACAATTATTTAGTGATGGCATTAAAAAAATCGAAAGATGTAAGATGGAACAAAATGAGAAAGGATCATCTTCGGCTGATGTAGAAAGATGTAGAATTTTCGCCCTGTATAATTCTTATGGGAAGATGTAAACATCTTTGCAAATTGATGAAAGATGTAAGATGTGCGTCAGTGTAAAAAGGCTATAAGGAGTTTGATCTCTCTAATCTCCTAATCTCCCTAGACGGCATAGGAAATCACAACTACGGTTGGTAGCCCGAATTCCGAAATTCCTAAGAACATCAGTCCTTGAAACGTTCCTAATATTCCCGCCAATCCAGTTCCTTACTAAGCAGCGTCTGTTGCTTAGCATCAGCACTACGTGCCCATTTGGAATCCCCCCCCCCCCCCGTACATAGCCACGAAGGCCATATGATCAGTATGGCTAACAACGTTCTCTTCCATGCGAATTTATGGTACCAACCACACACAGCCAGTACGTTTCAGCCCAGGAGGCTTCTCAACTTATAACAGAGCGAGAAGATTCCGTAATATTTCCGGGTTTGCGATCTCCGTACTGCCGAATTACACCTCGACTAAGCTTTTCGGCAGTTCCCTCAGCAGCACTCCTCGGGACGGGACCTGCCTAGGCCTTCTTTTTTCAAATAGTTTATCTCTTTCAACAATAATACCTTGTTTTCTTTCAATTTCAGATAATTGGGGCTACCATCGCCAAGGTTATTGCCAGGCTGGTTTTAGTGCTGCCGCCAGCAGTGTAAGTATCTTGTGAGAAAAATAAATAAATAACATTCACACTTTGCAAACAATTCTTTTTGAAACTGAACACGTTTTTCTTTAAAATTCAAAATAAAAATGAAAAAATAAACACTTGTTACGTTTTTTTTTTTTTTTTGTTTTTTGCCGAGACACAAAACTTAATTCAATTCTAAACGTGTTGCGCATTTTACTCAAGCGATTTGCATAAAATTTTTGTTGCTTTTTTTTTTTTTTTTGCTTAATTCTGGTGAAAATGAAGTTTAACTCCATTTTGGAGCTTAACATTTTGAAGGTGTTGCTTTTTGTGTCCATCAGCAATTCTTAAGTGAAAACATAAACATCAAAACAGACATTGTATTCAAATTTCTTCTTTCTTGCCAGAAAAAGGTGCAAATTGAATTAATTTTTTCTTTCTTTGTATTTCCTTCAATGCGTGTGTGTGTGTGTGTGTGTTGGCAGCGTGGAGATCGTTTGTACATTGGTGCTCCAGGAAGCTGGTATTGGCAAGGTAAGCATTTTATTTCCCCTTCTCCATCTTTTATGTCTAGCGATAACTTTTAGTGTATCTTTTTCAATATTGTACGTTATTTTGTATTAATTTTAATATATTTGATAAAAGTAGAATTTTTGGACTTATTTTTTTTTTAAATAATATTTATTGTTGTAATTTTGTCTATAATAACTTTTATTTGAGATTTTATACGAAGCGGTGAATCGTTTCCAAATTATTGAACACAGCCGTATTCACAATAAAAAGAAAAGAAAAAATTACGGCAACAGCTTTAATAACTCTTTGTTAAATTTATTTGTCGTAATTGTATTCCTAAACATGTTTAGCAGTCAACCGTAAATCCTTCAATTCGCAAAATTATTATAAAGGGCCGATGCTGATTTTGAATAAAACACAAATTTTTTAGTGAATTATATGATTTAATAATTGTTAAGAATTTTATCGAGCTTTATACAATTAGTCATGGCCTGGGTTCGAAACAAATGTGGATGCTGATGAGCGACGTGGTGATCGCGAAACAGCCGTGGTATGTACTCTAGACAGTAAGTCCTCAAATTTACTTTGTCTTGTTGATCACTCCAATTTTATCACCAAAAAAAAAAACTCCTCAATTTTGGGGAACTAAAAATTGAACTAGAAAGAAAGCCCGCTAAAATTTTTAATAATTGTAAAATTTAGGACATTTTGTCATTTCTTTTTATTATCGTAATACTGATATGATTCAATTACATATTGAACAAAATATCGTATCGACCACCGCCATCTCCACCCGATAGTTGTTGTTTAGGTGTATTTCAAATTCAACATCGGCCCTTAAAATTTAACAACCCGTTAGCTTCATTGGCATAGTTTTTCTCACCACGAATACGGCTGCTCTTACTAAGATTATAATCGCTATTTCACCTCTGAGTATAAATAATTACTTATACATATATTTTACTTAATAATACCCATTTTAGCCCAGATATCCTCCTTTCAAAAAAAAAAAAAACGCCCCAATTCTGTTGTCTTAATGTAACGTAAATATTGTTTTTGTTTATTTTATTCAGCTTGAATGCTTCCCCCTCCAATTTCTTAAGAATTTTTTTTTTTCTTTAATATATTGTATTTTTCCTCTCCTCAGTATTTGGAATGCATTCAGTTTTTGACAGTATTTAAAGTCCTTTTTATTAGAATTTGAATTTATTCTTCACATTCGTTGCTAATCTTTGGAGTCAAGGATTCTCTTTTATTGTCAGTATAATACAGGCTGCATGCGTTTCTCTTTCCTTTCTGTACTCTTAAAAAATGTGTGTCTGTGTGTACTACTTTTTAAGCTAAAGTTTTTAATTATAAGTGAACGTATCTTTAAGATTTATCTAAGGCCTGCATGTTTTCTAGTGAAATAATTTGCTGCCTTTTTATAGATTTAATATTTGATTTTATTTGATCTCTTTTTTATATTTAGCACTCTTATTTTCTTTGGCTGAAAATCCTTTTATTATAAATATATACATATTTATATGTTTGTATTTCTTCAACACACAGTTTGTCGATATTTTTTCGGACATATTCGGATATGTAAGCGAATAGTTATTCGGATATCTATTCGGGTATATATTAGGAAGCTTCTTCAGGACAATAATACTCAAAAATTCTTTAAATAAGTCTGTTTTTTCACATTTTTTTAATATTGTAGTTCTGAAGAAGCTTCCGAAGGTGATGAAAATATCGCAAAAAGCATTCGAATAAATACAAAAATATATCTACAATATACTTATAATAAAAAGACCTTCAGCTCAAGAAAATAGTAATATGGGAAACAATTCGTTTATAAAATAAAATATTTTGGGTGTTTTAATTAAAAAATAGACTTAAAATATTCCTACAAATATTTTTGGATTCAAATACAAGCAACGCTTTGAAGCCCCCATAACGATTTCCTGCTTAAGTTTTTTTTAATCATATCTATTATTTTTTAAAAGGTAAAGAAGATATTTTTACCAGAGATAGTTTTTGAAAATCTATTATTTATATATTTTATAGGTACTTTTTTAGAGCATAAATTTTTTAAAAGGTACTTTTTTGGAAGTACTTTTTTGACAGATAATTTTTCAAAAATTATATTTTAAATACATTTTTCAAAAACGCAATACTTTTTTAAAACAATACAAATATTATGGCAAAGTGGTTTAAATAGCAATTTTCTGAAATAATTTTCAAAGGGTTACTTGTATTTGTATGACTATTTTAACAAGTTGTTTGCTCAGCACAAGCAAGAAATTTCATATAAAAAGTTTTCAATTTTTGGGGTGATTTCTTTGCCAATTTTTTAGGCAAGTCGCTTGCTTGTGCTGTGGAAACTACATATAAGTTACAGTTGAAGTTCAACTTTCCAAATTTTACTTTTCTAAAAAGTCCTCATTAAGATGGCAGTTTTTTGATAATAATTTTTATGATTTTTTTTTGAAAGGCTTTTCTTTTGAAAGATAGTTGTTTTAAAAGCGGTCTGTTAAGTGTAAATGTTTTAAAGTTACTTTTACATAAAGCTAGCTATTTTAAGGTACTTTTTGCTTTTAAAAAGTACTTTTTATGGAAACATTATTTGGGAAAAAACGATTTTTAACGTACTTTTCTAAAATTTGTAAAGCTATTTTCTTCAAAAGTAACATTTCCACACATATTGTTTCCAAAAAGATACTTATTATAAAAAATACTTTTTGAAAGGTATTTCTCAAGCGTATTTACTTGTAAAAAAATTTTTTTGTTTAAAGTACATTTTCAAAAATTTTGCTTTTGGAAGGTACATTTTTAAACAGTGCTTGATTTAAAAAGCGCTTTTATTCAAAGAGTACTTTCGTTAACGTTAATTTTGTTTAGAAGTAAATTTCTTTTAAAAGATCTTTTTTTAAAAAGTACTCTTAAAAAGCTACTTTTTTAAAGGGTCACTTTTTTAAAGGGTGACTTTTTTAAAGGGTCACCTTTTTAAAAGGTACTTTTTATGAGAGAACTTTTTAAAAATGCATTTTCTGTGAAAGAACACTTTTTTAAAAAGTACTTGTTCAGAAAGTACTTTTTTTAAAAGGTACATTTTTTAAAAGGTACTTTTTCAAAAGGTAATTTTTTTAAAAGCCCTTTTTTTAAACGTTTTTTTTTTTGTGAAAGATAGTTTTTTTAAAAGGTACTTTTTTTGAAAGGCACTTTTTTCAAGAGATAATTTTTTTAAAGGTACCTTTTTCGAAAAGTACTTTTTTAAAAGAATTTTATTTCTAAATTTATTTTAACAGGTACTTTTTGGAAAGTTACTTTTTTGGAAGGTACTTTTTTTGGAACGTAGTTTTTTAAAAGATTTTTTTAATTTATTTTTTAAAAGGTACTTTTTTTTAGTTTATTGATTTTGAAAGGTACTGTAAAAAAAATTTAAAAGATTAAGGGTCTTATCCATAATAAATATTTTAGGTTTATTAAACTCTTATTTGACAAATTTTCCATAGAAATATTTCAAATAAAAGCCTTTTATAAGCCTGAAATATTTTTTGTGAATAAGGGTGTAGTTTTTTAAATGAGATTTTAAGATCCTTCTGTTAAAAATAAACTTTCTTTTAAAGTTACTTTTTGCTCAAAATATATATTTTTAAATGGCGTTTCTTAGGATTCCTGCTACAAATGGTACTTTTCAAAAACACTTTTATTTGAAAAGTTCCTGTTCGTCGGAATTACTCGTTAAACAGCACTTTATTCTAAAATGTGTTGTTTTTCAGAAACTAACTTTTAAGTGTTATGCTCTAGAAAGATATTTTTTATTAAAGACAGTCTATCTAAATTGGCCCGTTTAGCTCCAAGGCGGCTGGTGTACCTCGCGTTAACTTTAGACTAGCGTATCTTAAAGAAAACGCCAACTTTATGGCCGAGAACAATATTTTGAGTTTAACTGCTTAGGAAATTACTAACTTCACCTTTTAGAGACATTTTTTTTTTCTTCACACGTTTTGAATAGACATGAAAATTTTTGATCGGCTGACAGACAACGATTTACGTGCCAATTTCGAGGTGACAGCTGCTTTCTTAATTAAGTGTTTAAAAATAACCTCTTTGTTGAAACTTTTTATGTATGTAAATATAAGTTATGGTAGTTATACGAAGGAAATCGAAAACAAAACGTTAGGTTGGAATCAGTTAAGTCCATCGCATATGTACAAAGTGCAAGCTTTTACCGACAACATTGCGGCAAGCATACATACAATTTTTCGCTGTTTGCAATCAAACAGCGAAAAATTGTATGTACTTTGAAAAAAATAGCTTTCAAAGCTGCTTAACGCAAATTCAAATATATACATTGATATTTGAGTTTGTGTTAAGCGTGGTTGTACATAACTGGTTTGTTTAAATTTTCACATTTTTTTTCAATTTTCGATTTCCTTCACCTACTAATTTATTTTTATTATCCTAGTTGTATACAAGAATTTTTATTTTTTTTTGCTTTAAAATGTGTCCTCAATATATTAATTAAAATTTAAATGTTTCTTTCTTATTTTCTGCTCGTGTTTCTTCACTACTGTGCACTTTCCCACACAATAAACAAAAAATGTTTAAATAAATTTTTCGCATAACTGTCAAAATTTGTTTAATTCTAAAATTTAATTTCCAAACTAAAATACAAATGCTGTGTGTAATGTGTTAATAATAAAAAAAAAATATAATAAATAAATAAATAAATAAATTTTAAATAAATCAAATCCGTTGCGAAACTAAAGGACAAGCCTACTCGGTATCGACGGATGCAACATTTCCCTATAAGCCGTCATTTTACCAGCCTTTCGGTACCGGAGGTAATAAAAACAACAACAACAACAGCCTAAAGCCATTTCAGGCCCTGTTCAAAATTTAATAAAAATAAACGCTAAATTAATAAAAAAAAAAAAAACATTATGCATTAAAAAAAAATTATCAAATTTAAATTGCCAAAAACAAACACATTTTATATTTTTAATTATATGTATGTACATATATTAATCATCAAAGCAATTTCTATTGAATCCATTATTTAAAAATTTCTTAAATTAAAATTATTAATCATTACTTTTATAAATCGAAGTTAAATGCTTTTTCTGTTTTATTTTATGTCTTTTCCTCGATTATGGTGTTTGCAATTCAAATTAGTTTTTAATCTCTACTTTAAACGCTTCTTATATTTAATTTGCAAAGCCAACAAAATTCATTGCATTCTCTTACTGACCCCCGTTTATAAGCGAAAATTAAGCCCTCCATGGGCCTGCTTTAAATGCTGAGCTTTGTAATACTGTCTCTTAAGCTTAAGATTCTGCTATTTTTACTTTACTTTAGCTGCTGGCGTTTTAGATCATTGGAATGGTATGCTCATCTCTATTAGAAGCGTCATCCTCATTCATCTACATACATACATATTTTGGCCATCGGTTCGGTTCGCAACTCGCAACTTCTTCATGCATTACGACACACATTTAAACTTAACTGTTGTGTATCATAATAATCTTAATTACCACATCTTAAATTTCTTTTGCTTGCCTTTTCTAAGCGTTGCCTGAAAAGCATTTTATTAGATTTATATAATTTTTATTTATATTTTTTAGCGATGTTTAGTTTAATGAAATTTACATTTTTACACCCATTTTCATAAAAACTTTTGAAGGTTTATTAAACGTTTATTTGACAAATATTCCGTAGAAATACGTCATATAAGAGCTTAATAAACTTACAATAATTATTATGAATTATGGCCATTAATAGTTATATTTATTGACGAGATGCTTTTCTTAAGATATTTTTTGTCAAAATAAACTTGCTTGGTCACTCTTATTGGCCATTTGAGTATCCGTGAATATATTCACAGGTCCTGACCTTCCCAGTTCATTGAGTTCCCTAATGCACCCAGTAATTGGACGAACTTTTGCTTGCAAAACTGTGCCATAGTGCGACAGACGCAATAACAGTTCCGTGGTATTTTCTATATAAATACCAAATCTTGTTTTTCCCCTCGCCCTTGAGCCGTCCGTGTAACAATGAAATAGGAAGCTGGTTCAAAGGGTCGGTCAACTAGGATTGTTTCGCAATTGGCCTCTAGCCGAGACGAACTGACCTCACATTTTTTGGTATGCACTCGCCTATGAGCGTATTACATTTTCGGCATTTTGTAGCCGGTCGCCTGTAGCGGCAACTGTGTTTATAGCTTTACGTCACTGCAGAAGCATGAGCCTCTAATTTCAAAGATCAGCGCTGACGAGAAGCGTGGCGGCTTCGAAACAGCTAAATGTCCCCCAGACAAATCTCTTTTCCTTACTTTGCCTTATTAATATCTGCTGCAACAATAACAGCGGTTCTCACTCTTGATAGCAAACTCGCTTGCTCATTTGGTTAAAGTAGCAGATTTGATTAAAGTACTAGTTTTTACATCACTGCAACAACATAATGTGTATTGAACTTTTATTTTCTACGCTGTGATTAAAAAATCAAACAAAAAGCTGTAGTAAACATTGTAAAAAATGCTGTGAATCGTTTTGCCGGCAAAACTTAATTTTGTGTTGAGAAAATAAAAAATATGCAAAAAAAACAAATAAAAATGTACTGGTGAAGAGAAAACGTGACAAAATTCACATTAAAAAGTGGACAGATAAAGAAATTCAGCAAGTTTTAGAATATTTGCAAGAACATGCAGACTTTGAGGTAAGAAAGTCACTCGAGCTTTGTGGTAAAATTCGTAGTGAATCGTAGCAGAGTTGTAAAATTAGTATCAATAGTGAGAACCGCTAATATAAAATGAGCTTGACATCATCATACCAAATAGTTCAAAGAGAACTTAAAAAAATGTTTTTTTAAAAGAAAACTTTTGCTAAAATAAACTGAGTAATTTTTCGAAGATTATTTAAAATATTTTTTTATTAATATCGCAAAAGCTTATAGAATAAATAAAAAAAGCTGTAGTTGCATCATCTTTTCCATTTCTTAGAGCTGCCTAATTTGTAAGCATGTCCTTAGCTCATTCTATAATGTCATAATTTTGTAAGTATAAAGCTGGTTTATATCTGGTTTACTTTAATGGTGCATGTTTGCTTGTCTTGTTGGTTTTGTTTTTCTTCAATAACTGTAGCTGATCATTTTTTGGGAAAATTTTGGTTTTGGCTTTCAATTGGATTTTATTTAAAGCTAATTACAGTAACGTAGTCAGTCTATTTAATCAGTCTTCAGTTAAGAGAGCTTTTGAGAAATTTACATTTATCTCATTTATTCAGGTCAAACGTATTCGCACGATATAACCAGACCTGAAAGTCAGGTATATTCCACAGCCGAAAGTAGTTCATCTGATGATGATTCTTATTTGGGTTATTCCATGGTGACGGGTGATTTTAATGGCGATCGTGTGGAAGACATTGCTATTGGCATGCCCCGAGGCGCTGGTTTGCTGGGCAAGATTCTGGTGAATAAATGGAATATGGTGAATATATTCAATATAACGGGTCGTCAAATTGGTGAATATTTCGGTTATGCCATGACCACGTCCGATGTGGATGGTGATGGCTTGGATGATTTGATAATTGGTGCTCCCATGTACAGTGAACCGGGTAATGCTGAGGGCAAATACGATGTGGGTCGTGTTTACATATTGCTACAGACCAGTACTAATGATGTAAGTTTATGTGCTTATTAAGCCCGTATGATACTTCATTTTTCTTTCATTAATTGGTATAGAATTGATAGAAAGAAACAGCAATTGCTAGAAAGAACCAAATATACAAAACGTAACCAAAACTGATATCTTTTTTCTGAGTGTTGTATTCTTTTTATTTCAAGAAAACGCTAGGAAATAAAAATATTTCAAAAAAGAAGCGTTAAATCACAAAAATTGTCCATAAACCGCTGACACAGCAACATTCAAGTTTGAAATGTCAATTTTAAGTTGAAAAATTTTACATTTTTTCTGACATAATCTGATTTTTTATCGATAACTTTAAAACATTTTTTTTAATTCTTGCCTTAAAAAACTTTCCATAAAAAACAAATTTCAGTGAAAAAACTTTTTGTAAAAATTGTTTTTTTCGAAGTCTATTTTTGATAGGACCTCTTTTCGATAGTTACTCTTTTGTTTTAATGACTTTGTGTTATTAAATTTTCAGGCAACTCGTTGGTCCGCCGAGCACATACGTGACGGTTATAATACTAAGGGACGTTTTGGTCTATCTTTGACGACTTTGGGCGACATAAATCGCGATGGTTATGGCGATTTTGCGGTGGGCGCTCCTTACGATGGTCCATTTGGCCGCGGAGTTGTTTATGTGTTTCATGGTTCGGCTCAGGGTCCCTTGTCACGGCCCTCTCAAATCATTAAGTCTGAAGATATTGTGGAAGCGGCTCCTTATCCCCGTACTTTTGGCTTTGCTTTATCGGGCGGTCTAGATATGGATGGCAATACGTATCCCGATTTAGCTGTAGGTGCTTATGCTTCCGATCAAGTGTTCATCTTCAAATCGAGACCTGTGGCTGCTGTCAATGCCATGACTTCTTTCGCCAGCCCCTCAAAGCTTATCAATATCGATGAGAAGCACTGCCAGACAGCGCGTGATAGTAAACGTGTGGCCTGCACAGATATCACCACCTGCTGGAGTTACACAGGCGAATATTTGCCTAATGTATTGGAATTTGATGTTTCTTGGGTGCTGGATGCCAAAAAACCCAAAAATCCGCGCATGTTTTTCTTGCTGGATGAAGGCCGCAATATACGTAATCTGACCATCACTTTGGCTTTTGGCAAGAGCTTTTGTCGCAACGAAACCGTTTATTTAATCGATAATGTTCAGGACAAATTGACACCTTTGGAAGTGGAGACACGTTATAATTTGCGCTCGAACAGAAGACCCGCCAGTTTGGTGAGACGTAAGCGAGATGCTTTAGAGCCAGTTATAGATCAGAATCGTGAGATTGTGCAAAGAGATGCCATCAATATACAAAAGAATTGTGGTGCTGACAACATTTGTGAACCAGATCTTAGATTAGAGATTAAGTAAGTATTAGGAAGAGCTTTTATTTGACCGGATTTGAATTTGTTTTCTCTTCAACAGGACCGTAGACAAATACCTGCTGGGCTCTCGCGAACCCTTGTCCATAGAAGTACTGATTTCCAATATGAATGAGGATGCTTTTGAGGCTGCTTTTTATATGGCCATGCCAAAAGATTTAGATTTTAAGAAAATCCAGCAAATCGGCGATAAAACCGACACCCCCATTACCTGCACTGCACCCTCAGAGGCAAACAACTACACCTTGAAATGCGACATAGGTAATCCGTTGCAGTCGAAAAAGGTGGCCAACTTTAAGGTGGTTATGCTGCCCTCCCACAAAGTAGGCATGGCTCCCAGTTACGACTTCTTCATGGAGGCCAATTCCACAAATGTTGAAAAGCCTGGCTCTCATTTCGATAATATAATACGCAAAAGTATCAGCATTTGGGTGGAAACTGATTTGGCCATTGATGGCACCTCAGTGCCTGACTTTGCCCTGTACAAGGCCGCCGATTATCAATCAATAGATAATGCCACCAAAGAAGAGGACTTGGGACCGCAGGTGGTACATTTGTACAATATCTTTAACAAGGGCCCCTCCACCATTGACGAGGCCATCGTATTTATACACTATCCTTATCAAACAGCAGCTGGTGACTATCTCATGTACATGACCAATCAACCGGAAACCCACGGCAACATCCAGTGTGATCCTCATGTCAATGTAAATGCTTTAAATTTGCAATTGGATCAAAATTTAGTAAGAAAGTCTTACCTGGAAGAAAGAGGTGCTGTCATAAGAACCCATGGGGTTTATGAAGCATCCAGCTCTGGGGCCAGTAGCTCTGGTGGCCATAGTGGAGTTTTAATAGAAAAATCGCAGGGGCAAAATCAGGCTGCGGCAAATGTGGGCGAGGAACGGCAGTTGAGTATTGAAGAAAAGAGGCGTTTAGAGAAAGAAGATGAACAAGCCGCAACGGGAGATGCTTCATTTGTGCACTCGCAACGTGCCAATGCAGCAGCTCAGGCTCATGCTCAAGGAGGTAGTGGAGGCAGCTGGTCGTACGCCTGGAACTCCACTGGCCTGGGCAGTGGTCCCGCAGTAGTAGTACAAACTAGAAATAGTTCTGTTGTCTATGATCAAAGGGGGCAACCTCATGTGGTGGAAAGTAGCACCGAATATATTACCAGATTGGATGGCATACCAAGAACTTATCATCAACAGTATCCACAAGCATCTGCTAATTACCAGCAAATGGCGGGACTTGCCAGACAACAACAACAGCAGCAGCAGCAGCAATTGCAACCGCAACAGGGTCAAAGCCTGCAGCAAGCAGGGGTGCACAATGCCAGAGGTCATATTCAAATGGCTGGTCCCCAGGGAACTACACAATATCAGCGGACATATGTGGGAACACCTCAGAGAGGTGGCTACAGACCACAGCCACAGCAACCGCAGCAGCAGCACCAGCAACAACAACGCATTGGCAGCGCTGCTATTTACAATGACTTTACCGCCGGTGAAGGCTCTTTTGACAAGGCAGCAGTGGGAGGCCGTGGCTTTCATACCAGTACCTTAGATTTAGGCACCCTGAATCGTGGTAATGTGGAGCAAGAGTTGCGCAGCCAAGGCCAGCCACAAGCAGGCAGCTACAGCTATCACCAGAGCTATGCCAGCGGAACACCCCAATCGAATGCCAACTACCACCAAATGTCTTCTTCATCTGCAGCCAATTATGGTGGCAGTAAACCCTATTATGGCTTGGAAAACGAAGACTACTACGACGAAGACTACAACAGTCAAGCGGGACAACAGGCAGCACAGAAATGGTCACACTCCTCTTCTTCTTCTTCTTCGTCCTCCCAACCTCTTAGAAGAGTACGTCGTGAGCCAAGTGAAGCCGCCGAGCCCACACAAATCGATTTAAATTCGCCCTGCAAGGCAGCCAAATGTGAGACTTTGCGCTGTGTGGCCCGCAACTTGGGCAAAGATGATGGCGTCTGGATTGCCATACGTACACGTATGGTAGCAAAGACCATGGAAAAATTGGCCGGCACTGTGCCGCTTAATGTTTCCACTATGGCTGTGTCACATGTCACCAAACTACCCTACATTGGAGAGCCCAAGGACGATATAATACGCTCACATGAAATATTCTATAAAGCTGTACCTGAACCCACTCCCGTGCCAGATGTGGTGCCACTGTGGGTGGTAGTGTTGGCTGCTTGTGCTGGTGCCTTAATTTTGCTACTGCTAATATTTCTGCTCTACAAAGTGAGTGTAAACGTTCTCAGATGAAATTTATTAATTATACTAATTAATTTCTCTTGTTTCTTAGTGTGGCTTCTTTAACCGCAACAGACCCACCGATCACTCAATGGAACGTCAGCCTTTACGAAACGGTTATCATGCCGATGAACATCTGTAAATTGTATAAACGTGCAGCCCTTGACAAGTGCTTTCAAATTCAGCTTATAGCGAAAAACTCTTAGAGTTTGTCTAGTAAAACTAAAAATGCCTTTATTAACACTAGTTATAAAGAGAAATCTTCGAGAAAAAAAATGCAAGAATTTCATCGAAAAAGTTACTTTTAAAGGCTCTGAGAATTAACCAGCCTTTACTGGTTTAAAGTTAATCGCCATTGCAGCAAAAGAGATTTCTTGTTCTAAAAATAATAATTAATTTTTTTATTTAACTAACGGCTCCTAGTCACCAAAAAATATTTTAACATAAACAAATGAAACGAGAATGTTTCGTCTCGTATAATAATTTAATTGCCATAACAAAACGAACGATAAATAATGAAAATTCATAAGGTTTCCTCAGCACAAGCCAGCGACTATTCTCTTTATTATTATTAATTTTTTTTTTTTTTTTTTTGGATGGAAATCACTCCAAAACTTGAGTGCTTTTCATATAAAATCTGAGTGTGCTGGAAACAGCGCTGTTAACAATTGTGTTTTTTTTTTTGCAAACCTGTTATGAAACATAAAAGTGCTAAACAATTAACAACTCAATAACACCCTGATAACTGTAATCAATTAACTAAAAACAGATATTAAACAGTCAAGTTAAAAAACATTTTTCGCAATACGAATAAAAAATAATTATTTTAATTAGTTAAATTAATATAGAAATTAACAATGTTTTTTTTTTTTGTCATAATTTAAGCAATTTTTTCTGCCAATGTATGAGTGTGTGATTGAGTGAGTTTTTTTCCCCTATTTTTTTTTTCTTATGTATATTTTGCCACATGTTAAATTTTTTTTTTTTTTTGTAAATGAGTGTGAGTGATTGTGTATTTAAATTATTAATAATTTTATACTAGCAACGAAAAGAATACTTATTTTTTGTTTATTAATTTTAAAATACTATTAAATTTTAAATCGTTTTTTACTGGCTTAGCTATGAAAATTATTTTATATTTATTAAAGGCTTATTTAACAAGTTTTGCATAGAACTTTGTCACTTGAAAGAACTTAATAGATGTAAAATAGTTTTTATAAATGAAGCCATTAAATTTTGTGTCTGCTATTCAAATTTTAATTTGTGTAAATAAAGTGTAAAGCCAGAAATAAAATGTAAGATTTTTTTTTTAACATAATATGTATTTTCTTTTAATAAAGCAGTTGTTTGCCTATAAATTTTAATTATTTCGTATTCATTTTATCGGGCTTAAATTCTTTCTGTATCAGTTTTTCTGCTTGATATTAATTAAATAAATCAAAGAAAACATCAAAGAATTTTAGCAGGGATTTATCCACCCTGCTGTTTCGAAGCGGCCACACTTCTCGTTAGCACCCGTTCTTGAACTCAGCGGCTCATTTTTATATACATGCTTTCAATTTTTCAGCACCTTGCTTTACATTTTGTTCCAAAATATTCGAATGACACAACCGATTCGTTTTACACTCTATTAAATAAAGGCACACAGAGCCAAAACTACCTTGTGGAATTAATAAGGTTTTCTCTTTGAAACGCTTTAAGGCTGTGGTGTATCCCAGCAAAATGTAATGCAGATTATTCCATAGCTATATCTTGTCATGTTTTGAGCTATCACTCCCTTGCCTAGATATATATGTAATATATGAAAACTATAAATAAAAAATAAATAAAAAGTTCTTCTTCAGCATAAAAATAATAAATTTTTGAGGCATCCTACTTTAAATTTTTTCTATATTTTTGTACGGGAACTCCTTTAAGGAGATGCGCTACGGGTTCAATGTGTTGAAAAAAAATATTTTGGAGAACAAATTATTGGCAGTTAGTCGTATTTTTGCCTTCTCTAAGGGCTGTCTTGATTATTTTTGCCTCAAACAGCAAATGTTGCCAATACCAGCCAAACTTGCCCTAGTGCATCCGTAGAGGAGTCATATCTATGACCAATCCCCAATAATATTTTCTCTCCAATCCGTTTTTGTAACATAGCAATCCTGGACTACGGCTTCTTAGTAGTGTTCCTATACAAAAATTAATAGAAAAAAAAAATTAAATCGAACGCTTTAACAATAGATTTTTTTGATAAGTTGTGGCGAAACTTTTTTGCTCATGTCAAAAAGCCATCGAAAAATTGTTGTTCATATAAATGTACTCGGCCTAGATACTGTCGTTTTCGTTTTTTCCTCAATGTACTCTGTATTCTAAACGACGCCATCTAATTTTTATGTCAATAATTGTGTGCAAGTAAATGTCTCTGCTAAATCTATTATCAAAGCCATAAACCTAACAACAGTGTCATCCTTCAGTAGTGGTATCGATAAGCCATACATCAGCAAGCGAAAAACATCAAGTCATGCACATATCTAACTTAAAAAGTATTGCCAGGTAATATCTTTTAAGTCCATCACACGGGTTACGGGTATATATAAATATATTTAGGATTTCGTTTGCAATTTCCATCCCCATAAAGAATACAAAAATATATTCTGGATCAAAAGAAAAATCGATTACGAATACATACATACATACATACCTACATGCGAGACCTGCTGAAAAAAATAACCGTTATTTTCAAATTTCGTAAGTTATATATGTTTGATTTTCGCATTTTTTTTTTTTTTTTTGTTATGTTTAAATATGACCTTTTAAGAACTTTGAAAATATGTTCATGTTAAGTATATCCCATCTGCATGGCCCGATTGCTCAAAACCTATAAACATTTTGAACAAACGGTAAACGGGGCTAAAATACTTGATATGAGGGCTATCACCCCCAACTGTTCATTTGTCCCCACCCTTTGGTTTTTTTTATCATTAATCAAAATTTTTAAAAATATCATAGAAAAACGGAGCTAACTTCACAGCTTCGTTTTTAACTTAAGTAAATATGTTAACTCTTTCTCTAAAAATGTTAATGCAATACGGTAGAAATGTTAGCAAACAGATCATTCTGTTAAAATAACAATGTTTGGCTAAGAAAATGTAAACAAAAACAGAGATGTTAAAAACGAAGCTAACTGACGGAGCTAACTTCACACACATCAGTTTTTTTGGTATGTAGTATTTGTCAAATTACAAGTTATACGGGAAAGTGCCGATAAATCTGCAAATGCAGGTCGTTTCGTAGTCTTCTTCTCTAAATATTTCCGTTTTCAAATTTTGTGAGGAAGAAGTATTTTAGAAAATACAGTAGAAACAAGTTGTGTATCCGGGGGAGGGGCGTTTTCTATGCAGTTTTTTTGGTATGGAGTATTTGTCAAATTACAAGTTATACGGGAAAGTGCCGACAAATCTGCAAATGCAGGTCGTTTCGTAGTCTTCTTCTCTAAATATTTCCGTTTTCAAATTTTGTGATTAAGAAGTATTTTAGAAAATACAGTAGAAACAAGTTGTGTATCCGGGGGAGGGGCGTTTTCTATGCAGTTTTTTGGTATGGAGTATTTGTCAAATTACAACTTCAACATGCGTACAATTTTTGTTTAAACGACAACGCTGTCGCAAATTCTTTCGAAATAGAGTTGCACATACACATGCATGTATGTATGTATTGTATGTATATTGGGTATATCTCGGCAGTTCTTCAGAATGGGTGGAAAAAATTATTTAACATAACGGAAACCCTAACGCATTGACATTGAAAGAGAACAAAATGAGCATGCATATAATTAAGTGGAGAAACAAATATTTTCTCAATAAAAGCGTGTGGCATTATTCCTGCTTTTGGGGTCTTCATAATGGATTTTGTTGGTATGTACCTTTTGGAATTAACAAATTTCATGGTTATAAACAATCAGTCAGTCACTTGGTTGCCGAGTTCGGGAGAGCACGCAAAAAATCAAAATACGCGGACGAGAAAATCGTAAACAAACGGTTGTAAATGTTGAAATTCAGCAAAAAAAAAAAGAAAAAAGTTTTTTTTTGCAGAAATCTTGTATTGAGCAAAAATAAAAGAAAACAAATTTGGAAAAGGCAATAAAATTATGTATTGTCTATGTGCTGCATAAAAACTGTTGGTGAAAACTTAATTTAATTAAAAAATATTTATTAATTTAAATAAAAATTTTAGCTACCCATTGAAAATATGGGGGGAAAAAATTCAAAAAGTGAAATACCTGTATAAATGATATTTTCTACATTTAATTTATAATATACATGCATACATTTATATGTGCATAAAAATTTTTTCCAAGAAAAAAAGTAAATAAAATTCTCATATAAACACACACACACACACACATAAATACAAATCATTAATCCATTAAGTCTCAGGAAAAAAGTATCACAAAAAGAGTGTAGCAAAAATCAAAAGCATCATTTTCAAAGTCAAACAACTGCAGGCACATAAAGAAATACCTGATTTTCATCAATTCTTATAAAAAGAAAAGCAGCTGTTAAATTATAGCATGTAAGTTGAAATGGAAAAACGCATAAATTTCCATTTAAATGTAGTTTATCAAGCATTTAATTATTTGGCTCTTAATTAGTTTTCTTTTCAATATCCACATTCTATTCAATCAACTCCAATCGAATTTTTTGTATTTACTAACGCATTTCCACTGCTGAACAACTAAAAACAACAACAAAACTTTTGCCTCCCAGAGAGATGCCACAGGTGCTGAATACACATCAGTCCATTTTACTTGTATAAAAATGCCCATGAAATTTTAATGAAGCATAATATTGCTAGCGACAGATGCGTAAGTGCGTAAATTAGTACGCCTGATGTGACCTTCAGGGATGGGAATGGCCGTACAGAATGATTATTAATTTATAAATTCTGTTTCTGTCCAAAACAATTAAAAAGATGAAATTATTCAAAATTACTTTTTTTTTTTTCGGTAATAATATTCGAAAAGATATTAACATAAACATGAATTTGACACTTTTATTGCTGATATTAGGCAGACCCAATTCGTAAGCAGTGGGGGGACAACAGTTTTTAAGGCTAGTTCTTGTTTTCAAAACATAACGTCATTTTGAAAATAAAAATTACTTTTAAATACATAAATCTTTTTTTAAATTAACCCTGTCAATTTATAAATCGATTTTTTTAGTCCCCCATGTTTCAGTTGTGGCCATCGTCGATATTTGAGCTGCCAGTTTCACGATTTTGAGCCTGTTCGAGCGTTCGCATGAATACATTTAAGATAAAAACTTACCCCCTAATTCATAAAAATTATAACAGGCTTATAAGACTGCTATTTGACATATTTGTATGGAAAATCTGTCAAATAAGAGCTTTATAAATCCGTTATAATTTTTATGAATTAGACGGTAAATTTTTAAATTTATTTTTGTTTTAAATGTAGTTATGCGAACGCTTGAAAGGATCCGAAAGCGAAAAATTAATTAAAAGTAATTTATTTTTATTAAAAAGTAATTTCCATTAAAAGTAATTTACGTAATATTTAATTACTTTTGCAGGCTCAAGTTCTCAACTCTTGGTTTGTCACTTTTCAATCAATATCAATTAAGTAAAGCTATAAAAATTTTACTTTTCTTTATTTAATTGATATTGATTAAAAAGTGACAAACCAAGTGTTGAGAACTTGGACCTGAAAAGGTCATTTAATATAATTACAGTATCATTGTTCAATGTAATTAAAATTTCAGTAATTTCTTTTTATTTTACAAATTTTGTATGAAAATTTGAAAATACGAAATTATTTAATAAACATAAAAATTTTTTTCAATAATTGAAAAAATAAACAAAAAAAATATCATTGCTTTGGTTAATGTTAATTAAGTATACAAACAGAAAGTAGAATTGCGTGAGCTTTGGTTGCCGAGTGGTTAAAGCGGCTGTGCCAAAATTGTGAAATTTGACACGTCCAAAGTTCATAGGGTGCTGATGAAGGGTGTTTGCTACCCAGAAACAGCCGGTTGTCCACCTAGCAAATAAATTTTACTTTTCTTTACTTATTTGATATTGATTAAAAAGTAGTGAAAACCCAAGGGTTGAACTTGAGCCTGAAAAAGTATATAAATGAAAAATGTATGATATTTGAAGGATATAATTAAAATAATCATAAAATAAATTAATATTACAAATAATATATTAGTACTATTACTACTCACAAAAATAATGTGCATAAAGTATGTGCGCATAAACTGTGAAGAGAATGAAAATATTGGTGCTTATTGGCCACTTTCATGGCCGCTCGGGAGCACAATAGAGATTGCTACGTTTTTGTTTTTTGTTTGCCACTTTTTGCATATTACGTAGCCATAATTTCGCCTATTCAGTGTTGTATTTGCATGGTCCAAAAGAATACAATATTGGCCGCATTTAAGGCATGAGACAATTGCTTTTGCAAACACATAATTGGATAAAAAAAAAGTTTTTTAAATATGGAGTATAGCGGAAATCGTGTAAGCCTACCTTCTCTAAACAGCTTTATGCGATTTATTTTTGCAATGCTAAAGTAGAAATTCAGTTTTCAAAAGAGAAAAAAAAAATTGGGAAAACCTAATTAAAACGCAAAAAAAGTAGTAGTTACCTGAATCTGTTTCGCATTTGATACAAACGATTAGCGATTAACGAATTAGCTACATTCACGTTAAAAGTAACTAGAAGTTGGTCCATAACATATTCTGTTTAATAGCTGATCTCTATAGAATTTTTGTTTGTTTTTCTTTCCTTTTGGAGCATTTTAGCACCTTTTGATTTCACAGCTTATACAATTTCCATCCCTGCTATAAAAGCAACACAATGCAACAAATCTCTGTGATCGCCTTTAAAAATTCTGTACAAAATACGATCTTAACTCAACTCAGACATCTGGCAACTCTGCAAGTAAAGTACCCATTATAGATAAATACACACATAAATGCACATTTGCGCCACCGTCTGGCGGTCTGAATTGTTTTAAATGAATTGTCTCACTTTATGCACTTTGCCCATCAAAGCACTGAAGTTTGATCTCTCCGCTATTTCCCCACTCACAATGTACATATTTCTCATTACTTTTGTTTCAAGCTCTCTAGTTTCTCAAGCACTTAACGAAAGTAGTCAAGATGCCTTCAATGTAAAACAAACGAAAATTTAGAGTGACCACAACAGTTAATATGTGATCGTACATGATCGTGCCGGCAGATAAACAAAACAAAAAAAACCGGGTTTGAGCATTGAACTCCCAAGCAATAAATAATTTCGCTATTTAAATTGACAAATTGAAAGTCAATAAGTAACGTTGAAACCTTTTCGTACACACCATGACTGTTTCACATCCACCACATCATTAATTGAAAATTTTTTTATAACAACTAAAAAAACTGTTTTGAATTGCTTTTAAAAAAAATTAGTAACACAGATTAAATTTTTAATAAGGGCTTAATTATTATATAATTGCTTCCTTCTCGTCGATTGCCATCACACTGATATAGAAAAACTTCCTTCTTTTACGACTGCTCTCTTTATCTCTCATCTGTAATTAACAAATTTAAATTCTTGTTCGCATTTTTATGATTTATTTTTTCTATCTACAAATTAACATGATTAGTGTTTTCCTTTCTCATGAGTCATGACGATTAGCGAAGAAAAGCAATGAAACTAAAATGTTAGACGACCCCCCGTCGCCCATGAACCGCCACCACCCAGAGCTTGATATATGTATTATATCCTCTGATTAGTTGAACTTAATTGAAAAAGATTGAATTTGATTAGATAAATAGCAAACAGATTTCGTCATAGTAAACTAAGAACTACTTAATTGTATGCAATAAGAAAGTATTCAAGCAAAAGTTGGATAGAGTAGAAAGAAGCGCAAAGGTATTGCGACATGAAGGAACATGCATGTGCGTGGCAGAGCACGTTAATCAAATTATTTGTTGGTCTCAATGTCAGTAAATTAAGCAAGTGCTGAAATTTAAATGCTCTTTGGAACTCAACTATCAAATAGGCGTAGAAAAAACACAAACTAGCTTGTACATCAGCGTTTTGAGCAGCCCTAACCGCGTTAAAAACGTAACAGAGCAAATTTTAAGTTGATATCGAAATTTTAATTGAATTTAAATTTTTATATTAATGTTAACTTGTAAGTGATTGGCATTAATTTTCACGTTTTAGTCTAACTTTACAATTAACAATTCAAGTTTTCAACTTTAACAGGCTTTAGTTCGATTTTATTTCAATTCCAATTAACAGAAAAACACAGTGATAAAATCAGCATTGAAGAGCTCAATAGTAGAATGACTAAGCTCTGCTGCTTAAAATCAGTAAGCAATTAGTTGTGACCTGGATACGAAGCAATTTGGATGCTGATGAGCGTTGGAGTGGACATGAAAC
Source organism: Sturmia bella (assembly GCA_963662145.1). Lineage (NCBI taxonomy): Eukaryota > Metazoa > Arthropoda > Insecta > Diptera > Tachinidae > Sturmia > Sturmia bella. Next base: position 66,837,439 of record OY759170.1, on the reverse strand, counting down.
AGCCATGCTATGTTCCCCAGCCAATACCTTTATGTTTGTTGTCGTCTTTAAGAATTTTGGTCAATAGAAGTAAAATCGAACTAAAGCCTGATAAATTAATTAACGATTATAAATTGTAAAGTTCGACTACCAAGTATAATATTTTTAATAAATTTCCAAAATCTAAACTGTAAAATTAATTTACTTGCTGGTTACGTTTTGTTTTTTTTGCAATGAGAGCTTGATTTGTAAAAAAAAAAATAAAAATTAAAATTTGCAAAAAAGAATTAACAACGAAAAAAAATCGGAAATCAAAAACTGCAATCTACCAAAAACGTGACCACTGCTCTCTTGGTGACCTTTGTTTTGGCCAAGTAGATGCATGTACACCACTGAATCACTTAGATGCCACAACCAACACCAATGAGAAGAAAATCAAAACCAAAACATTTAACTTCACAAGAGCATATTTTAAGGTTATGTTTACCCAACGAGCGAATGAAATTTTCAAGCGAACAAACATTTCCTGCTGCAAAAATAAATTGCGAAAGCAAACAAAAATTTGCTCTAAGTTTTCTATTGGCTCGTTCAGCATACATAACCTCAAAACAGGCTCTGGTGAAATTATTGCTTATATGCATTATTTCCTGCTTTTTGCTTTTCACCTACGAGATGTACAACTTGTTTCTACTGTATTTTCTAAAATATTTCTTGTGTACAAAATTTGAAAGTGGAAACATTTAGAGAAGAAGACTACAAAACGACCTGCATTTGCAGATTTGTCAGACTTTTACCGTATAAGTTGTAATTTGACAAATATACCATACCAAAAAACTGCAAAGAAAATCATAGAAAACCCCCCGAGATGCACAACTTGTTTCTACTGTATTTTCTAAAATTTTTAGTTGTTTACAAGATGTATTTGTCTCAAATCAAATTCAACAAGTGGTCACGCTCTAAGGAATTTATTGCTTTTATGAACTTTTTCCTCATTTTGTTTATCGGCTACTTAAAGGTACAATATTTTCAGTTGTTTACACGATGTATTTGCTCCAAATAATATTCAAAGAGAAAGTAGTGGTCACTTTTTTCCGCAAGAATTTGTTTATATGTGACTGCGCCTGTACCCTTTGAAATGTTTAAAGCAAGTCTTGTAAGCACAAAATAGAATTAATCTATACTAAACGCAAATATAACATAAGCTTAAAAAAATTAATTTTTCAGAAGCATTTTTTTAAAGAAATTATTTTTTTTTTTTTGATTTTTTTTTAATGAAAAAAATTTAAATTTAAGCCATATGATACTAGCTCTAGATTAAATTCATATTATCATGAAAAAAAAGATCCAAGGGCATAAAAAAGTAAAATTTGCTTTTGGTTGGTTACATTATTTTGGCAGTCAGGGCTGAAAGTTTTATTTTATTTTTTATTTTAAGTAAATAAAATCCATCAAAATTAATGTTTATTTTAGCGTTTTATGTTACAACTTGATTAAAAAGGGAGTGACGATTTCGCTACTACCATGACAACAAACTTTAATTAAATTTAATGAATGGCAAAAAAAAACTTAAATGCGAATGTCCACAATTTCACAAGACAAATCCATTTACACTTTAATGGGTTTGTTCGTTATAAAAACTACCTGGTTTCAAGTGTCATTTTCGTTTAGATTGATTTGCATGAAATGAGCATCAACATGTTGTGCGGTCCTTTTGAAGCAGCTTCCTTCAATGAACTTTAACCTTTAAACGTGCGCATGTCTTAGAAAAAATAATAATAAAAAAAATAATAAAGAAAAAGGGAATTTTAAAGTTGTAAGTGTTTTTTTTTTTGAGTTTTTGCTGTGGCCGTTTTTATACACACATGCATGCACACTTATTTACTGGCGATTCAAAGAACAATAAGAAAAAGCCCAAATACTTTTGAACGATAACAGATTGAAATTATTAATTGCCTTCATTAAAATTCATTATCTTGGTTGATATCAACGATTATGAGTTTAGGAAAGAATTTTTGTTTGTTCTTTCTTTCTTTCTTTACTACAATTAATTAAATTTGTGTAACCATACTGTGGGCAACCATAAATCTTGCTGCTGTTTTTAAGCTGTTTTGCGACTTATATTTGCCAAATTTTTTTTAGCGAAACAAAGAAAACAAATGAGCACCAGGTGTTGTTAGTCAGCACATTAAATGATTGAAAGTAATTTTCCCCTTTAGCTTTTTTGTCACTTCGAAGCTACGAAATATTATGGTATATAATTATTATGATATGTAATTAAATTAAAATTTATTATGATATATAATTAAAACGAATTCTGCAGAAGCATGATTTTTTTTAAGATGCCACACCTTTAGGGGCGGCATAGTAATTCGTATATGTGTATAAAAATTAGAGCCGTTCTAAAATGGTCACTCAATTTAAGGCAAAGTTCCTTTAGTCCAAGAAAATACTAATATATTATGTAAATTATTGTCATAAGTGGCCTTAAAGTTGAAATGAAAAAGATTTTTATATTTATATATTGCCGAGTTTGATATTTATTTTAGAGAACAGAAGGAAAGTAAATATTTAAGACTTGTTACATGTGGAATAACTACGAAGCAGCGTAGCCACTGTGAAACCCATCAGCAATCGACTTGATGGAGAACTCAGCTTATGGTAAACTTCTTTACGGCAGAGTTTTCTTTTTCTATCAACTAAAACTTTTATTTTTATTGTCTGCATGATACAACTAACAAGGTAGCCTCGTCAGCTAAACCGTTAATCATCTGACTACCTTAGATTGTCAAGAGAATGCAGAGATGAAAGGCAGCCAAAACGAGATAGCAAATCCTCGTAAGCTCAGCGCATCTCTCTTCTGTAAATGTAGAAGTGGCGTCTTTTTGACTGTTTGCATAAGTTGTACAAAAACAAAATGCATGTTATTTTTATTGAAGTTGTTCTTATTGTAGCGAAAAGGTTACCTTATTATCATGTATAATGATTTACTAGACTTTTACCCCCTAATTCATAAAAATTATTACAGGCTTATAAGACTGTTATTTGACAAATTTTGTAAGGAAAATGTGCCAAATAAGAGCTTTATAAACCTGTTATAATTATGAATGAATTAGACGGTTAGTCTGTATGTATTAACCAAAGCAAAAGGCAAACTGAAGCTGGAGGACAGCCAATTCTAAGCCGCAACGCCTTCAATCAGCATCCAAATGTGCTCGAGATAAGTTTAAATTTTGGCTTTGATTCTCTTGATTTGAAATGCATCACTTTTTCTCTGCTTTTTTTTATATATTTTTTTATTTCTGCTGCTAAGCTTAGTAACCTTTTTAAACCGTATGAAATATAACACTAAACAACAAATGGAAAAAAATTTTCTGATCATAGCTGACCACTATCTTTTTTTGATGTGTTATGCCTATCTAACTACAAAAATCATTAAAAAAAAAATTAAATTCTCATTAGCTTTTTTTTAGAATTTTTTTCTAAAATATGAGATTTTCGTAAAGGTTGATCCAGACCTCTAGTCATACTTTAAAAACGGCGTGTCCAATTTTATCATGTAATATGTCAAAAAATGATAAACCAGCTTCAAGTTTTGCTAAAATCATTTTTTGGTGTCGTTAATAATTTTAGAGTTATTAGGAAAATAAGAAAAAAATAATAATTTTTTTTCTTGAAAAATTGCAAAGTTTTTGATTGTGGAACAAGAATAGCGGGAGTAGAGCCGGAGGAAATTAAGGAATTTGGTGAATGACAGGGAGCTAAACTGCTTAGGGTTAAATTGACGGAGCGCACAACAACCGTATAGTGGCTTAAGAGTACGTGGCAACACATGGGCATGTCTATACCCCTCCAATCAACCTAACCTATCCTATATTATCATAAGTTGGAAGTAAATTCAAATTAAAAAAGATGTGAATAGTTAAGTGCGGTAATACTTTTCTAAGGAATACATATTTATTGGCTGGGAAACCACCACGCAACTCGTTAACATCCACCAAATCGGTTGCAAGCTCGGTTTATGGTAAATATGCACTGTTTTATGGCAGCGATGCTGGGGCCACTCAACCAACTGAGGGAGTCTTTGATTTAATTTCCATCCACATTTAATTTATTATCCATTCCAATGGACAAAACCTTAAGAAAAAAATCTAGTCTTTACAGAATATAAAATGTATTCATTAATCTTTTCTGCTGCATTCGAACTCTTTAGTTTTTTATTTGTGTAAATTAAATTAATTTTGCCATAAAACAAAAGTGATTCGTGTAAGCGACACTTTATTGCCGCTGTAAATAATAAATGCTTAAATTACCAGGCATTGTTAGATTATACTGATAAATTATAAATTACTTATCAAAATTTACAAAATTATGATAATGAGATAAGCACAACCAACAGTGTCTTCTATGAGGGCATAATTAATTAGTGGAACAAAAAAACTAAAAATTGATTTTGTATGTGAAAGCATGACATGCAATGAAATGTGTTAATGTGTATTTAATGTACGAATATAAAGAAATTCGGAAAGAAATATTTTAAGGATTTTTTAGTCAAGTGTTTTAAGAAATAGCGACTCCAATTAGTATTCAAATAATTATGCTATTAAAAAGCTCTACAACTAATTGAATTAATTGAAGCTGAGCAAAATGCAACAAAAGTTGTTCGCGTGCGAACAACAATTCCAAGCAAATGATCGACTGTTTTTTAGGGTTCCGTACTCATCAGAGTAAGACGGAACCCTTTTACGGAGACAAGTACGTCCGTCCGTCCGTCCGTCACAGCGTCCATTCTCCGAAACGGTAAGAGCTGAAATTTTCACAGAATGTTGTTGTACCTTGCCGCTACAACAATAAATACTAAAACCAACAACAAGTCGAAAACAACCAGGTGTCCCCATACAACGAAAAGTTACAATTAGCTATAACTCTCGAGCCGTAAAAGATAGAGAGCTGAAATTTGCATAGCGTATGTATTTGTAGATGTTCCACAACAACATATACTAAAAGCAACAACAATCCGAAAACTACCAGGTGTCCCCATACAACCAAAAGTTACATTTAGCTATAACTCTTGAACCGTAAAAGATAGAAAGCTGAAATTTACATAGTGTATGTATTTATAGATGCTTGTCAACAACAAATGCTAAAAACAACAACATGTCGAAAACTACCAGGTGTCCCTATACAATGTAAAGTAACAACTAGTCGTTACTCTCGAACCGTGAGCGACAGAGGGAGGAAATTTTCACAATATGTGTATTCACATTTGCTCCACAATAACACTTGCTAAAAACAACAACAACTGTAAAACTAAAAGGTGTCCCTTCACAACGTAGAGTAATAGCCATAACTCTGGAACCGTAAGAGATAGAGAGTCGAAATTCGCACAGTGTATATATTCCCAGATGCCTTACAACAATAAATTACAAAAAAACAACAAGTGGAAAATTACTAGGTGTCCCCATACAACATAAAGTAGCTTTAAAAACAGAGAGATGAAATTTATAAAATATACATATGTATTCACATACGCCATTCCATACATACATTACACATACATACGTACGGAACCCTCAGAGTACGAGCCAGCCTCGTACTTGACTCAATTTATTTTTTTTTTTTTTTGGAAAACCCGGACATGTCGCAAGCGTATGTGAACCACTAGAACAGTGTAGCAGAACAGTCAATTCTGAGTGGTACACAACGATTTGTTTGCCAATTGTCTTCCAAGAAATCAGCAAAAACCAACCGCCAAAGAAGGTTCACTCTTCACCACGACACTGCAAGCTCTCACACATTGGCTCAAACTACTGCATTTTTGAGCACCCAAAACATCGCCGTGATGAGTCATCCGCCTTGACTTGACAGCGAATGACTTCTTTTTATTCTCATACTTAAAAAAAAAACAAACTGAAAGATCAACCTTCTTCGACTCCTGAAGAAGCGGTTGCTGCATTCCGAATTCATGTTTTGGAGATCCCTCTACCAGAGTGGCAAAAGTGCTGCGACAATGGGTTCAAACGCAGGCAATAGTGTACAGATCTTCATGGGGAATATTTTGAACAACAATAAAGTGATTTTCCATGATTAATACTTGTTTTTGTTCGTTAAATCTTTGTATTATTGCTAGATATTGACATTTTTGATTACTTTATTGGGATTTTTTTTTCAGATAAGTTTATTTATTTACAGTATTTAACATTTCATTACATACTATAATAAACACTATAAAAATTACATTAATACAAAGTCCCAGAAACGAGCTCTCTTGTATTTTAAATTATAATAAAAAAAATATTTTGGATAGTAGTATTTTATTATGTATTCCATAAAAACGGAATTTTTAAAAATTTTTTTGCAATGAAAATTTTTATAATAACATTACATGTATATAAGGCGAGGATAAAAAATAACTTATGTCTATGATTGAAAAAAGAAAAAAGTTTTATATTTCATTATATCTGTAGCCACCAAAATTTTTTGGTGTTTTTGAATCGCAACATGCGGATTTCTTTATTAAATATACTTTTGTCGTATCTACTTGAATTATTTAATAAATTGCAAGTAACTGCTTTGACATTGAAAAAGACTGGTACACCATATACATCTTGAATCGTACATAATGTATCCAAGTATATAAACGACTCAGGTGGACCGAAGCAATCTTCTAGTGCATTTATTATATAGTTAAAGTTTGCATAATACGGTGCCATTATTAAATTATTTATATGACATGAAGTACATCTACAAATGAAATTTCTGATTAGACTAATGATACAATTATCTATTCTTAAAATATTTGCCGTGTTATATAATTTTTTATTGGAAATATATTTCAAATAATTACTGTGTGGTGATCTAGATAACAACGTGCAAGCCCTCCGAACTGAGAAACATCATTACCAAAATTGCTTCGAACCCGGGCCATAACTAATTGCATATTATTTTGTAAGCACTAGCGCTTAGTCGTCCTTCCTCCTAAGCTCTTCATTACTGATTCTACATTTAATTTATTAATCAATTTTCATCAAATTTCATCAGTGTGTTTTTCTATTGATTGCAATATATTTGTTTAATTTATTTTAATTACTAATGTTAAATTTGCTTGTTTTACAAACTTTTTTATATTATATTTGTACATATCTTTAAGTCTCGCAATAGATATTGCTATTTTTTTCTCATCACAACTATTGAATTTTTGAAGGTCATTTCGTCAACCGAATACTGGGACAACCAAATTAAATTCAAAAAAAAAAAAAAAAATCGACATCTTAAATTTATATCAATTCAACATTCCAGCAACGTTTTCAGCTCTCATTACATTCGCAGTAAAAAGTGAATTATATATTATACAATGTTTTTTATTGCCTTCCCCAAAACAATTTGAGCAGGGTGCCAAAAACGGCGACAAAAGCAGCATTTGGTTAAAAAACAAAAATAATATAAATAAATACAATAAGAAGAGCAGCAAAATCATAATCATAAAAAAAAATATCACGAGCCAAAATTGAGTATGACTGACTAAACTACAATAAAAAGAACAAAAATGTATGTTATGACGTCACATGGAAAAACACTTTGTCGTAGTTGGAAACACAGACATTTCTATATACATATGTATGTAAATGCTTTATATTTGCAAAGACGTATTTGGGTTAAAAATGTATGTTAGTTTCTTTTTTACTTCCAGGTGCAGGCATGACCAATTGAATTATTCATTTTTAATTAAAAGCCTAGAAAAAAGTTTTTGGCCTGGATTCGAAGCAATTTGGGTGCTTCGTGTACCCCAGCTAATAAGTCTTCAGCTTTACTTTTCCTGTCTTCTATAAATTTGTTGATCACTCCAGTTTTATTACAAAAAAAAAACTTCATTATTTTAGGTTGAAAAATAGACCCTTGTTTTCTAGTTTTGCGGTCTTTATCAGCCGTCTATATGCCGCCGACATTTCATTGATGCTAATCAACTCATCAGTAGTTTCGAAAAATTCTTAAAAGAATGTTTGAAACTTAACTACTTATTCCGAAATCCCCAATGAGAATCAGAAATATTCCCATCAATACAGAAAACATTTTTTTTCGTCTTGCAACTCTTTTACTTTTCTTAATACTTCCATACAACGGGTTACCATCAGAAAACATTAAAGGTCTATTTTTAGACCCAAAATAATACATTTCCATTGGCTCTTATAGCAAAGAAATAATTAAGTTTATTTTTGGAAATTAATATTCGGGTCTGTTCTAGAACCCGATTCGGGTTGATTCAGCCTAATTCATAAATTGGTGTTCCCAATTCAGCATGTTTTTAGATATTCGAAGTTTCTGTTCGAAAAAATATTCTAAATGTCAAACACATAAACAACAACAGCGAAGCCGATGATAAAAGATAGCTTAACATACAAATAGTAGCCGGCGGCAAAGCAAAAACCGACGGTTAGCGATCGTCTAAGCCATGTTTTTACAACTACGCAAAAAAAATTTAAAAATTAAGTTAAAATATGACAAAAACTAAAACATTAATAGATTATTCTGAAAAAGCAGCTCTACCGCAAGCAGCAATCAGTCGCTCTTGACCGCGACGGGTGTAAGATTGTGAAATTACCGGCGCGTCAATTTGCCGGCTATGAGCACATGAACTACGATCTTTGACAACCATATGTTGTAAAAAGAATGTATTGTCGGACTATTACAATGGAATTTGACCACTAAATACAATCATATTAATATAAATATTGCTTAAATCTAACTAAATGTAGGAAATTTATTATAATTTCCTTTAAAATGTCAATTTTTCTTTTTCAATAAATTCTGATTGCATTAAGCATTAGCCCAAAAAACATTGACATATCACACTTTAATATGTAGGGAAAACTTTTGTTTTCAAACATGAGCAAAATTTTTGTATTTTGGTTTTGCGCAACTGCCATTTGACAAAACATACAAAATTTTTGGAAGAAATTAAAGAAAAGGTCGTTTTTATATAAAAATTTTATTAACAATATTATTCAATATTTCGATAACAATTTGTTATCATCTTCAGGATAATAATTACAAATATTATTTAATTACAAATATTATCCTGAAGATGATAACAAATTGTTATCGAAATATTGAATAATATTGTTAATAAAATTTTTATATAAAAACGATCTGAAGCTGTATTAAATAGTTTTTTCAAATAATTAAAAAGATCAAATAAATATTATATATTTATTAAAGACAAGGTTTTTTTTACTAATAATTGTGTGCAAAGTCAACTTTTTTTTATTATATTTAATAAAAAAAAAAACACTTCAAATTAAAAGAGAAAATTTAGTTTTTATTAAAAAAATGTATCACTTGCATGAATAAAAGCCGATTCTATTTACTTTCACTCACCCTATAATACTCCTATTGAAAACGAATAAAAACATGGGGATTCGGATTGCAGAACGCCAAAAATTCTAAAGTAATCCATTTTAGAGTGAATTCGGCTTCTAGAACAGACCCGATTATCTCAATTTTGAGGAAGTTAAGTCGAACTCAAGCCCGATAAAATTATTTAAATAAGTTTTTTTTTTCCTAAATGAAAATAAAATAATATTTATGAACAATTGCTCACTCAAATGAAAGTGTTTTATCTTCGCAATGTGTGATGCGCTGCTAAAATAATAATTCTTTAATTACAAAACTTTCAAAACAAAAAACCTTTAAAAATGTTATTTTCCAAAGCGTCGCGGAAATATGAGTAAGATAAGATGAAAGTGATGGCTACCTGTTGAGTTTAAGGACTCATATCTCGCTGTAAAGTGAGATCTTAAAATATCTAAAAGTTGGAATTATAAAAAATTATTTTTAATATGTCATCCAGTGAATTTAATTATTTATGAAATTAACTTTCATATTTTCATCTCCTTTTTATCCAGTTATCAGTAAGCATTAGCAGCAAAATATTTCTCACTAAAAAAAATCCCATCCCTGACAACTTGTATGTTCTGCCAGTTCGTCCATTATTAATTTTTATGTTATTTGCTTTTTACACAATGTACCAAAATAAAATGCTTGAAGAAGACACACAACTGCAACTTGTTGTGTGAAAAACAAGAGGAATTATTTGAAAAGAAAATCTAACAAAGCATTTCAATATGAAAAGGAAGACGGACAACAACAATAGCAACAATCATAAGCGAAAAATTGATGACGTATTTGAAGTAGAGCACTACTGACTACATATGACGTCATTAAATTTTTAGAGGGAAAATAAAGAAAATAATGGAATTTCAACAAAATGAGACGCAATTTGAAAAAGAGAGAGAGAGAGAGAGAAGGGGGCAGAGAACTCAATATTTGACGGTGATAGAACAAGAAGCAAATTTCTAAGGGTTGTAATAAAATGAGGTTGCCACAAACATTGCGATGAAAAATCGCACAATCACAAAAAAGTTTGTTCGAGAAAATCCCGGTTAAAGTCCTATAAAATGAGAGTAAATAAAAAATACTCTGAAAAAACTTTCAATGCTTTAATTAATTTCTTATGCCATAAAATATAAAAACCCTTGAAAAAGTCGACAAAAAAATCGACGAAACGTCGGGTACAACAGTAATTAAAACTTTGTTTTAGTTATGAAAGATATTAGGCCTTATAAGCTAAACCAGAAATGGAACAAAACACGTAGAAATTGCTCAATTTTCCTGGAACACAAGAAACCACATTTTAATTGCAAACAATTTTGAAACAGCTGTTCTCTCATGAAAATGTTTAAGTATAGACAAACATACCAATATGCATATATCAATGTTCTTAAGTGCCCAAGACACGCTCAATCACGGCAGCTCGATACCAGGTAGCCTTACAAGCCCAGCTGACTACTGCTTTTTTAGCTTGTAGAACTGTCAAAGTACACAACACAAACACACATACGCGAACAAATGGGCGGCAGTAGTTCAAGATTGGTGGAAATAATCTTCAACTTGTGTTGAAGACTACCTGATATCGAGCTGCCTTGCGCTCAATAAACTCGTCACACGTCAGTTTGATTGTGTGCGTGTCATTTATGTAAATCATTTGCCGTATACATAAAATAAAAGACGGCAAACATTATAATTTTTGTGTCTTTGTAGCGTTCGTTTCTATTATGCCCTCTGGTGTTGAGTTATTTTTGACTGGTACTGTTTTGTCTCGCACAAAAATAGTTTACAATAAACCATAAAACGGCTTGTTTTTCCATTACTTCGACAATTGCATGCCTACCAAATTACTCTTTTTTTCGTTATGAAGACTTCAACTAAAAAAAATTAACAATTTCTTTCTCGCACTCGAATGATTTTGTATTCTGGAATGCATTTTTCCATGTTTATGGACACCTTTAAAAACTAAGTTCTCCTGTAGTAAACTGAAGAAAGGCATCTACAATTTAGCAGGAAGTCGCTTCTTTTGCCTACTATTGTATTGAGTTGTGCATGCAACAAGGAATCAAATTTATTGTGGAACGATATTCGGTAAACCAACGTGTTTTAATCGTTAAAATATTTTATTAAAATCAATCATCAACTACTGTGACGATGAGAAAGTTATGTGAAATTCTTGGGAGGCACAACGTGCCAATAACGTGCACTATTTATTGTGTGGTGAATGATTTCGAAGAGCTGCAAGATCAGCTGAAAACATTCTGCTGCTCAAGAAAGTGTTCAAAGCAATCCATCAACCTCAATTCGACCCCGTGCTCAGGAGCTTGGTCTATAAAGAATAATTTTGACCACAATTTCGCTCAAAGATTTGCATTGTAATGAAAAATGTACTCACAAGGGCTCGCATTTGTGAGGCTAACAGAGGCGGACATTCATCTGATATTATATTTCATACATAATTGCTGACATTAAGTAAAACATTTATATATATATATATATATATATATATATATATATATATATATATATATATATATATATATATATATATATATATAAGATCTGTTCTCTTTCATTTAATCAAAAAATTTAAACAAACAGAGTAGTATACCCTCCCGGCGGACACCCGGTATATTCTAGTATATTCGAATATACCTGAAATTTATCAAATATATTCGAAATGGCATTTGTTTGTGCGAAATATTTCGAGTAGGTTCAAATTATTTCGAGTACACTCGGGTATGTTTAAAATGATTCAAGCACAGTTGAAGCGATTCAACTATATTCAAAATATTTCGAGTATACTCGTATGCAATCAAAATGATTCGAGTATATTCAATTATACTCATGTACTGATATAATCATGGATGCTTGCTGTTTCTTTGGTTCATGTTGAGCTTGTAGTATTTGCAAAGTCCGATTGCGCAAAACGTATACACATTTCGTATAAAAAGTGAACGGGTTTAAAATTGTTGGCATATGGTCTTTCACCGACTTATCACCACTTTTCAAGTTTTCATTGCAAACGAATTGGCAAAAAGGTAACAAACATAATTTTTATTTGCCAGTTTATGCTGATGAATGAACTGCATTTTGAGAAAATAAAAATCACTCTGGCATTCCTGCAAGCTGCTCAAATACAGAGATACATATGTATGTGAGGCAAAACAGTAGCTCATGATGTTGTTGTATCTCTTGTTGTTGCACAATCATTATTTTGTTTAGTTAAAATCGGGGGTTCAAACAAAAAGGTGCAATTTAAAGGCAAGCGGAAAAAAATAATGCGATTTGAAATACTAAAAAAAGAATTGAGACAATACAAGGAAAAAGTTTTATGCAAAACTTTCATTTATGTCTAAAGAAGAATTAATAAGCTCAACCAAAAATTATTATCAAAAATAGTTTATTATACATACGAATACAAAAAATATATAAGAAAATCTAAAAGAAATTAGATAATTGTGTCCTTAAACTTGTGATTAACAGTGGTATAAAAAAAAAACCAGAAAAACGTAGTTGTTTTTCTTCCTTTTTTTCAAGAAAAAATTTTATTAGAAAAATTGGTTTCGTTTTCTACTGCTGCTGCTGGTTGTTGTTTGTTGCCCACATATTTTTGGCACATGCGTGTATGAGAAATACATAAAAAAAAAATACAACACAAGCCAGCAATGAAATAAAAAAGTAAAAATTTACGTTTTAATTGGATTACGATAGCAACGACGACGACGACGACGACAGCAGCAACCAACAATAACAACAGTTATCAATGCACTGAGACACAACATCACCAGCAACATTTCCAGAGAAGAAAACCATAAGAAGAGTGTATGTATCACAAATGAACGTAAAGCAAAAATAGCAACAACGAAATATTTTACATATTTCAGTATTTTTGTTGGAGAAGTTTAAAAACGGTATCTGTATGGCATTTTTGCGCCCAGAGCAACAGCAATTATTTACTTCAAAATACATATTTTGTCCTGCTGACATTGGCTTTGGCCAAATTGTGTTGGGTAGCAAAAAAAAAAAAAAAAAAAAAAAAGTTAAATAAAATATCACTCAAAAATTCAAGCACAATTTTAAAGCTTGAAATCTTATCACATCGAAAGACCAATGAATGACAATATTTATCGCAGGACAATATATAGCACAATCATTTTGGAGTTAACTTCTTGTTAGTACATATGTATGAAGTAGTTTTCAAATAACCTGTTAAGCGTTTTCATGCAACAAAGTCCTCATGGACTTTTAGTATATTTTTATGATGCAGTAGAAAAAGTAGAGGTCCACGCCATAGTGCGGGGGAATGCTTGCATTGGAATCTATGTAGAGTATGCTTGACTAGCAGCTCCACTACGACGCTCATTAGCACCCAAATTGCTTGCAATCCAGATCGTGTTTAATTGCATACTATTTTGTAAGCAGCAGTGCTTCGCTATTTAATCTTATTGATCAACTAATCATTTTATCGTTGTGTTTTTCTGTAGAGTGGAATATATTTTTATGTACTTTCACCAACCTGCAGTTAATTTCCAATTGATTTTTGGGTTTGTTGCCGGGCCCAGCGATTATTAAGCATTAATATTAACTCTAGTCGAACTATATGATTCACAATTGATAATAAAAATTTATCACACTTTCCAATTTTATCACAAAAAACTCTTTCTCAAGTTTGAGGAAATAAAAATCGATCTCAAACTCGACGGCTTAATTGCAATGACTTACATTAATGGATGTGCACAAAAAAAATAAAAATTATATCTTGAGCTGGGGTACAGCTAGCTGTTTCGAGGCCGCCACATACTTCTGATACAAACATATATTGCTTCCAGTGTATAAAAATTTTTTAAAAACTGTTGACGCCTTACAAAACTGCCTCAAAGCAGGAGCAAATCCTTGAATGCTAATCATGGAAACCATATAATCCCTTAAAAAAAATTTATTTTATATCAAGCTGCACAGCGCATCCTTCTTCGCTTATAAGGATGCAACTGTTTCAGCGATTGAGCTTTTTCTTGCAAAAAAAAAATCGACGTCTTAATTCTCGCAACAAAAAAAACTTGCTCGCTGAAACCATGGCACCCTTGTAAGCCAGAAAGTATGCATTAACATATGTAAGTATGACAAAATATATATATATATGATGTTTATGCTTCTGGGGTAGTATGAAATAAGCTAATAATCAGCGCAGCTAAGAGACCTACCAAATGGGAAATTGCGAATAAAAATCATGTGATGTCGAGCGGTAGCACATAATCAAGCCTGCTTCCAGGTAGACCGATATTTCTGCTGGGTAGTAAGTACCATAGACAAAGCACATCGCACTATAGAATATTAATATTCTACATACCTAAAACTGACTGACAGTCGCTGCTTTCCCCCAGTATGTCTCAATATTTTTATGGCATAAAAAAAACCTGCCTGCCTGCGTACTTTTAATCTGACCCACTTTTTCAGGCTCTTCAGTCTATTTGAAGTTCAATTTGCACAACCACTTTATTTGACAAATATGTAATACTAGATTCGTATGCCATAACTGGAGGTCAATAGAAAAGCGTTTAAAAGCTAATGCCCATAATTACATGACTTAAATTTGCAGATAAAAAGTGATAAAAAGTCTTAACATTTTAAACCATGTTTGACGTTGTAAAAAATTATGGCAATTTTTTGAGGGAAGGAAACCAGTTGCAAATAAAAAAGGAGTTTTTAATATAAACACTGTGGCTACCAGCAATTAAAAATGCCCAAATTTACAAAAATAAACACAGATGTATTAAAAACGCACCAACAAAAAGAAAAGCCGGCAAAACAGTTAATCATTCGTTTTGTAACTTCCTTAATCCTTATCCTGTGCTTCAAAAACGAAACGCGTATGACTTTATTTGATCAATTTTGGCCCATATGAAATAATCTTACATTCAGCCCAATCAAGAATATTCTCAAAGAATTTTATTCCTAAGGAAAATACGTTTCTCGAGAAAAGATTCCTCCAATCATAAATTACCTGAGAAACAAAAAAATAAAACATTTAAGTTGGTAATATCGAAATTTTTTATAGGAAAAATTTAAAAAAATATGTTTTTAAAATACCTATTTTTTCCTCCGCCGACTATTTTGCCCCTTCGATGTAGCTAAAACCGGGAAGGTTAAAAAAATTTCCTAAGGAATTTATCAACATAATAAGAGGAATGGGAAAAAACTCTCACGGAATTATAACTCATGATTGGGCTGATTATTTTTTTCTATAATCATGAATGAGTTTTAAGTAAATTTCTTACTCACTATTCCACTATCGCTCTGATTTGGTGGAGAAGTATTTTTTTAGTTCTGAGCCTGGTTCTAAGCTGCTTTGAAAACTTTTGAGCACGTCAGCTTAATGTCATATTCGATCTATAACACATTTTTTTTGTTGCTTGTCAGTCTCATATCACATAAATGTGTTTTCCATACTCTCTATTCGACTTCAATCAGATCGATTTTTTTATAGGTATATATTCAAAATGTTTTTTCCATTATCGAATAGAAAAACATATGTATATTTTTAAAAGTTGAATAAATCAGAGTTAACTACTGTTCATTTGTCTTTTTTGGATCCTACGGCACTGATCCGGTCAACAAAATCTAACGCAAACTCTTCAATATTTCAGGGCTTCCAGTATAAATACATATTTTTTTTTAATAAACACAAAACTGCGAAGCTTTTTGCTTGCCTGCAGAAACACCCAGAGCCTTCGTCAGAAATCGATCCTGTCAATTCATTAACGAAGAACGGAGAAAAAAAAACACAAATCCACGAGCAGACCTATTATGAATTTAATATTACGACTTTATGTATACACAATGTTATTTATAAATTTATTTACACAATTTATTTACTACCAATTATCTATACAATCCTCAGCTTTCTACAAGCACGAAACAATTACATATTTAAATAAGCCAGTAACCATAGGCGCGTTCCCCTATTACGTATGTATCTGCACCTTATTCAATGGATCACAAAAACACCGTTCGCTCTCATCAAACGTTCAACCTGCACAGGTAAACAGTATGTTAAAATATGTATTTTTAGAGCTTATGACAGCCAGGATACTTCCCCATTTCCAAAACGACACTCTTGCATAAAGCACTTATGTTTTTCTGCTTTTACTTTTGCTGGTCATATAATTGAATGCAAATAATTACTTGCTGGTGCAACGCACAAACAGGCAAACGAATAGAAAATAGATGTCGTTAGAAAAGTAGGTTGATTTAAAACAACAATGGCACCACCAAGATGTGCAATAAAAAAAAAGCATCTCAAAAAGTTGTTGCCTTTTGTGCACCAACACACATGGCCGTGTGTCTGTTGTGATGGCAGTTGAGTCTTATTATGAAGCAATTTTCTTGCCTTCTTTTTTCTTTCTTTCTTTTTTCTTCTCTCACCAACACAAAAATGCAACACATCTACATGTGTTTAAAATTATATCCTTTGATGTTAAAAAATAGAATATGATTTTGCTACTGTGTAACACATAGTGCAAGTGACATTTAAACAATGTAGATGGGTGTTTCAAGTTTTTATACGGCATGATGATATGAATACCAATATGTATTCATAAATTATTGGTTTTAAATTCAGCCATAATGTTGCCAGTAGAGGGCAGGCGAAAAGAGTTTTTTAAATAGTTTGTAGTGATGTATTTTAGAAAAAAAAAAATTGGTTCATTGTTATATTTTCTTTAAGAAGAGGACTCTAAGCTTGATCCGAGTCAGCCAGTCGTGCACATTTACATGATCACACTTAAATTCCAGGCTGGAATTTCCAGCCATGTATGTTCTTCACTTCATTAAAATCGACGTTTTGAAAGATCGCATTGGAATTTTATATTAGACGTGGTTAATGACTATGAGACTATCAGCCCAATTCTAAATATTGCCAGGAAATTGAGTTCGTTGGGAATTCAGTTTTTGCCAAAAAAAAAAAAAAAAAAATCCAATCCTCCTATTCTTAACAATTTGTTAGAAGATCAATATGCAGAGGGAGTTTTAAGTATTCGAAGTCAGCTGTCTTCTGTGCACTGAAAAGTTGGAAATCAAATTTGGAAAAAAAAATTTTTTTTACATACAATTACCCCCAATTTTTGACTTGGATTTTAAATGCCATTTTAATTTTAATTTGATTTAAATACAAAATTGAGTCAAACAGTTGCTATTTAAATCCAATTTAAACGGCCTGCCATGCCCATTTAAAATCGATTTAAGTTTTTCGTACTGCCATATGATTTTGACAGTTTGGTTTTGTTCTGCAAATTAAGAAAATTGCACATGTTTTTTGTTTTGTTTCATAATTTGATTTTTTATTATTTCCAGAAGGTAATCAACTTCTGTGGCAGTGAAATTGGGAGTCATTTTATCACTTTTGCTACTCATTTTAATAATTTTTACAAAACAATTTATTATTTTCTAAACTTTTCACAATTTCACTTGCTTCCAAATTTGTTTAAACAGCTGTTTTTATTGAGTTATCGATAATTTTTTGACACTTGAATTGTGCTGCCGTATTTTTATTACAATTAATTACCAAAAATAATTTTAGACTGTAAAACAGAAAGCTATTTTAAATCCAACTTAAATTTTAAGGAAAATTTACTAATTTTGTATTTAAATCCCAAGTCAAAAATCGGGGGTTAATGTTGAAAGTAAATATTTTACTAAATGTATTTGGCGGTATGTGATTCTTCCTTTAATTTACATTCAAAATACCTAAGATCTCCTGGGGACGAGTTTCCCATTACAGAAGTTTTACTCTAAATAAGAGAAAAGAGAGGAGAGGAAGAGAGAAATTTCCCAGAGAGATTTTTTTCAGAATACGAGAGTTGGGTATAGAGAAAACAATTCCCAGAGAATGATTATTTACAAGAGTTTGAAGAGGTCACAAGCTTATTCAACAGCTTTGTAAAGAATAAGTAAGAACAAGGCACCTCGATACCAGGTAGCCTGAACAACTGTCAAAATGCACAACAAAAATGCGAACAAATAGGTGGCAGAATTACAGTATTTCTACCAACAAAATGCATGAAATGTTTGTTGGTGTTGTGTTGATTGGCCTGGAATAAGACAAGTATTAGTGTGGAACATATTAACTCTCTACTCCGCCATACCCTCCACTTTTGGCTCAACCCATTACAAAAAAGCAACCCAGCTGATTGCTGGAGAAAAATATGGTCGTTGTTTTAGCTGATGTAGTGGTTTAATATGTTCCACAAAAATAGTTGGCTTAATATTTCCCATTAAGCAGCTGGATACCATATGAACTTAGATGTAAGCAGCATGTAGCTTCACATGGCGCTATGCTGCACAAACAAGCAAATAGCTTTCATTCCCCTTAATGAGAAACTTCGATCTGATCTTTAAAAACGACCACAAACCGAATATATTTATTTACTTCTCTTAAAATAGAGCTTTTGAATTAATTACTTTTGATATTGAAAATATAAAAAAAAAAAAGAAAAAACTTTTCAATCTAACCTCGTAGCTGCTCATTAAATAATGATTGAATAATAAAGCAGCAAATGATGAGCACATTATACATGTGTATTTTATAAGTACTTCTTCTTCATCGATTCATAACCATATTCCCCCAGCTGCACGACAGCACAAGTGATTGAGCGTAGAAATAATGTTTATAATTTTGATAAGAGAATATCAAAAAGAAGAATCCTTACCTCATTCTTCTAGGATAAACAATGACATGTTTTAGTTGTTAATTTAATATTCTGAAAATAATTAAAATGTTCACTTTAAATGTTCTGACATGAACAATGACAGCACATTAAAGCATAATTAAATATAAGGGGAATTATTTAAATAGAAAAAGATGTACAAAGCAAAAATACAGTTAAACAGAAGGATTTTTATTTATTTTTATTTCATTTTATATTTATTATAATTAAAATTACAATAAACCTTAAGGCTAAAGCACTAGCAACTGTGGCTATCGGCTTAGAAACAGAAGGATTATTTTATTTTTTAAGTGGAGAAGTGATCTCTTTTTGCGTAACGAAAGCCTGAGAGTATGCAACACTAAAACGATATGACAGCGATAGATCTTTCGAACGCCATTATGAACTGGTTCAGAAAAAGTTCAACCTAAATTAGCTTCGCACGCGTATTACTGCCGTCTGAAATATATATTTTGTATGGCAAAGGGTGGTTTGGCGAGCGAAACTGATATCGATAGGTCTTTCGAATGCCTTTTGAATGTACATTATCACCGGTTCATATAAAGTTCAAGCTAAATAAGCGCCTCGTGTGTATTATTGCCGTCTAAATGATCCATTTTCGATGGCTAAAAGTGGTTTTCGAAGCAAAAAATACACTTGACACGCTAATTCAGAATGGTCTAATGAACATTTTTAATTGAGGCAACATTTTATTTTTTGACGAAATAAATTTTCTGTTCACACATAAAAAATTTAATTAATGCAATAAGCAATTACCCGTCTACCTTCACTTCAGTTGCCAAAATTCAGAAAGCCTTTATATAAACAAAAACAGTAGAAGAAATCTGGTTGGGTAATTATTAAACCCTCAGCTGCTATTGTAGTAAATTTTTGCTCCCTAAAATATGCCAAAGTAATACAAACACTCACCTTTTACAGTGCTGCATTTTAATTTTACTCAATATTTGAAACAATTTTGCACTAATATCCTGTTCAGATAGACCTTCTCAATTGAGTCAATACTCTGTTCATTGACTTGATTATTTCTCTCTTCACACATATACAATTTAGTTAACGCATTAAGTATTTTTGACAGTTGAAAAAACAAAACTATCTAAACGTTAGTTGTCAAAATCTCAAATAGTCTTTATATAAAAAAAAAAGAAATTAAAAAGATCGTGGGAGTTATCAAAGCTTCAGTTCTTATCGTAGTAAATTTTTGTTCCAAAAGCTTACTTTTTACAGTGTTGCATTTTAAATTTACTAAATCTTTGAAACAATGCTGTACTCTAATTGAACAATAATTTATTGCTTCTTTTGTATGAAATATTGAGATCAAAAATGGATTTTATTACGTTAATCGCTTTAAGTGGTACACGATATTATAATGATTCATTCCAAATACAAAAAAAAAATTATTCATGTCTCCCTGCTATTTTCTTGCGTCTCGCGTTACCATTTCGCTTCTTTATTGCAACGTAGTCATATCTCGAAACAAATTAAACGCTTTAAGTTCTCAAGGCAACATGAGCGGACAAGACGTCTTTTATTACAACTTCGCTTTAACTTGAGATATAAAGCCGAAATTTTTTGTACGCATAAAAGAGATGTATGCCTAATAGTTATCTCCATTCCCTGAAATCTTTTGGGAATTTATTTCGCTAAATGAGGCTAAAGATTTCCATGTTTTAGACTTATAAAACCAGCGCATAAGGGATTGTTGTTATGATTTAGGTTTAAATTGAGATATAAGGCTGAAAGTTTCCGTATAAAGAAACAATTTTCCGTAAGCTTGAAAATTTTGGTTTTTTGAGATATGACAACGTTGCAGTAAAGGATCGTTTTGTCCTAGATCTGTTTATGCACATTTCTGTCTGCAACAATATTTGGCTCTGACATCAAATAGAAGTTGTAACTTTTCCATCCCTGATTTTTAAGCAACAAATTTGCAGCCATTGAAAAGCGTAAAGAATCCCATTTTAGTTCTATGAAAGATCTTCTTAAAAAAATATTTATTTTTATAACTAAACAAAAAAGTGATTAAGCTTTAGAAAAATTAAAATTCACTTTCGAATACAACAAGAACAGCAAACGAAAGAGAGTTACCATATATGATTTTTATACTACATTGTATATGAATTTTGATTTTTTAAAAGCTGTTTAACTTTTTTGTTAAATAATAAAAAAAGACAATAGCTTTTGAAAGAAAAATTGCCTAAAATTAAAATGGCTTTACTTACGTTTGCAAATAGTTGCCTTGTAGTGAATAGAAATCAGGGATGGGTAAGTCGCAACTTCAATTTGATGCTAGAGCCATTAGATAGCTCAACCAATAGTATATAAAATTTAATAATCAAACTGCAAATGGCAACACAGTGCATCAAAGAGTTTGGTGAAAGACAAAATATAAAAAAAAAAATTTTTTTTGAACCGTCTTTCACTAATTTTCAATCCTAAAAGCTGACTTAACTTTTTTCGAACCATTCTAATGTGATGTATACATATTTACATACAAATTCTTCAAACATCTTTTGTAGCAGACAACCTGTCATTCAATTATTTGTTTTATTTTAAATAAATCAATTTCTGAACACTTATTATAATTGAAATACGAAACATTCACAAAATTGTTTTGTTGACTTTGTTCCAAAATTGTCAAAAAAAAACACAAATAACTAAATCTACACGTTAAGTACAACATCCAATTAATATTGCATGACAACATATGACTAAACTTATTGATTTTATTGTTAAGTTCGTCGGAACATTAGATCAACTCACTTCCAAAGAAAAAGTTCAAGGAGAAGTAATAAATTACAAATGTTATCTGCTTAACAGTGTTTTATTTTCTTAGAAAATTGTAGTGATCAACTGTAATTTATTTTATAGGGCTTTAGTTCGATTTTTACAAGACAAGAAAAGTTAAAAGAAAAGTTGAACACTTATTGGCTGGAGAATATGCCATGGCTGTTACACGTTCGCCACGATGATCATCAGTAGGCAAATGGCTTCGAACCCAGGCCATGACTAATAATTCATAATAATTATTGTAAGTTTATTAAGCTGTTATTTGTCGTATTTCTACGGAATATTTGTCAAATAAACGTGTAATAAAACTTCAATAGTTTTTATGAATGTGGGTGTAAATGTATACTGGTTTATTAAGCCGCACCGCTTAGCCCTCTACTACCTGAGTCCTTCATTAAACACAGTCCTATATCTAATCGTATTGATTAACTTTCGATTTTATCACTGTATTTTTACTGATCATTAGCAGCCAATTTGCTTCGTATTCAGGTCGTAAATAAATTGCATACAGTTTTTAACAAAGAATAAATCTGCTTCCCAAAAAAAAAGGCAGAAAATCAAAAAGGCGCCTCGGCGCCTTTTGGTTATGAATTGGCTGCTTAAATGACTGCCACAGGGTCTGAGTATTTCTGCAGGCAAAAAGTTTCGTAGTTTTGTTTATTTAAAAGAAAATATTAATCAGTCCAAAAATCAATTTTGCAAATTATTGCTTATGATCTAATATTAATTAAAAATTTCCTGAAGATGCCAACAAATTGTTGGCGAAATATTGAAAATAAATAAATAATTGTTTAATATTATTTTTTATAAAAAAAAACCAAAGATCAATAGCTTGAATAATTAATATAACATTAATTAAAAAAGATAATGTAAAATTTTAGCTGGGGTACAGCTGACAGGCTTCAATTTGATTTAAAACATACTCTCCCCGGCCTCAAATTTATAGAGGGATTTGAGTTAGAAAATGTTGTTTCAAATATTTCAATTTATTAAACACTGAAACGAGGGTCTTGTTGTTGATAAGTGTTTATTAAATGTATAGATATTTTGTATTTATGACTAAACTTTTCAGACATTTCTGCTTAGTAGAGCCTAACGGTCTAATTCATAACTTTTATGAATTAGACCTTTAACATTTTTTGCATGTTTCGACCTGATGCTAAACAATGTTACCTGAACAAATATTAAAATGCTTCCAACGTTCTATAGTTGGTTCAATAAAAAGTGGTATCATGAAACAAGCAGACCACTATCCAGCGCTTTCTTTATCTTCCTTATTAGCAAACGTTTCCAGTCGCGTTTGAAAACAGCAAAAAAGCTGAGAACATCACATTTTCGATTTGACCGTAATTAACTTTTCATACATAAAATACACATGATTGTATTTAACACATTTTCCCCCACTCTGCCCTCCCTGGTTGTGATAAGAATGTGTGTCCTGTTACTTTTTTTTCATTTCTTCTCACCACCACATTTGTTTTTCTTCGTATTTTTAAATAGCAAATAAGTAGTAATCATTATGGTGCGAGACAGTAGTCACATGCCTCAATGGAAATGATATTAAGTAATTGTGGAAATAAAACCATTTTTATGTTTCAACCAACTACGAACGAACGCAACATGATAAAAGCCTTAAAACACAACAAAAGCACCAACCGAATGACAAACGCATGCGAGCACACAGGGAAAATTTAAAACAATATGCATACATACATGCAAATAGTGGAAAACATGACCAAGAAAATAATATGGCAGCTATAATGCTAAAATAGTAAAACGAGGTTGGCATGATAAGAAACCAAAACAAAAAAAAAAAAAAACAATTAGACAAAAATTCTCAAAAAGAGTTTTTGCAATATCGAATATTCAATGCGTGAGTTAACACCGACAACAACTACACTTAAAGGCATGAGGAAAAGGGATGACGATCGTAATTAGGAAATACCGATATGGTAATAAATAAAGGGATGACAATCGTAATTAGAAAATACCGACAGTGTAATAAACTATTATTACCACGACGCGACGACACTTTACTAAAGATAAGATTTAATATAAAAAATACACCTAAAATAGGAAACAGTTTTTTTAGTTTTAAGAATATTGAATAAAGAGCAGCACACATGGGTGCTACAAAAAACATATATTCCGGAGCTTACAAACGGTATAAGTAACTTATATACAGTCGTATTCGGATAAGCACACACCTTTTAAAAGCCAAATTCGCTTAAGCAAAACTGAAAAACAGCTTTGAAAATTTCCCCAACATTTTCTTAGTACCTTGATTCGTTTAAAAAAATCGTTTAAGTGTAAAAACAAAAGATTTTGTTTGACAAAACAAACATCGCATAAAAGATGTGACACCTTTTCTTTACCGCCAACAAAATATCTCATGTATTATAAATTATAATTTATAATGAATCACTTTTTTGCAAAAATACCCTGACGTATGCAGACTCTTTTTATTAGTTTCTCTTATTGAAACTGAAATAATTACACTGTGCTTGAATTTGAAACTTTTTTTTGCCGACAAACGGGGCACCCAGTGACTAAACCTAATTCGGGTACGCTGAATTCAGTGGTGCTATCCGTTTTTCTAGGTTAGTTCGCATTTTCGAGATTTACAGTTATTTTAAAAATGGAGGAGGTTGCACTACATGTATTGAACTAACTAAAAAAATTTTTCGTTTATTGAACTTTAGTAAAAAACCGAAATTCCGCAATAAAATAACCTTTAATCTGATATATAATTCATTAAAAAAAATTTTTGAAATTTTGTGATCTTTAAAACTACATAAAACTAGCACAGTGTTATCAATTGTCTGTTATCTTATTTCAAGCTCTGGCTCTTGGTTTTTTAGAGAAAGAAAATCTTTCGTAAGCGAAACAGATTTCTTGCAATTTTTAATTTTCTCTTAACCGAATTTGACTATATATCCATTAATATTTGTTGTTAATGGCACAACAAGAGTATTTAATTTAAAAATACATCATTTTCATTTAATTTAAGTTAAAAAAAAAAAAACATGAATTATGTATATTTTGAAATGAAGAAGAATTGATAGATATTTGTTGTTTGCGAACAAAGAGCTATTTCCTGCATTTTACTCTCCACTTACTCATCTCTCTCACTCTCTCTCTCTCTCTCTCTCTAAAATTTTGGTTTTCACGTATTTGAGAGAAATTACTAATAAAGGGAGTTTTAGAATGTGGATTAATACTTGTCGAAAATTCAAATACTCCGATCAAGTGTGATAATGTAAACGCAATGCGTTATACAAACGAAAAATTACGCCAAGAAAATTTGACATTTATCGTTTTAAGTTTTAAAACGATAATACTTTTTATTGGATCAAGATGTTTTTTGTAAAAGCCCACACAAAATAATTTTACCAAGTTGAAAATTTTGCCGTCGATAGCGAGGCATAATTATTTCTTATACAATCAGTGGCTCAAAATTTGGATTGTAGTAATCACATAGAAATATATGTATTTCGTTCAGGCCATGTCTTCCACTTACTGGGATGATGTTGTAGACAGTTTTGTGCTCTTATACCTAATGATGGATGGCTTTAGCTGTTTAATATTTCTAGTGGGCGGCATGTCTTCCGCCTACATAAAACAACTGCTCAAATGCCTCCGTTGAAGATTTTCAAGAAGTGGTAGTACTTTTTCTTTTTTTTTGTTTAAATTGTGATAGTCTGAATGCAAAATGTAATTTTACGTTTAGAGTTTTTGACGGTCATGGGAGCTTTTGTCTCCTAAAATGCAATAAAAGTATTAATACTTGAGTAATAGTGCAAACTGCCCTTTATACATTCTTCTTCAATTTAGCTAAACAAAAACTAAATTTAACTGAGAGCAGCTGTTTGTCGATTGCTGTCTTTCGAAACCAGCCTCGTAAAAACAACTATCAACCAATGTGAAGATGCGGATGTGTCAGAAAATTTAAACTTAATATTACCAAAAGCTATTCGAGCTTAAGGTCTTTTTAATAATTTGAGTATTTTTGTCGATATTTCGCTCTCCTTCGGATAGCTTCTTCAGGACAATAATAATGAAAAATGTTTTGATTGGTTTTTTTCAAAAAACAAACATGTTTGTTTTTTGAAAAAAACCAATCAAAACATTTTTCATTATTATTGTCCTGAAGAAGCTATCCGAAGGAGAGCGAAATATCGACAAAAATACTCAAATTATTAAAAAGACCTTAAGCTCGAATAAATATATAAAATACAAGAGAAGAAGGGGTCGAAATAACTAAATATTAAATCTATTACCAAAAGCTTTAATGGAAACCATTTAAATGCACATTTTGCTTTTCTCGATGAGCATGAGGTCACCGCTTCACATTTTCCTACAATTTTCAATTGTCTTTTGGCAAATGCAAAAAGAAAAAAGAAATATACAAGAAATACTGCTGCAAAAATTGTTCTTCAGTATTTAAAAAATTATTTCACAAAAATAGAAAATTTCACATTTTGTTGCTTGCATTCTAAAACAAAGAATTTTTTATTAATTTTATTTTCAGTGCAAAAAAGAAGTAATTTTAAAACACTGCTGGAGCGCGAAACAACACAACTGCAACCTGAGCAGCTGAAACATCAACATAATCCACGCATCTACTGAGAAAAAAAAATACAAATATTTAAAAACTATCTTTCGTTTTTTTTTTTTTTTTTTGGTTTCAAGGCAAAGATACAAACAAAAACTGTAGCAAAAATGGAAAGCATGTTGACTGTGTAGTTGAATTTTGGCAAATTATCCAATGCAAAAAGCAATTTCAAAATCATTGTTACCAAATTAACACGGAAATAAACATCCGCGGGGGCATCATTGTAATTTCATTCAATCGGAGATGTTGATTAAAGAGTATCACATCCCGCTGCCACTGACGGTGGAAGAATATCGTATAGCTCAACTGTATATGATAGCGGTAAGTAAGCTAAAGCTTTAGCAGCCAATGTTGTGAATGTGCAAGAACGACTGCCAGTTCATGGATACTGAAATGGTTACTTCGTTCGCTTCATTTCAAACAAGAACACGTAAACGAACGAAAACGTTCGATAGCGGTGAACTGCCAGGAAGTAAGAACGTAATGAGCGAAACATTTTCGGGAAAAACTTAAAAATTTGGCTAAGTTTCATACGAATCCAATTAGCACTTATCTGAAACTAAATTTTTGGCCACGAAAGCAATTTCGATTTCTGCCGATTCGATATGCATATACAATCAAGAATCAACGTTGAAATTAATTTTTTGTTTGTTTTGTTTTTTTATCTCAATTGAATTTTATTTTTTTTTTTTTTACTTATTTCTTTTTTATAAATCGTTTATTTTACTTTGGTACTACAAATCTTTGTAGTCGTATAAATATGAGAGTTCTGAAACACTACAGATTTGCCATAAGGATCTGATCGCCCATCAGATCGTTTACTAAGCCAGAGAGCTAATAGCTGATTTCATAATCACCTGGGTAGTTTATCTGAAATCACAGACTACACAGATATCCCAAAAGTGACTTTTGAAAAGTGGCCATATCATTTGTTTGGGGGCCAGTCAGAAGTGAGCAATACAGAAAATCGCAGCAACATGAGTGTATGAGACCAACTAGTGTACACAAAACAAACATAAACAATAAAAAAAAATGTTGTTGTAAAGTGTTTTGAAAAATATTGGCTTTGTTGTAATTTTTACAAAATAAAGTAGAAAACGTGAATGAAAAGCTTTGGAAACTAATGCAAATTAAATATTAAATACAAATAATTATTATTTGTGTGCTTGGAAAGCTGTTTTGTTTGCATTAGATTTGCACTGAATTTTTCTAACCAAAAATCAAATGTAAACAAATGCAGAGTCCACCAGCAGAGAAAGATATATAAATATTTTCATGTTTGCTATCCTTCACTGGATGTTCAAGCACCGCTAGGCTGCCACTTTCATGAAATTTGACAGAAAATTGGTAATTTTTGTAGTCAGGCAGAGCTGGTGACCCTTCTGGTTGTATTCTGTGTCTGAAATGTAACCAAATTGCTAATCTGATATCCAAACTAATTTACTCTTAAGGAAGATCGCTATGGAAAATCCTTACTGCTCCACAAGCCTCATGTAAACAAACTTCTTCCGTTTACAACTGACGGGATTCGAACCGCAACCCCACGGCAGTTGAGCAGCCATTATATCCCCTCAGGCATGACAACAATTAAAACGAATGAAACAACAAGCAATTTAAGCAAAAAGAGTTCATTTTAAATTAGACATGATTATTAATCAACATTTTGTCTTGTAAATTTTGCATTGACAAGTTGCCATTTAAAAAAAAAGAATTCTGAGAAAACTTAATAGGAAAATAATTACAGAAAGTTGTGAGCCTTTTCGTTGCATTTTAGCATTTTATTACCAACTTAGAATGGCCAGTTGAGGTTTAACCCATTGAGTTCTCTTCGAAATTTTAAGTAAGCTAGTGTACATATATTGACAGAGTGTACATATCCCCTTCGCATATCCCCTTGACACCTGCCATTGCGCATTCCTGCTGCGGAACCGCAAACCAAATTTTTTTAAAGCAAACTTTGAACAAATTCCAGGAATCTACCGTTTAGGTGGAGGAAGAAATAATTTAACAAAAAATATACTTGGCTCAGAAATGAGAGTCAATTAGTGAAATTGTTAATAGAAAATATGGACTTAACTTTTCGTCTCTCTTGTAGAAAAAAAGTCGCGAGGAAAGTCATGGCGAAGGCAGCGGTGTTGAAATTATAATCAATGAACCCTACGACGATGGTCCTGGTGGTAAAGGTCAATACACAAAGAAGATTTATCATGTTGGCAGCCATTTACCGGGCTGGATTAAGAGTAAGTTGCAGACCCTAATATCTGTGGTGACAAGCGATAACAACCTAAGTCGACTTAAAAGTAAAATCGAATTATAGATGCTTCCACATTCCAGTAACAAAACTTCAAATTTAAACGTGTATAGTCTGCCTGTCTCTAGCAGAGTTTGTTAGAAAGTTATAAGCCAAACAAGATTGATCTAATACGTAATAGTTCTCTACAATTTGTGATATAAGACAAAATGTCCTAAAATACATATTTTTCTAAATTTTTTTTTTTTTTGTGAATTCATTAACACCCATATTCATAAAAACTATTGAAGGTTTATTACTCGTTTAGTTGACAAATATTCCGTAGAAATACGTCAAATAAGAACTTAATACACTTACAATAATTATTATGAATATGGCCTTAAAACTATAGTGTTTCGTTTAAATTTTTTCAAAGAAATTATTCTACATTTAAAACCGGATTTTCTCGAAACTGTCGCTTGCAACCACAGCTATACAAATGAAATTGCCCCTCTTCTTCTTCATAAAACTCATTTTCATTGAAGGTCTGCTGCCCAAAAGCGCTTTGACAGTGGAAGAAGAAGCTTGGAATGCTTATCCATACACCCGTACCCGCTACACTTGCCCGTTTGTAGAAAAATTTTCTTTAGACATAGAGACTTATTACTTTCCCGATAATGGTTATCAGGATAATGTGTTTAAGTTGACCGGAAGTGAGTTGAGAAATCGGGAAATAGGTGGGTTACTTTTTTCAGAAATTCTCTACACCCGAAACTTGAAACACAAATATTCCCTTAGACTGCATTAATATTGTCAAAGATCAATTGTATGGCGGTGACTATGTGAGAGAAGAGGATCCTAAACTATTTGTATCGGAGAAGACTGGCAGAGGCCCCTTAAGCGATGACTGGCTGGAAGAGTATTGGCGTGAAGTGAAGGGTAAAAAACAACCCACCGCGCGTAACATGTCCTTAATGTGCGCCTACAAGATTTGCCGTGTTGAGTTCCGTTACTGGGGCATGCAAACGAAGTTAGAGAAATTTATACATGATGTGGCTTTAAGAAAAACTATGCTAAGAGCCCATCGTCAGGCCTGGGCCTGGCAGGATGAATGGCATGGCCTGACTATCGAGGATATACGTGAAATTGAAAGACAAACCCAGCAGGCTTTGGCACGTAAAATGGGTGGCGGAGATTTTAGTGGTGAAGAGGAGGAGGAGGAGGAGGAAGGTAAGCTTATATTTATCTCATTTACTTACACTGAGAAGAATATAATGCGAAAAGCTTAAGACACTATAATCCAGCTGTGTCATTTTTAAAAATCATTTACAGAAAGCATGTCTGAAGGCCATTTAGAATCTCATTCGGCTGATACAGAGGAGCGTGCTGTGGTTAAAGAACCTCCAGTGGTGACACAACAGCCACCCAGCGAAGAAGTCTCTTCGGAAGAGGAAGAAGTAGCCGAACAAAATAATTCCAGCGAAAAATCACGTTCTCAAAGCATACAAATAATCAAATCAAAATCTGGCTCAAAAGCTGGTGGACTTCATTCTCCTTTAGGATCAGCTCATAGTTTTGAATTGCAGGTAAATTTAGTGACAAAGTTATTTGCTTATATGTATGTTTTGTCAGAAAAATGGATAAAAATATTGGGTAATTGATGTGGCATGATGTTTGTAAAACATATTCGTGGACATGAGAAGTCATACATATTTTTTTATTTAAGTATATACATACATATGAAATTCAGATTTTAGAAATACTTTTGGTTTAAAAAATAAGAGATTCTCAAATAAGATCCTTAAACAAGCCATCTGTTGCTATTGTGAGGAAAGTGATTTTTACTTGTTTCACTAAATCGAAAATCGCGGTTCTTTACACATGATAAATGACCCACAAATCCAAAGTAAGCGATTTGGCTCTCTGCCAATCTCTCAGTAAATCTTCGGAGGGACTCTCTCTGATCATGATTTGAGAAGGCTTCTTTGGCTGCAGAATAGTAGCTGGGTTTCTTTTGAACAGCGGCGTTGGATTTATGATGTAGAGTTTCAATGATTTTCTAATACGCAAAACATCCGTTGGTATGCGCTTTTCAAAGAAATGGCGTAATTCAATTCACCATTCAGAGGAAAGCGCTTGACAGAGTGCGGCATGAGGCACTACTAGCCAAACTTATGGCTTCTCTCGATTTATATCAGGTTTCGTCGAACTAGTTTCAAATTAATGGCGCTATTAGTGTCTATATACGTAATCCTCCCGCCGACAGTAGATGGGTATCTGGAGTAGATTCTAGGAGAGAATTATTTCTACCTTTCTTAAGGAGGGCTTTCCGCCAACACCTGACCTGAAGTAATAAATCAGTACTTCGAGAGCCAATGTTCTGAGGCTGATTCTTTGGACAAACCCTCCCTCTCTCCCTCTCTCTCTCTCTCTCTCTCTCTCTCTCTCTGTCAGACTATAGGCTAAGAAGTTTTCTTTGGATTCTTAAGCTTAAAGAGCACAACGGGACCTTCTAGGACCCAAGTGGGCCAGTCTCATGACTGGCAGCCCGTGAAACATAACATAACCTTAAAGAAGACTCTCTCAAATCACTGATCCCTCAGTGACTCTTCGGAGGAACTCTCGCTGATCATGGGCTGGGAAGCCTTCTTTGGCTGAAAGGTAGTAACTGGGTTTTTTTTAGCGCTGGCGTTCGATATATGATGTAGGGTTTCCCTGTTGTAGGTCCAGGGATCCTTCAATACACAAAATATCAGTTAGCGTTCAAACTCTAGTTTAACAAAACTTTTCTGCTATTCAATTGCAGCTTAAGATTGACTGTAGTAAATCAGTGAACCATGTATTATTGATTGAAATTTAGCAACGTTCTAAAACCTGTCAAGCAACTGATGCTTTGCCCTGTTTGATGAACGAAGCTTAAGCGCGAAATTTTTTTTATTTAAATGTGGTTTAAGTATTCCTGACTTAAACGTTTACTAGTTTAAATGTTAATTAAACCCAACCTGAAGATGAACTTGCAGTGATTTTTTGCGCATAACTGCTGCTGCTGCTTGCTTTACAGACTTAACTGGAGCGAACTTTATCTCTCAGAAATAGTGAATGCGGTTTATGGTCCAATATAATCTTGTTTTCTTGGATATTGCAGTACTCTAGATAGCCCAGAACTTCCTCAGCCAGAGATTGTTTATAATTAACGATCTAATTATAGATAGATAATCCCACTATTCAGGCGTTTAGTCAGGTATCCGGTGCCTTTGGAAAAGATTTACTATCAGATAAGACCATCAAGCGAGATGTGTCTAATTACCAAGTTCACAGCTAGGCCATTTCGCCAGGTTTTTTTTTTTCGACTAGACACATTAAATGTCTCATTTTTACTGAGAGTAAAGCATTTCCTATTTGAACCAATTTTTTCTAAAATTTTAATTTCATTTAAAATGTCACATTCATTATATTGACAGTGCCATTATGTTTGTCGGCCCTGTAATCTATGTTGTCTTGTTTTAATGAGTTTTTTGTTTTATATCTTTTTGGTTTCTTTATTCTTGTCTGTATCATCTACAAAAATAAAAATGTTTCTACAAATACATCACTTCATCTTACTACAAATCGTTTAGCAGCATGCGAAAAATGCTAAACGCAAAAATGTAAGTTGATTGTTACAATGTTTAATCTTGCTTTTCTTTTATAACTGCTTGTTAATGTTAAATAATAAAAAAAAAAAAAAACAATTATGTGTTCTTTCTGTTCTATGCAAATTGTCATACGGAAGTGTAAAAGTAAAATTCTAATAGCTCTATTCACCATCTAATGCATTTGAGATTGAATGACATTGCAAATACTTTTCATCAACTAATAATCATTATAAGATTTTATATCACAGCCAAGCGACTTGCGTGTAAAATTTATAGCATGCGATAAAATATATTTTATTTTGATAACCATTTTCTTTCTACTCTCACAAATACAAGACTGATTCTCTCAACAAGGCCACCATAACTACGACCAGGGGCCAAATTCTGGCACTCGTGATTGAACGATTTCGTTATAGAATGCTGTGTGTTTGTTGTTCATTTTGTTTTTGCTCTACATTGTCTTTGTTATCGAATATATTCGATCACGAATGCCAGAATCCGGCCCCTGTTCCATATTAGTTCCAATTATTAGCAGTTGCACATCTATCATCGTTTAGAATTTTAAATGATAAATAAAACAAAGTTGAGAACAGTTACTCAATCGTCGGTAACAACTCCAAGTTCTCTCTTTTTTCTTTTCTCTTTCTTAGTATTTAACTAGTCGTTGGTATGGCTTGTATTTGTGAGAGTAGAAAGAAAATTGTTGTCAAAATAAAATATATTTCATCTCATGCTATAAATTTTCCACACAAGTCGCTCGGCTGTGTTGTGGAAACATGGCAATGTTTTTTTAATTCATCCATATACATACATATATTAGAGCATCACCACAAAATCTAACTCCGTTCGGCGGGACACAGCCTATCATATTTTCGAATCGTATCAAAACAATTGCACATAAAGCTTAGCGCACTTAAAACCACGGTAAGCCGTGCCGACTTTCATCTACGAACACAAATTGCTCATTTCATTTACAAAATTACTCCTGGAGTAAGATTTGATGCTCCTGGAGCAAGATTTGATGCTCCAGGAGCTAAACACAACACTACATGAGAAAAATGCAAGAATTAAACAGTCATTCTTTCGCACTTATTTAGCAACAATTTACTGTTGCAAATCTCTCCACAAATGAAATGATGATTAATAGAATTTGCACAAAATTGCAGTATTTGCACAAAATTGTGAATAGAGAATCAAATTGCTGTTAGGGAATAATCAAAAGTATTTTTTTTTTGTTGTAATTCCTCCTTTACAAGGCAGTTTGCAAAGAACATATAATGGTGCTTATGAAATATCGGAAGAGATATTAAAGTATGATCACATTGATTGAACCAACTATTTATCAATTCTTTGCACAGCAAAAACGTGACCACTACTTTCTTGCTTGGCTTTATTTTCGGCAAATGCATGATTACAGACAACCAAAAAGCACAATCACTCACTCAAATCCATAAAACAACAAAAGAGCAACGAAAGGAGAATACCAAAAAAAAAAAAACAATCTAAACACATTAAATTTTCCAAAAGCAAATTTTAGGGTTATGTTTGCTCAACTAGTAAATTCAACATTTACAGCAACTTTGCAATTGCTCCGACAAAGTTTTTGTACAAGCGAATAAATGCTCGCTGTTAATTTTGCATTTGTTCGTTAAGGAAAAATTACCTTAAATATGCTCTTAAGGAGTTGAAATATTTTCAATTTTTTTTTTTCTATTTTTTCTCTTCTTTGGTATTTGTTGTTGTCTTCATGTCATATGCGCTTCAAGTTGTTTGTGTAGCCACATTTATCTGTTAAAAATAAAGTTCAGCCAGAAAATAGTGGTCACGTTATTTGTGGATTACTATTTGTTGGTGTGACCGTACTCTTACTATTACAAATTCACGGAATGTATGTGTACATATTGTACATTGCTCTTGGTGGAAAGCTTATTTAAAAACAAAATTCTTTTCTGTTATTAGTTAACCAGTATTTATACGTATTATTTGCCAGTATATTTAAAATCTGTATTTACTTAACAGGTGGCCAATTGGCGTATGGAACGTTTGGAGGTCGATTCGAAATCAAATTCGGAAGAAGAGTTTTTCGATTGCATGGGTAAGTTATAATTTTAAAGCCAACCAAACTGAAGAAAGTTAAGTTTTGAAAAAAAAAAATGACAGATACCAACGATACAAACTCCTTGGCTAAATGGAGTTCATTGGAGCTCTTGGGCGAACCGGATGACAGTCCTCCGCCTCATACCAGTGGCCAGGGTAGAAATAAACAAGAAGACAGCATATTCAATCAAGACTTTTTGATGCGTGTGGCCTCTGAGAGAGGCAATAAAAGGCAACTGCGCTCATCGCAGAGTGTGGAAAGGGCTCATGACATATCACCGCCCGGTTCGCCGGGCACTCCATCTTGTTCCACCACCATTTTGATATTGGTAGTACATGCAGGCAGTGTTTTAGGTAATTGTTTTTCTTTTGTTTAATTTTTTTTCTGTGTTAATTTTTGCTTTGTCTTGTAAAAGATGCCACCAGTGAATTGACTTCGAAGAAATCTGATGTTACCACTTTTCGTGGTTCTTTTGAGGCCGTCATGCGCCAACATTATCCGAGCCTATTGAGTCATGTTACCATAAAAATGGTACCATGTCCATCCATTTGTACCGATGCTTTAGGCATTCTATCTAGCTTAAGTCCCTACTCGTTTGATTCTTCGCCCTCGGCCGATATACCCAATATTGCTGATGTTCCTATAGGTGCCATACCTTTGCTGTCCGTATCTTCACCGGAATTTCAGGACACTGTAAATAAAACTGTGCAAGCAGCCAATATTGTTTACCAAGAATTCCTCAAGTCGGAAGAGGGTCATGGTTTTAGTGGACAAATTGTGGTTTTGGGTGATTCAATGGGTTCTTTATTGGCCTATGAGGCTTTATGTCGCACCAATGGCGCTAATGATGGTGGCGGTAGCCGTTCCTCACGCAACACTGATGATGATGAACGTTTTGATGATAGCGATTTGGATGCAAAACGTTTGTTAGTGGCACCCTCGCCGCGCAGAAGACGTTCTTCTTCCTCAAGTGATACCAAGCATACAAAACTAGACTTTGAAGTGGGAGATTTTTTTATGTTTGGCTCCCCTTTGTCTATAGTGCTGGCAGCTAAGAAGTTGCATGATTCCAAAACTGGTAAGAGCTTAAAGAATTTACTAATTTTTAAATAAATTATTTAAACTATATTCTCTCTCAAGCACTTCAACGCCCCAACTGTAATCAGGTTTACAACATGTTCCATCCTACCGATCCAACGGCTTCCCGTTTAGAACCTTTGCTAAGTGCCAGGTTCTCTATGCTGGCGCCAGTTAATGTGCCGCGTTATGCCAAATATCCGCTAGGGAACGGCCAGCCCTTGCATTTACGTAGGTTTTTTCTATACTATAGCTAAGCAACCTATTAAATTGTAAATAAGTCTTTCCTACATTCCCTTGACAGTGGAAGTTATACAATCGAATCCGCAACATTTTAACGAGGCCAATAACATGATGTGTGGCCGCCGGTTGTCGGATGCTTCCATGCAAAGTACAGTATCCGGTCTTATAGAAAATGTATCTTTAAGTACCATTAATTCATGTAAGTTGGCTAGTTACTAGACTTTAGCGTGTCACTCCTAACATTTAGAAATATAGTGAATTTAATTATTTGTTTGCTATAAGAGCCAATTGAAGTGTAATATTTTTGATCTAGCTTTCGGTATTTTGCAGCCGCCTCTATGCCGCCGACATTATGAATGCGTTCAACGAAATGTCGATGGCATATAGACGGTGGAAAAGCTATTTAGCCTTAAAATAATTAGAAAAAATGCTTTAATTTATTTATTATTAATTCTAACTTTTCATTTTATTTAGTGCAAATGAAATGGTGGGGTACCAAACGCTTAGACTATGCTCTTTATTGTCCGGAGGGTTTAAGTAATTTTCCAGCCAACGCTTTGCCACATTTATTCCACGCCAGCTACTGGGAAAGTGCTGATGTTATAGCATTTATATTAAGACAGGTATGCCTCTAGCTGAGTAGTTATTTGCGCTCAGCACTTGAAAGTCTTTCTTTTTTGTTTCAGATTGGCAAATTTGAAGGCATTCCATACGTTACATCGCTGGACAACAAGGAAACTGTGCAATTCAATCCAGGCCAACCACGCGAGAAATGGACGCGCAAGCGTACCTCTGTGAAATTGAAAAACGTGGCTGCCAATCATCGGGCCAACGATGTGATTGTTTTAGAGGGCCGTGAACAACGACTCAATGCTCGTTTTATGTATGGTCCTTTGGACATGATCACCCTGCATGGCGAAAAGGTTGATATACACATCATGAAAGATCCACCCGCTGGCGAGTGGAGTTTCCTGAGTACAGAAGTGACCGATAAGACTGGTCGCATTTCATACAGCATTCCCCCACACGTAGCGTTTGGTTATGGCATCTATCCCATTAAAATGGTGGTGAGAGGAGATCATACATCGGTGGATTGTTATTTGGCGGTGGTGCCACCTTTAACGGAATGTGTGGTCTTCAGTATAGATGGTTCATTTACGGCCTCCATGTCGGTCACTGGACGTGACCCAAAAGTGAGAGCCGGTGCAGTAGATGTTTGTCGTCACTGGCAAGAGCTGGGATACTTGTTGATTTATGTCACAGGACGACCGGACATGCAACAACAACGTGTAGTTTCCTGGTTAAGCCAGCATAATTTTCCTCACGGTCTTATTTCGTTTGCCGATGGTCTTTCCACAGATCCACTGGGTCACAAGACCGCTTATTTAAATAATCTGGTGCAAAATCATGGAATCTCAATAATGGCCGCTTATGGCAGCAGTAAAGACATCAGTGTTTATACAAATGTAGGTCTAAGACCAGAACAGATATTTATTGTGGGAAAGGTAAGTAGTTTTGTTATATATGCATAATATCTATAAGCGAATAAAATTTCCTACAATTTCATATCTTTATGCAGGTGAGCAAAAAACTGCAAAGCAATGCCACTGTTTTAAATGATGGTTATGCTGCCCACTTGTCGGCCTTACAAGCTGTAGGCGGCTCCCGCCCAGCCAAAGGCAATGCTCGTATGGTTATACCACGTGGTTGCTTCAATTTACCGGGCCAAACGACAAACCCGCGTCGTAGAAGGTAAGTTGCTTTTTACAAGTCTAACACATGTATGTATTCTGTTTATGTGTAAGAGCAAGTTTATGTAGTAGCATACGAAAACAATGCTAGTATTATCTTATGGGCGTATTTCCATCACCAAAGTATTAAATAATCCAGAGAACTTAAACTTTGATATTGATTAGTGAAATCGAAGCACAAATTTGCTTAAACTGGATGAAAGCTGGCAGGCTGCTCGAAAAACAAAGTAAATTAATTTTTTCAAAATATTTGAATTGGTTTATGTTTTCTTGCAAACTAAATAGATTGTTACATTGTACTATTTTTTTTTTTTTTTTTTTTTTAATAAACAAACACAAAACTGCGAAGCTTTTTGGCTTGTCTGCAGAAACACCCAAAGCCTTCGGCAGGAATCGAACCTGCGACCTCGGAGACTCTTAGTAGGACACTCTACCAATTCATCAATCGAGGCGCTATTTCAAATGCTTTACGGCTGCTTTTAATTCTGAACAACACACTTTGATTCTCTTTTA
This sequence comes from Sturmia bella, assembly GCA_963662145.1. Taxonomy (NCBI): domain Eukaryota; kingdom Metazoa; phylum Arthropoda; class Insecta; order Diptera; family Tachinidae; genus Sturmia; species Sturmia bella. Next base: position 66,799,405 of record OY759170.1, on the reverse strand, counting down.
TCCAGAAATAATATTTAAGACACCTGCCCGCCGCCAGATGGCTGGTGATGAAATCGTTTGGTTTATATTTGCCATTAACACGTTTAACAGCAATCGCTTTAGCAACCTCTGTTTGCTTTCAGTAAAGGGATGTGGTGAAAACGTATTTAGCTCAAGTTAATAATCACATCGCTTTATGACGGCGGAGGTTACGAAGATTTTCATGTATTTTCTTATGTTTATTTCATAAATACAGCTGCTACAAAGACAAAAATTTTTTTTAAATCCCCCAACAACACTCCACACACTTTTCTTTTCTTAAACTACTTCTGATCCCATAAAAATAGTGGTGGGGGTTTATTTTTAGGCCCAAAATATGTTCAATTTTTATGTCACGTAACTAAAACGTCAATGAGTTGATGGTAAAAAAAAAAAACTTCTTGCAGTCATTCAAAGTTTAAGTTCTCCATGTAAATGACATCACAGTAATTTGAAATCAAAATGTATGTATGTATGTAATTATAAATGTAATTCAACTCAATACTAAATCAGCAGCTGAGCACATTAAAATAAACTATGTATGTATGTATGTTAAATTATTTGCAAATAATTAATTGCCTTTTTAGTCCTATTTATAATTTTTGCATTGTTGTTGCCAAATAAAAACAACTAAAAAAAAAATTAACCCAAAATTCACAATTCATTTATATTTTCATTTAAACCTGGGCTTAATTTGCTAAAAAAAAAAAAAAAAGCTTTTTTGTTACTTAATTATTATTTATTTTAATTTGTTAAATTTAGTTGTTACTAACGAAAAATTCATGATTTATCTTTTCGGTTAATTACTAAAAAAAAAAAAAAAAACGAAAAACGTTAAACAAAATTAACAACCATCAGCAATGTCATTGACAAATCTAACACTACCACCGCCAACAACATGCAAATCTATGATGAAGAGGAGGAAGAGTCCTTTGAGTTTTGAAAATATTCGATCTACTATTTATTTCCATATACGAGTATTAAAATTTTATTTTTATATTATTAATATACACTGTAATTAAATTATTATCTCATTACCAAAACTTATGATAGAAATAAACTTAAACCGCTCTATATAAAGGTGTGAAGAGCAAATCATTATTTCACCAATTGTGTACATATTTATAATTGAATGCTCATTTTGAGGAAACTCGTAGTAGTAATTAAAGCAAAATCCTAAAAATCTCGAGTAAATTTAAATTCACAAAACAGTATTTTTTAATATTAAAAATAAATTTTACTCTATTTTCGGCTGGACATTTGGTAGGGAGTCCTTAAGGTTTCATTAGTACATACTAAAATGTTATGCACCCGGGTAGGATTTGTTATACTTTCGCATAACTTCGCCTCTATCTTTTCAGTGGCATTCATGTCTATCCTTTAAACCGAATACGAGAAAATGTATGGTTTGAAAAATGAGCTTATGGTAACAATATACATAGACATGAATTTTTCGGCATCAAATTAAAACTGAATTTTAGAAAAAAAAAATAAATGTTTTTTCCTGACATTTTTTTCTGAACCCAGCCACTGCTTAGAACCAGTAGCTGGGGGTAAGAGTGCAACAAAAAAAAAACATATGTTTTCTAATAATTTATTATTTATAATTATTGTATAATAATAAACATTAAAATGATGGTTATGATCTACAAAGTCGTATTTCACCAGCTGTCGAAGTGGGAGGCTTTTAATAGAATGTTTCGTATTGAATCACCCGCTTCGCTCTCTCAATTATGTTTATGAACCACTCTGTTTACACGACTCGTTTTTGTGCTTCGATTTGACTTTTGTTTTTAATAAGCCGACATAAATTGTTTACTAATTTCGTGAAGCAAATTTTTGTAAATGGACAAAAGAAGTAAGTGATGTGTTGTCGCAAAAAAAACACACTCCTATGGAAATGTCTTCGGAGTTGGCATTGCAAGGCATTAAATACAACACAGCACTTAACTATTATTTTTATGGTACAATTACGATTTCTTTGTTTTTTTTTATTTTTTACAATAATTATTTCTGTATTAAGTTTATCAGGCTCAAGTTCTTTCTATATTATCCTTGTGATTGATATTAATTAAATTAGATAAAGAAAACATCAAAGACATTTAGCAGGATGGACAACTAGTTGTTTCGAAGCCGCCACACTTTCTCGTCAGCGCCCGTCTTTGAACGCAGGGACTCATGTTTCTAAAGCGACGAGAAAGTGTGGCGGCTTCGAAACAACTAGTTGTCCATCCTGCTAAATGTCTTTGATGTTTTCTTTACCTAATTTAATTAATATCAATCACAAGGATAATAAACTTAATACAGAAAGAACTTGAGCCTGATAAACTTAATAAAGAAATAATTATATAAGAAAAAGTTCGAATAATAGAAATTAATTAACTTTGTTTACAATATATGATTTTGATAGATAGTGCCGATAAACTTCCGATATAAATTATAGACGGCAGGAATTTTTTGTGCTTCGCATGTGGCTTCAATATGAAGCTAATTCATTCGCTCTCAAAATTTTGTATGGCGAAGCACGTTGCTGCGCTCCCGATTGGGATGTTAAGCACAAATAAAGAGCGAAGCACATGTTGTGGAAACATGCTATAAAGCACCTTTTTGTACGGCGAAAAGTAATCGACAGTTAATAATTTGTACTAGATAAACTCTAAAAACAGTGTTGTAAAACTTTCAGAAAAATTTGCAGCGCTGGCTAAAAATGACAAATAAAAATAGTTGTTCGAAGAACACATTAATTTATAAAGAAGTTTTAAGTACATAAACACAATGTTGCTGCATTCTTATCATTCCACAAAGACAGAGAACATAATATAAGGGTTGCCTTTTATACTTTGGGATATTGAGCGCAATCGTAGATTGTAATAGATTAAATAAAAATTAAAAATTTTTCTCATTATCGCCGACTTTAGTAACATTTTTGAAAAACGCCCCCATTTCCTTCCTACTCGAATGCGCCAACCGTAATCGGGTTGAATAACAAACGTTAATGTCTAAGGGTCTTATTCATAATAAATATTTTAGGTTTATTAAACTCTTATTTGACAGATTTTCCATACAAATATGTAAAATTTTTATGAATTAGCGGGTAAATATGTAGTTTTTAGGGTAGCCCCCATTAAGTAGCGGAGATAGAACATTAGGGTATGTGTTCTCAAAAATATGTGTGTATGGGACAGGGCAAAAATTATAACGCCTGCGAATATTTAAAAATGCAAAAGTTCTTGCCCCTTTATGTTCAAATTGGTTACGAGTTTTTGTGCTAAATGAGCATAATAATAAAAAGTAATAACACTTAGATTATTAAGAGTGGTGCATACGAAAAGCTTTGAAATTCAATAAACAATGTAACTGAGTTAAGATATAAAATTCAATTGGCAGTGAAGTAATTGAAACACACCCCTGGCGTTTACTTTTCAAATAGCAATTCATTCACATATTGAACGTAAGCGGTTTGCACATTTCATATGTTTACATACCTGGCCATACTAAACAAATATTCTTCGCAAAAAGCGTGACCACTACTTTCCTCTTAGCTTTTATTTTGAGCAAACACTTAAAAATGTGCATGCAGGCATTTAAAAGAAAAACGACAAAAAAAAACAAGAGAAATACAGCTTAAAATTAAACTTAAAAAAAAAGAAAATCTTTTGAAGCTAAATTCGTACAACGAAAAAAAAACAACAGTTTTAAAGTAAATTAAAATGTTTCTTGGTGTCGCACATAAAATTAAATAATATAACAAACCTTTTAAAGATGCGCAAATCACTATTAGATCATTTTAGCAAAAATAAATAAATAATTCGGTTTTACTTCTGCTCTTTGAGAGAGAGAGAGAGACTTTTTGTGCTGAAATTGTAGCGCTGGACGTTTTAAAAAAGACACGACAAATAAATTTCAACAATTATTAACTGGAAAACAAGCCCCCAGTCGCCTTTAAAGCTGTTGTTCACTACACTTTTGCCACAAAACATCGTTCACAATTTCGAAAACGTATAATTCTATATTATAAATTTCAGCTAAAAGGCAAAAAAAACTAAAAAAAAATTTAAGCATTAATTTTCACTTTTATAGGCGCGCTTGAGTTCGATTTTACTTCCTCCAAATTGAGAAAGATTGTTTTGTGATAATATCAGGGTCCTGGAAAATGAAACTTTATCTCCATCACACTTGTCCCAGGGTGCCTGTAAATCAGTCAAATATATAGCCAACCCACACTATTTTTTTCCGACACACCCACCCCATACCACACCTCTTTAGGGGACCCCTAACACAAAAATATAAATAAAATAAAAAAATTGAAAATCCAACGTGTCTTAAATGATTTTTTTTTTTATTGTCGTTGTAGAAATTTTTTTTCTCATGCCAAAAACTATCGAAAAAGCAAAGGCCACAGTATTGAAATATGCTTATCCATGCAAATCGATCCAGCATTAAGGTCACGTAGTTTTCGGCAAATATTTGCTATATGTGAACGTATCTTTAGAGTCAGTTTTCAAAAGGACCATCAATCAATCTCAATTAGAAAGTTGCGCAGTTAAACTTTAATATGTTTTTTTTTTAGCTGCATTCTTTTTCTGGAAATGGTGTTTTTACATTTTTGGAATTATCACAAACTGTTTGCAAATAATAGAATATGAAGTAGAATATTTGAAACTGGTTTCATAAATGTTTACAAGTCTACTGACGAGTTGGTTGGCACTAACGAAATGTGGGCGGCATACAGACATGTTGAGAGAAAACAGCTCTAAATTTTTGGTTTTTTGAAAAATTTACTTTTATTTGAAACAACAACAAAATTGGACTGGTGTCTCATGAGTGGCCATTTCGCTAAAATTCAATATGAGAATTTATTTAAAAAAAATTCAACAGAATACTGAAAATACAACACTTTAGTGTTTTGAATTTCATTTTCGTAGCACCACTCTTATCATTCTTAATGTTTGTATAAACTTTCAATTACTTAAAACGATTTTAATTTTTCCGTTCACTTTTTCCTTTTTTTCGTGTTTTTCATTTGATTTCTTTTTCTTTACACTGACGATGGTCACTGTCACTTATCAAATGTCATTGCCAAACATGTGCACCACGTCCTGAACTAACAAAACTGTAATCCTTTGCTCAACCATACTTCCTGAAAACACCACCCACCATCACTTTCCTGTGTAATTTTTAAATCCCCTACATACACACCCACCCATACACAAAACCAATTTTATTAGGCTGCATGAACCACAGGATGCTTAAATCTGCAAAATATAGAAGTCCAGCGTCATTTTAAAAGGCAAGCCAAGTTGTTGAATCAAAAAAAAAAAAATGTAAAAAAATACTTGTTACTTTTTTTTAAATTACTTAAACTAAATGTTGTCTAGCAAAACAAAAAACTAAGAAAACAATTAAAGAAAGATATGTAGTAGAACAATCAGTAAATGTTAATACCAAAAGATATTAAAAACACGCAAAAAAAAACAATTAAAATTAACCATGTTAAATTGTATTCTTTAACTCCAACAACAACAACAAACTAAAAACCCCTTTCCCACCCACCTGCTATCTAACCTCCAATAATAAACACCACCACGCTCCCTCCACCACTACCTACCACTTGTAGCAACGAGACCGGTCTATCTTCGCCAATACGCAGTGGCTACTTGAAACGTAAAACCTACTTTAGCCACCAATAAAACAAACAGTACCAACCAGCCGAAATCAACCAATCAACCAACAAATCCAAAGTCATAGTGGAAAAGATCCTGTTGACGGAAATTTCACCAACTCATTACCAACAACCAATCAACCAACCAACCAACCAATCAATCAATCGCCTCCAACCTCGAGCATCATCAACTTTAAATTCTAAAGCAAACACATAAACAAGCAAGTTCAAGTGATAAAACTATCCAGTTTAGAGATATTGAGACGTTGTTAACTATTAGAGAGACGTTTGTTCCATTCAATTAACTATTGCCTACTCGTACTTTACATATAGTTATACTATACTATACTATACTATACTATACTATACTATACTATACTATACTATACTATACTATACTATACTATACTATACTATACTATATATACACACACTCAAACACGCATCAAAAAAAAAAAAACAAAAAAATAGCTGAGATATCATTGCAATCTTCCAATTATAAAATACTAATTAACCCAACCAATAGAGAAGAGCATCATCGCTTTCAGCAACCAAAAATCAAATCAAAGAAAACTCATTTCTAATGCAGAAAAGCAAAAAAAAAACAGAACAAAACAAAACAAAATAGCTGGAGAAATCATGCATCATTTACCAAAAAAGAGCAAAACTTATATTTTATTAATAATAATTGTTATTGTTCGATTAAATTAATAAGAACAATTAAAATAGAAAGACATCAGCGTCTATCATTTGTCACGCAGTAAGTACCACCAATTTTATTACTATATTATTGTTACTTTATACAAATTTATTATTTAAGCATTTAATAATTTTTTTTTTTTTTTTTGGGAATTTTAGAGGCATAGAAATATATCGCCTATTGTTTAAAAGGAGCCAAATCGTGGTATTCGCAATCGAATGAACTATGGAGTGAAAATAATGTGGAACAAAAACAAAATAAACATACAACATACGTGACGCAGTTCATTCGTTTATGAATGCAACGATTTGCATCCAGTTACTAGAAACTAATTTAATATTAGCGGTACTCAGCGTTTGGTGCGTTTTTGGTTGCGACTATTTGCATTTGCGATTATATTGCAACTAATATTGAGCACCCTTTTTAACAACTTTGCAAATTTTATTGCACTTCAAATAACAGCTGATAAATTAATACACAATTTTTAATTTTTCACGTTTTATTTTTTTGGTAATTTCTGTTGTTTTAAAATGTCAGCTGTTCGAGTGTCAGCGTTGCAAACGCAATACTCATGCGAAAAAAGCAACACGTAATTAGCGGTGCGTAAATGCAAAAATATTGCGAGTGCAACCTGGTATATTTTGTTGTTGGGTTGCAAAGAAAAAAAAGCAACGATTTCTTGCATTCGCACTTACGCAAGACATTTGCACCAAATAATGAACTGCGCTATTATGTTCTGCCCACTGTGCACTTGGTTTCAAATCGCCAAGATAGTGATAGTAAATCCATTTGGAATTAATTGTTCACTGCAAGGAAACGCATTGTTAGCACATTAACAGAGCTCTGTGAACTAGACTTGTATCGAACTCGTGCTCTGGCTCGATTTTGACACACAAACCAACGATCAAACCCATGTTATTTGAATGGCATCGACCATTGGTTTGTGGCAAAAAACGAACAAACGAACGAGTTCGATACAAGTCTGCTCTGGAAGCCCGTATGATACTTTTCGTTTTTCTTTCACTAATTGTTGTAGGATTGATAGAAAGAAACAGCAATTGCTAGAAAATATACAAAACGTAAACCAAACTGACAACTTTTTTTAAGTCTTGTATTCTTTTTATTCTCACAAAAGCGCTAGTAAATTAAAATGTTTAAAAAAAGAAGCGTTAAATCGCAAAAATTGTGCATAAATCGCTGAGACAGCAACATTCAAGTTTGAAATGTCAATTTTAAGTTAAAAAAAAGAAAAATTGGTTTGTGTCTAGGGTTATAAATTTCGAAAATTATCTTCACACAAATGATTTAAAGTTATAGTGGCAATATATGATTTCCTTGAGTTCGATTTCACTTCCTGAGCATTGAGTGAGATTTTATTGTGACAAAATTGTAAAATTAGAAAATTTTAAAAAGTTTTTGCTGCATAAAAATAACAAAAATATTTCATTATAAATCTAATTTATTTTCCCAAAAAAAAAAAAAAAAAAAAAATTTAAGAACTAAATTTTTTTTCAAAATTTCCAAAGGAATCAATGCAGACAACAATCCAAAAGAAATTTATCCTGCGAAAGCATAAAAGAAAATAATAATAAATAATCCTAAACGTTATGTTTTCTAGCTGTCTATATAAAGACATTTCGTTGCTGTCGAACCACTAGTCCTAAAGATTTCAGGTCTTCTGACGAGTTGGCCGTCACCAATGATACATACCATATACATAAATTAAATAGACAGCTAGAAAACCTAAAAAAAACTGTGCAAATGTTTTCATTTGTATGAAATTCGTTGGCTCTTGAAGCAATTACCAAACTGATTTGAAAATGTTCTTGTCATTTTCTTTCCCTAGGTACCTGGCTAGAAAGACTGTATCCTCCTGTTGTTTGATGGTATTACAAACTACATAAAAAACCCCCGGAAAAATAACTGAAATATTTATTTATTGAATCATCTTTGAAAAGAACAAAAAATATATAAGAATAAACATTATTTTAATTATATGTATGTATAGTTAAAACAAAATTCTAAAAACTATTTATGATAATATGTATGTATATGAAAAATAAATAAAGAAAAGATAATATATAGAGTACATATGTACATATATTGCAAAAAAGATAATCCTTCTTTTTAAGAAAAAAAAAACAATATGAGAATTATTCAACTTGATGTCAGCAGTAAAGAAATTATATAATATTTACATATTTCAAACAATAAATTTATTTCAAAATGTTTCATGACAAAAAATAAATAGAAAATTAGGACAATTTTTATTAGAAAAAAAACAAACTATTTTTACAAAATTTTCGCTTAAGTTCCCCACAGACGACGTGTTTTGCACATTGTATCTGTCAAATTTTACACATGTAAGCAAATACATACCGTCTGTTACCTTTAAAACATTGCTTGTGTAATAAACATGAGTAAAAGTCATAAGACATATTTTCAAATAGAGCGAGTTCTATTTTTTTGTGTACAAGTACATACATATATGCCTTTATTTGAAAACACAACTTCAAACACAATCATCGAATTTGAAAATTATTTTAGTTTGGATATTAGAATTATGTCGAACTCGTTCTTTTGTTCGTTTTTGCCACAAACATATTCCCCGCCAGCTACAATGTAAAGTTCAAATCAAATGTGCACAAACACTACTCCCTCTTTCCTCCTCCCCAAAACCTATTTTCCTAGTTCCAGTACGATGCGCATGCATAAATAGGGGTCGTCCCCTATCCTAACAATCCAACCCATATTATTTAAATCGGTTCGATCGTAGGTTCGTGGCAAAAACGAACAAGAGAACGGGTTCGATGCAAGTCTATTGGATATATTGTGTTTAAGGCTCTGTAGACACAATGTTAAAGGCCGTGAGACACCATCCTACTCAATCGTATATACATGTTTTGGAAATACCTCAATCAGAGTGGCAAAAGTGCTACGACAATTGGTTCAAACGCATGCAAAAGTGTGAGTATTTTGAAAAACAATAAAGTACTTTTCTATGATTAATATTTGTTATTGTTTGGTTTAGAAAATAATTGCACGAAAATGTTCACGATTTAATTCCATTTTTTGGGTCGTGATGAATTTAAAAATTAAGTATTTTTGTTAGAAAGCAGTGCAAATTCTACTTAATTACTTAATTTTGCTAACCTGGCGAACATTTCAGGTAGATAAGCCAATGATTTATATGTTTTTGGTTCCATAAAAGATCTCTGATATACTTGTTCTGCCATATGGTCCAATTAATTTGTAAATTAGCTTATTGGGAAAACGAAATATTGAATTAAATTTGTTAATTATTGTTTTTTATATGAAGAAGAACCTCGAGCTCAAATATTATTTTCAAGATTTATATTTATATAAAAAGGTTGAAGGAAAAAAAGGATAAAAAGAAAGTTATTTTGTTATTTTTTAAACAAAGATTTATCCCCAAATCATTTAGAAGCTCTAAGGACAGAGACAGAGTTTACGGTTTCCTCTCCCAGGGATGACAAAGTGTGTATATTATCAATTTGTTTCATTGATTCATTAATTTTTCAAATATCAACTTAATTATATATTTGCTTTAGGAGCCAATTGAAATGTATTAATTCAGGTACAAAAATTAATCTTTTCAAAATGTTTGCTGTACTTTTCAGCTGTCTTTTTGGTGCTAATCATCACTCATCAGTAGACTTGTTAAAGGCTTCCGATTCTCATTTTGTTCATGGGAATTGTGGAATAAGTAGTTGAGTTTCAAACAAACTTTTAAGAATTTTTCAAGTCTACTGAGAGGTAATTAGCACCAACGATATGTCGTCGGCATATAGACAGCTGAAAAAGACAGCAAACATTTTTGGATCTGAATGAATTAATTTTTCTTTCAAAAATACAAAACTGCTTTGCATTAATATATTTCCTTTGTTTTAGTATAAATGTGAAGAAAGTAAGTTGAGGAATAAAGCAGTGAAATAAATTAAAACGACATTCGCTACTATGTCGTCTAAGCCCCCAACGGAAATCATGGCGAATATTGATAAATGTTAAAGCAACTTTTCTCAATTTAAAACAGCTTGATTTTATCACAATTATTGTGTAGCTGAATCAAGGAAGCAATAAAAAGATGACATGCTGCAAAAAACCAAAATAAAACAAATCGGAAGCCATAAAAAAACGCTAGATATATAGTAAAGTTTCAGTTGATGTATAAATTATAAGGATATCATTATATATTACAAAAAAAAAATTTATTGAACAAATTCTAAACAAAAGTTTTCTATGAAAAATTATTATATATTGCATAAAGTATTATTTATACTTATTATTTTATTATACTCATTGTTAAAAAAAAATAATAATAACTTAAGAAATTTGAAAAATAATTCCAAAAAATTGGACATTAAAAAAACATTAAAAAAAAAGATTAACTGCTAGTTGGCGGCCGATATCGAATTTGTTCGTTCCTTCGCATAAATATTCTGAAAACATAATCAATATTTGAAATTTGTTTTTGTTTCAAATGGTTTTAGGCGAACAAAAGAACAAGTGTGAGATCAATAAACCCGGCCGCAAGCTGTTATTGGTAACGAAAAACCATTTAGTGAATAATTTATCAGTTATTGTTTTAATAGACAGAATATTTAAGCTATAAAAAATCAAATCAACCTCTAATTGGCTAATACAAAATTGCTATTTATTTACGCAGACATGTACTTACATGAGGCTAAGAAAGGCTTGACATTTTTGACCCACCATATTACCTGAAAAACAAACAAACAAACAAAAAAAATATTTTGCATGGTAAAAATAGTACAACAACATCATAATGGTAAATATATTAAATACATATGTATATTTTAGAAAACGAAATTGTTTAAATCTAATAAAATCATATTTTTGGAAGACATCATCATTAACAAAAATAAATTGTTTTGTTAAATTCCAGGTGTTAAAATAAATTTGTAAGTTGTGAACAGGGGTGTTAGGAAACTTTTTTCAGAAACCGTCAAATTTTGGAAAGAAAGAAAAACGTCAAAAACAAATTGGTAAAACGTCAAAAAAACATCATTTATAAAAATGTACAAATAAACCCAAACTTAATTAATTTTATTATTTTATCTATAATTTTTGACCTTCATTGTTAAAATTAATAGCGGTTCTCACTCTTGATAGTAAACTCGGTTGCACATTTGGTTAAAGTAGCAGATTTGATTAAAGTACTAGTTTTTACATCACTACAGCAACAAAATGTACTGAACTTTTATTTTCTACGCTGTGATTAAAAAATCAAACAAAAAGCTTTAGTAAACATTGAAAAAAAAATTACTGGGAATCACAGATATTCTGTGCTGTGAATCGTTTTGCCGGCAAAACTTAATTTTGTGTTGATAAAATAAAAAATATGGAAAAAACAAATAAAAATATACTGGTGAAGAGAAAACTCACAACAAAAGGTGGACAGATAAAGAAATTCAGCAAGTTTTAGAATATTTGCAAGAACATGCAGACTTTGAGGTAAGAAAGTCACTCGAGCTTTGTGGTAAAAATCGTAGTGAATCGTAGCAGAGTTGTAAAATTAATATCAAGAGTGAAAACCGCTAATAAAACTATTTTTTAAAGCTTAAGGAAATAAAAACAATTAAAGATTCCTGACGATGCTAACAAATTGTTAGCGAAATATCGAAAAATTAATAAAGAAAAATATAAGACCTTAAGCTCTAAAAAATAGTTTTATTAATTTCAATTAATTTTATTTAATAAAATCTTTTATATTGTAGAAAAAATAATTCAACATGTATTTTAATATAACAAAACAAGGACAATTTCAAAATTTTACAAAAAATATTAGTATGTATGTACATATATACATATAAAGGGTGTTTTTTTCGATGTATAGAATTTTAAGTTGCAATAAAACAACGATGGATTATTCGATTGACATGAATTTTATTTATACGAAAGATAATCTTGTGGCATTACATTTTAAATATGATTTCTGGCATATGGCCGACACGGCTGGCGCTGATGTAATCCAATCTGGACGTCCAATTTTCGATTACTTTTTCCAACATTTGTGGCCGTATATCGGCAATAACAAGGCGAATGTTGTCTTCCAAATGGTCAAGCGTTTGTGGCTTATCCGCATAGACCAATGACTTTACATAGCCCCACAGAAAGTAGTCTAGCGGTGTTAAATCACAAATTACAATTGGCTCTTTTAGCAAATAAATATAAGTTTATTTTTTTATTTTTTTGTTCTTCTCATGCCAAAACCAATCGAAAAGAATATCGATTGCTAATTCGGCCCATTCTACTGTGAATTATTTATTAATAATGCTTCATGTTAACCAAAATTTTACTAGAATGGTTTTTTGGTTTTTTTACTTCTCTGAAAATGGATTTTACAAAAATGTGCATTGAATTTAAAGCTGGGAGTTCTAAAGAAATAGAAAAGAAAAATTTTCTGCTGGAAAGTGTGGTTTTGTCATTTACACTCATTTCTTTTTTTGAGATTTATTTTAACTTTATTATTTATTTGCTTTAAGAGCCAATTGAAATGTATTAATTCAGGTCCAAAAATGAACCTTTTCAAAAAATATTTGCTGTATTTTTCAGCTGTCTATATGCCGACGACATTTCGTTGGTGCTAATCAACTCATCAGTAGACTTGAAAAATTCTTAAAAGTTTGTTTGAAACTTAACTACTTATTTCATAATTCCCATGAACAGAATGAGAATCAGAAATGTTCAAGCAAACCTTTAACACAGCAAACATTTCTTTTTTCGTTTTGCAACACTTCTACTTTTTTTTGCAACATTCTATACAACGAGTCACCATTGGTTACTACGATTTGTATTTTTGAAAGTATCAAAAAGTAAAAGTTTTTGAATATTCAAATATGAACTTAATTATTTATTTGCTTTGAGAGCCAATTGACATGTATTAATTCAGGTCCAAAAATTAACCTTTTCAAACATATAGACATATAGCATATAGACAGCTGAAAAATACAGCAAATATTTTTTGAAAAGGTTCATTTTTGGACCTGAATTCAGACATTTATTTTATTTAATTTATTCATCTTTTATTATTCAATTTTTTTCTTTTATAGTGATTTCTGTTTTACGCTAATCGGACTAACGTTCATTCTATATTATTGTTGTGATTAATATTAGTTAAACAAGCACATCAAAGGCCTTTAGCTAAGTGGGCGAACAGCTGGCGAGAAGCGTGGCAACCTCAAAACAGCTAGTTGTCCCCTAGCTAAAGATATTTGAAGTTTTCGTTGTCTTGTTTAATTAGTATCAACCAACCATATTATTTGATCTTGAGATTATTAAACAAATTGTTCAAGCTTAAAATCTTTTTTAAAAAATAATTGTAAACAATATTTATTTATTTGCAATATTTCGCCAACAATTTGTCAGCATCGTCAGGAAACAAATGTTTGGCAAAATATGAAAAATAAATAAATTTTGTTTCCAATTATTTTTTAAAAATGTACCAACACATTTACTCGTTCTTAAGAGTAAAATTGGCAACAAATTTCATAAACTTACAAATTTATTTCTCTACACTTTAGAAAACTTAACAAAAAAACTACTAATTGGTATTTAAAACTAATTAATTAAGATTAAGAAAAATTAAACAATATTAAAAAAAAAAATTACTCTACAACAAAAAACAAATTAACTGATTAAAACTTAAGCAACAAAATGCATATATTTTCAAGAAGCTCTAAACTATAGCAAATCAAATGTTGTTTTAAGAAACTAAAAAACAAGCTTAATTTATACTAGTTTGGATATTGTTAAAATAAAAACTTATTGTGTAAACTAATTGACAAAATTGCTAAAAAGCCATGAAATATTTTAATAAATAATAATTATTGATAGTTTAAAAAAAAAAACTTTCAAGGCGATTTGTTTGAAAAGCATCCTGCAATCAAACAATTATAAACAGGCATTTAAAATTTTCAAAAGTAAAAGAAAACGAAAATGGAACAAAACGTATGTATGTAGATTTATTAGCAACAGCTTAAATTATAAGCATAAAAGAAAACACATATACATATGTATATATATTTTTTTTTGTTAAATTTCTAAATTCTAAAAAAGAAAATTCAAATATTCTGTTAAGTGGAAAGTTTTGGAGACGAAAAATTTTTTTTGTGTGTGTGTCATTTCATATAATATATTGATAATGAAATAATTAATAATAAAAAAAGCAGCAATTACGCTAAAAATAAATGTGCATTTATGCAAAGAATTAATATAAAATTCTATTTGTTTTTCTAATACAGAAACCAGTACGTATGTATGTATGTAGGTATGTATAAAACAATCTCAGCTGAAGGAAATAAAAACAAACTTTCACTCTCTCTCTTTCTCTCTCTCTTTCTCTCTCTCTCTCTCTCTCTCTATGGCGGACAAATTTTATTATAAAACACAATTAATTTTACATGTAGATTAAATTCAAAACAAACTGAAGTTTTTTTTTGGTCTCCTCAAATTTTTTATTATATTTTTGCAATAGCATTCATTTAAAAATTATTAAGGTGGGATCAAACGATTGCCGCAATGCACCAATTTTACAAAATTTTTCTTGGGCTGAATTGGAGCACAATAAAAAATGTGCCCCAATAAAATTCTCTGCAATCACATGATTGTCACATTTACTGAAATTTAGCACCAATAATTGTCGCATTATAGTCACACGATTGTTATATTATACGGCAACTCGGAAGAACAGCTGTTGTAGCTGATGACAAACTTTGTTTTGCAAAAATAAAATAAATTAAGTCAAGTACGAGGCTGGCTCGCACACTTAGGGTTCCGTACGTATGTATGTGTAATGTATGTATGGAATGGCGTATGTGAATACATACATATGTATATTTTATAAATTTCATCTCTCTGTTTTTACAGCTACTTTATGTTGTATGTGGACACCTAGTAATTTTCCACTTGTTGTTGTTGTTGTAATTTGCTGTTGTAAGGCATCTGGGAATACATAAACTGTGCGAATTTCAGCACTCTATCTCTTACGGTCCGAGAGTTATAGCTATTACTCTACGTTGTAAAGGGACACCTGGTAGTTTTACAGTTGTTGTTGTTGTTTTTAGCAAGTGTTGTTGTGGAGCATATGTGAATACATATGTTATGCAAATTTCATCCCTATGTCTCTCACGGTTCGAGAGGAACGGCTAGTTGTTGCTTTACGTTGTATAGGGACACCTGGTAGTTTTCGAGTTGTTGTTGTTTTTAGCATTTGTTATTGTAGGCCACATGCGAGTACATGTATTGTTCACATTTCATCTCTCTGTCTCTTACAGTTTGGGAGTTATGGCTCATTTTTACTTTACGTTGTATAGGGACACCTGGTAGTTTTTGACATGTTGTTGTTTTTAGCTATGTTGTTGTAGGGCATATGTAAATACATATATTGTGCGAATTTCAGCTCTTTGTCTTTTACAGTTTAGCAACTACGGCCAATTGTTACTTTAGGTTGTATAGGGACACCTGGTAGTTTTCAACTTGTTGTTGCCTTTAGAATTTGTTGTCGTAAGACATCTATAAATACATACACTATGCAAATTTAAGCTTTCTATCTTTTACGGTTTGAGAGTTATAGCTATGTGCAGCTTTTCGTTATATGGGGACACCTGGTAGTTTTCGACTTGTTGTTGTTTTTAGTATTTGTTGTTGTAGCGGCAAGGTACAAAAACATCCCGTGAATGGAACGACGCTGTGACGGACGGACGGACGTACTTGTCTCGGTAATAAGGTTCCGTTTCACTCTGATGAGTACGGAACCCTAAAAACAACCTGCATTTGCAGATTTGCCGGCACTTTCCCGTATAACTTGTAATTTGACAAATACTCCATACCAAAAAACTGCATAGAAAACGCCCCTCCCCCGGATACACAACTTGTTTCTACTGTATTTTCTAAAATACTTCTTCCTCACAAAATTTGAAAACGGAAATATTTAGAGAAGAAGACTACAAAACGACCTGCATTTGCAGATTTGCCGGCACTTTCCCGTATAACTTGTAATTTGACAAATACTCCATACCAAAAAACTGCATAGAAAACGCCCCTCCCACGGATACACAACTTGTTTCTACTGTATTTTCTAAAATACTTCTTCCTCACAAAATTTGAAAACGGAAATATTTAGAGAAGAAGACTACAAAACGACCTGCATTTGCAGATTTGCCGGCACTTTCCCGTATAACTTGTAATTTGACAAATACTCCATACCAAAAAACTGCATAGAAAACGCCCCTCCCACGGATACACAACTTGTTTCTACTGTATTTTCTAAAATACTTCTTCCTCACAAAATTTGAAAACGGAAATATTTAGAGAAGAAGACTACAAAACGACCTGCATTTGCAGATTTGCCGGCACTTTCCCGTATAACTTGTAATTTGACAAATACTCCATACCAAAAAACTGCATAGAAAACGCCCCTCCCCCGGATACACAACTTGTTTCTACTGTATTTTCTAAAATACTTCTTCCTCACAAAATTTGAAAACGGAAATATTTAGAGAAGAAGACTACAAAACGACCTGCATTTGCAGATTTGCCGGCACTTTCCCGTATAACTTGTAATTTGACAAATACTCCATACCAAAAAACTGCATAGAAAACGCCCCTCCCACGGATACACAACTTGTTTCTACTGTATTTTCTAAAATACTTCTTCCTCACAAAATTTGAAAACGGAAATATTTAGAGAAGAAGACTACAAAACGACCTGCATTTGCAGATTTGCCGGCACTTTCCCGTATAACTTGTAATTTGACAAATACTCCATACCAAAAAACTGCATAGAAAACGCCCCTCCCCCGGATACACAACTTGTTTCTACTGTATTTTCTAAAATACTTCTTCCTCACAAAATTTGAAAACGGAAATATTTAGAGAAGAAGACTACAAAACGACCTGCATTTGCAGATTTGCCGGCACTTTCCCGTATAACTTGTAATTTGACAAATACTCCATACCAAAAAATGCATAGAAAACGCCCCTCCCCCGGATACACAACTTGTTTCTACTGTATTTTCTAAAATACTTCTTCCTCACAAAATTTGAAAACGGAAATATTTAGAGAAGAAGACTACAAAACGACCTGCATTTGCAGATTTGCCGGCACTTTCCCGTATAACTTGTAATTTGACAAATACTCCATACCAAAAAACTGCATAGAAAACGCCCCTCCCACGGATACACAACTTGTTTCTACTGTATTTTCTAAAATACTTCTTCCTCACAAAATTTGAAAACGGAAATATTTAGAGAAGAAGACTACAAAACGACCTGCATTTGCAGATTTGCCGGCACTTTCCCGTATAACTTGTAATTTGACAAATACTCCATACCAAAAAACTGCATAGAAAACGCCCCTCCCCCGGATACACAACTTGTTTCTACTGTATTTTCTAAAATACTTCTTCCTCACAAAATTTGAAAACGGAAATATTTAGAGAAGAAGACTACAAAATGACCTGCATTTGCAGATTTGCCGGCACTTTCCCGTATAACTTGTAATTTGACAAATACTCCATACCAAAAAACTGCATAGAAAACGCCCCTCCCACGGATACACAACTTGTTTCTACTGTATTTTCTAAAATACTTCTTCCTCACAAAATTTGAAAACGGAAATATTTAGAGAAGAAGACTACAAAACGACCTGCATTTGCAGATTTGCCGGCACTTTCCCGTATAACTTGTAATTTGACAAATACTCCATACCAAAAAACTGCATAGAAAACGCCCCTCCCCCGGATACACAACTTGTTTCTACTGTATTTTCTAAAATACTTCTTCCTCACAAAATTTGAAAACGGAAATATTTAGAGAAGAAGACTACAAAACGACCTGCATTTGCAGATTTGCCGGCACTTTCCCGTATAACTTGTAATTTGACAAATACTCCATACCAAAAAACTGCATAGAAAACGCCCCTCCCCCGGATACACAACTTGTTTCTACTGTATTTTCTAAAATACTTCTTCCTCACAAAATTTGAAAACGGAAATATTTAGAGAAGAAGACTACAAAATGACCTGCATTTGCAGATTTGCCGGCACTTTCCCGTATAACTTGTAATTTGACAAATACTCCATACCAAAAAACTGCATAGAAAACGCCCCTCCCACGGATACACAACTTGTTTCTACTGTATTTTCTAAAATACTTCTTCCTCACAAAATTTGAAAACGGAAATATTTAGAGAAGAAGACTACAAAATGACCTGCATTTGCAGATTTGCCGGCACTTTCCCGTATAACTTGTAATTTGACAAATACTCCATACCAAAAAACTGCATAGAAAACGCCCCTCCCCCGGATACACAACTTGTTTCTACTGTATTTTCTAAAATACTTCTTCCTCACAAAATTTGAAAACGGAAATATTTAGAGAAGAAGACTACAAAACGACCTGCATTTGCAGATTTGCCGGCACTTTCCCGTATAACTTGTAATTTGACAAATACTCCATACCAAAAAACTGCATAGAAAACGCCCCTCCCCCGGATACACAACTTGTTTCTACTGTATTTTCTAAAATACTTCTTCCTCACAAAATTTGAAAACGGAAATATTTAGAGAAGAAGACTACAAAACGACCTGCATTTGCAGATTTGCCGGCACTTTCCCGTATAACTTGTAATTTGACAAATACTCCATACCAAAAAACTGCATAGAAAACGCCCCTCCCCCGGATACACAACTTGTTTCTACTGTATTTTCTAAAATACTTCTTCCTCACAAAATTTGAAAACGGAAATATTTAGAGAAGAAGACTACAAAATGACCTGCATTTGCAGATTTGCCGGCACTTTCCCGTATAACTTGTAATTTGACAAATACTCCATACCAAAAAACTGCATAGAAAACGCCCCTCCCACGGATACACAACTTGTTTCTACTGTATTTTCTAAAATACTTCTTCCTCACAAAATTTGAAAACGGAAATATTTAGAGAAGAAGACTACAAAACGACCTGCATTTGCAGATTTGCCGGCACTTTCCCGTATAACTTGTAATTTGACAAATACTCCATACCAAAAAACTGCATAGAAAACGCCCCTCCCCCGGATACACAACTTGTTTCTACTGTATTTTCTAAAATACTTCTTCCTCACAAAATTTGAAAACGGAAATATTTAGAGAAGAAGACTACAAAACGACCTGCATTTGCAGATTTGCCGGCACTTTCCCGTATAACTTGTAATTTGACAAATACTCCATACCAAAAAACTGCATAGAAAACGCCCCTCCCCCGGATACACAACTTGTTTCTACTGTATTTTCTAAAATACTTCTTCCTCACAAAATTTGAAAACGGAAATATTTAGAGAAGAAGACTACAAAATGACCTGCATTTGCAGATTTGCCGGCACTTTCCCGTATAACTTGTAATTTGACAAATACTCCATACCAAAAAACTGCATAGAAAACGCCCCTCCCACGGATACACAACTTGTTTCTACTGTATTTTCTAAAATACTTCTTCCTCACAAAATTTGAAAACGGAAATATTTAGAGAAGAAGACTACAAAACGACCTGCATTTGCAGATTTGCCGGCACTTTCCCGTATAACTTGTAATTTGACAAATACTCCATACCAAAAAACTGCATAGAAAACGCCCCTCCCCCGGATACACAACTTGTTTCTACTGTATTTTCTAAAATACTTCTTCCTCACAAAATTTGAAAACGGAAATATTTAGAGAAGAAGACTACAAAACGACCTGCATTTGCAGATTTGCCGGCACTTTCCCGTATAACTTGTAATTTGACAAATACTCCATACCAAAAAACTGCATAGAAAACGCCCCTCCCCCGGATACACAACTTGTTTCTACTGTATTTTCTAAAATACTTCTTCCTCACAAAATTTGAAAACGGAAATATTTAGAGAAGAAGACTACAAAATGACCTGCATTTGCAGATTTGCCGGCACTTTCCCGTATAACTTGTAATTTGACAAATACTCCATACCAAAAAACTGCATAGAAAACGCCCCTCCCACGGATACACAACTTGTTTCTACTGTATTTTCTAAAATACTTCTTCCTCACAAAATTTGAAAACGGAAATATTTAGAGAAGAAGACTACAAAACGACCTGCATTTGCAGATTTGCCGGCACTTTCCCGTATAACTTGTAATTTGACAAATACTCCATACCAAAAAACTGCATAGAAAACGCCCCTCCCCCGGATACACAACTTGTTTCTACTGTATTTTCTAAAATACTTCTTCCTCACAAAATTTGAAAACGGAAATATTTAGAGAAGAAGACTACAAAACGACCTGCATTTGCAGATTTGCCGGCACTTTCCCGTATAACTTGTAATTTGACAAATACTCCATACCAAAAAACTGCATAGAAAACGCCCCTCCCCCGGATACACAACTTGTTTCTACTGTATTTTCTAAAATACTTCTTCCTCACAAAATTTGAAAACGGAAATATTTAGAGAAGAAGACTACAAAAGGACCTGCATTTGCAGATTTGCCGGCACTTTCCCGTATAACTTGTAATTTGACAAATACTCCATACCAAAAAACTGCATAGAAAACGCCCCTCCCCCGGATACACAACTTGTTTCTACTGTATTTTCTAAAATACTTCTTCCTCACAAAATTTGAAAACGGAAATATTTAGAGAAGACTACAAAATGACCTGCATTTGCAGATTTGCCGGCACTTTCCCGTATAACTTGTAATTTGACAAATACTCCATACCAAAAAACTGCATAGAAAACGCCCCTCCCACGGATACACAACTTGTTTCTACTGTATTTTCTAAAATACTTCTTCCTCACAAAATTTGAAAACGGAAATATTTAGAGAAGAAGACTACAAAACGACCTGCATTTGCAGATTTGCCGGCACTTTCCCGTATAACTTGTAATTTGACAAATACTCCATACCAAAAAACTGCATAGAAAACGCCCCTCCCACGGATACACAACTTGTTTCTACTGTATTTTCTAAAATATTTCTTCCTCACAAAATTTGAAAACGGAAATATTTAGAGAAGAAGACTACAAAACGACCTGCATTTGCAGATTTGCCGGCACTTTCCCGTATAACTTGTAATTTGACAAATACTCCATACCAAAAAACTGCATAGAAAACGCCCCTCCCACGGATACACAACTTGTTTCTACTGTATTTTCTAAAATATTTCTTCCTCACAAAATTTGAAAACGGAAATATTTAGAGAAGAAGACTACAAAACGACCTGCATTTGCAGATTTGCCGGCACTTTCCCGTATAACTTGTAATTTGACAAATACTCCATACCAAAAAACTGCATAGAAAACGCCCCTCCCACGGATACACAACTTGTTTCTACTGTATTTTCTAAAATACTTCTTCCTCACAAAATTTGAAAACGGAAATATTTAGAGAAGAAGACTACAAAACGACCTGCATTTGCAGATTTGCCGGCACTTTCCCGTATAACTTGTAATTTGACAAATACTCCATACCAAAAAACTGCATAGAAAACGCCCCTCCCACGGATACACAACTTGTTTCTACTGTATTTTCTAAAATATTTCTTCCTCACAAAATTTGAAAACGGAAATATTTAGAGAAGAAGACTACAAAACGACCTGCATTTGCAGATTTGCCGGCACTTTCCCGTATAACTTGTAATTTGACAAATACTCCATACCAAAAAACTGCATAGAAAACGCCCCTCCCACGGATACACAACTTGTTTCTACTGTATTTTCTAAAATACTTCTTCCTCACAAAATTTGAAAACGGAAATATTTAGAGAAGAAGACTACAAAATGACCTGCATTTGCAGATTTGCCGGCACTTTCCCGTATAACTTGTAATTTGACAAATACTCCATACCAAAAAACTGCATAGAAAACGCCCCTCCCACGGATACACAACTTGTTTCTACTGTATTTTCTAAAATACTTCTTCCTCACAAAATTTGAAAACGGAAATATTTAGAGAAGAAGACTACAAAATGACCTGCATTTGCAGATTTGCCGGCACTTTCCCGTATAACTTGTAATTTGACAAATACTCCATACCAAAAAACTGCATAGAAAACGCCCCTCCCACGGATACACAACTTGTTTCTACTGTATTTTCTAAAATACTTCTTCCTCACAAAATTTGAAAACGGAAATATTTAGAGAAGAAGACTACAAAACGACCTGCATTTGCAGATTTGCCGGCACTTTCCCGTATAACTTGTAATTTGACAAATACTCCATACCAAAAAACTGCATAGAAAACGCCCCTCCCCCGGATACACAACTTGTTTCTACTGTATTTTCTAAAATACTTCTTCCTCACAAAATTTGAAAACGGAAATATTTAGAGAAGAAGACTACAAAACGACCTGCATTTGCAGATTTGCCGGCACTTTCCCGTATAACTTGTAATTTGACCCATTAATAGTATTTTAGAATAGTGGGAGCCACTTCAGTATTACTTTACACTCAACAATTTTGAAGTCGATTCCTAAAACTAAAGAATCAATCCAATTTTATCTGGGTTTCTAATCCGCTTTATAAAATGGTGTTTCTATTTCTACAATACGACCTGAAAATTATAAGCAACATAAACACGGAAACACAATGTGAGCAATCCAGAATACATATTTTTTTAGATCATTAAATTAATTATTCAAGCTTTAGATCTTTGTTTTGTATAAGAAATAATTTGAAACAATTATATTTATTTATTTTCAATATTTCGCCAACAATTTGTTAGTATTTTCCTGAAGATGCTAACAAATTGTTGACGAAATATTGAAAATAAATAAATATAATTTTTTCAAATTATTTTGTATGAAAAGCTAAGATCTAAAGCTTGAATAATTAATTTAATAATCTCAAGATCAAATAATAAAAAAAATAATTTTTTTTAGATCGTTTGTTTAAACAAATAGCTCCCAACTTTATTCACAAGGAAATATTAGAGTAAGACGACATACTACAAATCAATCTGAATGAAGACCACATTCCATTGTCAGAGATATAATATTGTGAGACAGAATTTGATGTTTACTTATAGAATTTCGAAAAAAAAAATTGCAAAAAAATTTTGCCTCAAATTTTGTGAAGCATAAAAATCAAAATTTGGTTTCAATTAGAGATATGCGCGTGAGTGTTTTTGGCTCACGTCAAGCATGCTCATAACCACGATAATTTTCCGGACACACTTTCACGCACGACAATTTTTTTTAGTCTCATGTCACGCATGCTCACCGGCAAAATGTTATTCAATCACGCATTTTTACGCACGAACCTTTTTTCGTTGCGCTATTTCATGCACAGAAAACGAAACATACCCTGCAAGAACAGTGTCGGTCATATGATCCATCATATAACCGACACTGCTGACGGGTTCATACATCAGCGTTTCTATAATTTTCTTAAGGGCAAAATGAAAAAACTGATGTAAACATTCGTGTACGTGTGATTTCTTTCTTAAGCCAGCGTTACCACCTCGGCAAAGTGAGCATTCAAAATCTTTTTTGCAAAATGCCCACAAAATTACATGTAATGCTATTTATTTCTTTATTGATAAATAAATAAAGAATTTTTCGAAAATTTTTAAAAAGCAATTCCAAGAGAATATAATAAACCATATTAACAAAAAAAAAATGGACAAATGAACCTATAAAAACATTAATGCATAAACGTAGTTCCAAATGAAATTATCAAATTAATAAGGGAAAATCAAAATACTAAAACAATCATTGTAATGGCAACGCTGAAACCTATAAAATTGCTATGCATGTGTTTTCACAGTTTCTTGTATGGGATCATCTTTTAGTTCTAAACTTTTTGTTGTTATAGAGCCTAAGTGATTGCATATCCAGTAAAAATTTCAGCTTTTTTGCTCTTATAGTCCCAAATTTATAGCTAATTTTAAATAATTTTCACAGTGTCTTGCATGAGGACCCCCTTTAGTTTCTAACTGTTTGATGTTTTTAGTATATGTTGTTGTAGCGGCCGGGTAACCACAAGTACTGGAAAATTTTCAGATCTCTAGCTCTTACCGTTTGGGTGGGTGGGGCCTGTGACGTACAGATGGACGTAGAAGTATCAGTAATAGGGTTCCGTTTTACTCTATAAAACTCGTTACAGGCTAGAAATATTAGATATTATTAATATACCAGCAACACAGAGAATAAATTTTAAGGTAGACACCGACAATATTTATTTATAAGCGATCGAAATGTAGTCGCTCGACTTCTAATCAATTGGGATTCCTCTATTTCGAAAGCTTGCGTTCGCACTGGTTTACGTTATTAAATTTTTGCTATTTAGTTATCGGTAAATTAAAGTTTTGGTTTAATTTTCATTGAAGTATTTTTTTTAGTTGTATACATTTTTATTGATACTATTCAAAAAAACGAAATTTTGCTAAATCTTTTGAAAATTTTATTCTTTTCCAAACTGAATTTAATTACAAAAAAAAAGTTTCCAACAATTAAATAAATACACTATACAACAAGTATAACCTAATATTTTCTATGGCCACGATTGAAACTCATTTTCATTTCAATATTCTGTGTGAGCATTTCGTCAGCTAAAGGCAGCCTTCACTATTTTTTTTTTTTTTTTGCAAAATAATTTAACACTCAATGAGTGTTGCAAATTAACATTCTTAAAACAAATGATTGCCAAACAGACAGACAAAGTCTGTTAAATAACAGGTCAAACAACCAAGAATGTAGCATAAAATTCTTGGAGTAAAATGTTTATGCAGGTCTTGCAAGATTTAAGAAAAGATACAAAATCGCTTAGATACCGTAAATCTTTTCTGCGCACATACAATTGAGTAATGGAGAGAGCACTGAGAAAAGACAAAAAAAAAAACTTGCGTCCGTCTAGACTGTAGAGCACGAAATAATAAGATACTATTTATTTACTTGAAAACTAATTTGGTAGAAATCTAAAATACACTGAGACCTCTTCATACGGCAACACATGTACAACAAAAATTTTTAGTTATTCATACATAAATATTATAAATTGTTATAATTGTTGACACATTATGCGAAAATAAAGAGGAAGAAGAGAGTAATCGAAAATCGTTTAAGAACTTATTGGAAAAAAAATTAATTTTCATATGAAAGATTGTTAAAGAAACTAAAAGAAAATGAGAAAAAAAAATAATTCAGGTCCAAAAATGAACCTTTTCAAAAAATGTTTGTTGTAATTTTCAACAAACATTTTTTGAAAAGGTTCATTTTTGAACCTGAATTAATAATACATTTCAATTGGCTTTCAAAGCAAATAAATAATTGAGTTCATATTTTAAAAAAATATAAATTGTATTCAAATACAAAACGCATATTTTCTATTATTTTCCAATATTTCTGTAGTTTAGTTGATCTCTAAGCTTTGGCACTGATTTAGGAATTTTTCAAATGCTGCTGCTTTTTTTATTTTGTTTTTATAATAATCAGATTTAAGAACCCATAATTCTAGTACTTTATAAAATTGTTTCATTATCCATTCCGTTTTGAATTGCAGGCGTTTTTTTTATACCCATTTATTTCAGCGATTTATTTATTATATTCGTTCGTTTTGTGGTTATTTGCTTTTTTCCACATCGCTTGAAATTGATTTAAGTACAAATGGATTGAATTGTTTTTTCAATGGAAGTTCAATTAATGTTTGATAAGAATTAATTTTATTTTATTTTAATTAAGTTCACTAGCTTTAGCTTATTAAATTATGAAATTTAACTTTTTAGGGCCGTCAAATGAGTACTTGATGTCTGTCGTTGCAAAATCCCACATTTTAAGAACATGTGGTGGTGGTGTTAAGTCACGGGCATGGCTGATATAATTTCGTTTTATTTGAAATGAGAATTTAGTTTTATTTCTAAAGTGCTTCCGTCAAGACACAGAACTGTTTTATTGTCAATTTTTAGATGCGTTGTATGAAAGTATTTCAAAGCAAAAAAAATTTAATGTATAACTGAAAAAGGAAAAGTATATATATTTTACCTAGATTACTCTAAAAGAAAACTAAATAAAGCTATAACCGAATAATAAAAGGAAAAAACAACAGAGATATTTAATTAAGATTAAAGTTTTAACCCAACACCCCTTTAATAACAAAAAAAAAAAGAAAGAAAGGAAATCAAAAGCGTTTTAGATAAAAAAAATAGTGCTACTTGCTCACAAGAGCTTTTGCTTGCACATGTATTTAAAGAAACAGAAAAAATTAAATTTATATATTTAAAAATATAAAAACTGAAAAGTTGAAAAGAAAGTGAAGCGACGTGAATTTTGTGGTAGATTCAAAAAGTAAGTAAAAACTTAAAGAGTTTGCGAGCAAATATTTTTAAAGTACAATTTATTGGTGATTTTTTTTTTTTTTTTTTTTTTGTGAAACTTCAGTTTTAAATGCAAAAATTTATTTATTATCTTTACACAATAAATGGTCATGTTTAAGTGAAATTTTCCGTTGACAGGTTATCAGTGAAAATTAAATAATTAAATCATTTGTTTACCGAAACAATTTGCAGTTGAGTTTTGCATAACAACTTTACTACAACAACCTGCCTGTAAAGTAAAACCCGTGCCGTTACAGTTCAAAATAAGTACAACATCTGATTTTTTCTAGCAATATGTGATTAGAAAATATTATTAAATTACCTCCTGCTCATTTACTTGGAAAGTGACATAATTCAATAAATGTGGGTCTTGAGTAAAATTACTCACCAGCGTCAGCTGTATGTGTGTTTATTTTGATACGTCATGGTTTGGAAAATTAGTAAACACATTAGAGATGTGCAGTTGTCATGGAAATGTCGTGTCACGCGTGATCATAATTAAATTTTAGAAAAATCACGAGTGAGTATGTGAGCATGATTTAGAATTAAAATTTGGTGCATGGTTACCGTTTTAAGGTGACAGCTGCCAAGAACTGCGCAGTAAAGGTGGTCGAATGAGATCACCTGTCGAATGCGTATAGGAGAACTGGAGCCTTGTTGAACTTTCCGAGGCATATGCTTCACACCGTTGTGGCTGTTCTAACGGGACATTGTCACAGGGGAGTACATGCGAGAAGAATAAATCCTCCATATAATGATTTCTGTAGAGGCTGCAGAGATGATCGAACACTTTCTCTGTCGATGACCAGCTCTCTCTCTTTCTCTCTGACAAGAGAGCAAATTACTTGGACAGACCGACACTAAATGGGCTACTGGAAGTGTCAGAATGCAGTTTGGACTCATTTATCCCTTCATCGGGCTGGTTCAGGTCGGAACTGGCGGAAAGTATGTAGGGCTATTTCCCTACAGCCTATTCGGGTATCACAACGGGACCTTTCTAGGACCCAAGTGGGTCGGTTTCATGCCCGGCGGCCCGCGTAATATAACATAAAGCAGTTCACAAATTTTTCACGATTTTTTCGCGAAAAAATTAACTGTTTTTGATTTACAGAATTATAATTATTTTGCATTGCGGTTTCCCAGCAAAAACCACTGCTTCACTTTGCACTAAACTAACTGGGGCCAAATCGTCTCGCATTCGATATCGAATGAACTAGCGAGCAAAAATAATGTAAAACAAAAGCAAAATAAACAACAAACAGACAGCATAAGTGACGGAACTCGTTCGATATCGAATGCGATGATTTGGCCCCCGGTTTGTAAGACAGAGTCATGTTATAAGAGCTCACTCACCTACTTACGTAACCAGTGATATCACTGGTGTGGAACAAATTCAAGTTAGCTAAAGTTAGGTTGGTTCTGAGAGTGAGGGGTGAAAATAGAGGCTTAATTAGAAGGGTTTATGTTAGTTCGAATTTTTTTTAATCGACCTTCGAATTTTGCAATGAAATGCCGATGTTCAGCATATTGTTTGTTTTTTTTTTTTGCTATAACTCGTCGACTAATTGATATTTTTTTAAATTTTAAAATTGACAAAATAAAAAAAAATTAAACAGTGACACTGTGAAAAACTCATGATCTTTTAAAGAATTTGGACATATATGGGCATATTTTGCGAATGTAGCTCAACTAGACCACTAGAAAGGGAAGCCAAGAATGTGGTCTATTTAGTGGTATATGACCCATTTTTCAATTGTATTTGAGAATTTTTTAAAATTTTTTTTGAAATTTTAAATAAGTGAAAAATTCATGATCTTTGAAAGAATTCGAACATATATGGGCACATTTTTTGAGTGTAACTCAATTGGACCACATGGAAAAGGAAGCCAAGAATGTGGTCTATTTGAGAATTTAAAAAAAAAAAATTTAATTTTGACTAAATGAAAAATCTATGATCTTCGAAAGAAATAGGACATACATAGTATATGGGCACATTTTGGGAAAGTACCTCAACTGGACCACATGGAAAAGGAAGCCAAGAATGTGGTCTATTTAGTGGTATAACACACATTTCTCAATTGTATTTGAGAATTTTTTAAAAAAATATTTTAAATTTTAAATAAATGAAAAATTTATGATTTTCGAAAGAATTTGAACATATATGGGCACAAATGGACCACATGGAAAATGAAGCCCAGAATGTGGTTTATTTAAAGGTATAAGAGCCATTTCTCAGTTGTGTTGGGGAACTTTTTAAACAATTTTTTAAATTTTGTCTAAGTAAAAAATCGATAATCTCTGAAAGAATTTGGGTAAATAAGGGCAGATTTTGGGAGTGCAACTCAAGTGGACCACATGGAAAAGGAAGTCAAGAATATGGCCTTTTTAGTGGAATAACAGCTATATATTTCTCAATTATATTTGAGAATTTTTAGAAATTTTTTGAAGTGAAAAATATGGGCACATTTTTTGAATGGAGGAAAAGAAATACATAATATTCATATGGTGTGATGTTTTAATTAGCGCGGCAAAGAATAACAAGTGTTTCGCATTTTTCTCTATCAATTGTTTTATAAATAAAAAACGTTTTAGAATAAAAACAACGAAAAAATATTCTTTTTTTTTCAATAAAAAGACCTTTAAAGATAAGTACAATAATTATATGTATGTACATGCATATGCACCTGTGTCTATCTCGTGGCCTTAAAAACATCTCGTGAATTCAGTGATCTATTTTTGCATTAAGTTTGAGTACACATTCACATGATATTTTTTTGTCAAAAGTGAAAATTAATACCCACTTTAAGAGTGCAAATATTTTGAAAACTTTATTTAGCAAATTAATTAGCAAATATTTGGAAAAAAGTAAATTCCTTCATACAACCATGTGCCATATACATGTATGTATGTATGTATGTACAAATGTGCATGAGAACATTAAAGAGTTTAAGTTTTGTTTTAAACTTTGTGATTTAAAAGAAATTTCAAATTTTTCTTTCAAACCCTCTCAAACGAACTGGAGTTCGTTGCAACAAAACATGTATTTACAAATTGTTGAGCCATACTTGCTGTAAAAATAAGTTTATAAATTACTTCTTGTTTTTGTATTAAAAAAAATGATAATAATTTCAGATGTCTAGTCAAAATGGCAATGGTCATAGTGAGGCAACAGACATGCGTACAAATGGCAACACAGCTGGTCATATGGACGAGGACGAAGCCGACGATGGCGGCTTGGCAATTAAACTGCGATTTACCACCGTCAATTCGTTAGATCATCCAGTGCTGCCATCGCCTACCAAAAGTTCATCTCTTAAACGTAACACCAGTTATGGGAATCTCATGCCGGCAGAGGCCAAAGAAACTAAAGTCAAAGTTATTTACACTGGCGGCACCATCGGAATGATGAGGAACGAAAGGAATGGTAAGTTTATATAAAGCTGAAAAAAAAAAAACGAAATAGAAAAATAAATTAATATTTTTATCTATAGTTTTAGCACCCATGTCCAATTCGCTGGTGAAACGTATACGCAAATATCCGAACATGCACGATGAGGAGTATGCCCAGAAAAGGTTTGGGCAATCGGCTTCTATGGCGCCTTTAGTGTTACCATATGTGCAGGGCGAAAGTAATCGTGTGATTTACCAAATCACAGAATATATACCCTTGTTGGATTCCAGCAACATGACAATGAATGACTGGGCGCGAATTGCGAATGACATTCAAGTAGTTTTTCTTTATTTTCGTAGAAATACTTTTAGAATTTATTTTTATTTTTTTTACTAAACTTTTTTTCAGCAATCGTATGAATTCTTTGATGGCTTTGTTGTGTTACACGGCACCGACACTTTGTCCTATACTGCTTCAGCTTTATCATTTATGCTAGAGAATCTCGGGAAAACTGTGATAATTACCGGCTCCCAAATACCGATTTTTGAGACACGCACCGACGGCAAAGACAATTTCACCTCAGCGCTTATAATTGCTGGCAATTATGTTATACCTGAGGTGTGTGTATTCTTTGGCAACAAACTATTGCGTGGCAATCGTACTGTTAAAGTGAGTTCCTGTTCCCTGGATGCCTTCGATTCCCCCAATGTGCCACCACTGGCTCGTATTGGCATCAATGTAGATGTAGATTATAGATTAATCTTTAGGCCTTGTAAGATTTTAAAATTTAATGTGCACTCTGAATTAAATGAAAATGTGGGAATACTGCGTATTTTTCCCAGCATATCGACATCGACATTTAGAGCATTCTTGGCTCCACCCATGAAGGGTGTTGTTTTGCAGTCGTTTGGTGCGGGCAATGTTCCGGCAAACCGTAAAGATTTACTTAAAGAATTAAAAGAGGCCTCCGAGCGGGGTGTTATTATTGTCAACTGTACTCAGTGTCCTAATGGCTCGGTGGCGGAAATCTATCAGACAGGAAAGGTGGTATTTGATATGGGTGTTCTGCCCGGCTACGATATGACGCCGGAAGCAGCTTTGACCAAGTTATCCTACGTGTTGGGCAAAACAGCGTGGCCATTGGATATTAAGAAACAAGTAAAATAACTTATTTAATTTTTTTTTTTGCAAATTTCAAACGATTTTTTTTTTTTTTGCAGATGATGCAGTCTAACTTAAGAGGCGAACTAACTTCGAGCTGTGGTCCTAAAATGGAAGAATATGATTTGGTAGATGCTGTGGCCAGATCTCTGCATTTATCCTCACCCCAGGAGCTCAGTCAACTGGGAGCCACACTATTTCCTGCCATGTTAAATACAGCCGTTATTGCCGGAGACATACAAAAGGTGCACACCAGCAAAAATAAGACAAAATCAAACAAATATGTAGAACACAATTAATCTTTTCTAGATCAACAACCTAAAAGCTTATGGCGCTGATCTGTCCGGTGTTAATCAAGATCACCGCACTGCTCTACACTTGGCCTGTATAGAAGGTAATTTGCCGATTGTTAAGCATTTACTACTAAATGGAGTTTCTGTGCATCTTAGAGATCGCTATGAGCGCACGCCACTCATGGAAGCAATCACTAATGACAACCATGAAATAATAAGTATACTAATTAATTGTGGTGCCCATTTAACTGGCTCCTCTAGAGCTATAGGTGAACAGCTGTGCGCTGCTGCGGCCAGAGCCTTGTTGACACGCATTAAGTCTTATCAACTGGCAGGGGCAGATTTGGCACAGCCTGATCCTTCTGGCCGAACAGCGTTACATGTTGCTGCCCTGCATGGTCAAGAAGAAATTATTCACTATCTGCTTGAACATGTGGAGAATATAAATGAAACTGATATGATGGGACTTACCGCTTTAGATTATGCTTTGAAAGCTGATCAGCAAGGTGCTGCTGTTATATTAAATAAATTTTCACATCAATTTTAACTTTTCTAAAAGAATTTTCACTGGTTTTATAAACAAATAAACACTTACACACACATACACAAACACACGCGAGCTACTTACGAAAAACATTAGAAAATTACATTTATTACACGAAAATGACTTTTACACAAAACAACCTTTAAAAACAACTTATTTAATAAATCTTGTGCTATTTTAAACGGAACACTGTTCTAATACATAGTGACTTTTTCTGACCTGGTGTTTTCACCAAAACACAATGAGATGCTAACGGTCTACTGTTAGTGGTGTCACTTTCCTAGAGAAGGTAAAATGTGCTATTCAAAATATCGATAAGAGTGTTCATTGAAAGTACAGGTACGGTAAGGTGAGTGTACCTGAAATTTTTCAATGCAACGCAGACTCATTACCAGCAAGGCGAATCAAGTATAGGTGGTTGCAATTTAATTCGCTTCAACATTTTCTCTCGAGTTGTCATAAGTTTACCAGCAAGGCGAATCCATTACAGGTGCCCGCATCCCAATTCGCTTCAACTTTTTTCCACGATATTATCTTCTAAGTTGTCAAAACTGATAGCAAAAAACAACAAAATGTATGATGTCTAGGGAGAAAATATTGCAGCGAATTGAATTGCGACCACCTGTAGTTGATTCGCCAGGTAAGTGCATTCGAATTCGACCTAACACATATTGTTCGTGTAGTGATTTTGGTTGTCAAGGTTGGAATATTTGCTGAACACTTTCAAAGTTGTGTTTGTGCTTTAAACACTATGAAAACAAAAAATTATTGTCAATTTTTTAAAGCAAAAAATTTTTGAAATTAAATGGCAGTAACTTTTTTGTAAACAAAATAAAAATAATGGCCTTGCAAGAGCTATTTGATGCAAGAAACAAAAAATAATAACCTGTGCTATCAAATTCACCTTGAATGAATTCGCTTAAAATGGCCTGTGCGCATAAAGCAAGGCGAATCCATTACAGGTACCCGCATACCAATTCGCTTCAGCATTTTTCCACGATTTTATCTTCTGAGTTGTCAAAGCCGATAGAAAACGACAACAAAACTTGTGACGTCTCGAGTGAAAATGTTGAAGCGAATTGAATTGCGACCACCTGTACTTGATTCGCCTTGGTGTGGACTAAGATCTTTTGAAATTTTGCAAAAATCATGTAATTAATGAGTCATGTAAAATCATGATTCGTGTTCCTCAATGCTTTCATGCTGCCTCTTCGAAGTGAGCGCAGAATTTTATGAGTTTTGTGTAGCGATTTTCAGTGAACGAGTCGTACTATTGTGTAGAATAGTGAAACTCCGTCAGATTACAATAACAAATTGTACTTCACAGAATAAGTTGTAAGAATATGTTGCATTGATTATTTTATTAAAATGCAGTTTAAAACTATTTTAATTTGCATGTATACAACCATTCAAATCTTTGATAAGCTTGATTATTTTTATTCCACAACCCGGCTATATAGTGCTAAATTAACAAACATTTTCAGTTACGTATATAAAATCTAGCGAGTTTCTTTCCTTTGGTTTTTTTTTTTTTTAATTTTTAGTTACTAATTTTTAATTAGAAAATAGTGTAAAAAATTAGTGTCAACAGAAATTATCTATACATATATTTTCAATTTTTTTTAATTTTTTCTTTTCAAAACCGCGTTTCACTATTTTACGCAGTTTTGCGCTTCATTCGTGGAAAAATCTGATAGAAATATGCTTCTTGATTTTTTGAGAATAACTTTAAAAAAGCAATTTTGATCACACAGAAAAAGTATTTTATTTTAATTTTTCAAAAAATAGCAAATCAGATGTTTTACAAAAAAATCACATTTTTTGAGATATCACAGTTTTTGAGATGCCCATAATGCCGATATTTATTTTGTATCATGATATCAACATTTATTTTATTCGATTTTTTCACATACATTTTGTGTTGTATTCGATTAAATAGGTACTGTAATATGCAACTGTTTTTATTGTGCCAGATTTAGTACCATTTTTTACAACGCAGTAATTTGCTGACATGGAATTTGTAGTTTTTTCTTAAATAAATTTTGCTCTGTGAAAATTTATGGTAATTTACTAATAAAATTATTATAAATTATTGAAAAAACCGAAGAATATCAGAAAGTGAAAATTTCTTAGTGAATGTAACGATGCAGTTTGTCAAATATCCTAAAAATTAAAGCAAAAACATGACGAGAAACTCCAAGTTAATTATAAAAACTTACACGTCAGATGTCTTAATTTTTTTTTTCTAAGACATTGACTTTTCATGTTTTTATTGATGTGATCATGGATGTAAAAATACAAAATGATGTTGTTTTTTTGCAGCAAATATATATTTAATTAGTTTCAACTTGTATAAATTTGTTTATATAAAAATGATTTGAATCAAATTTTTTCTCTTATTTTAGTACAAGTACCAATGTTCAAGCTCAGCACACAAATTTATCATCCTAACGAATTTATTAAAAACAACGCAACAATAATTAAAAGCGGAGGGAATATCATTTAACAATTTTTTTGCTTTGCATACCTACATATATGTTTAGTATTATCGATTTCTTTCTTTATTATTGCCCGAATGTGAAGCATTTAACAAATCGATAAAACAATTTTAATCCATCATGTCCGATACGAACGAACAGCAACAACAATTACAGGAAAGTTTCCTTCAACAGCAGGTAAGCAAACTCGCTTTTAATCACAATGGCTGGCATACATTAAGTTGGCATTTATTTAGTTTACTTTAACATAAAGGGTGTTTAAAGGAATTGTTAATACAAAGAATTCAGCAGTTTTATTCATTATTAATTCATTCAATTGTAGCAAAATTTGTGAAATAAAGGAGGAGTAGTATAAAACTTCGTCAGGAGACTAAAACTGCAATATTTTAAAATGGGTATTATGTAGTTGAAGTATTTTTAATACTGGTTACAGCGACATAAAAAAAAAAAATCAATGCAAAATATTGATGTTCAATTATCTTTAATGAAAATAGAATTTATGCAGCAAAATATGCGTTTGAAATTGCTTGAGAAGACGCAATTATTGCTGTTTTCACAAAAAGTTTTACTGAATTCATAGAATTCATTACAATTAACCAAATGTGTTAATCAAATATGGCCCTATGGGCTCGATTATATAGATAAAGAAAGAATTAATTTTTATTTTGTATTGCGTTTATTGGGCTTAAGTTTATTCTATATTAGCTTTGATCCCCTATTTACTATCCCAATTTGCACGAAAACTGTTCCCGTATTCAAAGTTCGGGCAAGTGAAAGAGATTTTGAGAGAGAAATATTCTTGTTCTGGCACGAAAAAGGCCGCACATTTCTTGTGTGCTAGTTTGGGCAAGTACATACATAGTTAAACAGCAAGCAATAGCAAACAAAAAATTTGATCTGAATCAAGGCCTATAACTCTATAAAAACAAAAATCCTGCTTGTATTTTGTTTGTGCAAATAATAGTGGAGAGACTGTCAACCGTACAACAACCATATGGGTCAGTATAAATTTTGACAGTTTCACCATGAAAACACAAAATGATAAGTGGGCCTTGATCTGAATTAACTAACATAATTTTGATTTATCACAATGGGACCTTTCTAGGGCCTAAGTGGGCCGGTTTCATGACCGGCGGCCTACGTAACGTAACATATTTTTGATGTTTTTCAATTAATATTATATATAAAAATACCTGCAAATTACTTTAAAATCCAAATGCCTGCAGAAAAACCTTTCATTTTACAAAAATGTATGTTTCTATCAAAATATAATCGGTAATCCATTTCGTGGTTTTAATAGTACAGGACTGGAATTCGACATCTGTCAAATGTCAGCGCCAAGTTTTCCCAAAAAGTTGTTTTATCTGCTGGATGGCGCTGGGCAAAACCACAGTATTTTTTTTTAAATCCAACATTGCTTCGATTTGCAATTTGTTTGTCTATTTTTGTCTTTTAATCTGATAAAAATAGTTGTCAAAAAGAAAACAAAATAAACTGAAACAACTTTTGTAAAAAATTTCTACATTTTGGAGCGTAAGCAAAAAAATATCTATGTATATTGCGGATTCAATAAGACGGCAATACCACAATTGTAGAAATTATAGCGCAGCAACGGAATGAATGATGGTAAAGTTTGTTTGCGCATAAAAAATGCTTTTCGCAGTCGCGGAACGGAATCAATAATCAGATCCAATAAACAAGGACCTCAAGCTAGAAATCTTATAATTATGTGTCAGTAGAAAATGCAACTTGGAAGTCCAAATTGAATTAAACGTAAATTTAGTCCAAATGGGGGGAAAAAACGTAATACAAAATATTTTTATTTATTTATATACATATGTACATATGTATATAAAAAATATTCCTGAAGAAGCCAACAAATTGTATGCGAAATATTGAAATAAATAAATATATTTGTTTTGTTACAAACATTTTTATAAGAAGATCTTAAGCCTTTAAATTAAATTTATTATTTTTATTTATTTATTTATTTTTATTTAAATACATAGGAAGCCTTCCAAGGCCAATTTTTAATGTATTCTTAAGGCCATATTCATAATAATTATTGTAAGTTTATTAAGCTCTTATTTGACTTATTTCTACGGAATATTTGTCAAATAAACGTGTAATAAACCTTGAATAGTTTTTATGAATATGGGTGTAAGAATATATAACTTATTTCTTCAATTCAATATTAATCCATATATAAGTACATATAAAACAAAGAAATTTTTTTTTATCTTTTAATGTAAATTTTTGAACATTCGTAGACACGTATCACATTGGTTCCCCACCAACAACTTCATCTCTTAAAAGTTTACTTTTATTAATTGAAAAAGTACAATAAGAAGTATAATGTCCCTGCCAGAGAAAATTAATTTGTTAAGCGATTTAAATAATTTAAGAGTTTTTTCCGGTAATTTAAAACAGTGTTTGAAAAAAGCTTAAGTTCCAAGGCTAAACCATTCCAAGATCTGGCCACTCTTACCACAAATGATAAGGCAAAAATATCATAGTTTATGCGAGGTATATAGATTTGTAAACTGCGGGAAGAATGAAGAAAGTTAAAACTCTCACATAAATCATGAGGTATACCATACTTTATGGCTTAAAAAAAAACATAGTAAGGTTCTTAAGCGAACGTAATCTTGGAAAGTGCACCCCAAGAAATTAATTGCGAAAATCGAGACATGGTCACGTGCTCTTAGACAATACATATGTATATATATATATTTTATAATTCTATTAAAAACTCTATGCAACCTGCACATAGTACCAATGGACGATCCAGCTATAACCTCTATGCAATAGTTGATATTTGACATAAGTAGTGCATAAGCAACACGTTTTTTTTATATTACGAGGTACAAATGAGCTAAAAGTGTATAATCTTCTCAGAATCAAGAAGGTATTACTAGAAATAGAGCTAACATGTCTTTCGAAGCTAAAACATTCATCTAAGAAAACTCCAAGACACTTCAAATTCTCAACGAAACGAATTTCCTCTCCTAATATCCGTACCGTAGGATTTTGAATAATTTGACGTCGCAAACAGAATTGAATAGCCTTTGTTTTTCTGGGATTTATAGATAATTTTATAGAAAAGTAAAAGAGTTGCAGAAGAAATGTTTGCTGTGTTAAAAGTTTGTTTGAACGCTTCTGATTCTCGTTTTGTTCATGGGAATTATGGAATAAGTAGTTAAGTTTAAAAAAAAAAAACTTTTAAGGGTTTTTCAAGTCTTCTGATGAGTCCGATTAGCACCAATGAAATGTCATCGGCATATAGACAGCTGAAAAAGACAGCAAACATTTTTTAAAAAGGTTCATTTTTGGATCTGAATTAATACTTCAACGAAAGTTAAAATTAATGCTTAAGAAAACGCTGGCCCCGGCGAAAAGTTTGACACCCTTGTTATCACTGATACAATAGTAACAAGCGCAAAAATCAATTAGATGTCGGTGAGAGAATATAAAGTATAATCCAAGCAACACAAAAACCGCAGTGATAAAATGGAGAGATTGAATATAGACAGTCAGTATTGAGGAGCTCATGTAGTAGAATGGCTAAGCGCTGTTGCTTAAAAATAGCATACAATAAGTGGTGCGATCATGCGATGTGGTGGCTGTGAAACAGCCATGGCATGTACTCCCTCCAGCAAGACTTCAACTTTTCTCTTCTTGTCTTTTTAAAAATGTTGGATCACCCAATTTTATCACAAAAAAGAAATTTTTCTCAATTTTGAGGAAATAAAAATCGAACACCACAAGCCCTATGAAATTATTGACGATAGTTAAGAATTTCTATCATGAAATTCTTCATCACTTGTAATTGTAAGAACCCTTTCTACGAAATGTTTAGCTGTGTTAACTATTATATTTCTACTATGTTTTGAAAAATAGTTAATTATTCTCGCTGACGATGTTGATTTTTGATACCAATCTAAAATTAATCTATTATTTCTCCTAATTAGATTGGTATCAAAAATCAACTTCGTCAGCGAGAATAATTAACTATTTTTTAAAACATAGTAGAAATATAATAGTTAACACAGCTAAAAATAAATAAATAATGAAATAAATAAATAAAATAAAATAAATAAAAATTTCGTAGAAAGTGTTCTTACAATTAGTGATGAAGAATTGCATGATAGAAGCATTATTAAAATTACAAATGTACTGAACGATGATAGTTAAGCATATTGAAGTTTAGTGTTCTTTTAAATCTACACAGTTCAATATCAAATTGATTAAGAATTTATTTTCAATAAAGTCCACTTAACTTTCCTCCGTTTTCATGGCCGACCTAAACTCATTATCAAACATTCGTTTTTTCTTTCAGGAAAAAATAACCGCCCTAAAAGAGTTAGTACGGAAATCAGGAGTAGCTCACGGTTCCAGTAAATCCGCAGCCAAGGAGAAAGTAAAGGATATTACAGAAAGATTGTTAAAATCAAAAGCGAAAAGTAAACAGGGTCTAAATATGTCGACTTACACAACAGAAACTGCTCCCGCAGAAGACTCTTTCATGGCACAGTCATCACCCACGCCCGGTTTTGTTGCTTCCACACCTAATGCCACGCCGCCCCACCTAACACCAACACCCCCAAAAACAGAAACACTCCCTTCGTCCGTTCCTCATCCAATGCAAAGCAGCGAAAAAATTGCTTTAATGCGACAACAGCTGGAACAAAATAAATTGCGTATGGCACAAAAAGCGTCCAGTAAGCAGCATTTAGAACAGTTGGTGTCGCAGCTGAAAGATAAATTTGAGAGTACGCAACAATGTCTGGAGGATACTACCGAAATGGGCAGATCTATGTCAGATTTAAGTAGCGTAATACAGTATACATCGTTTAATCGGGAGAGGCACAAATCCGCCACCGATTTGACCGGTCAGACTTTTAGTTTGGAAAGAGAGCGCATTAAGTTTTTAGAAAATCGTTGCCGCCTCTTGGAAAAGCAACTCGACAAGGAGAAACAGTATAATCAGCGTGTTTCAGCAAATTTTCCCACTAATAACAACAACACTCATTTAGAAGAAAAAATTGCTAAATTGGAATTCACTTTGCAAGAGAAAGAAAAGGAAATGCACTCCAAAGAAACTACTTTCAAAGAAGAACTTAAAAAACTTGAAACCAGTAAAGAAATGACAGAGTTTGAAACTTCTGAGGAAAATGCCAAACTGTTGCAGGATAATGAAGAACTAAAATTAGAAATTGATAATCTGAAGAAGCAAAATTGCACAAGTAATGAGTTGCAGCAGCAAATTGTGTTTTTAAAACAGGAAAATTTGCAACTGCAACAACAAATAGAAGTGCAAGCCAAACAATTGGAAGTTTTTGCCAGTGGAAATGAAGAAGAATCTACCGCTCAGCTTTTGAACGAGATTGAGGAACTTAGAAATCAATTGCAAGACTTTAAGTCAAAAGAAACCAGCGAATGCCTGGATTTACTTAATGCCAATCATTTGCTGAAACAAGAAACGGAAACTCAATTGAAACGTATCAGGGAACTGAATGAAATCAATGATGTTCTGGAAGCAACAAGATGTGATCTAACTTCCAAATGTACCGCCTTGGAAGAACAAGTAAAACAATTAAAATCTGCCTTGGAGCTGTCGGAAAAAAATTGCGCTCTAAAACTTAAGACTTCCTCATCTTCCGAAGCTTTCCAGGACTCAGATAAAATTATAGCGGAAATGGCTAGAGAAATACAAGAATTAACGGATGAGTTGAGCGAGCTGAAAGTTCAGAATGAAAAATTGAAAACCTCTCTCGACGAAGAGACAAAAGTAGAGGTCAAGGATAAATCTGTGGCAGAGAAAATAGCCAGCTTGGAGGCTTGTATCGAAGCACAAAGAGAAGATCTACTAAAGGCCCAGGAATTGCAAAAGAAATACGAAGAAGAGCTAATGGAAAAAACAATTGAACTGAATGTTCTCAATGAAAATTTTAAAGTTCTACAAGAGAACTTTGAATCAGCCAACAAAAGCAAATCATTATTCTCCATATCCACTGCTGACCACCAGCATACCAGTAATCCTGCTCTGGAACTGGAAAATCAGCAACTAAAACAGAAACTGGATGAAGCGAACAAGGCCATGATAAAGTTGAAATTGAAAACCAAACAGTGCGAAAAGCAAATAGAAAAATTGAAAAAGAGCTCAGAACTACATGCCGAGGTAGTTCAATTAACAAAAGAAAAAGAACAATTGCAGCTGAAAATAACCGAGTTAGAGGACGAAAAAGGACAGTGGCAGTTGGCGGTGATGCAATCGTCCCAAACAAGCTCTAATAATGATCACACCAACCCAGAAACCCAAAAGCAATACGAACGCAGAGTAGAACACTTAGAATCATTGGTTAAAGAAAAAGAAGCCGAATTGGAATCCTTGAAACAGGGAGAACAGTCTAGAGTTTCCTCAGAGCTGGGTCAGATACAACTGGAAGAACAATTGCGTGAGCTGACAGAAGAACTTAACAGTTTGCGCAAAGTTTGCGAAATGAAAGATAAAAAAATACAGGAATTAACCAGCGAGTTTGAAAAAACTAATAAACAGAAAGAGGAGCTGGATAAAAAACTGGAGCATTATCTCAATGAGAACATAGAGCTTTTGGACAAAATCGGAAAACTTTCCAAGTCATCTTCCTCTGCCGAATCCATAGAAATTGTGGAACGTTTGACGCAGCAGGAAAAACAAGAACTAGAAGAGTTCAATAAACGCTTAGCAGATGTCGGCGAGGAACCGCCATTGCAGAAGGAAGCTGTTAGCGAAATAACGCCCGCAGAAATAAGCCCTGAAATCACTGAGAGCCTGAATAAACTGCGAGACGAAAGTTCTGAACTAATGAGCAAAATTGAGCTCTTCACCACCGAAAGAAGAGAGGTACTGGAAAAAATGGAACATATAAACACTGAAAATCAGGAACTTGTACAACGCATTGAGCAACTTGCTAAAGATAAAGCCGCTTTGGAAGAAAAACTTGAAAAACAAATAGAAAACTATGACGACCTAAAGATGGAACTGATTGCTGTGACGAAGGAAAAGGACTCCTTAAACACGCAAATGCAAGAATTCAAAAACCAAAAAACCCAGCTGTCACAAGAACTGACGTCTCTGCAGCAGTCGTCAGAGGTAGTGGCTGCTTTGGACAACAGCGAGACTCTGTTTGAGAAGTGCGAGAAATCCTTGTCTAAATTATATGGTGAATTGGAAGCCTATCGCAAGGCCAACGACAAGAAGAGCAAATTCAATATATCCAAAAAGTTGGCCAAAGAAGCTGAAAATGCTCATTCCCAACTCAGCGAGCTGCTGCAGAAGGTGAAAGAGGCCAGCTCGGCCGTGGAAACGGTAACGGTGGTGGAAACTGTAGTGGCTGTTACTGCTCCCAATGGCAAAGCCTTGGCCGAGTATGAACAGTTGACGGCTCAAAATAGAGAGCTTAAAGCCACCATACAGGAACTACGTCGTCTGCTAGACGAAGCCAGAGACCAGCAAGAAGACCAGGCCGATAACAGATTCTCTTCGGAGGAAAGACCAGCTATACAATCAGAAGAGGACAAGCAAATCAGCATAAAGCTGCTTGAAACCTTAAAAGAAAAGGAACAGTATGAAGCGCAACTAAACGAGCTTCAATCTCATGTGGAAAACTTAACGCAAGAGTTGTATGAAGCTAGAACCGGTCTGAATGAAAAGACTACAGAAATCACTCAGCTTGCCACAGAACTGGACAAACTAAGGAAGCTGTCAGAAGACTTCGATCGCCTGATCAACGACAAGGAAATGAGTCATGAGAAGCAAATCGAAAACTTGACCAGACTAAGGAAGCAGCTCGAATCCAAATGTGATACTTATGAGCAGGAAATGGAAATATTAAGAACTCTGGCCAAAGAGCAAAAACAACAGCTAATAGAAGCCTATAAAGATCATGAGATTGACATGAATTCTAAGCTTTGCGAACTGCAAAGAGCAGAGGAGAAATGCGAACAGTTACAGCAAGATCTGGTACTGCTAAAAGAAAACACAGCTCTCCAGGGATCTCAGTTGGTGCAAGATCTGCAGAAAGAGTGCGATAAACTCAAAGAATCTTTGAAAATCAATAAACACTTGGCCCAGGAGCAGGTCGAAGAGTTGTCTAATAAACAAGAAACCATTGATGCACTCAATCAACAAATAATTGAGCTGTACAAAACAATGGAAGAAAATGCCCAGGACATCATTGACAAAGAAGACGAAATAGACCGTTTGCAGCACCTCTACGACAGCAATAAACAAGAATTGGCTCAGTTGCAACAAACTCATCAGGAGTTACTAAGAAAACATCAGGACATTCTCGCCATCAATAAGCAGCAAAAGGAGCAAATAAACCAACAACTAGAACAGATTTCCACGCTGAGTTTGTGCCAACAAAAGGTGCAAGACTTAGAGCAGCGCAACAAAGACCAGCTTGATAAATTAAAGAAATATGCTGCAAACTTAAAAAAGAAAGCCCAGCAGTGTTTGGACTTTGAAGGCAAACTAAAGCAGCTAGAACTTCAAACACAAAGCAACAACAATGCACAAGAGCTGCAGAGTCTTAACAACAAAAATGTGCAACTTCAGGAAGATTTACAATCGGCTCGCAATCACCTGGAAGACAAACACAAAGAGTTGGAACAGATTATCAACGCCAAGGCAACTTTGGAGGAGCAATTAAAGCAATTGCAACAAGATCTAAATAAAAAGCATCACGAACTGGAAGTGACCCAGCAAGAGAACACGTTAGAAGTACAACGTTTGCACAGCCAACTTCTTTCAGCACAGCAACAGCTCAAAGAGCACTCAAAGGAGAACGAAGAACTAAGAAGCATGCTATCAGACAAAGATTCAGAAAGTTATAAACTTAAAGAAGACTTACAAATGACCCAAAGTCAAATGCAAAAACTTCATCACGAACTGGCTAATGCACAGCAAGCCACTGAGGTCCAATTTCAGGTGGAGACGGAGCGCTTGAAGCAAGAATTGCTGGCTGCTCAATCCGTTATTGAAAACCTAGAGCATAACCTGAAAGCAGACCAGCTCAGCTCTGCCCTCACTTCCGATTGGGGTGACTTTAGCGAAGCGGATCAATTAAAGGAGGAACTCCAGTGCACCCAAGAAAACCTTAAACTGAAAGTTAAAGAAATTGAGGACTTGAGGCAGTCCCTAATGGCCGCTCAAGAACAGCTAACGGACTGGGGCAATCAGTCTTCCATCAAGAATACAGACTATGAGAATCTGAATAAAGTTTTACAAGACAAAACAGCGAAACTAGATGTGGCGGAAGAAACTGTAGAGCAACTTCAAAACGAATTGGTCGCACTTAGAGAAAAGTGTTGCGAACACAGTCAAAAAGTAGCTGAATTGGAACGTGAGCAACGCGAAAGTGAAACAAACACTGATTTGGAAAACAAATTGAAACAGACAACGGAAGACTTAAAAAACAAATCCCTAAAGTTTGAAAAATCGAAAGCTGTTATTAAAGAACGTAATGCCCAAATCCAGAAACTGCAAGCCCAACTCAAAGATCTGCAATCCAAGCTGACAGCTTATCCGGAAGAAGAACTGCTTTCACCCACCACCCAACATCAACTGGACGCCTCCATACAACAACCGGTCCGAGCAGAGCTGGAAGCTCTCCAAGAGGCCTACAATAAACTCAGTGAAAAATACAACATTGAAAAATCTAACTTTGAGCAAACAATTACCCGTCTGGAAACTCTGCACGACGGCATCGAGGCCAAATTGCAAGAGGACATGTCCTACATAGAAACTCTGGAGCAAGAGAACAACACTTTCAAAGAGAAAATCTGCCGTCTTCAAGAATGCGTATCAGGCTTCGAAGAGCGACGAGCTTCTATGGAACGCAAAGTAAACATTATGGATGAACAAATGCAAATTAAATCCCAAGAACACCTGCAAATGGAAGATGAACTAATCGATCGTTTGAATGCGCTCTCCCAACATGATGAAATCATTGCCAGGCGTCTGCTTGAGGCGCAAAGTGACAAGCAAGCGATAGAAGGCAACTGCGCCAAACTCCAGACTGAAGTTAATGCTCTACAAAAGCAGTGCCAAAAACTGGAGAAGGACTACGAAGATTTTAGGATCTCTTCCCACGACAGTCATGAACAAGAACTCCAGCAGCTAAAAGAGCAGCTGAAGAAAACTGAAACTGAAATGGAGAGGCAAAAATCTGTTTATGATGGCAAACTGGCAGCTAAAGTAACAGAGCTTGTTGAACTGGAATGTGAA
Organism: Sturmia bella; assembly: GCA_963662145.1. Lineage (NCBI taxonomy): Eukaryota > Metazoa > Arthropoda > Insecta > Diptera > Tachinidae > Sturmia > Sturmia bella. The sequence continues at coordinate 66,754,517 of OY759170.1, read as the reverse complement.
CTAAGTGATCAGCTGGAAAATATCAATAACGAAAAGAGACAACTGCATGAGCAGCTTGAACGTATGACAGATGACTGTGAGGCACACCAAAACGAAATATTGAGACTCCAAGAAAATCTTAATACTTTGGAACAAGCGAAAAGTGAGCTGGAACGTGAAGCCTCCTGGCTGCGCTTGCAGAATGAAAACTCGCAACAAGATCTGTATGAATTGCAGGAACTACGCATGCAAAGCATGCAAGACAAGACCGAAATCGAAACTCTGAAACATCAAATAGACACCCTGTCCTCCAATCACGACACTGAACTGCAAGCCTTGCGTACTCAAATAGCTGAGCTGGATACTCTGCGTATGCAGGTGGGTCAAAACCAGACAGACGACCAGGTGTTTATTGAAACGGAAAACAAACGATTGACCGACCTGTTGGCCGAAAAGGAAACGGTAATAGAAACCTATCAGCGCCAGAACTTGCAACTACAAATGGCAGCTGCCGCTGCCGTTAACTCCACTGCCGCCAACCAACAGGATCCATTTGCTTTAGCCTTTGGCTTGCCTACTTCCAGCACTGCCACTAATAATCCAACCCCTCCAAACCATGACGCTCCGAGCAGCACAGAAATCGAACGCCTGAACCAAGAACTACAGGATAAGAACCAGCAAATCTATCGTTTACAAAAGGATTTGAGCAATTTACAAAACGAATTTAAGTTGGTTACAGATGCCAACCAGGAAATGCAGAACCAGCTGACAGAACGTCAGCAGGATGCCGTAAATCTGCAAACTCTGCAAAGTGTAGCCACCGCTCTCTCCGAAACACAAGCTTCCGACGTTATACCAGCTCCTCCCATGTTCTTTACAGCAGACGCTGCTGTCCGATCACCATTCGATGATTTAATACTACACTCCCGTTCGACAGAAGCTCAAAGTGAAGACGCTTTAGAACAACCACCTACTATAGAGGACCTGCAACGCAATGTTTCCGATTTGGAAAAACATGCGCAAGATCTGGAACACAAACTGGCTGTGCGCAATCAAAGAGAGACGGAGTACGAAGACAAATTCAGAGACATGGAAACGCGTTATCAAGAGAGAGACCAACAGCTCCAGCAAGCCAACGTAGAATTGCAAAACATGCGCTCCGAATTGGCCCAACTTCAGCAGCAATTAACGCATATGCTAAACCAGCAACTTGAACTGCAAGAGCTCAGAAGTCAAGTTGGCAGCCTGCAAGAACTTCTGCACAGCCAGGAGCAAGAATTGGAGAGACTTAAGCGTGACAAGCTAGATGAGGAACATCTTAAAACTGCAATGCCTGCTCTAGAGCGGCAAATTGTTGCCTCTTTTGCCGATCCAAACATACAGCCAACCTTGGACATGTTCTTTGGCAATTCTGCTCCAGCACCCGAATTTGAAGCTTTCGCTTTGCCCGCACAAACCAATGAACCTGTAGTTGAGGAACCTATAGTGCCCAAGAAAACCTATGACTGTCACCCTGAAGCAAACGCTCTAACAGCTCTTGATTTGGCAGAAGACTGGGGTGATTCGTGGGGCAATTCCGAGGCCGCAGCAGAAGCTGAACATTTTGCTAAAGCTTTGGCTCCGGTTTCGCTGGTGCCCCGAGAACAGCGTTTGGAATTAGAAATGCAAGACTTGAATGAGCGCGTGCAAGAACTGCAACTGGCCTTGGAACGCAGCGAAGAGCAGAAGAAAGAACTGCATGTCAAGTCCGGCAAACTAATGAAAAAGCTTAAGGAATACAAAACCAAAATAGATGAACTGCAAGTTGCCACAGTCCATCGTAAATCTAGTTCTGTCGAATCCAATTCAATGTTTGGCGATCTCGATGCGGCCATACAAGAAGAGCTGAAACATCAAATTAAGACCTTGGAAGAGCGACTCGAAGAGCAGAAGAAACACAATGACTGCTTCAGCAATGAAAAAGAAAAGCTGCTGAAGAGAATCGATGTGCTTACAGCCGGCAATGAGCGCATAACCGAAATGAAGGAACGTCAAGACATGGATGTGCAAATGTATCAGGCACGCATAAGAGAACTTCAAGATAAACTTAATCATTTAGAGGACTGGGGCAACGAGGACCACAATTCTGCGAAAACTTCAGCAGAGGTAAGCGAACTGCCGCCACCAGTGGTCAAAACTCAACAGGTAGCACCCAATGAGATGGCCGCCTTACAACAGCAGGTGGTAGACTTAACCTTGGAAGTACAAGACCTAACCGGCGATCGCTTAGAACTGCAAGCCTTGCTGGAGGAGGAAAAATTCAATCTAAACAAAGCTGAAGAAACTGTAGCCTCATTGCGTCTCCAAGTACAGCAGTTGGAAGAAGCTAGATCTGCAACAAAGAGCAGCGAAACTTATCAAATAAACAATCTCAAGCTTGACATGCAGAATCTTAAAGAATCCTACAGCATTTTACTGAACACTAAAGAAAGACTGGAGGCAGAACTTAAAAGCCAAGTTGAAACTTTAGCTTTGTCGCAGGCCAACGAAAAGAGATTGCAAGCCGAAGTTGATGCTCTGCAGCAGGAAGTAGAGACTCTCAGAGACACTCTCGCCAAGACCAAACAAAGTTTGATCGATTTGGAAGCCGAATTGTATGTTCTAAAAGAACAAAAAGAAAAGCAAATCGATGAAATAAGCTGCAGAGTGAGGAAGGAAAGTATGGACTTGATGAAACAGGAAATTCAATTGTTGCAGCAACAAAAACAAGCCATGGAAGAGCAGTCGAACCATCTGCTTAAGGAAAATGAAAGCTTGAAATCAAATCAAACTTACCAGACTGATATTAAAATGTTGGAGGAAAAACTACGCTGTCTAGAGGCAGAAAATGAGCATTTGAGACTGTCATCCTCTTCGCCCAACCATGAGCAGTTAGCGGCCCTGCTGCAGGAAAAGGAATCCGAAATTTTACACCTCAAGCAGCGCATTAACGATTTAATGAATGAGGATCAGACGGAAAAATTGGTTTTAGAAATACTGACCAAAAACCAGGAGATACACATGCTGAAAATGCAAGTCAAGCATTTGGAGGAAGATAAACAAGAGTTGGAAAATAATCTTTCCCTACAAATAACCCAAGAAATGCAAACAACTAAAGAAGCATCCAGCAGCACTCATCAGCCTAACAGCCATTCTCAAGACTTGGAAAACGAACTGAAAACCCTGCAGGAGGAGAAAACCCAACTAGAAGAAGAATTGCAGATCTTGAATAACCATGTCTTGGAGTTCCTACAACTGGAAGATAAACTGAAGCAACTTACTTTAGAATTGGATACCAAAAACATAGAAATCTCGGAGTTACGTAAAACCGTGGAAACTTTAAGCAAATCTTCCGACGCCAATAAGACAAACACAGCTGCTGTTGACTTTGTGGCCCTAAATAGCCAATGGGAGGCCATAGTGGAGCAACGTTGTGGCGAAATTGCGAAAATGTGGCAAGAACATTTGGCCCAAAGAGAACAAGATTTCGAGGCCAGCCAAGAACGCCTGCAGGCGGAAATCGCACTGCTCAGAAATAATCAAGCGGCCACAGTTAAGCTGGAGAAAGTGCCACAAAATCGATCCACTGAAACTACATCCTCCTCAACGCCAGCTTCTGATTCCCCAACCACCTCTGCCAGCACTTCGGCGGTGGCTTCACAAGACAACACCCCTTTGCGCGTGCGCACCAATGAGGCAGACAGTATAATTGAAAAAATGCAAACGGCATTGGAATCCCAAGAAATGGAAATTGTAACACTCAAAGAACAATTGGCCATACGTTCGGCTGAATATGCTCGCTTGGCTGCTCATTACGACCCCTTCAAATTACACGACACCTCCTCCCACAGCTCGGTCACTGCCTTCTCAGAGAATCGCAGACAGGCCTCCGAAGCGTCTATGGTTTCCAAATCTGAACTAGATTTGGCCATGTATATGCTGCACCAACGTGACATGATGTGTGAGGAAATGACTTTGGAAATTGTTAATCTTTTGGCTGAAAGGGATACTTTGCAATTGAAACTATCGAATACTTTGAGGCAGCTGGAAGCTAGAAACACCCACAGCCCCCTGGCAGAAGGTAATTTGGTTTTCATTTTCCCCTCACTGCAAACTATACTAACTAACAGGTTTCATTTGTACAGGCTCACCAAGTACTGGCTCCTCACCTTTATCGGCATCTGAAAGCGCGGCAAATACATCAGTTGCGGGCTCGACTGCGGGTATTGCTGCTGACGATGATCTAAATGAGAAGTAACTTTATCTATAGAAATCATACAAACCAAAAAATCACAAATTAAATTTCTTGCATGAACAGACTATCCCAGCTGCAGACTGTCAGCCACTCCAAAGACAAGAATATCAAAGAAGAACGTGAACAACGCATAAGACAAATTGAGAGATTACAACAGGATATTGCCAAAATGCCACCAGCTGCTGTCTCGGAACTAGTGGGCAGCGATTTAAGTAAGTTTCATTTGCCTTTCAATTGTATACGACAGTTGTACCATATGTATTCATTTTATTATTTTTAAAGCTCAAACAAACCAATCACCCTCCACCGCTTTGCTAAACTGGCTTTGGGGCAGCAAGGGCAATAATTCTAGTGTTTCTTAATCGGGCTTGAAAAAAGTGACTACAATTTGTGGTTTCTCCCCATAAGCCTAGATTAAAAAAAAAAATATTCCCAATATTTGGTGTATTTCTTATGCGCATGTAAATAAATATTATGTAGTTAAAACGTTTCTTTTCTAATTCCTAATTTTAATATTTGTTGTTGTTGATTAACGAGCCGCAATTGCTTGCAATTACCCGTTTCAGTCAAGCAATTAGCCTCCATATAATGTATTCAATTCTTATAGTTTACTTTACATAAATTTTTTAAGTTTCAAATTTATATAATAAAACTAAAACTGCAAAATAATTAAATATTTTCGTAAAAGATTGAAAAAAGGGGAAAACAATTTTCTAAGTGGTAATATAATTTAAATAGTAACAATAAATTACTCATTAAAACATTGAGAATAAAATGTTTGAATAATTTTTAATTTGTTTATTTATTTATAATTGTATAGAAGTTTGCAAAGAAAGTAAGAGAGTTGCAAAACCAAAAAAAAAAAAAAAATGTTTTCTGAGTTATAGGCAGTGTTGGGCAAAATACATGCTCTGATGTACATATTTAAAATACAAATACTTTTTTTCCATGTATTAAAAATACAAAATACTGCATTCCAAAGGCAAGTATTTGAAATACAAAAAAATACTGTGTAACAAAAATATGTATTTACACCCATATTCATAAAAACTATTGAAGGTTTATTACACGTTTATTTGACAAATATTCCGTAGAAATACGTCAAATAAGAGCTTAATAAACTTACAATAATTATTATGAATATGGCCTTTAAAATATAAAATACTTTTATCAAAAAAGTTTTTATTTTCTTTCATAAACACCAGTTTTTCAAACGTGATATCAGACAAACAATCTCTTATACTCTGTTCATACATGCAGCAATATTAAAATTATAACAATTAAGGCCATTATTGGGACTAAATTTTCATATCATGGCAATTAAGAGATAATTGTTTCAATAATGAATAAAATTTATAATGCAATACTGTTAGATTTGTATTAACAGTACTAAATGAAAAAGCTTTTACAACAACAGTACTTATTGGACGCACCTTGTTAAAAGTTGACTAATCAAACGTCAACAAAATAAATAAACAAACAAAAAAACCAAATTTTTACAGAAAAATTTAAACAATAATTTCTTCACCTGTCAAATGCTAATTGTCGTAGCAATATTAAAGGCCATATTCATAATAATTATTGTAAGTTTATTAAGCTCTTATTTGACGTATTTCTACGGAATATTTGTCAAATAAACGTGTAATAAACCTTCAATAGTTTTTATGAATATGGGTGTAAGTATGTATGAACACCAAAAAGATATTGTCAATTAACTGAATATTCTTTCAATTAAAAAGGGCATATGTATGTGAACAGAGTATTACTGGTGAATAAAGAAAACCAGCTAACGACAAAATCTCAATGATTTCTTATTAAAAAACGATATTTTATTGAAAGACAAAACATTAAAAACATTTTTATAAAAGAAAACATTAGTTTAATTGAAAATTTGCACACAAAATGCTAATTTTCGAAAAGGCTTTTTACTTATGTGTTAATATAATATTAGATTGATTTGTATTATTTAAATTCAATTTATTTATTTCAATTTATGGTGTTTACAAAATTGTTTAATGTAGCGTATATATAAATTTTTATAAGGGTTTAAAGATATTTCCTTGTTCTACTTAAATATATTTCTGATTTAAATAGATTTTAATGTTTTCTGTTAAATACACTTTAATGTTTTCTGTCTTTAAGGTCTATTTTTAGACCTACATTTAAATTGGCTCTTGTAGAGAATAAATAATTAAGTTCATTTTTAAATAGTATGATTTTTTAGAACATTTTTTCAAAAACCTCTTGTTATGTATAAAAGAACCGTTTTGAGGCTGGTTTTATTTTGAGTGAAAAAGCCATAAGCCATTGGTTCCTGTCTGTGCTTTGCAATAGAAGTAACACAAATATTGCCAGACGAAAAGCTGTCTATGCCACGAAACATGCTGGCAGCACGAAATGTCGCAATATCCATCATCTGGTGAAAGGGATGCCATACCCTGAAAGTAGATAGCACACACACCAAAAGCTGACGGCGTCATGCTAATGATTGATATTCAATGGAATTCGAAAATTAGCTGTTAAACGAAATTGATATTTTGTATTTGAAAAATGGTTCAGTATCTGCTAAAATTGAGTTTGTTAAATCCTTTTCTAAAGCAGGCAATACACGACAGCTGTATACACGCGCCATCAAGCGACTTCGCCATCGGGTTCACAAAAAATAATATACCAGCAAGTAGGCACAATATTAATTTCTTAAAAAAAGCGAGAGTACGGAATAATTTTTTTTTAATTTTTTAATAATGTTTTTCATTGCATTTACTTTTTAACTTTAGTTCTAAGCACTCAAAACGTTTGTTTTACACATAAACACCATTTAATTGTTTAAAACGAGACGAGTACTCTTTGAAAACTTATCTCAGCTGATCAAAATGCAATACACATATGACCAGCTTGCTAGTGCCCTCAGTAGGATATCAAATTTTGTTTTACATGACTACAGCCAACTATACAATCACGCAAAATGCCCATACGCCACAAAATGCTGGCACCATCGCGTGTTTGTGCGTGCATGATGCTGCCGTGTATGGATCGCTCAAGTTTGGTAGAAAAAGTCTTTTTTACCCAATTCCTTCTTCCTTTGAATTTTATTTCTCCCAAACTATAAACTTAATCTGAAAATAACGTAATGTTTTACGGGCTGCCAGTCGTGAAAGCGGCCCACTTCGTTTCTAGAAGGTCCTGTTGTGCTAAACGTAATGCAAGTTCAAGATAAAATTTTTAATTTTCCTGGAAAAAAGGATATGCAAAAGAAAATGCACATATTACCATTTTTTTTTTTTTGTAAATGTACCCATAGTTTAATAACAGTAAAAACCGCTCTCTCACAAAATGACTACCCCATATTTCTTTAATTATAATTAATTAAAGAAACTTAAAAAATTGGCCCTGTTTTATTCAATTTTGTTATAATATATTCAACCAGAGTTCCATTATATAACCTCAAATATTAACGCAAAGCATTATTCTTCGAATGGTCAGCCTATTATAGAGCTCTAAGTAAGGACTTTTGTTATGTTATTAGTTTAAAAAACACATTTATTAGAGGTGATAAAAATTTTATTTTTAAACTTATTCCAATTATAATTAATAAAAAAATATTGCTCATTACATATTACATAATAACACAAATATAATAATTCAAGCTTTGAAATAATTTAATATTTTTCAGGAATAATGGCCATGAGGCTTTCTTTGTATTGAAATCAAATAAATAAATACAAAAAATAAAAAATAAATAAATGCTTGTGCTAAAAAATAAATACATTTTATTTTGAACGTTTTTAACGTTCTTGATTCTGTTTTATTTCAAAAGTTTGCATAATTAATGATCATTGCCAGCAAAGTTGCCAGTTAACTTCTTACCTAAATAGCCATGCTTGTTGCGATCGATAAAGTAGCGCCGTCAGATTTTACTCACAACTTTGTATTCTCTCAGCAGAAAGCCGGCACATTGTCGCAACAATATTGTAAACTATTGGTTCTGTTTCTTTTCGACTGCGTGGAAGAAAAGTTTTGCTGGTGTGGTGTCAAGCAGTGTTTGAAGTAATAAAATTTTAGTTGAATTTCTTATTAAAACAGCAATATTATACGAAAGGTAGCCAGATTACGAAAGCTTAAGTCGTTTTAATTTAAAAGTGAAGTATTTGTTTGCCGAATTAATTCACATAACGGTAAATTGTTAGGTACTCGAATTAAAAGAAATTGAATTGTTATTTGTTTGCCGAAATTTGGCAACGTTTTTCTGAGTACAAATTAAATAAAAAATATTGTTCCCCAAATAAAATATTATAAAAAAAATACAAAAGCAGAGAAAAAGCAAAAACAAACTAAACTGTTCCTTCCCCCTTTCATTGACCGCCTTGAAAAAGTGTGTTTTATTTTGCGTAAAAAGGAAAAAAACAAACAAAAACAATAGCAACAAAAGCAAAATTTGTGTGTGTGTCTTTATATTGCTGTGCGGGTTGTTATTTTTGTTATTGTTTTTTTTTTTGAAGTTTTTAGCAGAAGAAAGTATGCGAATAAAGAATTTCGATACAAAAAAACATGCCTAACTTGTTGAATTTGACGAAAGCGGAAAAATTTGTAAATATAATTGTGCTGAAACTGAAATTTGTATAAGAAATAATTGTTAAATAATAACAACCGTGTTAAGAGCCTGAAATTAATAATACAATTTGAAAAAGCAAAGATTTTCAAACCAACTTTAATTTCGTTTTTAACCTCACAAAGAATTGTTAATTTGCAAGAGAAAAAAGTTTGCTAGTAGGTATTTTTAAAAAAGTGAGACGTCAATAACGAAAAACTAAAACACAACTACTGCTAGTGTTTATCTGCAATACTGTGAATACTTTTCAAATTTTAAGCCTTAATTCAACAAACATGGACCTTTTGTGTACTGAAAATATAATGCACGAATATGAAACGGAAATATTGTGTCATCAGCAGAAGCAGCAACTGTTACCACAGAAATCAAACTTAATAATAGAGTCAAATGAATATTCCACAGAACGACAAACCAATTTAAGTATAAACGACAACAGTTATAACAATACCACTACAACAATAACAACTACCTCGCCACAATCACTGTACTCAAGCAGCTCCTCGTTGCTATCCTCAGCAACGAGTTGCTCATCCACAAACTCTTCCGGTTACAATTCCAGCAGTAGCACGAGCAGCAACATCTCTAGCAGTAGTTCCTCCTTAAGTAGCAGCAACAATCCCTTAACCTCTTCTACATCTTCAAACACATCCTCCGCTTCCTCAACTAACAACTGCTGTCACCCTGCCAAATTGCAATGTGACGAAGATAGCAACGAGTTCGTTGACAATTTATGTTTGAATAACAACAATGAAGCGACAACTACATCATCAGCCGACATTCAACTGCAGCAACAACAGCAACAAAACAATGTTTATGTCAATAATCTTATTAATCGTTCCCTAGACTATGTGAATACGGCTACCGAAGATCCTACCTTCCTAACAGATCGCTGTCTGGAAAACGCTCTCAAGGCGGAAGAAAAGAGGCCACAGCCCATATGTACCTATTTTAAAACAGTACAAAAGGATATAACCCCACCAATGCGTAAAATTGTTGCAGAATGGATGATGGAGGTAAGTGGCTGCTGAATAAATTTCATTTCATTCATAGTTATTTTAAGATTTGTTGTGAGAGCAGAACCAAAACAAAACAACAAGTGGTTGGTTGGTTGTTTGGTTGGTTGTTGCTTGTAATTTATTACGACATGAGGGTGAATGTTTTGACACCCTTACTATTAAGTCATTGTTGTGGGGAAGTCATTGCGCAGTTCTTTTGGGCGCATGCAATATTTGTGCATACATACATACATACATATGTATAGACTTTTGTACTCATTTAAAATTATCTTCATATAGGTATGCGTGCACCAGTGAAAGTATTTCTTGCCTCAATTTTGAGCTTACTGTCACTTTGTACAGAAAAAAAATAAAAATAATAGCGCAAACACTCCAATAAAGTAGAAAAGATTCCGTTTTGGCAATTGAAAGGAAAATGCATACCTACGTATGTACATACATATTTATGCATAATCAAATTCTGGGAGAAGTGAGAAAGCCTATACCTACGATTTTTATATCGCTCGCTAGAATCAGAATTTTTCCCCTACATACTAGGTACTGACTTTTCCGACCCACTAAATAGGACATTTTTCTAAATAAGACATTTTTCCTATAAAATTTGGAAAAATTTTACTCAGTGCAGTCTATCTCACACCTAGAGAGCTGAAAACGTATATGTAATTAAATACATACATCATAATATCCATGGCACGAAGAGCACCAGCACATAAATTGAAGGTTCCCTTTATGAAATTTATTCAATTAAAAATATGTAACGAAAACCATGGAAAAGTTAACATGTTGTAGCGCGTGCATAACGATAAGTTTTGCTCCATATCAACAAAAGCATACAATTGATTAATAAAATGTTACCAATTTTATATTGTTTGTAAAATAAGATGTTTTTATCAATCTTTTTTTTTAATTTCGCTGATATAAAGCCACAATTATCGTAACTCACGCGCTACAACCTGTTCATTTTTCCATGGTTTTCGTGACATATTTTTAATTGAATATATATTATAAAGGGAAGCTTCAATTTATGTGCTGGTGTTCTTCGAAAAAGGAAGAACCACGCTTTGGATAAAATATTTCTACTTTGCTTTTTAAACCACAAACCAATTCTGAAAGTAAATTAAAAAAAAAATTGGAAATAGATACATAGTGCCAGGCGCAGGATGTCCATCGAGGTCGTTCGCTTGGACAAAAACACTGCAAGTAACAACAATAACAACAACTAAGCGAGCGATCGAAGTCGAGTGACATTGTGGGTCTGCAAAATAATTTTTATTCAACTTGAAACTAGAAAAATATTTTTCTGTCAAAATTTTTCTATGTTTGAAGTTATTACAAACTATTTTAAATCTATTTTTGCCTCTAACCAATTCTTCGGTTTTCGCTAGCTGTTTTTTTTGTGACCTAAAAGATTAGTAAATTGATTGAATATATTTTTTAGCTTCACAATTTTTTTCATAAAAAATTCACAACTAATTACTCATTTCGCTTTGTTAGCATCTAAAAGAAAATGTTTTTAATTTTTGTAAGAATTTTATAAATATTTTCTTGGAGGTGCTGGCAAATTGTTAGTAAAATATTGAAAATAAATAATTACTTGTAAATTTATTATAAAAAAAAAAAAAAAATACACCTGTTATAAAAAACAAATGAGCTGTATAAATTTATTAAATCATTAATAATCAAGATTCATGTGCATACATTCATGATGATCAAGAAATACAATATAGACTCATTGAATATTATTAACCTCAGTCATGGCAATCATGTGAACTAAAAAAAGCCCATCTCTAATACACTGTATGTCACAGGTAAATTTGAAAAAAATCATATCAATATTAATGCCGATTTTTTTTCTGGAAAAAAGTATCCATATATTTTGCAATTTTTTCTGAATATGCGAGATTTAATAGTTTAGCGAGATAACGAAGAAAATAAATGGTTTTCCAAACTATAAATGTGTAGGAAAAATTAACAAAAGCCATACTCCTCTATAATTTTTTTTAAGAAAAGCAATATTAAAAATGTGATTTCAGAAATCGGATGTGATATTGCTTCAACAACATAAATTAGGTTTTAAAACTATAAAATTCTGTATTTTGATTTATATTTTTCCTTAAAAGTGGCTGCCGAGGTTGGGAACAAGATTTTCGTTCATATCCGGACTACTGGCTTGTTTGCATTTTTCAAAATTTCCTAAAGTCAATAGATGCTTTTCACTAAAATTTTCATTAACTCCTTCAGAGTCGGTGGTAAGAAAAATATACCCCTTTTATAATAGGCCTAAAAATTTACCTTAATTTTTTCTAACTTTTTTAGCCGTCTCTTAAAGCGAATAAATAATTAAGTTCATTTTTGTGTATTTCCTAAAAAAATAGGTCTTAATAACTTGTGATTGTTTTAAGATTCATTCATAATTGACTTATTAACGAGTTTAACAACAACAGAAACATAAAAAAAGTAATTTCCAGCAGTGTTTCGTCATTTGTGTACTTTGCAGCTGTTTAACTTTTTTATAAACTATTTCCCATCTATTTTTATTTATTTATACAAGATCAGTAATACAAAACGCCTTTTTAGGCCAATAAATATATATTACAAAGATTTTAATTAACAATAAAGATTATCACCCATATTCACAAAAACTATTGAAGGTTTATTGCACGTTTATTTGACAAATATTCCGTAGAAATACGTCAAATAAGAGCTTAATAAACTTACAATAATTATTATGAATATGGCCTTATAAATAAACAATGTATAGATTATAAATTTCAATAAATGAATATAATAACTAAATTGTATAGTTTCCAAATCGAGGAATTTTCGAAGTATGGCTTTGAGACAATGCGAGTATTTTATGTTTGTTAGTCCTGAATTAAAGGAATCCGGGAAAAACACTTTGCCATTCCTGCTATTCTAACTGATGGCTTGCGATAATGTTCAACTTTGTGGGACCAATAAAGCTGTCCAATTTTATGTTTGTTAGTCCTGCACTAAAGGAACACTTTTCAACCCTTATGTATTTTTTAGTATAAATATTACCATTTTCAAATACAAATTAATTGCCCCAAAAGTGCAAGTTATGCTCTCGCTTAGCCACAAAACATGTATACTATATGCATGTATGTAGTTCAGAGTGACGCAAATCGTCTATTTATTTATTTTTTTTTTTTGCGAAGTATATTATTTGTATTTATTGCTCGAATATTAATGTTAATATTGGAAAAATATGTTCTTCAGAGCAAATGAAATAAAAATAGTGATAACACAAAATGTTGATGCCTTTAAAAAAATTTGTGCTGTTAAAAGCCACAAAAAATACATATTAAAAATAAAAAACTAATAAAATAAATTAATGATTGAACTTGCTTTGAAAAGGTCTTTCAATTGATTTGCCAGCTAAACGAATTTAAAGGCGCCACCGCTCTAATCAAGTAAATCAACATTTTTAAACATGAAAGATGCACCTGAATAAAAATAAACATAGTGTACATAGTATTAACAAAAAAAAAAAAATTATTAAACAAAAATACATATGTATGTAATAACAATTTGCTATCAATGAAAAAAAAAATAATAATCAAGCGGATATTCTAAAGTGTTGTTTTGGTATTTGTTAGAAACATTGAATGAAGGTGGTATATGTATAGGTAAACCTGTATATAATTAAAAATTTAGTTATATAATTTTTAATAGTACATTAGATTAAAATATCAGAAAAATCAAAATCATTATCATAAAGTCTCACCAATACAAATTACACAAACAAAATACAAGCACGTTTTGTGTTGTTATAGAGTTGCACGGACCTGATGAATAGGCCTTTGTAATGTGTTTCTTAACTGAATCCAGCTATTATTATTTTTATTTTTTCTTTTGCAATTTTAAATCGAATTTTCGAACCTTCTTTGATTGCTCACTTATGCTCTCGCTTTTGAACCGAAAATGACTCTTTGGTGTGAGAAAACAGCAACCTGCAGCGTTATCTTTTGGAAGAGTCTTTTATGGCTCGGCTTATTCAATCGAAATATCTATGAAAAAAATTAATATTTGCAGCTTCCGATCTTTTGATATAAAATTGTTAAGAAATTTTATATAAAAAGATCTGAAGCTGCAAAAATTATTTTTTTTTCATAAATTATAAGATTAAATGAAAATTATATGTATATTCAATTGAATCACATACCGTTTTTAAATTTAATATTGATGGTGTGGTTTTGTGTACGCCAAATTCTAAAGATTTCTAAACATGATTTTTCTTGGTTTTCTTAAGAGAACATGTACTGAGTTTTTCGCTCTTTACACCATTGAGTAAGTTTACACGACTTTCGTTAGGTCTAAATTGGAATATGCCTTTCTAATTTGGAATCGCTATGCTTTTCATCTAGTATCTCGTTTTGAAAGGATACAAGATATTTTCATATTCCGTATGAGACTTTGCAGTCACGTAGAATCGTATCGCTTTTTTTTTGCCTGTTGGCAATTTTTTTTGCAAGGGTTTTAGCTGTTTAATCAAAAAAATTGTTTCATTAGTTCATGTCCTTAAATTATTCGAAATGGATACCCAAGACGACCCAGCACTTTATTCAACAAAATATATTTTTATTTCAATCGCTCTATTATGTTTACAGGCTCTAATTTAAGAAACAACAATCAATTTCCAGTACATCATAGAATAGACTTGTTTTTGTTTAAATTTTGAAAAATCTATCATTATGGTATAAACTATAAAAATAATTCGCCAAACCAGTGAAGTGCTTGCAAAAATGCTTCGATGCTAATGAGCAAATTTTTATTAAACAATTTACCTTTTAAACACTGCCTAATAACACAAAAAGCTAACAGTTTAAAGTGTTGAGTTTGCGCAGTCATTGTAAATTTCTCATGTAAAATTAAATAATTAAACATTTTGCAGCGCATGTGTTTAAGCATAAGTACTTTTTTTTGTGTGTTTCAAATTACTGTGTAACTTGAAACTACAATTTAATATAATAATTTAACATTATTTTGCTACATAAAAAAAACTTTAACAAAACTTATTACACTCGTATATTTTTGTGTTTTTTTTTTTCTTTCTTAAAATATCGATTTAATCTTACAAAACGTCAAACACGTTTTTAACGATTTTTTCACATTCGTCTTTATTCGTTCGTTTTTGATTTTTTTTGTTTTTTTTGTACTTTTTGCTTATTTAATTTTATTTGTGTGTCGTTCTGTTAATCTTATCATTGTTGTTTTAGTAAGTTTGTATGTTCGTAAATATACATATTTTTTTTTTGTTATTAAATGTTTTTTTTTTTTATATATTATTTTATATTTATTATTTCTCAACATGTTTTTCTTTTTCATCAAGTCTTTTTCATCAAGAAAAAATTTTGAACAATTATCTTTACGGGTTGTCGTTATTGTGTTTCTTTTATTTGTGTGTGTGTGTGTTCTGTTTAAAACATTTAACTCAATATTAGTTTGAGTAATTTTTTAATTATTTTTTCCATACAATAAATTGCCAAACACAAAGAAAAAAATTCTTTTGCTTAAATTTGTTTCTAATTTTATTCCACTTTTTTTCTCTTCTTTTGTATTCTTTTGCTGGTATGACACTATTGTGTTTTTTTTTCTTTAAATTTATTTTGCACTATTCGGTATGAGTTCCATATTCAGGGGGTTGATTATAGCATTCTTTTATTCTTTATCAGTAACTAATTTGAGGTTTTGTGACTTTTTTTTTCTTGTGGTAAATCACACAAAAAGTGGCAAATTTCCAAATAATCTCTGGAAATCCTCTGCAATTTTAGTAAAGTTTCATGTCAGGCAAAATGTTTTTTTTTTCGCTCATATACTGAATTTTCTTTAATGACTATTTGTTGCCCATTAATCAGCATTTTGTCTACAAAAATTTTGTTCCAGCCTTAATGTTTGGTGTAATGTATGTCACTCAGTCATTTGGTTGTGAAACAAAAGGTACAAAAAAAAAATTTTTATGTTTCCGTAAATCAATCGTGTTTCATTTTGTTTTGCTAATTAAATATACTTGCGTACGTAGAAACGTGTGTGCAAAAGCGCTATTAAGATAATGTGTATATTAGAAATTTCTAAACGAAATACATTGGAGGTACTCTATTATTTAACTAAATTTAATTTTAAAGTGTCAATTTTTTCTAAAACATGTTTGAGAGTTAGTAGCCAGCTAAAAAAAAAAAGTTAAAACAATCAACACTATATATGATTTGGATTCAAAAATGTCAACAAGTAGTGTTCTGGGGGGTGAAAAGTAGAATTGCCAAAACCACATGGCATTCTTTTCTTTAGTTACTAACTCAAAAAAGCCCATGTGCTTACTGGAAACTTAAGAAAATTATATGATTTTATTTATTCATTTATTGTTTTCTATTTTGATGTTTGAAAAATATCTTAATGTGTCTTTTTGGTTGAAAAGCACAATGGCCAAAAATGTTCGAAAAAAGTTACACAAATATATTTACAAAAAACGATAAACAAAAATGTTTTAATGATGGGAGGCACTGTTAAAAGCAGTAGGCAAATACATAAATAAATTAAATAAAAGCGAAACGGTAAAATGTTTTGTTATACATATGTATATAACATGGAACTTCGGGCAAATGGACATCACGACACATAATTTTGATGGGATAAAAACCGATCATTGTATGAAACATATGCACTCCTGAAGATGTTCGAAAAAAGTGAACGAAACGTCGTAATTTAAAACAAAGGTTTGATGATCATTAGCTTGTTTTTCACGGGCTGCCAGTCCAATTCGGTCCTAGAAGGTTGGTCTCATTGGGCTATTTTTTCAGTCTTAAAAATCGAATATTTGGCGGTCGACTATTTATTGGCAACTATATGCTGAAAACGATTTTTGGCACCGATAAATCGAAATCTATATATATAAAATTAAGTGGCAGAACTTTCTGTTCGCATACTCCTTCTAGACGGCTTGCCTGATTTCAATGAGATTTTCAGGGGTGATTGGGGTCTGTGTGGAGCGTGCACATAAGAAATTTAATGTGTGTATCTTTGTGCGTTTTGCAAAAACAAAAAAAAAGAGTTTTAATCGATTTAGGTGTAACGGAGAGCACCGGGTAAGAGCTATTCTAGATCAAAACGATTTGTTTTTTAAAAAATTGATGTTATTATTGGATTATTTACTTTTCATTTCAAAATTTGAAAAAAAAAAATTTTTTTCTTGTTAATTAAAGTACATTTCTGCATGTTCATATAAAAAGTTTTTTGTAATTATCTAACATTAAGATGTGTTAAAAAAGTGTTATGAAAACCTTTTGCATAATTGTACTATTATGCAAAATTATGCAAAAAGGTTTCATAACACTTTTTTAACACATCTTAATGTTAGATAATTACAAAAAACTTTTTATATGAACATGCAGAAATGTACTTTAATTAACAAGAAAAAATTTTTTTTCAATTTTTGAGGCTTCGTCTGGTAACAGGTTGAAACTACAATTTTTCATCTTTTGTGAATAAAATCAAAAGTTGCCCACAGATTTTGGTCATTTAAAGCTCGTTTTGTTTCAAACATAATTTTTTATATACACGGGAAAATTTGTTGGCATAGCTTAATTTTTCAATTTTTTATGCAGTTTTAAAGATCACAAAATTTCAAGAATTTGCAAAAAATAATTTTTTTTTTTCAAAAAAAAAATTTTTTTTTCTAAAAAACAAAAAATTTTTTTTAATGAATTATATATCAGATTAAAGGTTATTTTATTGCGGAATTTCGGTTTTTTTACTAAAGTTCAATAAATGAAAAAATTTTTTAGTTAGTTCAATACATGTAGTGCAAGCAACCTCCTCCATTTTTAAAATAACGGTAAATCTCGAAAATGCGAGCTAACCTAGAAAAACGGATAGCACCACTGAATTCAGCGTACCCGAATTAGGTTTAGTCACTGGGTGCCCCATTTGTCGGCAAAAAAAAGTTTCAAATTCAAGCACAGTGTTTTTAACTAGCTTTTATAATTTTAATTTACTTTTCCACAGAATATGAAGAATATTTCAAACTACTGTATCGCAGCAATAGATTTTGAAGTTTCGGAAATCAAGCCTGGTTCAAATTGGATCAAGAAATAATAATTTCTCATGCAAATTGTTGTTTTAGGTTTCCATGAATCCTGAAAAAGAAAGTAAATTAATATATTTTCATAAACATTTTATTAAAAAGAAAAATGTGTCTCATCCAGAGAAATTTTTAATATTTTTTTTTATCAAATTTGTTTGTTTCGATTTTATTTTCTTGATGGTCTATTTTAGAATGACTGATTGTAGAATAGTTGGATGGTTACAATAGGTTTAAAAAATATTATTTTTTCGGTTTAAAATTTAAAACTGATATTTTTTTCTCTTTATTATTAATAAGAAAAAAAAATATCTCAGTGTTGTAATTATTTGTATGTTTTACGGGCTGCCAGTCGTGAGGCCGGCCCAATTGGAACCGAGCAGGTTCTGTTGTGCTATGTAATTATTTGTATAAAACAGGCAAGCTTTACATGTAATTTTTCGATTGTAGTCAAATTTAAATTTTGACTGCTAATGCTTAGCAGTTTTTATACTCTTTCATTTATGTATGCAATCTGTTTTGTAAACCTAATAAATTATTGATTAACATATTTTCAAACAAAATTAAATATTTCTTTTAAACATTTGTATTTCTTTTTGCTAAAATAATACAAGTTTTTTTTTCGCTATGCCAAAAAATAAATAATTTGTCGACCTTTAGTCCCGTGTGCTTGTCTAGAAACAATTTTTATTTTTACCATCATACAAATATATTTTTCCGCATGCAAATTTGTCATAACACTTCAAGGTTTTTGTTTTAACGATACATTTTTTGCTGCTAATGTTTCATAAGTTTGCTAAAAAAAAACTCAAGTTTTTTTTTTTTTTTTTCTGAACAAAAGACAAAAATTAGCTTTGATGCAAAAAAAAAAAAAACAAATTAATTTATGTGCACATCCATATGTCAAAATTTTAGAAAATTCTTAAAGAATGTGCTTAAAATATGTTGCACTGGAATTGCTTTTTTTTTATGGCACAACTTGTTGTGTGGCACAATTTGACTAAACAGTAATTTTTATATTTTATATTAAAATTGCCATAAATTGATGAATAAAGAGGCAACATAAATCTGGTAATGATGATCATAATTTTTAATTTTAATTGATTTCAAAATGGCATTTCAAATAATTTTCCTAGAGTAATAGAACTTACCAAATAAATCACTATCATTTAACTAATAAAGTACTTCCACTGAAATGAAGCAATTTATGATGTTCGAATTTTTGAACTAAAGTTGACATTTTGTTTGCTAATGCACTAAAAGTGTAACAATTTCAGCATATGCAAGATATTTGCGATTTTTAATTTATTAGCTAATTAAAAAAAATAAATAAAGTTTTATGACTCGTAATATATTGTCTCTTTACTGTTTTAAATAAAAAACATTATTGCATTGTGAAAGCTATTCAAATTGAATATACATATATATAACACCGTGTTAAACTTCATATTTTTAAAAATAATTAGCTAAATTAAGTGGTTGAAGTAGGGTTGCATTTTTAAAAGACAGTGTTGCTTTGGCAACAGTGATAAAATGGAAAGTTGATGAATAGGATTAAATATAGACAGTCAGTAATGAAAAGCTCAGGTGACCGGATGGCCATGAGCTGCTGCATAAAAAACAGTATAGTTCGAAACAAATTTGGGTACTGATGATCGACGTGGTGGTAGCGAAACAGCCAGGATATGTATCCCAGCCAGTAAGTGTTCAACTTTACTTTTCTTGTCTTTAATAACGTTGACCAATTTTATCACAAAAAAAATCTTTCACAATTTTGAAGAAATAAACATCGAACTCAAGCCTGATAAAATTATTAACAATTGTAAAACTTATAAAAAATTAATTTTAAAGCCCGATAAAGTAAAAATCGAACTCAAGCCCCATAAAATTATTAACAATTGTAAATCATATATAAAGTTAATTTTAAAGCTTAATAATTGCTGTTGCTAGAAACATTTTTTAATTGCATCTACCGTTTGTTTTCATACACTGGCTTTGAGTTTCTAAAAGCAAAAAGAGCCGCCCATCGACTCCAAAATTTTTATTCATATTTTCTCGCAATTTCGTAGCATTTCAGTACATACTGGCAGAACTCAGTACTTCCAGAAAACAAATTTCGCGGGCTGATAAAATATTACAATCTAAACCCCCAACCGTATTTTGGCTTTAGGAACCAATCCAATATTCATTTTGCGCCATAAGAAACTATCAAATACAATTTTTTTTACTAAAATAATCCTGCTTGATGGCAGTTTTTTTTTCGGAATATTATTCTAAGGTGACTCAAAAATTTTTCAGTTTATATTGCTAAAAGGTAATATAAAATATTTGGACAGTACATATTTCTCTAAATTCGTAATTTACTTTTCGTTTCTTCGTTTGCCATTTTTTACAATTAAATTTTTGAAATTACATACATACGTACACATTTAGTGGCCTTTAAGTAAAACGTCTTCAAGTCTACTTATTATTAAGTAGCCTGGATATTTGTACACGTTTTTAATGTTTAATAAAACCCATTTCAAACATTTTATAAACAAAAGTCAACTGACAAAAATAAACAGCAGCTGCAATTGTACTACAAACAGGACTCCTGTTAAATACTTGATTACAGAAATTTTTAAAACTGCATACTTTTTATTAAAGTTTTTTTTCTTTTTTTAATTTTGCTGCTGCTGTTGATATTTTTGTTTATTTTCTTTAAGGGAAGCTGCTGTTAAGCAAAAGTAAAAGGGGTTTCGCCTTATTAGACACCATTTCCCATAGTAAGTGTTGTATGTAGTAATACAAATAATTTTTGTTTTCAATAAGCAAGTTATTGGTGTAATTTGAACTGCAGCTCTGGGCTCAAACATACATTTTCAATACATACCCATGTGTATCTAAATTTTGTTAAATAAGAATTATTGCCAAAATTTGTAATTCATATGGCAATCGGAATTAGTGGTGAATAGACAGCTACTGAAAACGATAAGGCAATCTAATAAAATGATAACACAGCTATCGAAGTCGTAATACAGAAAGCAGCTGCAGCGTGCATTTTGTGTTTGCCAGCTTTATTTACAAATAATTTGTAATAAGTTTCTTTACTTATGCAATAAATATATGTAAACCTCAATTTCACATTCACTATTTAGGTGTCTACATATAGTAAGACACAATTGTTCTAATTTACAATTTTAAACGGTGTAATGCCGTCAGTTGAAGGAAAAGGTGTTGCTTTTGTTTTTTTTTCTTTTTGTTTTGTTGTAAGTCTTTAGAGTAGTTGTTGTTGTGGCAGCAACATGTGTGTTTTGTTTTTGCATGTTTATTATTGTTTTGCTGCACAAGTGTGTGTGTGTGTGTGTGTGTCCGTGCGTGTGAGGATCCCAACATCTTAAGTAAATGGAAGAAACCACTACTTGCATCTGTCGTTTTTTATGTGTTTTTTTCTCTCTCTTTTCTTATGCCAACTTGCTTGAATATGAGAAAACTAAATAAACAGTGGTTGAATTGTTGCAAACGATGAGGGGTTGTTATTACATACATTTGTATTAACATTGCAATTTAAAATGTTGCAGTTTTTGACTCTGCTCAAACTTAATTTGTTAAAATTTTACATGGCTGTTGTATTGTTCTTTCGGACAGATGTAAACTAAGCAGCTCCTTGACTCCCATATTGGACTAGTGATCGCCCCAACCCCTTGTTTTGTTGAACGATAAACTAGGTATAATTATTTAGTTTAGTTTTTTTTGCCTGTAATGTTGCCAGATCCATTTTACTGAAGGTCTATATTGGGTTGCGTTAGCAACAATTTACAGCATTTTATAATTTAATGCAAATATTACAAAATTGTTGTTTGTTGTAAAGAAATATGGAACTCTTCAATTTAGAGCAGCAAAAAGAGTTCATTACATAAAAAAGATACAAATTTCTAGCAGCAGTTTTCGTCTAAGCTAATAGAGCTTATTCTTCTTAGCGCAATCGTTCTTTTGAAAGAATATAGAGGAAAGACAGTACAAAAACAAGAGAACATTAAAAAAATTACTATAAAAAATGAAATAAAAACGTGAAGAAAGTAATAAATAAAATTATTATTATACAAACAAAAAAGATATAAAAATACAAAAAAAAAAAAAAATGAAAACAATAAAAAATCATAAAACTAAAAATAATAAAAAATATTAAAAAATACATACATACATACATATATGTATAAATAATACAAAAATAACAAAAAAAAGTTAAATATGAAAAATAATAAAAAAATAGAAAGAAAAAAATTATAAAAACAAAAATCAAAAAATTGTCAAACAAAGTAAAAAATAGTAAAAATAATAAAAAATTAAAATATTATTTTATCTATAATTTTTGAACTTTATTGTTAAAATTGACAACACTATTTTTATTAAGACCTAAAGCTTTAAAAAATAGTGTTGTCAAAAATTAAATTAAATTAAATTAAATAAAAAAAAAATAAATAAAAAAAGCTAAAAAATAATAGAAAAGAAAAATTGGTGAAATATGAAAAATAATAAAAAAAACTAAAATAAAAAATAAAAAAAGAACTAACCAAAAAAATAATAAACAACAAAAATAAATAAATGAAAATAAAAAACAATAAATAGAAAAATAGGAAATTAAAAAAATTAAAAAAATAAAAAAATGAAAATAAAAAATAAAAAAAATAACAGGAAAAAATAAAAAATAGAAAAAAATTAAAAATAAAAAATAAGAAAGAAATTATGAAAAAAATAAAAAAATCAATGGAAAAAAAATATAAAATAAAGAAAGAAATAATAAAAAATAAAAAAGTAATAAAAATTGAACATAATAAAAATTAAAAGAATAAAAAATAATGAAAAATAAAAATAATTAAAAAAATAATAAAAAATAATGAATATAATAAATATAAAAGATAATAAAAAATGCTACAAACAAATAATAAAAAAATCATAAAAACGAATCATAAACGAATAACAAAAAGTAAAAAAAATAATAATAAAAAGGCAATGAAAAATAACAAAAAAGTAAACGAAATTTTTAAAAATAAAAAATTTAAATAACAAATAAAATAATAAACAAAAGGTAAAAAAATTCATAATACAAAAAATATAAAAATTAAAAAAATTATATAAGATAAAATAAAAATATAAATAAATTAAATATAACAAAAAAATAAATAAATAAAACAAAATTATAAAGAAAAAAAAAAAAAATGAAATAAAATATAAAAATAATATAACAAAAACATAATAAAAAAATAAAATAAAAGAATAATGAAATCAAATAAAAAACAATAAAAAAGTAAAATAATAAAAAACATTTAGATAAAAACGAAACAAAAAAAAAAATTAAACAAACAATAAGTAAAAAAATAAGATTAAAAACATGAAGTAAACAAAATTAAAAAAATTAAAATAAAAAGCAAACCATAAAAATCAAAACCAAAAAGTTATTTTCATTTTGCATACATGTGTATGTTAAATAATTCCTAGTTTCTTTAACAATTGTTAAAAATTTAATACGGCTTGAGTTTGGTTTTATGGCCCGGCCCGATAGAATGCAGAAAATAGTTATTTTTAGAATAGAGTATAAAAGATTTTCATTCCATATACATACGTACATACATACATACATATGAGGCTGGTTATCACGTGTAAGGCTTTGGTTTTTTCCATTTATATGTATATTTCCATGCGAAACAATTGTGCGGCATCATGACTCGAACAATTATTTAAAATTTTTTTAAATGTGTCAAACACTTACCAGAAAAATAAAACAAATGCCATAAATTTCTTAACAAAACAATTGTGGGCACACTAAAAATGTGTGTATTCAAGGAAAATAAACTCTGCACTTCATATTTCAAGGTCCCTGTAATTACCGAAACAAACACAAAATTTTCCTCTCAGTTGCCTACTAGAAACTGGAAATTTACTAAACTGAATTTCAATAAGTTTTCTTACACACTCTAATGGAAAACTGAAATGTCATAAGAGGTGCAAAATCTTGCTGCTAAACTACCTGATACTGCTTAGAAAACCTATTTTGTATAATCCTTTCTTCAAATCCGCTTTAATAGCCGTTTGACAACGATCTTTTTTTAAGTCTTTTTTTTTTCTTTCCATATATGTATTTTTATAGATCTGAAGACAGTTTGCTTTTTTTATTTACAATAAAATTTTGAGTACACAATATACGACTTTAAAAATATTGAACATGAATTGCAGTTGACATTTTACAAACAACTGTTTATATGACTCAGCATACGTCTCACCATATAAAAGTCAACATATCGTATGAGCACAAAAATCATTTGTTAACTCATATGTTGACATTTCATTTGGTGTTATACATAAGTAGATATAAAAAAATTTCGTACTTTCAACACATTGTGTAAACGATTATCATATGAAATATGCTGACATGGGAATTTGCTGCTGTTGTTAAGCATATGGGTGTCAGCAAACTTATGCTGATTTAATATATCATCTAGATAGCTTTACAGCATTTTCACTAACAAAAAATAATAAATTTTCTCACTTACATAAACAGTGAGTTATCTGCAAATACTTGTATGTAGCTTTTATTTCTTGCGTAATACAGGATCTCATTGCCACATCTGGCAAAAGCATAGCAGTTTAATTCTGGGCAGAAAATACAGAATTGTAAAAATACCATGAAGAAAAAAACGTTTTTATTTATGGCTTATAAAGTTCTTTTAAAAAGAAATTAAGGAGTGAATGCTTTATAGAAAATTTACATAATTTTATTTATTTCTTGTGTTTTCATTTCAGTTAAAACTATTTTTGCCATAAAACTGAAGGATTTACTAAGTTTTAAGGAATTTTTTGCACAGAAAAAATTTATACCATTCCAATCAGTCTGTAAATTTTGTTCTTACCTGTTTTTAAGACATTCTTGTTTTATGATCGTTTATAAAAATCTTGTACTTAAAATTCATAACACAGACTTCCTTTTTGCTCTCTTCCAATGTTTTGTTTTTATTATACAAACATACATAAATATGTACACTCGTTTGTATGTATGTATGTATGTTTGTGCCTATTTAGTAGGAAGAACACAATACAAATGCAAAAGAAAGAAATAAACAATTTTGCAATAATATAGTGAGAGCACAACAGGAGATTGTGTATACACCACCGCTCCTGGCTCTTAAACATCATGCGCTGTATTTTTAAGATCCTTTAAGAAAATATATCCTTGTCAAAGTTTGCACAAGAGCCACAATAAAAGGAAGTACATGTGTATAGTTGTTGAAATGCTCAACTGTCAGGAGAGGCAGCATTCAAAGGTTCATTAACGTTTTGAAAGATCTATACAATAACTTGTGTTTATGTAGAGTACGACTTAAGAGAACTACTAAAATATGAACATGAATGCAGAAATGTAGAAACGTTTGTGCGAAATTCGAAAAAAAAGTACAGTCCTAACCACGATGACACATTGTTTCACTATTCTATTTGGTCTAAACAACGTGCGTACATATCGTCAATTTAACTGCCAATGCAAGTGACTACAAAAGCAAAAATGCAACTTTTTCATTCTTCATGTCTTTGTCATATTTTAAAGTGCTGCAATAAAAGTCTCTTTGGGGGAATAAACAGCTGGTATCACTAAGCCGCCAGATGACTTGTTATTGCTCAATTCAATGTATGTACATCTTCTGCTCGTCAAAGTTTTGTTTATGTTTTTAAAAAGTCCACGAGTTGTGTAGTGCGCACGAGTCAAGTTATATATACAGGGTGTCCGGTCCCTATACTACTTTGTATACTACTTTATTTTGCCACCATTTTTGGTAAACATTGGTCTGTACAGTTCATATTTGTTAGTCATGAAGTAGAGAAATATTCGGTAAATCAACGTGTTTTAATCGTTAAAACATTTTATCGAAATCAATCATCGATCACTGTGACGATGGGAGAAAGTTACGTGAAATTTTTGTGAGAAACAACGTGCCAACAAGACGCACTATTTACCCTGTATTGAATGATTTGGAAGAAACAGGGACTGTAGCTGATGAGCTGGACAAGCAGGGACCACAACGTGCTGCTAGATCGGCTAAAAAACATTGCTGCTGCTCAGGAAAGTGTTCAAAACAATACATCAACCTCATTTCGATGCCGTGCTCAGCAGCTTGGTTTTCAAAGAACAACTTTGGTGCCAGAATTTTGCACAAAGATTTGCATTTGTTTCCATTTACGTCTCCGTACATAAGCCAATACGATGTTACAGCTCACCCAGGATGTGACAACCGCTATTTTCATGAAAAAATCATAATGAGTGGCGAGCCACAAAATATATTCCATCAATCACTTGCTTGAAAATATTTTTCTCTCCAACAAAAATTTTCATTGCGTCTATTAAATTATTGTTTGATGTTATAACAATGAATTTATTTTTCAATAAATGTGTTGCAAAGTTTTTAACTGAATTGACAAAATACGTTGTACAACCTAAATTGAACAAAAATTCATTTGATTCAGCTAATATTGTGTTTGAATGGAAAAAATCATTTTTTCTGTGTAGAGCTTCCACCTCATAATTAAAGAAACTGCCAGCATTATTGAGCTAAAGAATTGCGACACATAGAACCCATTTAACTCTGCGGAATAACGTAACCGTAGGACTCAACACAAGAAGTTTATGGAAGGATCTAGACGACAACCACCCTACGGGGGGACGGCTAAAACTTACCCCCAATTTTTGACTTGGATTTTAAATGCCATTTCAATTTAAATTTAATTTAAATACAAAATGGAGTCAAACAGTTGCTATTTAAATCAAACTTAAACGGCCTGCAGTGCCCATTTAAAATCGATTTAAGTTTTTCGTACTGCCATATGATTTTGACAGTTTGGTTTTGTTCTGCAAATTAAGAAAATTAACATGTGCAATTTTTTTGTTTTGTTTCATAATTTGATTTTTTATTATTTCCAGAAGGTAATCAACTTCTGTGGCAGTGAAATTGGGAGTCCTTTTATCACTTTTGCTACTCATTTTAATAATTTTTACAAAACAATTCCAAATTTGTTTAAACAGCTGTTTTTTATTGAGTTATCGATAATTTTTTGACACTTACATTGTGCTGCCTTACTTTTATTACAATTAATTACCAAAAATAATTTTAGACTGTAAAACAGAAAGCTATTTTAAATCCAACTTAATAAATTTTAAGGAAAATTTACTAATTTTGTATTTAAATCCCAAGTCAAAAATCGGGGGTTAGCAAGCCGGAATTGAGTAGAGTAATGTGAGTTATGACAGGTCGCTCTCAACTACAGGCACATCTTAACAGCATAACGAAAACGGGCAGAGATGAATGTAGAGCATGAAAGGAGGAGAGACATTGCATCACTTTTTTTTGCCAATGCCCCTCAATATCATGGGGGGCGACACCTTACTAGACATAATCCAATTACGCAGCATATTGCCGAGGAAATTAGGGAATTTTGTGAATGACACAGAGTTCCTATAGATCTATGAGTTAAACTGTTTATGGTTAAATCCATGGAGCGCGCAACCAGCCTATACTGGCTTAGGTGTATGTCGCAAGACATGGGCAAACATCACCCTCCAACCCACCTAACCTAACCTAACTTTATTTTGATTGATTTTGCTGCATTTTCTTGCTTTTCCTGCTTAAGTTCCTCTCCACTTAAAACGACGATATGCAATTTTGTAATATAAATTTCAAGGTTATACTGTTACTTTTAAATGCACATTAAGAAAAACGTGTTACTTTTGGGCAAAAAAGAAAAGTATTCAAATTTTCCACCGTCTTGTAATTCTAGCGTTTTTTTTATTTCTTTTCGGGAAGCTCTTTGTTAACGTTTCTGTTTTCTTAACACATACCACGAGTACATATCATATTCAGCCTTTAATACATACTTGGCATTTTTTCATTGAATTATTTAACACAGCAATTAATATTTGTGTAGGTACTATTCGTTTAGGTTGTTGATTTCGTATTTTTGTACTGTCTCAGCACCAAAAAGGTTACCTAAACGTTGTTCAATATTTTATTTTTGCTGACCAAATGTCCAATTTTTGTTTGTTTTTTAACAACAATATCATTTGATATTCAACTAAAAATATGGAATTCTTTTTAAATCCCAACATTTTTTTCTTTTGTACAGAAAACCATTTGGAATAATAAAAACAAAAGCCATTGAACTTTGCTAAAACCGACAAAACACAAAAACGCCGAATAAACCTTCAACTTGAATTGTTACTCAATCTGCTAAAAAATATTGGCAACATGTCACGTTTGCTGAGAACCAACAAAAAAAAAAAAAAAAGAAACATCGTCATCATCATGATGTTTCGTTATTGCTCTACTTGTTTTGACAATTTTGTAAGATGTTTTTGGTAATTTTATTTTTGTTTGCTAATGTAATAAAATAAAAGATTAACAAATAAAGTTGTTAAATTTTTTTTGACCTTATGAATTTAAAATGTCTGCTTTTCTTTGTTTATAGGCTCTAGGTCGGATTGGTACGTGTCCTTCAAAATTACGTAATTTCAATTTAAAACTAATAGTATAATTGCAATAAAATTATTATCATAATTATATATTATAAGTCAAGTCTTAAATAATGTTTTAAACATATTAACCTCAGAAAACCCACAAGCGATCAGCATAAAGTCCATTTTCTGACTTGGCTGGTCGAAAGAAATCACAGGATGTCAAGTAACGTGGTTTTCAGAACATACCTGCTAAAATAGAAATGCGTGAAATGAGAGTTTCATAAACATAAATAATTTTTCTCTTTTTACCACTGGGTCGCAAGTGAGTCTTGTGTGCGTGTGTTTTAACACCTGTTGATCTATTAAAATATACCCAAACACACACACGAATGCAACTTCACCAATAACTCTTTGGTGTTAGCAAAACAGGTGCATTGTAATACTTAAACGTAGCAGACACGATGTATGAGGTACTTACATCTGTACGTGTTTCAAGGATAATTTGGACACCGAACATTGTTTTCTTTTTTATGGAATCAACAAATTTGATTAATTGTTTTGTAATTGACTACCACATTTTATACGCTTGCGTTTCCGTACTAAATTGATCGACAGTTGTCTGAAAATGATGGTAGAGTTTTAGCTGGAATACTTGATTACTGTACAAAAGTTATGAAATCCAATTTTCATATACAGCCAAATCATGAATATTCTCAAGGAACTTTTTTCCTAAGGAAAGTACGTTTCAAGGCGAATCAACTACAGGTGGTCGCAATTCAATTCGCCTCAACATTTTCTCTCGAGACGTCACAAGTTTTGTTGTCGTTTTCTATCGGCTTTGACAACTCAGAAGATAAAATCGTGGAAAAATTTTGAAGCGAATTGGTATGCGTGCACCTGTAATGGATTCGCCTTGGTACGTTTCTCGAGAAAAAATTCCTCCAATCATAAATTACCTGAGAAACAAAAAAATAAAAGTTGGCAATATCGAAATTTTTTATAGGAAAAAACAAAAAACATATGTTTTTAAAATACCTATTTTTGCCTCCGCCGAATATTTTTCCCCTTCGATGTGGCTAAAACAGGGAAGGTTAAAAAAAATTTCCTAAGGAATTTATCAACATAATGAGAGGAATGGGAAAAGAGAAAAAAACTCTCACGGAATTATCATTCATGATTGGGCTGATATTCATTTTGACTTTGTAGTCGAACTTTATGATTTACAAATGTAATTTATTTTATTTGGCGATTTTATTTTCTCAGAATTGAGAAAGATTTTTTATTTTATTTTCTACAAATTTAACATGATTTTGAAACAAAATTGTTCATGTTAGCTTTACATTGGCGTTTGTTTTTAAACAAGGCAAAGTTCAAGTTAGATGAAGCTGAAACCAAGGCGAATTCGTACAAGGTGCACTTGGTGGCACAGCTGATTAGGTTTTGCTTCTGGCATGTTGTCAATTTTTTCTTTCTCTTTGTTTACAAAAAAGTTGGCGCCATTTTATTTTAAAAATTTTGTAATAAAAGTTGTTTGTTTTCACAATGTTGAAAGCACAAATATAACATTTAAAGCGTTTAACAAGTATTCAGACTTTGACAACTGAAATCTCTTTACACTAACAAAATGCATGTTTTTGTGCGGTGTGTGTTGTGCGGCGTATAATAGTGCACTCAAATGGTAATAAATTCACTTTGGTTAGCAGCTCCCAAGGCGAATCTATTGCAGGTGCCGGCATCCCAATTCGCTTTAACATTTTTCCACGATTTTAACTTCTGAGCTTTAATTCGCCTTGGTGCGGACGTTTAGAAAAGCAGCTAATTAGTGTAGCTCTGCTTTTTTTTCTTTTGTTATGTCAAAAATTGTTTACAAGTCTTCTTCTCTGCTGTGAGTGCGAATGAGCCAGAGCTATCAAGGCGAAGTCATATTTTCACAGAACAACAAGATTTTACACTAACAAAATGTATAGGGGTTTCGCTTGCAACCAACTGGTTTAATTCGCCTTGGCCCTGCGATTCAGTGCAAATTTAATAAAAGTGCAAGTATAGAGAAAATTAAATTGAGGAAGAAAATAATACAAAACGGATTTACTTATACGAGTCAAAAGTCTTCAAGTACAGGTTGGCTTCGAGCCTTAAAATTTAAAATTCTACCAAAATTTAGGCCCCATTGGTGTTTGAATTAAAATTTTATAACTGCAATACTAAGAGTG
The DNA here is from genome assembly GCA_963662145.1 of Sturmia bella. Taxonomy (NCBI): domain Eukaryota; kingdom Metazoa; phylum Arthropoda; class Insecta; order Diptera; family Tachinidae; genus Sturmia; species Sturmia bella. The sequence continues at coordinate 66,723,858 of OY759170.1, read as the reverse complement.
CTTGAATCCCAAATAAAACAACAGCTACAATGTAGTAATTGAGTTGCAAAACAAAAAAAAACGCTTTTTCATTTTTCTCTCCTTTTTTTTTTTGCAATTTCAATAAATTCCAACATTTTTGTTGCGGTTTTGTGGTCAATTACTTTGATATGGGTAAAAACTGTTGCATTTAATAACAAACAAGGGGAAATTACGTCAAACTAAAGATTTAAATAAAATCAACTGGGTAAAATTATTCCAAGAATTAAATTTAAGCATAATATGCTTAAACTTCATATTCATCATTAGTCGAGTTGGAAGTGTCATTATCAGTAAGAATTTAAAATATTTAAAAAATGTTTTTTAAAAATTTGCCAAACAAGAAAGTGTAACTGAAATAGGTGTATATTTGCAATATTATTATGAACAACTACTGCGAGCAAATTTAATACCGAAACCTTGTAACCGGAGTTTTAAACATGATTACAGTTGTTTTGACTTGTTAAAATCTTGAGTTCATTCTTAAAAAGAAATGTGTGTGTGTGTGTGTGTGTGTGTGTGTGTGTGTGTGTGTGTGTGTGTGCAACAAACCAAAAGTGAAATCTAAAACACCTCAAAATTCATTAATTAACGAGACACCTTAAAAAAAAAACTTTAAAAACACAAAACAGAAAAAACAAGATGAATAATGATGAAGTTTATGAATGACGATGAATGATAATGATTGGGGTGATGTTACCTCAAGAATGTAAACGATCTGAGAAGGAAAAAAAAAAACACTATATGTATCACAGATTGTATTCATTTATTTATTATTATTATTTTTTTTTTTTTTTTGGGAAGAATCATTTTATTCGCACAATGCAAAACTCAGCACATTCCAGTGATATAAAATTTTTATATGAAAAGAATTCGTGTGTATAAATTTTATTTAGCAAATTCAATTGTTTGTCTTTTGTGTCTGATGTGATGTGATTCTGGCCGCTGTTGTTACCCTTCTTCATCTTCTGCGCCGGCCGCTTGGCCGGTCGCTTGTACCATGTTACGAGTGAACACTTTGTACATATTACAAAACAATTGAAATTCTGTATTCTGTAGATTATGCTGTCATTTGAAATTTTTTCAAATAAAAATTGACGCCCACTACTCTACATTTGAAAGTGTCAGTGTTAAATTAAATTATTTTTTTCCCCCTCTAAAATTTGCAAACTTCAACAACCACACAAAAACAAAAATGAGCTGCACTAAATATGATTTAATAACAATTTAAAATAATTTAATTGTGTTGCGATTACAAAATCATATATGTATGCACAAAAAAAAAAACAAATATTTAAAACACAATTTACATTTGATAAACTGAAGATAAAAATGCTAAAAATATGGAACACATATTGTAAACATTGCAAAACAAAAAAAAAAAAAAAAAAGAAAAGAAAGAAAACATTGAAAACAAAAATTGTAGCATTATAAAAAACTATGCATTAGAAAAATAAAAATCCAATCGACCGACAATTTCGACACATGTCATTCAAGGTTAAAAGTTAAGGAACCGTGAACTTTATTTTTTATTTGCTCTAAGAGCGTATTGAAATGTATTATTTTAGGTCTAAAAATAGACCTTAATAATGTTTTCTGTCTTTTTCAGCCGTCTATTTGCCGCCTCCATTTCGTTGATGCTAATCAACCAATCAGTAGACTCGAAAAATCTTAAAAGAATGTTTAAAACCCAACTACTTATTTCAAAATTCCCATAAATCATGGAAACAAACTAAGTATTTGTCCACTACTGAACAACAGAGGTGCCCCATTGGCCTCAAAAGTTCATTAGATATGACAACTTTGAAATGATGCTACAACCTTAGACTAAAGATCTGATGCTCATGGTGGCGTCACTTGTTTGAGACGATTGCAGTCAGAGCTCAATTGTTGCGAAAAATTTGCTGACACTTCTCGTAAATATGAATTTAACTGGACTCAGAAAGTGATAATTCTTACGAATAGCGAAATATTGACTGTGCTTTTAATAGTGACTGTGATTGTCACAGTGTCAAGTGACTAGAAGAATCAGGCTCTAAGGCATCACGAGCAATTTACTTTTCATTACCTCAAATTTTTGTAAATTTTATTCTGCTGCCATGGAATTAAAATTATGTAAGTTTTATTTCAATTTGAAGAATTTCTGGAAAAAAAAGTTTTTCCGTTAAAAATTTTTTTTTTTGATTTATTTGGTTGGTGAATGAATGAAGAATATTTGGGATCTTCATTTACATAAATATGTGTTTCACTAATTATGTCATTTTTTATGGAGTCGGCAAATATTTTAAATATTCCAGACAAGTAATAAAAACCTTGTTTAAAGCTGAACTTATTTCAGAAGGAACCTGTTTTTTCTTCTTCTAATATACCTGAAAATGCCATTAATTTTTCAAGAATAAAATCTTATTCACAAATACAAATTGGTAATAATAAATATACACATGTGTAAAGTGGATTGATTCCATGATTATTTAACCATTTCAAACTTTTTGCTCGAATGTTGCTACAACAAAAATGTGGCCAGCTTTGTTGGTTCCTCTCTTACGTTTTTTTTTTTCTTCTGTAGCTTAATGAATTTTTCTTACAAATTGGATACCTTTAAATTTGTTTTATGAATGAAATAAATTAACTCTGGATGTCGATGTGTTAAGTTTTTAATTAAAAAAACAGATGGATTTAATCATTCTTTTTATTGGTTGAAAATTAAAAAAAATGTTAATTAGGAAACAATTCAAGTATATGTATTTTAAATTAAACTAAACACACAATTTGCTTTCAATGATTTTGTTTGAAAGAAATCTAATGATCACAGCTTTTGAGAAAAGGAAAAAAAAACAAATCAATGATTGGACTTTCCAAGAGAATGCAAATTTTTAATTGCAATGGGAAAACAATTAAATCCAATTTAAAGGTATAGTAACTTATCAAATAAGTTACTAAAGCAAAAAAAAAAATGTGACCACTACTTTCTTTCGGACAAATATATGCCTATGAACTACTAAATGCGGGTAGATATTCAGCAAATAAAAAATTTACAGCGAACTATTATTTCATCTTACCAAAGCAAATATTAATGTGCTCTGAGAAGAAAAAAAAAGTTCCTCGATTTTCTTTTAAAAGAAGTGCGGCTAAGCGAACTCATCACTTTTTCAATTTCCTCATAAAACTAATAAGAATTCCAACTTTAAATAAAATAACATAAAACTGATTATTATTTTAGTGTTCATAAACACGCTAAAAAACAGTTTTACATACATTCTAGTTTGTTTGAAAATAAAAACACCCTGTATGCGTTAAATTCATTGTGTATTACGTTTATTGCGCTCAAGTTCGTTCTATATTATTTTTGTGATTGATATTAATTAAACAAGACAAAGAAAACAACAAAGACCTTTAGCTAGGCGAATAAAGAACTAGCTGTTTCGAAGCCGCCACACTTCTCGTCAGCATACGTTCTTGAACACAAAGGCTCATGTTTCCAAAGCGACACTCATGCCACAGTCATGCATGAGTACTGGGCGAAAGTTTCTCACCACACAAAGATAACCAAGTTGTACTACATAATTTTTTTTTATACATAGGTATATGTTTCTTATATTGTTCATTGTGTTTGTTGCTGTTGTATCACTGATAACAACGGTTTCAAACTTTGCGCCGGGCCTAGTGATTTTCATCTAGTCATTTTAACTATATGATTTACAATTGTTAATAATTTTCAGAGCACTTTTGTATTTTCGATTAAGCGAATTTCTTACTGAAAAGGAGTACGCTTACATAAATTCGACGGTATATGCCCGTCGAGCAAACATAACCTCAAAATATGCTCTTGTGAAATTTAATGTGTTTTCCTTTCGCTAATACATGTTGATGTATGCATGTGTGTGTATATGCATTCTTTAGCTGTTTATATCACCGAACTTGCTCAAAGAAGGTCAACAAGAAAGTAGTGGTTACGTTGTTTGTGGGCTAGTCTGTGCTAATGTAACCGTACCTTAACCCCACAAAAAAAAAAAAAAAATCATGCAAAACCTTTCGATATCGAATAGGAACATATAATATGATCCAACTTAGCTGATTGCTGCCAAGCTGAAAGCGACTCTAGAAAAATTAATACAATTTTTACCATTACATATTACTTAAAACTCCGTACGATAGCCCGATAATGATGTAACTCCATCAAACAATAACGGCAGGACAAAAACTGGAAAGTAATATATTTGTGACCAAACTGAGTGCTGATGAGAAGCGTAGCGGCTTCGAAACAACTACATAGTTGCTTTGCATAATTTTGACTTTTTTTCTATTTACTATTATTTTTAATTATTATTAATGAACTAGTAGCCTGTCTACAAATACAAAAAAAATTTAATTTTGTTCGATGGTTCATTTTATGTCGCAGGCGATAATTATATTCCTACTGCTGGAGAACGTGAAAAAACAAATTTTTTCTCACCTTAATACATGTGTTTCTTCTCAAATTCATGCATTGCTTTTAAGCATTTGTTTTTGCTTTGCAATTTGTCTACGCATGCATGAATGACGTTTTTAGACCAATTTAACAAAATACATAAAACAAAATAATAATTGTATGCGTCATATGAAAAAAAAAAAAAAAAAACAACTTTAATTCACAGCATAAGCAAATAAATTGTTGATCTCTGTACAGGCAGGCTTTTCCAGAACGTGGCTAGCTGGTGCGTGTGAAGATATCAATATACAGAAATAGTTTTTTTTATTTGTTTAGCAAATATAATCGCACACACACTCTTACGTAGGTACGTGTGCACATACATACATACATATGTATGTATCTATTAAATAGCTAATAAAATCGACATACGTAAATACCCGAGAAGTATAAAATAGCAGGTTAATGTACTCTCACTGTTCACTATCAAAAACTATTATTCGTTTGTTTAATATAAGAGAATTGTTAACAAATAATAATATGAAAAAGAAATATATGTAAATACTTAAAAAAAGAAAATTGGTTCTTTCTATATTTAATAAAAATCAAAAAAAAAAAAAAACAAGTTTAAATGTAGAAAAAAAAGTTTATACATATATTTCAGTTTTTCATTTTAGCTCAACCTAAATTCATATTTATCTGAAAACAACTTTTGATTTAACATGTCAATACAGTTAGAAATCGAAAAGAAAATTACTATTTAAAAAATATGTTTTGTTTGTGTTTTTATTTATCATCTGGAAATTTACTTTCTTTTTTAATTTCGTTCATTTTATTTTTGCACTTCACAAAGTTTTTCGTTGGCCTCTGATGGGCCGGGCCTCGAACCGCAAACAGCACCACAATTAACACGAACGGAAGCAACAACTAGAGATTTCAATAGAGAGTTCATTTTAATTTAGGTTTTTTTTTTTGATTTTTAATCAGCATATAATCAATACTGAAGAAGAGAAAATCGAACTGAAGCCCCATAAAATAATTAACAATTCAACATTTTGACAGAAATGAAAAGTACAAAAAGTTTATATTAGTTTTTCAGGCTCAAGTTTGTTCTATATATTCTACATAAGGAATGATACATATACTACATAAATAAAAAACAAAAGCACCCATTATTAATGGGTGCGTTCGATATAATTAAAATCTCTAAGAACATATCCAACGACTTGGGTGGCTGAGTGACATGAGTGTTGCTTTGGAAACATGAGCACCTGACTTGAAAGACGGCTGCTGACGAGATGTGTGGCGGCTTCGAAACAGCTAGTTGTCCCCCAGCTAAAGATAATTGATGTTTTCTTTATCTTGCTTAGTTAATGTCAATCATAACAATAGTATCGAACGAACTTGAGCCTGCTAAAAGTAATACAAAATAATAATAATATCAAGAAAATTTCGAATAATAAAAATTAATCAAGTATACAAAGTCTGAATAACATGCTCAGTAAAAGCTATGGGCATGTTTGCTTTTCACAATTTATTTAACGGCCCACCCATCCTAAAAACATTTGTCACACTCTTTTTGCAATTTGAATTTGTCAAAACTATTAATTTTCTTGCAATTAATGGTTCTATTCTGGTGGGCAACTAAACTACAAAATGGTGCATGATAAGGCAGTAGCGTATAATGATAACACAGTTAACAACACAATAATACTCAGAATAATAACAGTTGTTGCTTCATTGTATTTCTGTGCATACTTGCTAGACAACTACTCTGAAATTCGTTTGTTTTCCACAATATAATCTCTAATTTATCGATCAGTTTTTTTTTGTAGATTAAAAAAGCAAGTTGTAATAATGAAATCCTATTTATCCATTCGATAAAATCTTATCTCTAATTATTGCCAGGTAATAAAAAAAAATTTACCCTCAGAACTATTATTACTGACAAGCGGCAGACAGTATAAGCATAATCTTATTAGAACACGTGTATTTAAATAAGCGAAAAGTAAACATACATACATACATATGTACATGCTGTTTTTATTCATCTTGTGAAAACTATGGGAACATACATATTGTTTTTTTTTTATTATACCTACCACTTTTCTTTTTCATTATTCAAAACTAAGAGAAACGACTTGATTTCCATATGTAAGAAACTACTTGCAATGAAGCACGTAGCCTAAATTTATTTGTATTCAAACCTACATATCATATACATACATACAATGATATGTACATAGCTACATACATATCGTCGCACGAATCTGGACCGTTCATACCGAAATTAGGCTTGAATATGGCTAAAATTAATCCGAAACTGGCATTGAGTATGGCTAAAATTAATTCAAAACTGGTTTTGAGTATGGCTAAACTTAAGTATTTAGTGCTTGAATAATGCGTCCTTAAATTAAATACAACGTACTTGATTAAAAAAAAAAAAAAAATCCTTACCTAGCGTACTTCTGACACCGTCTGGGATTGATTGATTGAAGTGCAGATGTGGAGTGATTTACGTCAGTACCAGGCTCGAAGTCCCAAACCTGACGGTGGATCAAACCACGTGGTGTAATTTTGACGTTCGACCCTCGACCCTCGATCAACCGATCATACTGTTCGGGTGCCAATTTATTTGCTATTGTTCTTGGTCCACAACAAAAGCCCTTGCTAAGGAGTTTGAGCTCTCTAGTCTCTGTTGCAGTGCAATTCCCTGGACAGACTATGGAAATCACGATTACGTCTAGTAGCCCCAAAATCCTAGGAATATCAGGGCTTTAACCAGACCTGATGATGCCGCCGTTCCAGTTCCTTACAAAGTAGTGTCTTTTGTTTATCAACAGCACTATGGACCCATTTAGAGTCCGAAGGCGGTATTATCAGTTTGGTTACCAACGTTACCAGGTACCCTGCAGCCCATCTGCCCCGGTAACACATCATCAAACTGGTAATGCATCAGCCAGATGCATTATGTGTCCCCTGGGGGGAGGTTTAAATACAAATGGATTGAATTGTTTTTCCAGTATAAGAATTATTTTAAACACAAATAGTTAAACAAATTTTTATACAATCGAACATTTTTCAATCCAAAATAAACTTAAAACTTAAGTAAAAACTTTTACCTATTGATACTTTCAAAAATGTAGTAATTAGTAGTAACCGATAGTAACTCGTTGTATAGAAGGCTGTAGTAAAGGAAAGTAAAAGAGTTGTAAGACGTAAAAATGTTTTCTTATACTCATTTTGTTCATGAAATTTATGGAATAAGTAGTTAAGTTTCAAACATTCTTTTAAGCATTTTCGAGTCTACCGATGAGTTGATTGGCATCCACGAAATGTTGGCGGCACATAGACTAGACAGCTGAAAGAGACAGAAAACATTAATAAAGACTATTTTTGGACCCAAAATAATAAATAATAATGATATAAATAAAAAAAAATATTATTATTATTATACTTTATTAGATTAAAAAATTAATTCTTAACCTAATATTTAATTGCTAGGGGCACTAGCTGCCTGAAAAAAAAAAAATTAAATCAAATTGTGCTGAAAAAAATAAAACTAGATCAATTATTATTCAAATAATGCATGTTAAGAATTTTGTAAAAGTTTTTTTTTTGGTGAGTTTATTGCTTGAATTCCCCAATCCTGGTTATTCCTTAACTTTTTGTTCTGTGGTATATTTTGTGTTTTAAGTGGCGATACATGTATGTACATTTTTTATACATATCACACAGTATGTTCGTTGTTGTTGTTGTTTTCTATCTGAAAACTATGTTGAATTTGAATTTTGTCTTCTTTTTTGTAGCATTTAATTCAAATTTGCTACTGTGGCTATTTTTTTTTATTATTTTTTATTGACACTTTTTTCTCTTTTCATCTCGAAATTCCAATTTAATCAGCTGTTTTCTTTTATTTATTTTTGTTATTGTATAGACTCTATGCCGTAGAGTCATATCGCCAGTTGCCTTTCTTTTACCCCTGTGTAACACAATAGAATTTAGGCCAAATCTTCCCCAAGAAAAGTCTATGGCTCTTTGCTATTTGTATATTTTTTTTGCTATTTGTCTACTCAATTTAATTTTGATCACACACACACAAAATGTGGTACACGCGCAAAAATGTTTGCTGTCACTGTGTGTTGCTTTTTCGTTTTTTTCTTTCTTTAATGTGTTTTTGCTGCTTTTGCCTTTGGTTTGTGTGCATACATGAGTGTATTTGCGTGTGAGTGTGTGTGTTGTGTTTCTTGTCGCCAAGCATTTTATTTGTTTTCGTTTGTGCTTTTGCCGGTAGAATGCGATGAGCAAGAAACAAGTCATTTCAACATTCTATTTCGTTGCTTTTGAATGTTGTTTTTTTTTGCTTTGCAATGAATTTGTTTTTTCCTTTTTTTCTTTGGTTTTGATTAGTTTTTGCATTTGCGTTTGCTTTTGTATTTGATTTTTATTTGGGAACTTTGTTTTTGGCTAAATTTTATGCGTAATCAGCCAGCCAGCAGCACCAGTTTTGGTTCACGTACTCGTTTTTAGTTTTTTTTTATTCAATTCCTTTTCATTATAAGTTTATATGTACTTATGTATATACAAAAGTATATTTTTGTATGCATACAAGTTCTTTTTTTATTTATGTACATACTTTGTGTATACATACATATGTACATACAACCATAAGCACGTAATCGTTATGTACTTTTGTACATAAACTTGTGTTATGTAGGTATACCTATAATGTTTTTTAAATTCATGTACGTTAGTTTGTCTTTATGGGTAAAGCTTGACTGAAAAAAATGTGTGTGCAGGTATTCGAAGCACAACGGCTGTGTTATCTTAGATTTTTATTGACCTGAGGGTATACCTACAAGAAGTTCAGATTACCTGTAATATATGGCATTTAGAACAATTAAAAATTTATATGACTATCCAATTTGCTGCGACATACATAAGTTGATCGATATTGTGGTATAGATTTTTCGTATATACTACGACATATCAAAACGTAATTTTCGAGTTGGCCGATTGAAATTTTTTTTTTTTTGGAGCTCCTTTAATTTGGCGTGGTACGGGGCTGGCATGTTGGACAAAAGTTTTGGGGACAAAAAACACTAGAAACGATTTTGTGTTACCTCTTCCAACACTTTGATCGATTCACTTCATTCCGACAAATTTCAATTTGAATATTCGCCCCATTGTGCAAACCAAGCAAAGCAAATATACCTACTACATCGTTATCAAAGAATGCCTTAAATTTGTTTTTGCAACAACACATACAAAAACTACTAAATCGATCATAAAATTAGGCGATTCAATTCCAAGGAAATGAAGCGATTTTGATTTTAGTCTGAAGAAGCTTTTGCGAAATTGATTTCTGTAACAGGCCGCTTTTGTGCCATCATATAATTCACCCTCTGCGTATGTGCGTATGCATGTTTCTTTTTCTTCCATAAGCATTCATTTCTTAGAATGTCTATTCATGATCTTGTGAATTTCTAAATATGGATAGTTTATCTATTTGCTGTTGGTATCGCAAAAAAACGGAAATAAATGAATAAAAAAAAAAATAATTAAAAAAACCATTGTAGCCGAAAGAAAGAAATAAACATCAATATATGTACATACATATGCATGTGTAGTATTATAGTTCGGGCAGCAACTCCCTCCGCTAAACAATTATAAGCAATTATTAGAAATTTGTAACGTTGGGTCATTGATCGCTGATTCATGTTGCTGCTCATATTCAAAATAAATAACAAAATAAACAATTTCTATTTGAAACCATGGATATTTGGAAAATATGTTCATATTTATGTATTTAATGTTGATTCGCTTTTTTTCGAATTGTAATTAAATTTGTTGATTACATATATCAACTTGAAATAAGTGCTTGGAAATGTCATGTGGTCATGATTGGTATTAAATGTGTAACAATGTTACGTATGTGTGCGTGTGTGTGTGTGTGTGTGTGTGTGTGTTATATTGTTTGTATTTACCGTTTCTTAACACCTTTTGATTTGGCATTTCCGTTGTCTTATATTTTGTAACCTTTTATTGTAGTTTGTTTTTCATCACTTGTATTACTAGAACCACTAGAACTGCATGCTGGCAGTTGCAAATACTAGTAGCATTCCAAAGCATAAAAATATTGAAATAATACCGATCTTTGAGGACAGGAAGTGGATGACGAGTTCGCAAAATTAGGTCAGTCTATAAATAGGCTCCACGCATTCGCAAAAAGTGTTTAAAGAAAAACTACAAATATTCAAATTTTACCGATAAAAAACACTATACAAAGACTTATGTTTTGGGATCGCTCGTTAGTAGTTCAGGTTTTCATATATTAATTTTATGCTGGGTGCATAAAAGAACAGAAAGCGAGTCAGGAAATTTTTATTTAAAAAAAAATTAAAATCTTGTTTCAAGCAGAAAAGGACAAATCAAATTTTAGACATACATATGTAAGGTAAGGTGGGAGGTATGACAAGGTTTTGTATTTTGTCCCAAACTAAACAAATCAGGGCAACTTTGAATTAACATTTATCAATGTTAAAGTAAGCATTTAACATTTATCAATGTAGAGTAAATCTTTTATATTTGTGGCGTCCACATAAAGTTCCTTATAGAATTAAATCTTTTCTCTGTGTACCAACAGCCCCAAAATTTAAAAAAGCGATTGATTCCAAAATAAATTTAATTATTTATTTGCTATGAGAGCCCTTTGAAATGTATTTTACTTAGGTCTAAAAATAGATTTTATTAATTGTTTTCTGTCTTTTTCAGCCGTCTGTCTGCCGCCAACATTTCGTTGATGCTATTTAACTCGTCCGTACGCTCGACGTCTGAAAAAGAGAAACCAATTAATATAGTTTATTTTTTTTTTAACCTAGAGGAGATAATGTTTTGACAAATATGTATAGAAATATGTTTAAAAATCTGCTCCTAGCTTATCACGCTTTTAATATCTGCTACATCAATTCTATTTATTAAAACATATGGATGTATGTACTTCCAAAGGTTCTAATCCCACTTCAATGTTTGTTAAAAAAGGCAAAATATCGATCTTCTTTTTGTTGTCTGTGTTGTTGTTGCTAATAACACAAATAAATATGAAAATGCCAAAAAAGCCAGCAGCCGCTAATAATTTGTGCGATTTTTGTTTGTGGGCGTTTATGAACGTTTTTGCAGTTTATACCAGGGGTCCGCATATTTGAATTTTTCATAAACACTTAAAAATGCTACAGTTGCTTTGCTTTTCCACTTGCCTTTAGCAAAACTTTCAGACATCAACATGTCTCTAGTAATTTTCATTTTGCAAAGAACAAATTAGCCCAAACATTTTGTAAGAGGAAGAAGTTTTTCTTGTATTTAATATTTTTGATATACTTTAGGTTACACATAAATTAATACTTAGTCATTTTCACAAAAAAAAAAAAAAAAAAAAAAACGTGACCACTAATTTTTTCTTAAGTCTTATTTTGGGTAAATACATGCATGCCAACAACTGAAAGTACATATACATTAGCATGTATACAAAACCAAAAAAAAAAAAAACACGTGACCAATAGATACTTTTTTCACTTTTAGTTTTGGTAACTACATGCATTCATATACATTCACATGAATACAACAATAAACAAAAAACACGCAAAACATACACCACATACATACATATGTATGTGTAAGTTAAAAACGAAAAAGAAAAGCAACGTAAAATATCCAAGCCCAAAAAAGCACGCAGAGTTAAAACTCTGGTTTAGAAAAACTTCTATTTTTTTTGATTTCAGTTTAAGCCTTGCATTAGTAAATCCGTTTTACATTTTTATCATTCACGTTTTTTCAAATTTTGGTTGGCAACACAGCCACACGCATTTCAACTAGCACTTGTATTTGCAGCGTAATTGCAGTTTAAGCATTGCCAAAAATAAAGTTCAACTAGAAAGTAGTGGTCACGCTTTTTAATTCCAAAATGGAAAAATATTAGTTCGCGTGTGACCGTACATTTGGAAATAAAAGTAACAATATTCACATTATATACATATACATACATATGTACATACGTGTGCTTCTGTGTGTGTTAAGCTTATATTTAATCAAAGATTACGAATTTATTGTTTATGCCTAAACTCTCATAAGTATGAAAAATGTGCGACTGCAGCTTAGATGGATGAACAAGCGCGATTGCCGAATGTTAAAAAATACTTATATGTTTGTCAAATCAAATCGAATAGCAAACGAATACAAACTTACTGGCGTTTTTCAAAAACTCGAATCTTTCATGGCTATATTAGGTTAAGTTAGGTTAGATTTGGTTGATAGGAGTGATATGATAGCCCATGTCTTCCGACATACGGTCCTTTGGCTTTATAGGAATTCGGTCTATATGAATTCGATGTCATACACAAAGTTCCTCAGTTTCCTCCAGCATATACGCCATAGGTGGCGTATATTTACCCGATAAGCTCTCGCCTCGTATATGTGAGATAAGTGCTCCAATATCTTGTTATCCTCCCCACATGTTCTACATTCATCTGCTCTTGCTATTCATATGCGGTCTATAAATGTGCCAGTACTTGTGGCTGGCCTGTTATCACTCCCATTATTTTACTCAGTTCGGGATTGTCAAGTCTTCGTAATCGCTTCGTATTTTCTGGATCGCCCATAGAATTCTTGTATTGGTATGCATACATATCATGCTGCAAATGACCAAAAATAAACAGCCACTTGTTTTAAGATCATAAAAAAATTCAGTCGTTGCAGTTCTCTGGTTAATACTTTCCTACTTTGTCTAATTGTGGGGGCATCATTTGCTTTGACAGTGTCTTTGTAGTTTTTGATGTGTTTGTTCACTTCGTTTTTGTCTAGTTTTGCAAATCAAAGTGAAGGTGTTTGCGCTGGCGATGATGATGTTGACTGACGATGATTTGATGGCTGTGGTATTGTTGACATGTGCCCCGTAAAATTCACTCAACACTGTTGTTAAAAAGAAAAAACATTAAATCACACACATAAATTGCTTTATCAACTACACAAAATACAAGATTAATTAATAGGTGTGAGTACATGGATTAACCCAAAGTTTAATTATAACAATAAAACCCTGATAGATAAATGTTTATAACATCATGTTAAATTAACATTATATCATGTAAAATTTATACGAAATGACAAGTTAAACTATGACACTTCGCTTGATTATTTTATGACGATTTAAAGCGATTTCATATTGCAATCAAATCTCTCTCGCTCTCTCGCTGTCTCTGCCAATGCAGTCTTGCTCAATCATTAATACTAAAACTATTAATGTGAGATGAAACCACCACAAAGCGCAAAAAAAACCGGCTGATTTAAAGCAATATAAATTAAGTATGATTTTTCTTAGCTGTTGGCTTTCTGTGTGCCCAGAAAATAAAAATTACTATTTTTGTCTTCTTCATCAAATCAAATACAACGATTTCGCGATTTCATCTTTTAAAATCTAATAAAAATATATAAATAAATAAAACAAAATAGATTTCCGTACAAACCAACCAACTTTCATTTTTAAATCTTTTCAAAATACACATTTCGAGGGGGGCTTAATTTTGACATGTGGTGCCACAATTGTTACCTAAAACACAATTTGTGTGCTGCTTCTTAAAATCAACAAAATAATAGCAATTTAACACTGCTAGTGCGCCAGCCAAAAAAAAACAGATTGTTTACACAATTATTTACGTGGCATTTAACCACCTGTATGCAGAGGCTAAATGGTTCAATTTTGTTTCTGCCACTAAAACTTTTTCCCTGCGTTGGGTTTTTGGCTTTTACCATACTTAATTGTTGTGGAATCATTGCTATAGAAAAAGAAAAAAACGCATTAACATATGAAAGAGGTCTCAACAAAAATGTAATTGGGGGTACAATGGTTTTGTTTCGAGTCAATGAAAAAAAAAAGACAAGTGGGCCATCGACAACTTCAAACATTGAAAATAAATGTCGCTACTCTCACTTTTAATAGACATCATGGTTTTTTTGTTTTTATATTTGATGCTATCACAAATGGCGATTAGTCAGCAAATCCTTTTCTGACCGAAACCAAACCAGGTATGGAAACGTGTTTATAACAAATTAACATGCCAGATAAAGCAATCATGATGTAAAATGTGATGTATTTATGACACATAATCAACCATGTCTTGGTGCTTAATTTGGTTTGAAAATGGCATTTAATGCATTGATGCGCTGAGGAACTCAAATGAGCTCAAACTTAACTCGCTAAAGATTACGTGTCTGATTCTTCAGAAAACATTTTTCGGGTTATTATTTTATGGATGTGTTTAATCTGTCTCGTGTTCTGTAAATCACTTGTCACAAAAGTGATTTGAAACCACTGAAATGCTATTCTGCGCATTTAGTGGATGGATTTAATCAGACTCCTTCTCAAAATCACTTGTCCCGCAAGTGATATGTAACCACTGAAATGGTGTACTCTAGTGATTAAAAACCGATAAACTAAATAACTCATATTTTGTAATTATCTGGTTATGAACCTAATGAAGTGTTCTTACTTGTTCATGCAATAATATAACAGATAAATTTTACATAAAAGAAATTCGAAAGTTCACAAATTATTAGAGGCATCGATTGCTTTAAAAGAAAAAAAAACTTTTGTTTACCAACCTTCCTGATTAGTTTTTTGTTTTTTAGCTGTCACCTGTGCTTAAAGATTTGCACAAAAAACCATGCGGGAAAGTTTAAAATCTTGTGATCTTCAGAACATTAAGAAATCCGTGATTTTAAAGCCGTTTGTGATTTAAAATCAGCCCGATCTCGGAACCGCCTTGAATATCATATGTTGAAATTTTCTGATGAATAATTTTTCGCTTAAATTTTTTGAAGAATAATAAAAACATACGTACGGGCATTGTTTCTGCCAAAAATTTCACGTAACTTTCTCTCATCGTCACAGTAATCGATGACTGAGTTTGATAAAATATTTTAACGATTAAAACACGTTGTCTTACCGAATATTTCTCTATAATGATTCTGCCACGTCTCATACTTCATGGCTAACAAACAGGAATCGAACCTGCGACCCCGGGGACGACTCTTAGTAGGCCACTCGATGGATGATTTGTACTTGCGCACCTTTGCTTTATGAGGGAGGGCACAGCGTTGAAACTATAATTTCTTTCCTTAATACGTAGTTACAGAAAAAGGAATACTAATGAAAATTCATTTGATTACTTTTTGAAACAAGATTAATTTTTCAGTCATGCTTGACATATGCGTGAAAATGCCCATGTTAGAAAAACAAAAAAAATTTTTTTTGCAGAAGCATGGTTTTAAACGCCAAGTTTCTATGCTTTTCTCATATAACAACTTTTACCCCCTAATTCATAAAAATTATAACAGGCTTATAAGACTGTTATTTGACATATTTGTATGGGAAATCTTTCAAATAAGAGCTTTATAAACCTGTTATAAGTTTTATGAGTTTTAAGAGCTAATCAGTCTTGTAGTAGTTAATATACTTAAAACAAATGCGCTAACATTTCCATCCCTGGCATCATATATCTTTTTGTTTTTGCTTTACATGATAATCATTTTTTTCGATTGTAGGGTTCAAGAAGCATACATTGTTTTAACTTCCTTTTATTAAAAAAAAAGATAATAATCGCTTTCTAACAAATGTTTACAAAGTGTTTTAAAATATGGCTGTTAATTGTTTGATGTTCATTAGAAAATAAAGTTGTAAAAAGCTCACGAAAACTACTTAAATAATTTTAAAACATTTATATAAAATAGAGTTTAAGTAATGAAGGACAATAATTACTTCCCGAAGAACTAATAGTGCACTTGCATGCACTTTACATGCATTTACTCGTATCACCCTAAAACTGTGAATTTCATTACTTAATTACCTTTGTTCTTAGAAATCGATTGCCTTCTTTCAGCCGTTTTTGTAATGTGTTTTTGTTTCTTACAGCTCTAGTGATTTTTCATCACTCGAATTTGGCATCCAGTGCTCTTGAAAGCAACATGTTTTTGCTCTTTTAAGTACTTTATCTAACCAGCTGTCACATTTTCATTAAGCCAGCCATAAAACTTCTTTAACCAAACATTTAATAGCGTGTTCAAACCAAAGCATGTTACAAAGAAAATGATTAAATTAAAAAAAAAAAAAAAATGATCAGACAATTTTTTTTTCCTATAATGCAACCAAAATGCACCGTTTCTTTTTCGTTTGCACACATATTTAATTTTCAAACATTTTATAACTTTAGTAGTTGTGCATTTAACAGTCGTTTAAATTTAATTCTTTTTTCTGCTCAAACATTTTGCGGAAGTTATTCGAAATGAATAACAAACATGAAAACCACAAGTGAATAAGTTTTTTTTTTGCCGAAGAGAATGTTCTTACATAAAAAATGGGAATTATGAATAATGAAGTGCAATAAATAAATAAGAAAAAAAAAAGAGAACTGAGCATAAGACATGTCTGGTTTTGGCAATGGAAAGAAAGCAGGCAGCTCATCTATTTAGTTAATTTATTTTCTTTTTGAACCAGATCCGTTAAACAGTTCTGAGTGGGTATTTTAGGTTTGTTATTCGGTTTGTAACGTTTTTCCTTTCTTATCTTGAATTACCTGCTCTCCTTTCGATATTTAGTCTACAAAAACAAATTAATATTTGAATAGTGTTTTTTGACATGCGTTCATTTATATTGTGCGTGCCTTATCGGAAAATGCATCTTAATATTTTTGTATTTGTGTGTGTATTTTCCCAGGTTATTTTCTCTTTTTTCTTGGTGTTTCTTTTTTCTTTTAAAGGCAGTTATGTAATTGTATGTCCTGCTGTACTTTTTGTCTAGATAATTTAAAACTAATTGCTGTTACAGAACAGTATTAGATACTTTCAATCTGATAAAGCGCTTCTTGAAATTTAAATTGAAAAATAAATATGAACAACAGAAGCCAAATGTTTCAACAAAATTTCATATACATTTCTACATTTTACCTTTTTAAGTACACGTTTTTAGTTACATAAATTTTTTCAAGTCTGGAAATCAGATATAATTCTTGATGTCTGTCAAATTCTTACTTGCGCATAAACTTATTTATATTTTCTCACAAACAATTATGTATATTTACGTCTGACTTTGTCTCTGTTTGTTTGCTGTCGAAACTTAAATTAAAATTAAAAAAGTTTTCAAAAATTTACCTCAAATTTATTAATATCCAATTGTTGGGAATTGTTTTCATATACATATTTTTTCGATGCTGTTTGGTACTAAATTCAATTTCAAAATCTGTCAATCTATTTTTGCTATGATTTTTACAAAAATAATGTTTTTCTGGTAAAAAAAAAAAACATCAGGTTGTGAATGAGTTGAAAAACGCATTATTTATTCAAGAATATTGAAATAATTAATTGTTAAAAAATAAAAAATAATTAAAAAAATACTATTAATAAAACCAATAAAAAGTGTCAATAATAAAATAAATAAATGTAGTAGTAAATAAATAAATAATAAAAATAGTAATAAAAAATAAACACTAAAAATAGTAAAAAAAACAATCAAATTAAACTAAAAAAAAATATTATAATAAAAAAATTATTATAATAAAAAAAATTATTGTAATAAAAAGATTATTACGTTAAAAAAATTTTTATAGTAAAAACGTTGTTATAGTAAAAAAATTATTGTAATAAAAAGTTATTATAATAAAAAATTAAATTAAATAAATAAAAATAATAGAGAAATAAAAATAATAAAAAAAAAAATAAAAATAATAAAGAAATAAAAAGAATAAAGAAGCAAAAAAACTAAAAAAAATAAATAATTATAAAAAAACTAAACATAAAACAATTAAAAAAAAAATTAAGTAAATGAAACATAAAAATAAAAAATAAAGTAAATAAAACATAAAAATAAAAAATAAATGTAGAAAAAAAAAATTAAATAAAAACCAAAAAATAATGAAAAATAAAAAATAATCATGAAAATAATAGAAAAATTAAAAATATAATAGAAATTAAAAAAAAAAAAAAACAAAATAATAAAGAAATTAAAAAAAAAAAAAACTAAAAATAAAAAATAAAATAAAACAGAAAATATTATAAAAATTAACAAAAAAAAAAATTACAAAAATTAAAAAATAAATAATTATAAAAAGATCTAAAAAATAAATAATTATATAAAAAAAAATAAAATAAATAAAACATAAAAATAAAAAATAATTAAAGTAGAAAATAAGAAATAAATAATAAAAGTACAAAATAAAATAAAAAAAATAATAAAAGTAGAAAATAAGAAAAAAATAATAAAAGTAGAAAATAAGAAAAAAATAAGAAAAGTAGAAAATAAGAAAAAAATAATAAAAGTAGAAAATTAGAAAAAAATAATAAAAGTAGAAAATAAAAAAAAAAAATAATAAAAGTAGAAAATAAGAAAAAAAAAAACAAATAAAAAACAATAAAAAACTAAAATAAAAAAATTGTCAAGAAATATATGTATAAATATATAAGAAAATGAAAAATATAATAAAAATACAACTTAAAAAAAGATAAAATAATAAAGAAACAAATAAAATAAATAATAAAAAAAGTAAAAAAAAAAAAAAAAAAGTATAAAAAATGAAACAAAAAAGAAATAAATTAAAATAAAATAATAAAAAAATTTAATAATAAAATAAAAATATAAAATAAAAATATAAAATAAGAATATAAAATAAAAATATAAAACAAAAATATAAAATAAAAATATAAAAAAAAAATTAAAAAATTAAATAAAATAAAAAAATGAAATAAAATAAAAAAATATAAAATAAAATACAAAAAAAAAAACATAATAAAAAAATAAAATAAAAAAATAAAATAAAAAAATAAAATAAAAAAATAAAATAAAAAAATAAAATAAAAAATTAAATTAACAATAAAATAAAAAATAAAAAATTAAGAACAAAAAAAAAAAAATAAAAAAATTTAATAAAAATAAAATAAAAAATGGAATAAAAAAATAAAAATACGTGACCAAAAAATAAAAAAATACAAAAACAAAAAATAATTAAAAAAATAGTAAAATTAAAAGAAAATTAAAAACAAAACTAATAAAAAAAAATAAAAGTTTGGAATTGCTACTTACTTTATCAGGCTTTAGTTCAATCTTACTTTCTCTGAATTGAGAACGAGTTTTTCTGTGTCAAAAATGTAGCCATGCTGTGTACTCCAGCCAATAAGACTTCAAACTTACTTTTCTTGCCTTCTTTAAACGTGTATGTCTTTACATTTTTTTCAAATAATTTCTAACTACAAAGGTTGCTACAAAAGAATCCTTTTAAAAACTTTATGAGAGAAGTTCTTTTTTCTGATGTAATACTATATAAAAATATAGTGCTTTGAAATGAGCTAAAATATATACCTTTTAAAAGAAAAGTGGGAAGAAAGAGCAAAAAATATTTTTTGTAAAAAAACCTTTGGATGAAAAATTTGGCTGGCATACAAATTTGTAGCTGGTCCTAAATTCGCCGCAGACAATAATTTTGCATTCTTGAGTAATTAAAAGAATGCTGCTGACTTTAACAACCACAACTTGTCTATGTAAAACTGAAAATTGAAATACTGAAAACAAAAGTTGTCGAAATGAAAACTTTCTTAACAGAAAAATACATATTCAGTAAAGGAAAATGCCTGTTGCAGGCGACAAGTCATTGACCGATATGTGTTTTTCTATTGTTCTTCTTGAAACACCATCAACAACAATAGCAACAATCACCGACACCACCACCACTACTATTATCATCATCATCATCAGAGAAACTCTCATAATTGTAACTGAAAATTGCATTTAAGAATAGAATTAAATGTGTTCATTAAACATTTTATTTGTGTGTTTGTTTAGTCAATTGTTGCTGCTGCTTCTAAGATTTTTCCTCAAGTGATGATATCGTGGGGTAGGTTAGCAACAGCAACAACAACAACGATAACAACAACTGAGAACTGAGATAATCAGCCAATTGGACAGAAATAGTGTTTAAAAATCAACTCATCGTTTTTTTTACGCTTTGTTGCATGCGCGTAAAATGTTCCTTTTAAACAAGTACATACATACATGTATACCCATATATGTACATATTAAAAAACCAAAATAAAATTCTAAAGCTCATTTGCAACATGCCACCGCCGCTGCCACCAATAAAAAAGAAACCGTTCTTGAGTCAGCAAGTGAGTAACCGTCAAGTGGGCACCTATTTCAAGTGCACCTTTTCATTAGCCTCATAATCATTTTACAAACAAACATTTCAGCCACAAATAAATTGACTTCATAATGCAAGAGCCAAAAAGAAACAGAAGAAGAAGAAGAAGAAGAAGCAGAAAAAATTGCCGTGCATGTGCAATAAAAGCTTCTCTCCCCATATTCATTCCTTTCTTCTGCTTACAAGTGCATTTAATTCTTAATTTTTTTGATATCGAAGTAATTTTTGTGTAACAATTATTTAGTATTATTTCATGTTTCTGTTATTGTTGTTTTTGTTGCTGCTCTTGATATCTGTGTGATGTATATTTAACACTCAAAAGTATTAAGTATGAAACAATATAGTAAATAAAATCCCAAAGTGTATGTGGCACGCTTTTCGTAAAGTTATTACTTGTTGGTTGGTTGGCTGGTTGGTGGTTGGTGGCTTAGTTGTTTCTTGCCCGGCTAAAATAATTTTTACACGGTCTTCAAAAATAACAAAAAACCAATTTCATACATTTTCCAACATACAACACACTACAACGATTTCTTATAAAAGCAATAAAAGTAGGGGGCACGTTATCAACGAACGAAATGCTTGGGAGAAAAGAAGAGAGAAAAAAAGTTATGAAACAGGGTTATTAAACCAAGAAATACATGATTTAGTTGCACAAAAACGCAAACAAATTAGCAAACACTGCAAAAGGGGTACTTTTTTTTAAGACCATCGCATTAAAGAAAACGTAACATAATATTTAATTAGTTGGTGGCTGATTTCGATGATCTGATCAGAGCAGTCTTTGTAAATACTACCGTTTTTTTTTATCAACAGCTAGAGAAGCCACTGGTGGTGGTTCATTTTAAAGATGGATTTGCCATTTAGAAAAACTCAGAACGTATAGGAAAAGGTTCTTTTCTGGAAAAAGAGCACTTTAAAAGAAAAAACCCGTTTTAAAAAAATGCTTTTTTGAAAAAGTGCATCTTAAGAAAATTACCTTTTAAGAAACATACCTTTTAAAAAGTGTACCTTTTGACAAATGTTTCCCCTAAAAGAAGAGCCTTTTGAAGAGAGTACCTTTAATAAAAAATATTCCTTGCCAAAAAGTACCCTTAAAAAATCAGTTAAAAGTAGTTATTATTAAAAGTACTTCTTCTAAAACAAGTGGTTGAAAAAAGTACTTTTAAGAAAGCACGTTCTAAAAAGGTATCTGTTATAAAAGTACCTTTTAAAAAAGTACCTTTTAAAAAAGTACCACTTAAAAAAGTTATTTTTAAAGATGGTGTCTCCAAAAAGATATTTCTTAAAAAATAACCTTTTAAAAATTATCTTTGAAAAAAGTACTTTTTGAAAAAGTACGATTAAAAAGTACGTACTATCTAAAAATTACCATTTAAAAAATATCCCTGCGTAAAATAGTATCTTTTCAAAAAAAGTATCTCCCAAAAAGTATGTTATAAAATAAGTACCTTTTAAAGAAAATACCTCTCGAAAAAGTACTTCATAAAAGAAATACCTTTTAAAAAAAGTTTCTTTTGCAAAATGTACCTTTTCAAAGAAATTTCTTGTGCAAAAGGTCCCTTTGAAAAACCGTTTCATTTAATAAAAGTACTTTTCAGAAAATTTACCTTATAAAAGAAGAACCGTTTGAAAAAAGCGCATTTTATAAAAATTACTTTTGAAGTAGTACCTTTGAAAAAATTTATTGTTAAAAAAAAGTATCTCTTTGAAAAGGTACCCCATTACAACTTAAAAGAAAAGTATCAGATAAAATTCCTGAAGACCGTGTCTCTTTAAAAAAAAAGTTTTAAAAAAATACCTTGATTAGAAAACTATCCTTTTGAAAAGGCTCCTTTTTGAGTGAGTATCTCATTAAAAAAATACAAAACTTCCTGCTTTCATTCGCATACATGTTTTGGAAAAAAGAATAACAATTAAAAAATTGTTATTGCTCCCAATACAAGTATGCCAATGAATAAAAAAAAAAAATTTTTTTTTATATTAAATAATGCCATTTCAAAAAACGCGCTTTTTGTTGAAAAACAAAAAATTGGGAAAATAATCTTTAAAGATCATGCTTTTAAAATGCTATTATTTTACAAAAATGAATTTTATATACAAATTGTTTTCTTTCTAACATGAATCATATTTACAACACAAAATTTCTTAGAAATTTATAGGAACATATTTGCATTATTGAATGGAATTTTTGTTTTAACAAAACCTGCATGCCATCACATGCAGTTTGGGAGAAAATAATAGCAACAGCTCACACGTTACTAATTCGCTTAATGAAATTCAATAATCTTGCTTTAATTTTTTTTTTTTAAATAAATGTGGTCGAATATACGATTGCTCGATACCTTTTGGGATGAGAAAAAAAAATTCGCTGCGACATATCAAAAAAGAAATTTGCGAGTCGTACGACTTTCAACTTTTTGTCATATTTTTGTATGGGACCCTGCCCAAGGAGGTGCTACGAGGGTTGCTTTTTATGTTTTGGTATTTCGGGACCCTGGCAACTGACAGCTCTATCGTAAAGTTGGAAATTTTTGAGGTTATACGTGCTCAGAACGCTTGGACATACGAGCACTATTTGTGTTGTTTACAGCAATTTAAAAGATTCATCTTGGCTGTAGCTGTTTTCTGCCTTTTTCCAGAGAACTATATGACGCCAACACCACGTTGGTGCCAGGCAACTAAAATACTTTTGCGAAAATGTTGCAAAATTTACTTTTTATTTCAAAAATGTTTCAACGACATATTTTACTTTTCTTAAAAACTTTTGCGAAAAATGAACTAATTTTTCATAAAAATCAATAAAATAATTTTATCGGGCTTGAGTTCGACTTTACTTTCTCAAAATTGAGAAAGATTTTTTTGTGATAAAACTGAAGTGATTAACATTTTTAAAGACGACAAGAAAAGTAAAGTTGAAGACTTACTGGCTGCCATCACGTCGCTCATCAGCACCCAAATTGCTTCGAACTCGGGCCATGACTGATTGTTTACTGTTTTTAAGCAGCAGCCTGAGCTCTTTATTACAGACTTTCTATATTCAATTTCATTGAACACTCTCCATTTTATAAGTGTGTTTTTCTGTTGAGTGGAATATAATTTATAAAGATATATACTCTGGATACTAAACAGACAAATTAGCAACATTTAATTCTGACTTATTCAGCTTTGCAAAATTAAATGTTCTGTATTTATGTTATAATTTTTTTTTGCTGAATTAAACGTCCACGAACACTCCTCATTTTCGTTTTTTTTTTATCCACCAATCCCTCTTTCCTATTCTCCTAGTTCCAGTACAATGCAATGCATATGTAGGATACATCCCGTGAGTACTAGTCCCAGTATGAAAAAAATATGATATTTTGTTTATTAATAATTTAATACATTTTACAACTTAACGCCCAATACAACGAATACGTCGGTTAAAATTCGCTGTGTAAATTCGTCGTATGAAGCACAATAACGACGAAGAACAAAAACATCTCATTCTCAGTTTTTTTATTTTATCTTATTATAGTTGAACAGCTGATGAGGTGACCATATTAAAAAAATTGGTTGCTAAAAAATTTAGCATTACCAAAAACAAAAAATTAAACACTACAAACATGTTTTATAATCTAATATGTTGGCTTTTTATTTTTGTTGTAGTTAAATATATACAGTGAATACTGTATATAATATATATGAGAGCTACAACTTAAAGATTAATGTGTCACTTTGACACCTGCAACATGTTATTACTTGAATTGTCAAAAAACGCTTTTTCACTTCCGCTTTAGCTTTTAAGTAAGGTGTGTTTCTTTCTTTCTTTCCCTTTTTTTTATCCACCAACATCAATTTTAAATGCAAAACGTCAAAGCTTAGCACTTAAAATAAAAACTATTAAAGTAAAAATTAACTGTTTTTGCTAAAACACTTGAAAACTAAAACCAACATGGCCACATGATACCATGGTACTAATTTGTTCGTCGTTCGCCGGCGTAAGAAATAGAAATAAATCTATTTCAAGTTCGCCGCGTACAACAAATTTCGACCGACGCTGTGACTGTGTGCATTTTCATATACACCAAAGTGTTTTATTTTTGACGACGAATATTCGCGGCGAAAAATTCGTCGTTCGTCCCAGTTGTGTTCCTGGCATTAGATTGTTTTTTTTTTGCGAAACATTGAAATGAATTTGTATAAATACGAATAAAATTTTTTTTTTTTTTTCATTTATTTAACAAAATAGTAATACATCAAATTATAAGTCACCTCAGCGCCCTTTTAGGGCTAAAGAGAGGCTATTTGGCAACATAGTTCAACGTATTTATCTTAAAACTAACATTATTCACAAATTAATAATTCAGGGTTCAAAGTGTTTTCATTAAAATTAACATTATTCAGAAATAAAAATTTACAAATTTAAACTATTATAGGTCCCTATTATTTTGCCATGGCTGTTGTTTTTAACTTTTGCTCAATAACAGAATTGATTACATACATATTTCTAAGGAAAGTGAATAGATTACTGGTAATTTGATGTGTAAATTTGTTTTGTAAAATTCTTATCTGGTCAATTTAAATCGGAATGCATTTCCGTATTTTCCATACAAAAATTCCAATTTCGTGTATATATAACTATTTTGTTTAAATATAACTATTTTGTTTAAAATTTATCGGGCTCAAGTTCTTTCTATATTCTTTTTGTTTGATTGATATGAATTAAAATTAAGACAAACAAAATTTTAAAGACATTTAGCAGGGTGGACAAATACCTGTTGCGAAGCCGCCACACTTCTCTTCAGCACAATAATTAATGAGGAAAAGTTCGAATAATAAAAACTAATTAGCTAATTAATTGAAAAAGCTAGAAAATTAAAAATTAGAGTTAATAATATAAGAAAAATATATAAAGTAAAGTGTGGTGGGGAAACTTTTACCCGGTACACATGCAACAATGCATATAAAATAAAAAACTTAATAATGGGTGTGTTTGATATAATTAATATAACAACTTGGTTGGCTGACTGGCATGTTCAAGGACGGGTGCTGACGGGAAGTGTGGCTGCTTCGAAACAGCTAGTTGTCTGCCCTGTTAAATGTCTGTGATGTTTTCTTTGTCCTTTTTTCATTCATATCAATCACAAAAATAATATAGAAAGAACTTGAGCCCAATAAACTTAGTACAAAATAATTACCTATATTATTGACACTTTTTTTTTCTTAAAAAAAGACGATTGTTCCAAACTTGCTTAGAACCAGAGCTTTTAAACTTTTTATTCAGCTTTTTCAGTGATTTGTGTTTAGAGTTTCAACATTTTCCATTGCCAGTTTGCTGTAGTTGTTGTTTTGTAAGCGGTTTATTCTGTGCTAGCTTCTTCTCCGACAGCCCTCGTTAGTTTGTTCTTATTGTGATCATTATTATTAATATTTTTTTTTGTGTGTGTAATTTTTCCATATTATAATTGGCTAGGAATTGTTTTCATTTTCTACAGCGAAACAGTCGCCATTCAAAAATGAAATATTAAATAATTTTCAACATTTTCATTTGTAAAAAGTGGATTTACCTGTTGTGTTTTCTTTTGGACCGACCCGAGTTAGTCAGTCAGCCAGCTTGACTTGTTGTTATCTCTAAAACTTTAATGCGAATACATACTTAAAAAGTTGCATGTCTTGAGACAATTAAAAAATTATTTCTTACTTTTTCCTCTACCTTTTATGTATACAAACAACATATATACATACATATGTAACATATTTAATTTCCAAAGTTCACAAAACAAAGTGACGTAATTTGGTGTAAAGTTTATTAAAACTTTAAAACACATAAACGCAACTTTTGTTTTTATACGCAGAATGAAAGGGGGGGGGGTCTATGACTTTATATTTGATTTGAGGTGAACTATAAACTACTAAGATTCCATTTTTATTATTACAATTCTTGAGATGTGAAAACACGCACACCAAAATACACAAAATACTGGCACACAAACTTACACACACACACACACACTTACTCAAATACTCAAAGAGGTTTTAATAAAATCATACATTTCCGGTAGAGAAGATAAATTAAGTTTTGTTTTGTTTGAAATTTCAATTTCATTATTTCTTTTACTTTTTGCAAAGTGTCAATCTTTATACCATATTAAATCAGAAAAAAAATTTTTTAAAGTTGTTATTGTTGTTGTTCAATGTATTTTTTGTTTGCATTTTTTTTCTGTTCCATTTCTTCCTTCCGAAACGGAACTAAGGTTTAGCTTTATTTAAACTAATTGATACAAACAAAACTGAAATGCATACAACAATACAACTGTAAGAGGCAAAAAACAAACACACACATGCACACACACACACACACACAATCATAAAAACAAAATTTATTAAATGAAGGAGACGACTTTATTTAAATGCTTAATAAAACTGAACGGATCAAAGGCAACCAGAGTGTACAAAGAAAACAACATAAAAACCATGTAATTGGCAGCATTTCCTCAGCCATTTGTGGAGACAATTTTTTTGAAGTCTTTTAATCAGACTTGAACAGAAAAAAAACTTATCACTTTATCAGTGGTTTCAGTTAGTAGTCTGCTCTAGCAGAGCAGCAGTCAGTCACTCAATTAGTTTTTCAGGCTGTCAGTCATTTCAAGTCGATGTTTTTATTTTTTTATTTTTTTTTTTTTTATGTTGCCTGTCCTGAAGTCAACAAAATAACACATGCTTGGCAAAGCTGCGAAAATCATAATTTTTATGGTTTTTGCATCAATGTTTACTAATAATAATGTCATACGCGAAATTATTTAAGCAAACACTATTGCTTTTCAAAACAGTTTTTGCTTTAAATACAGTGTGGCATAAAAGTAAATACATTTTAGAGCTGTGTTTAATAAATTTTAATTAACAACATGGTTTTACACATATATTTTTTTATAGTCACATTAACTCGTTATAGAAAAAATATGCTCTTTTATACACGTTGCCAACCAAATGTATCTTATTATTACTTATTAACCTCTATGATCTTTGATCTGGAGAAAATCTGGTATTGAAAGTAGAAAGTTGTGACCAAAGACTGGTTTATAGGCGATGGCTTATGGAAAACGGATGTTGCTGAGAGAATATTAAATAACAGGTGGGCCAAAAGAAGTCTGCCGATGCTATTTTTTTAAAAGGTACTATTCAAAAAAAATTTAAAAACATCTTTCGCTTGAGAAGCGTATTTTTTGAAATGGTACTTTCTTAAAAATGTCTCCTTTTAAAAAGGTATATTTTGTGATGCACTTTTTAAACGGCACTTTTTTTTTTAAAAGGTCCTTTTCTAAACAAGTACTTTTTTAAACAACTAATTCTTTAAGCAGGTACTTTATTAAACAGGTACCTTTATTTAACAGGTACTTTTTTGAAAAGGCATTTTTTTTAAAAGAGATGCTTTTCTAAAAAGGTTTTTTTAAAAGGTACTTTTTTAAAAAGCTTAAAAATTTTCCTTTTTTAAAAACATACCTTTTTAAAAACATTTTTTTTAAGACAGGTACTCTTTGAAAAGGGTGCTTTTTTAAAAAGGTTAAAAAGATGTTTTTCTAAAAAGCTACTTTTTTAAAATTTTACTTTTTTAAAAGGGTACATTTTAAAACAGGTACTTTTTTAAACAAGAGCTTTTTTTAACAAGTACTTTTTTGAATAAGTACTTTTTTAATCAGGTACTTTTTTAAGTAGATGCTTTTACAAACAGGTACTTCTTTAAAAGGTACTTTTTCCAAAAGGTGCTATTTTGAGCAGGTACTTTTTCAAACATTTTCTTGTAAGGTTTAATTTCTTTAACAGATGCTCTGTTAAAAGTGGTGATTTGAAAGGGTATTTTTTAGAAAGTTATTTTTAAAGAATTTCTTTGAAAAAAATACTTCATAAAAAAGTACTTTTTAAAAAGGTGGTTTTTATAGATGTTTTTTTTTCTTTCTTAAATTTACTTCATTAAAAAGTTTTTTTTAATTTTCTTTTAAAAATATACTTTTTAGAAAAGTTAATTCATAAAATTTTCCCTTTGGAAAGCGTGCCTTTCAAAAAGTCTCTTTTTTAAAAGACGTCCTTTTTAAGACACATTTTTGAAAAGGTACTTAGAAATAAAAATATTCCAAGAAAATTTTCTAAAATGGTACTTTTAAAAATATAGTTTTTTAAAAGTTATTGAAATATACCGAAAAATTACTTTTTAAAAAGATACTTTTTAAAAAGGGACTTTTTAAAAAGGGACATTTTAAAAAGGGACATTTTAAAAAGGGATTTTTTTAAAAGCTCCTTTTTAAAAGGTACTTTTTTGGAACGTAGTTTTTTAAAATTAATTTTTAGAAAACGATAATTTGTGTAAATTTACCTTTTTTAAAAGCTCCTCTCAAAAAAGTTACTTTTTCAAAAGGAATTTGTTCAAAAAGGTCATGTTTCAAATCTACTCCTGGATAAAAACGTACTTTCCAAAAAATGTAACTCTTCAGAATTTTACTGCTTTTTAAATAAA
The DNA here is from genome assembly GCA_963662145.1 of Sturmia bella. Lineage (NCBI taxonomy): Eukaryota > Metazoa > Arthropoda > Insecta > Diptera > Tachinidae > Sturmia > Sturmia bella. The sequence goes on along the minus strand of OY759170.1, from coordinate 66,694,712 downwards.
TAATTTTCAAAAACTAGTTCCTTTTAAAACGGCAATATGTGACCAACAATTTTTTTTTAATATTTTTTGCCTTCAAACAAACGTGTGAATGCATTGTTAAAATAAAAAAAAAGTTCAAGCTATTCTTTATTCGTTTTGCTTAAATTGCATTTATTACGACTTCCTGACTGTTTAAATAAAACCCCCAAAAAAATAAACTCTGTCTCACTTTCATACGCAAATTTATGTGATTTTGATGGCGCTGTTATGGCAAAATATTTATACACATTAAGATACTTAAATATGTGCAAATAACATTTTTTTTTATAACTTTTCCTTATTTTATTAATGAACCTTATCACCCGATTAGGTTTATCACCACTTTTAATTGCACTGTGCACTCTGTTCGTACAACTTGCTGCTGATCTGCTTGATCGTTCGTTCTCTTCTTAATCATCAGCATGATCTCTGTGTATGGTCGTCTCTGCTCACAAAACTTTCGTTTGTCATCATCATTCATTTTAAAGACAGAACAAAAACAAAATTCATTCATAAATAAATAAAGCAAGTAAATTTGTATTAAAAAAAAAAAAGAATAAAAATTAAATTCATATGCATCGCATACATGTTGTTTGTGCAAAATGTGGCACTGCAAAAAAAAAGGAAAAGTCTTTAATAAAAAAGAAGAATTTTTTTTTTAAATTGTCGTGGGGATTTGGGTGCCGAAGTTGTCTTTTAAGGTTAAGGTACCCTTAAAAATCAGCAAGAAAATCGTTTACGTTCTTTTGTGTTTTTCTTTTGCTCTTTACAAGTGTCCCCAGCTTTGACATCACAAACATTTTGCGGCGGCGGCAGCTGCTGCTGCTGCTGCTGATGATGATGATGGTGGTTACGAAGACTGCGAAAGCAATTATGTAGCGGCAATGAGTAAAATCCTTTGTTTATTCTTTAATAATCTGCACAGACTTAAGGCCAGACTGACAGACCGACAGGCATATTTACAAATATTAAAACAGATCATAAAAATATATGTCATCAGTGCAAAATTGATGCGTCCGCTTGCAAGACAAGACCCCAAATAAATAATATAAATTGTATGTACCAAAAAAAGAAAAAAAAAAATGCGTATGAATATGGAAATATCAACGGGCTTTACGTAAAATTTTCACTGCAGCAAAAAAATTTAGAAAACTGTTTAAAATCTAAAGCCGCAAAGTGAAATCATAACTTTTGTACAGACAATTATTAGAAATAAGTTTTTTAACTAACTCTATTGGAAGCGACTTAAACAAGAGCAATATCTTGCAATTATTGCTATTTTATCTTAAAAGAGGTCGTTTCCAAAAATAAGCTTTTATAAAGGTATTTTTTTAAATGGTACTTGTTGCCAACAGCCACTTTATTCAAAAAGCTACTGTATCAAATAGAGAAAAATTGTGTTTTATCTAAAAAATATTTTTTTAAAGTTACTTTTCCAAAACGGTATTTCCAAAAACACATTTTTTTTCAACAAAACTTTACTTAAAAGATACTTTTTTTCAAGGTACTTTACTTTAAAAAAATAGTACATTTTTGAAAGGTACTTTTTTTTAAATATTTTCTTTTAATGTACTTAATTTAAAATTGATTTTTTTTTAAAGTTACATTTTTAAATGGTACTTTTGTTACAGGTACTTTTGTTAAATGTATTCTTTTTGAAAGGTACTTGTTGAAAAGGTAAATTTTTCAAAAGGTGATTTTTTGAAAATTTCATTTTAAAAAAGTAAAGGCTAAAAAGTTTTTTTTTCCATGCCATTTGTGAAAAGGTATTTTTTACCGTAGTTTTTCATAACGTACCTTTTATAGAGTACTTTTTTCGAAGTATATTTTTAAAAAGTACTTTTCCCAAAAGTTTCTATATTCAATTGTTTTTTATTAAAAGCTTTTCTAAAAGGTACTTTTTCTTAAAAAATGCTTTTTCTTAAGGGCACTTTTTATAGGTTACTTTTTTAAAGGTACTTTTTTTTAAAGCAATTTTTTTAAAATTAATATTAACTTTATATTATTAACTTTATATTATTAAGGGTACTTTTTAAAAAGTACCTTTTAAATACTATTATTAAAAAGCACATCTTAAAAGTTACTTTTATAAAAGATGCTCGTCTTAAATAGGTTTGTTTTATTAAAACGTACTTGCTTTGAAAGTTCTTTTTTAATAGTGAGTTTTTCGAAAAGTTATTTTTGCAACGGTAGTTTTTTCAAAAGGTACTTTTTTGAAAAGGTACTTTTTTATATGTGAGTTTCTTTTTTGTAAAGCATTTTGTCTAAAAAATACTTATATTAAAAAATACTTTTTTTTTTTTAAATACTTCTTAGAGTACTTTCTTAAAAGGCCTTTTATATGAACTTTTTTTTGAAAAGTATTTAAAAGGTACTTTTTGTAAGAGCTTTTAAAACATTTTGTGCGTATTTTTTTAAAGTCCTTTTTTTGTGTATGTCGCAAGACATGGGCAAACAAACCCCTCCAATCGACCTAACCTAACCCTACCCTAGGTACTTTCTTTCAGGAAATTGTGTTTTTTTTTTAATTATGTCCTTTTTTTTTTTTTTTTTTACTAATTTCTGGTTTTGAAGGTGGTACAGATATCAAAACCGAATATATAATTTTTTCTGGTATGCTGGCTAATAATTTAATTCTCAACCAAAACTTATAATCATGATTATTTTTTCACTGTCTGTTGATGAGAAATTTTTTCAAATTAAATGTTAATTAAAATGCTTGAAGATTTTATGAAAAGCTTGCAAGTCTTCTGACATGTTGGATGTCACCCTCGATGGCTAGAAAATACACAAAACACATGTATAATTTTTTGGAATAGTATATAGTATTTTTATATAGTATATAGTATTTTTTGTAACAAAAGCCAATTTCTCAAATTTGACAAAAGCAGTTTGATTGTTTGTTTTAAAGCGTGTTTCATTAAACTCCGACATTGTCAACGTTACACACAGCCATGCATGAATGAAACCTGCTGAGCGCTTTAGCTGCGATTTCTTTTCTTTTCTTTTTGGTTTATTCGAAAATCACCAGTTCGAAGATTTGAGCGCTATTTTGCACTTTCACACACATTTTTTTTTTATATTTAAAAACTTCCCAAGTATCTTCTATTCATGTGTAGTTAAACAAATTTAAGAAAAAAAGTGAAAGAAAGGAAAAAAAAAACATTTGATAAATGGGATTTAATGAGAACTGTTTGCAATTTGTATTTCAATTCGTTCTTTCGTTCTCATAATTTTGTACAATGAATTAAATTAAGATGAGATGAGATGAGAGATGGTGTTGTAGAATCGACAGAAAATTAAGACAGACAGTCAGACTGACAAAAATGTGGTGGTTAATGGTTTGTGTGATTTGTTTATAAGAAGATCTTATACAATATGTTTTTTGTATGCCAGTGAAAAACATGTGTCACTTTTAAGTAAAACATAAAATTTTTGTGTTGCAAATTTTAATGATCATTAAACAACTTTCAAGTTTAAATTTTCATATATCTATATTTTTATTTTTTTTTATATTTGTTTACTTGGGAGTAACAACCCCTTGCTTGCCGTTCATGCGTAAAACAAATCATTGAAGACGGACGCCATGGGAATCCATAACTTTTCTACTTCTAAAGAACGCAGCAAAAAAAAAAAAAACACAGAAATGTGAAATAAATTTAACAACTGAGTAATAAACTAGCAGAACTTTCAAGAAGTTTCTACAATTTCACATACATACCGCCACTCATTGAATCGTTTTTATGAATACATAAATTCATTCACTCAGTTCTTTACGCTTAAAAAATTTTTGAAATCATAAAACTTTTTGAGCCGATCTTTTGCCAACACTTTACTTAGTGTGTGCGCTTTTTTTTTTAACAAGACGGTAATTTTAAGAATCAACTAAACGAGAATGTCAGAAAAGTCATAAAAAAATTCTTTTACGTTAAACAACAAAATATGGTTGACAGAGAGAGGTCTTTACTTCCTGAAGTTTAAGACAACAAACTAATAAAATTCTTTCAACTAAAATTTTTTTTTCGTTTAAATTTTGCATTTAATTTTTATTTTTTATTAGTTAAATTCTATGCCAAGAAAAAAAAAACGAAATATTTAAAGTGACTTTTATATCATGCCAATGTTTTAGAAAAGGGGCTCATTTGCCGTTAGAATGTTGTTGTTGCTGTTGCTGTTGCTTGAACCTCTATGGCCAAAAAAAAAAAAAAAATAATTTTCAAAATTATGCTTTTTTGCAAGCTTTCAATCTGCCTCCTTTTTTTGTAGACGGAAAAGAATTTCGTTTTTGCTTGAATGCAAAGAAAAGCAAAGCCATAATTAATGCTGGTATGTCAACTGGTATGCAACTGTGCACAAAGCGACTAGTTGAGATTCTATGGCAACTCAATGTAAAAATCCATAGTTCTGTATATGATGCAAAAAAAAAGAAAAATAAAATAAATAGATGTGCCACCAGTTTTAATTCAAAACCAAATAAAAGATTTCCACAACTTATACGAGGGTTGCCTTGTATGTTTTGGGATTTGGCAGCCCTAGTGCGGCAATTTTTGATGTTTTATGTGCTTAGAACGTTTTGACATACCAGCGCTATTTGTGTTGCTTACAGTAACTTATAAGATTCATCATCTCGGCCGAAAAATGTTATTAAATCGTGAATATTTTCGTACGATTACTTTTTACAACTTACGATGTGGATGAACATCAGTGCATGGGTGAACTTAATTTAATTTTTGGCTGCATAAAGCTCCATCAAGGGCTAGTGTTTATCGTTGGCATGGCGAATTCCATCCTGTTCGTAGTTCACTGCCAGACGAATTTCGCGAAAGCCGTCCAAAATCAATTGTTGATCCGAAAATCATTGATGCTAGGCGCGAACTGATATTGCAAGATTGTCATGTGACCTATTGTGAGATTGAGACAACCTTGGGCATTAGTGAGACCAACATATACCTATTCAATATTGCATAAACATTTGACTTGCAAAAGATTTGTCCATCACTCAAAAAAAAAGGCTCCTGTCGATTGGTCAAAAGAAATGCTCAAAAAATACTATAGCGGTGCTTCGAAAGATGTTCATGACATCGCGATCGGTGATGAATCGCGGATTTACGCTTATGAGTACGAAAGTAAACAGCAGTCGTCTGTATGAGTGTTTCGAGATGAGCAAAATCCAAAAAAAAAATCGGCAAAAATTGCGTTACGTAATAAACAGTTACGTTGTAAACAGCCCCTTTTCCCTAAACTCGAGAACCAGTTCTTTAACTTATACCTTTTGTTATGTACATACATATGTTTGTATGTATATACATATATTTTTTGTCTGTATTACTTAAATAAATAATTATTTTTTTAACAAATAATTTTCACTTTTTTTCAATGGTGTATTTTGTTTAGCCCAGACATCATTTGAATTCTTAAACTAATTATTATGTGCTTTTCTGGAGTATGAATGTTTCTAGAAAGCGTTTTTTTTATTGCATAAAAAAAGAATAGATGTACTGCAGCACAAGACAAATGTTTTGCCTAATGAAAAGGAAAAACGAATTTAGTCTGCAAAAAAAAAAAAAAAACAAAAATTGAAATTGTATATACAAAAAACATAAATTCTTAAACGAGAAACAAATGTTAATTGTATTCTTTCATTTTAATAATAAATACATTAATATACATTTTATTTGCCAATTCTCTTTTTGTTTTTGCCAATTTCAAGGCCATTTCTAAAAATCTTAAGCAAAATGCGCAAAATCTTCCTTCTATGTTTGGTTTTTTTTTCGTTACTACAAATACTAAAATTTTACAAAAAAGGAAAATAAAAATAGAAAATAAAACAAACCACAGAGTATTTTGTATTAATTCGTTTAAACGGGATACTGGTTAAACGAATTAATACTTAATTTGATTAATTCACAATTTTTTGTTGTGTTGAGAAATAAATTGTCTAACGGATAAATACAAATTTTTTAATTTAATTTATTGAATTACAAAACTTTGCTTGAAATCACTTGATTTTCAAAACCAAATTGCATAAAAAACTGCTGCTCTTTTGTGATTTTTCTTTTAAACTTGAAACATTCACAATGTTATTCAGGATTCAAAAATGGGCTTTTTTTATTTGCTCTAATGGTCAATTGAAATGTATTATTTTGGGTCTGTAGAACTTAGTGTTTTCGATCTTTTTCACCCGTCTATATGCCTTCGCTATTTCATTGGTGGACTCGAGTGGACTCGAAAAGTTTTAAAAGAATGTTTGATACTCAAGTACTTATTCCAAAATCCCATGTTTTCTGTATTACAGGTTTGCTTGAACATTTCTGATTTTGTTCATGGGAAAAAAGAAATGATTCAATTATTCAAAATGAGTTTTTTTTCGATTTCAAGAAAAAAAAAATCGAATACGAATTCGATTTCGGAAAAAGTTTTATTATATGTTCGTTTGACTGAAAATACTGAAAATTTTGAAAATCGGTTTATATATAAACGAGTTATCCAAAAATCATCTTTTCGATTTCAAATTCGATTTCGACAAAATGTCAATAAAACGTAGTATATATATTACAATGTTAGTCCGATTACAATGTTAGCCCGATTGCACTTGCTTTAATAGCGACTTAAAGTATCAGTGACGGTAGTAGTTATGGCCCATAGAATTGTATTCTCTAATGGCCACTGCTTTTAAATCAGAAAGCAATAAATAAAAAAAAAAAAAAAAACAAAAACCACAAACAACAAGTGTCTTTAACCCATTTATAAATTTTCATTTCATTTTCGCTCATTTGTTCCCCCCCTTCTTAATTGCCAAACCCTGATCGTAATATAAATTACAACATTAATTAATTGTAGATCAGCAAGTGATGTTTAAAAGCACACAAGGTGTTGCAACAATTTTCCACCGTATCTTGACGATTACCACAACGATAATCAGTTTTCTCTGCACATCAAGCAGACGGTTGCCGTTGAAAACAGAACACAACTTCAAGATTTGATATGAAAAGCAGAGGGGTTCGATTGCAATTTTCTTCTGAATCAAGTGGAAGCAAAGTGTCATTAAACTTTTAGAATCATCGAAACGTTGCAAATAAGTACATGCTTAATTGTTGAACAAGGAATTAAGCGAGTGAAGTTAAATCTTAAAGCACACCGTGCAACAGTGCTAAATGAAATCGTAGAACACAAGGAGGAAACTGTATAGATTTGGTTAGTAAGGAGAGTAATTGGTCAAGAAAATCGCCAAGTTGAGCAGAGGATCCTGCTGCCCGTTGTTAAAACAATCACATCTGTACTGTTCAGTCCGTTTGGTTTTCCAAAACTCTGCTTTGTGTCGCACAGTGTTATGAAGTAACTCTGCCTTATAATATTGTAACACCCATAAAAAAAAGTTGCTTTTTATCTTGTGTCAACTGATTATTGCTTTTTTAATTTGGTTGTCCATTTTTCTTTTTTTTTTTTTCAATACTGACCACTAACGATGACTTTTTAACCACATTGTTTTCCGCTCCTGCTCTTGGTTGCTTTTTTTCTCGCATTATTATTTTTTATTATTATTAAAGGTTTTGGTGTTTTATTTTGCGGGTTCTTATCAACTATTTATAGAATTGAAATAAAAAGTGGAAAAGTTATTTTGCCAAAAACGTGTTAAGAAATCAATTTCCTGCTTTACGCAACCAGCAATAAGTTTTTTCTTCTTCTGTGCACCATTTAAGGTAAAACAAATAGAACTTTACTTCCGAATTCTATTCTTTGTTGTCATTCACAGCGTTTCTTTCATTTGATTGTCTGTTTGTCTGTCTGTCGGTCAATCTGCCTGCCTGCCTGCCTGCCTGCTCAAGAAACTAATTATCAACCTGAGGACAAAAGCGGGCTTCAAACACACGTTTTCTGTTGTCTTTTTTCACTGTTTAAATTGTAATTGTCTTATTTTTTTTTTTTTTGTTTGCTTCGCCCAGAAGTCAGTCTCTTCTTGGGTGTGGAATGGTTTTAAGTGCAATGAAAATTTTAATTGTTTTAACTATATGGCATTTTTTCATTTATGTATGTAGTTTCATTTCGTTTTTCATTGCAATTTTCTTGTGCAATATTTAACATTAAAAGCATTTAGTATATTCTCGTCTATTATTAAGTCATTGAAGTTGGCGTAGACTTATTTGGTGCCACACAATTGCAATGGGAAAATTAAACATTTACATTAAAGAATACTGGAGCTGTTTGAAAGTGCACAGTGTTTTATAAAGTTATCGAAGTCTCGAAAAAGTCAAAATACTCTACATACAGCTGCAGATGTCTGTCTCTAGCGGTCTCTTTCAAAAAGTACCTTTAAAGAAAAATTGCCTTTTAAAAAAAGTACTTGTACAACTTTAAAAAATTTACACTAAAAAGCTTTTACATTTAAAAGTGACATTTGTTTAAGCAAAGCTGTGGGTAAAGACCACTTCTGCTGGTTTTAAGTTTAGAGCAGACTTTTGCGCGTAAAGTCGGTTTTTTCTTGTCTATAGTAGACAAAATAAAAGTCAACTTTTATTTAGCAGTGACTTAAAATTGCTTAAAGTATACTTTTTCGATGTCTATAGTTATGGCCCATTGAGCCTTCTTAACTATACCAAAAACACTAAAGTCGGTTTTTGTTAGAAAAAATTTAAATCAGGGACCGTAACTCTTATGACTTTTATAAAAAAAAAAAAAAAAAAAAAAATCAAAAAATAAGAGTTATTTTTGATTTTTATATTTTTAGATAGAAAATAAGTTATTTTTGATATTTATTTTTTTTAATTGAAAAATAAAAGTTATTTTTGATTTTTATATTTTTAAATGAAAAATAAAAGTTATTTTCAATTTTTATATTTTTATATCAATAATAAAAGTTATTTTTGATTTTTATATTTTTATATCAATAATAAAAATCAATTCAAAACTCGTGATATACATAGGTAATATGTATGTCCGCAAAGCTTATTTTGAAATAGACAATTACAAAAAAAAGCGTTTCGTTACTTCTGCTAATTTATTGGAATATTGGGGGAGCAAAAAATTTGTGTTTCCCTGGCTTCGAAAATTAGCTTTAATTGTTCATTCTGTACCTGCCACTCAAGACAGTGTAGAAAGGTAATTTTCAGCACTCAGATTAATATTGGGAGATTTAAGATATAATTTATCTGAGGAACATTTAAAATCAAATATGATGGTAAAATTGAACACCTAAAAACGACCTCTTAACACTGACCTGAATGGCAGCCAAAACTTATAAGCTATTTCTATGCATTCATGTTTTTATAGCTGATAATGGACAAGTCACATAATATATTATATTCATATAGAAATCTGAATGAAGCAGCATATTATAATACATACGGCATCCACAAATAAATAAGAGTTTTGAATTGATTTTTATTATTGATATAAAAATATAAAAATCAAAAATTACTTTTATTTTTCATTTCAAAACTTTTATTTTTTTTATTTTTCATTTAAAAACTTTTATTTTTTTTTATTTTTCATTTAAAAATATAAAAATCAAAAATAACTTTTATTTTTCATTTAAAAAAAAATAAAAATCAAAAATAACTCTTATTTTTAATTGTTGAAATAAAAATCAAAAATTTAAAAATCATGCCATATGTTGGATGCATTTCGCCTAAAAATCGTGATGGTGTAATTAAAAGTTTTCTACGATGTTCATTTATGTATGATTTATTTCTTCAAAAATTTAAAAATAACTCTAATTTCCGGTCCTTGAGTTAGATTTTAAAAACAGTTGCTAACTTTTAGTATTTTAATTGTTCTTGAAGAAAATATCCATTGTGATATCGAAATATGGAATTTAATAAACATTTATAAAAAAAACCTAAAGATCTAAAGGCTTGAACAATTAAAATACTAAACAATAAAGGTCGAAAAATTAGCATCAAGAATATGTTGCTAACTTTTGGAGCGAAGTTCCTTAACGCAGCTTGCTGGTAGTGCAAATTAGTAGAAATCGTCACGAAAGCGTGTCAGCTGTTTATATGGATTGGTGTATCTGTCGACAAACAATTGTGTAGGTGTCTCCTGGCTGCTGTTAGCGGAGACACCTATCAATAAATATTAATTAGTTGTGAAAACGGTTGCTAGATGTCGCTAAAGTAATGTATGTCACAACAAAAAACAGCAATATTCAAAAATTTACCAACAATTGCTTTTCTTCGTTTTGTAGCAGATTGACAAAAAAAAATACATACAGATTTCATCTTGTATTACATTCGAAGATGAAAAAGAAACGTAAGGAACTTCGTTCCTAACGGGGGTCCCCCGACCGCATTTCTTTTTTTTTATACTTTTTTTATGTGTACATTTTTATGTATGCATATAAAAAAATATTTTAATATAAACAACAAATATATATATGGCTTTTTGAACCACTGTTCGTTTGAACCTGTACGTGTGCTTTTTTTTAAAGTGTGTTAATGTTTCAAGCATCGTGCAACATTTGTTATGTGTTAATGACTTTGGTTAATTCTGTGTGTGTGTGTGTGTGTATGTTTGGGAGGATTCCCAGCATCATGAAAACAAACAAAACTGGGACAGACAGACAGCCAACTCGCCAGCCAGTTAGAGTCTGCAGCAGCGATGCACAGAATAACAAACAGAGACCGAACAAATACATAATTCCTTGGTAATGCGAAGAGAACCTCTATTGTTGTCTTGCTAAACACGAAGAAGAAGAAGAAGAAAGAAAGAACCGAAACGAAATAATTTTAACACTTAACTACAAATTGTGGAAGTCAACAGAAAAGGAAAACGAACGTTTGCAAACTTCCGCTATTTGTATGCCATTCTTTAATTTTTCTTCTAATTTCAAATGTTTAACCGTTATTATTCATTATTTTCTTTATTTGCAGGTCTGTGCCGAAGAGAAATGCCAAGAAGAAGTTGTACTCTTGGCCCTCAATTATATGGATCGCTTTTTGTCCACGAAAACGGTGCGCAAAACTCATTTGCAAATTCTAGCCGCTGCCTGTCTCCTGCTCGCCTCCAAATTACGTGAACCCAGTTGTCGTGCCCTGTCCGCCGAACTGTTGGTCTTCTATACCGACAATAGCATTCATAAAGCCGATTTAATCGTAAGTACCCTCATCTTTACACACTCAACTCAACTCAACTCAATTCAGCAAAAGCAATTTCAATAGTCTAGTACTCCTTATTTAATATCTCGGCAAATATTGAATACTCATTCATTTCTTAAGTAGGAAGGGTTAAAAGTACGTTCGTGCCAACCTCAGCTGACTGTTTGTTGTAATACACATATTGACTTTTTCTTTATAACTTTTGTTGCTTTCGCTTTGTTGCTGCTGATAGCTTTGTTTGTTGTTCATTTTGTGTGTTAAAGCAAAGCGACGTTACTTTGTTGCCACAAATATCTTAACATTGACTTTGCTGTAGTTACTTTTAAGTTTCTGCCAGAACTTGTGGTGGACTTGTGCAATTGTTTCCCTTTCAGTATGCAAACAGTAACAACAATCTTGTACGTGTTTCAGTTGGCTCTTGCTGATTTTCTAAATTGCTTAATGTAGGTACATACATATGTATATCTTAAGAATAGTGTCTAAATTTTTCTGACAAACGTGATACTCTGCTTGTGTTCACAGCCATAATGTGTTTTTGTTTTCTTCTTTAATATTGCAGTATCAGAGGTATTCATTCGGTAATGCCAACAATGCAGATAATCATGATGTACATGACCTTAATCAGGGTACATATTTTAAGTGCTTAAGGGCAATTGCTCATGTGCAGTTAAAAGGGATTTTTTTCCCCTCCTTACACATTAAAAGTTATCAATGCTAACTAAAAGCGGCTATGAAGAAGAAAAAAATCGTTTCAAAAGATTGCTTGCAGTGCAGTATGGATTAATACATTTTTAAAGTGCGTTATAACACTTCATTGTGCTTTAATACTTTGTGTGCAGAATGTTAAACTTTTGATAATTGAACACAATTGATGTTATTTGGTATCTTTGGTCGGCAATAATTGTGTTTATTAAAAACTCATTTAAGGCGTGCGTGAGTGTGTGTGTGTGCTCTAGTCCAATCAAGCGGTCTTACAGCAGGCAACACTTCACAAAGCAAATAAACTGCTTTTTAAAAGATATTGATGATGCTAATGCACAAGAGGGGGAGTACGCTTACAGCAACGGGACACGAATGAGATCGTGAGTGTTACCCCTTGGAGCAGTGTTTAGTCTAGAACCAATTACCAGGGTCCACGCTGAAGAGCTGGTACAAGTGAGGCCAATTGTAGGATATTGAGGTTAACACAATCCCAGCATGACTTCAGTATCACTGTAGTCTTAAGTGGCCTTCGTCGCAATAGGTTGTACACTCTAGAGTGGTTTACGTAACGAGGGATTAACTCTTCCTTATTGCAGTTTCCTTGACAGCCCGATGTTTTTGGTAGAGAGTATCAGTCTAAGGCATAGATGCCCATGGCAGTAGTGTTGGTGAGAGTGACGAAATAACACTGGAAGAAAACAATTTGCTATTCATATTATTCATGTCTTTGTGAACATTTTCAAAATGTTTTTTTTTTAAATTATATTTCTTAGCTTTTTTTTTAATTGTCTTATGACAAATAAGACATTGTATGTCATCAAAAGCATTTTGTAACATAAAATACTTTTCGGCTGACATCATTAATATATCACAATAATAAGACACAGAATTTCTGCAAGTGTAGTTTGTCTCTCCCACTCAACATGGTGATGTCCTATTGGTTGATTGACGATCAAACAAAAGAGCGTAATAATACGTGTGAGTTTAATTTGCTGATATCAGCCACTACTGGGCATCTGTGGTCGAAGGGGACCCCATATGGGTCTATTGCCAGGCAATATATTATACGGGTATATTTATCCTAAAAAAAAAATTAGAGCAGAGTTTGATTTTGCACTCAGAAACCAGTCGAATTAATTTTTTAATTAAACTAATTAAAATTTTAATTGCATCAAATAAATTTTTAACTTAATCAATTAAAATGTGTAATTAGCCAGTTGAGTTTTTTGCCAAGCAAATTTTTGGTGTTAACCATAACCACAAAGTTCTACCCCAAACAGATCTCTCAGTATATGCTCAGGTAGATCAACTCTGTGACTCTTCACTTTGAGACTCCTGACCCTCACAGTAGCCATTGACCTTCGGTTGATCCGTGACTGCGACCTTGTTCACTAAAACGATCGAGACATCTGTGTAACCCAGAAACCTGATCACGCACTAATTCCTGCGTACTATCAACCAGATACACATTTTATTCCCGGAGAATGCGGTGGCCTATTTTAACATTACATCATCGCATTGGAATAATGCTGAAACGCATTTGCTACGACATCCTGGTTGATAACACAGCTTCTTGCTGAAGAGATCTTCTGTATACCAGCTGCCGTCCATCGCATCAAAAAGTAGCCTGAAGACTTCTACGGAGAGCATAATAACTTTGACGTAATCCGATGACTCACGATAACACTGTGCTAGTTGAAAAAACCGACAAACGGGGCACCCAGTGACTAAACCTAATTCGGGTACGCTGAATTCAGTGGTGCTATCCGTTTTTCTAGGTTAGCTCGCGTTTTCGAGATTTACCGTTATTTTAAAAATGGAGGAGGTTGCACTACATGTATTGAACTAACTAAAAAAATTTTTCATTTATTGAACTTTAGTAAAAAACCGAAATTCCGCAATAAAATAACCTGATATATAATTCTTAAAAAAAAAATTTCAGGTTTTAGAAAAAAAAATTTTTTTTTTTTTTTTTTTAAAAAAATTATTTTTTGCAAATTTTTGAAATTTTGTGATCTTTAAAACTGCATAAAAAATTGAAAAATTAAGCTATGCCAACAAATTTTCCCGTGTATATAAAAAATTATGTTTGAAACAAAACGAGCTTTAAATGACCAAAATCTGTGGGCAACTTTTGATTTTATTCACAAAAGATGAAAAATTGTAGTTTCAACCTGTTACCAGACGAAGCCTCAAAAATTGAAAAAAATATTTTCTTGTTAATTAAAATACATTTCTGCATGTTCGTATAAAAAGTTTTTTGTAATTATCTAACATTAAGATGTGTTAAAAATGTGTTATGAAACCCTTTTGCATAATTTGTAGTATTATGCAAAATTATGCAAAAAGGTTTCTTAAAATTTTTTTTAGTTAGTTCAATACATGTAGTGCAACCTCCTCCATTTTTAAAATAACGGTAAATCTCGAAAACGCGAGCTAACCTAGAAAAACGGATAGCACCACTGAATTTAGCGTACCCGAATTAGGTTTAGTCACTGGGTGCCCCGTTTGTCGGCAAAAAAAAGTTCCAAATTCAAGCACAGTGTAACCATAGATCATTACAGCAGACAGTCTGTTGCAAGACAAATGCAACCCAATATATTTTTATCTTCCAAGCGATATTCTGGCCCCAAGCTCAGCTACAAAATTTCAGCCATGATAAATGCCTCAACCTTTGACCAGGCAAAGTAGCCCCGCATAGTCACCCTGTGACTCTGATGCCCGTAGAGTCGATAGATCCCCGGTGAAGAGTATACCTGCCCCCAGATATTTTTTTTAACCAGGGAGCCATTTGTATAAGATTTTGATCACCAAGAAAAGCAAGGCATGAGCAAGTCTATATTCCGGCAAACAAGACAACAAGTTGCCTATATTCAGGTAGCTGCTCTTAGGACGCGGTAAGGGAAGGGGAGACTGTTTCACTTGCGTATTGAGAATCAGTTAAAATTGTGTGCGTTATAACCTGCATACCAAATTCAGCCAATCTGCCAATGGGAGCAATAAGGAACCGATTTGGCTGGTTGTGCACTGGCAGTGTGCAGAAACCAGATTCTCTGAGATTAAGTTTTTTCATTTTTTTTGCGGATCAGATCAATTACATAATCAGGTATGTTCTGAAAATCACTTTTCACGAAAGTGATTTGAAATTACTGAAATGGTGTTCTGTGCACAAATTTTTTTAGTAATTTCGTGATTTAAAACTGGTCAGCTAAACGACTACCGATTTTAAATCACTTGCACATGTTTTACAATTATTTTGTTAGAAACCAAATAAAAAACTTATTGATGTGTTTTTGATTATTCATGCAATAATATTATATCTTTTATACAAAATAAATTGAAAAAATCACAAATTACTGAAGACACGCTTTTAAAGAAAAAAATATTTCCGTTCATAATCTTCGTGATTTACTTTTTATCAGTCAGCTGTTTTGTTTTGTTCGAAAATATATTGTGGTTACCTGATTGTATGAGCCAAATGAATTATTGATAATTTATTCAATTAAACAAATTATTTTAAAAAAAAATTAAATTAAATTTATAATTAATGTTTTAATTTTATGAATAATTTCGAATTTTAATTGGTAAATTCAATGATATAAAAGCAAAACATGTATGTACATATATTACAAAAATACCTAGTTTAGAACAGTGGCAACAGTCTTGTTTTTGTATTTGTTTTCTTTTGTTTAACTTTCCGCGTCTTTCCTCTTTATAATTTTATAATTATGTATGTAAACAAAACAAACCAGCTGTTTATCCGTGATTTCAAAAATAGAAATCACCTCCGTGATTTTGAAACCGTTCGTGATTTTAAATCACCGTGATTTCAGAACAGGCCTGAATAAAAGGTCCTCGAATTCGGTCTTAGTTCCTCCAAATTTAGAAGTGTGTCCTTAAGATCCATCAACATTTAATTAGCCAAATTCCTAAACTACTTCTATTAGCGCACTTTCCCCTCACTCCGGTTTATTTAATAAATATTTAAAATATTTTATTGATGCCCTTGTTTTGTTGGCAGCACATTTTTGTTGAATTTAAAATTTATTTAGCGAGCGACAAACCTTCGTACCCACCGACAGACAAAAAAAAAAACAGACGGACAGGCAGGCAAACTGCTCTTTACTCATAGCAATGAAAGGAAAATGAAGTAACACAAGAATTGAAATTGAAAACAAACAGAAATATGACAACAACAACAACAACTACATACATACATATCTATGCGAAGCATAAAGAAGTTTGTCTACGGGCGACGACGACGACTATAAACGAAACTCACCCAGTCGGCATCTTTTATCTGCTCTTGTAAGCTTTTGCCAGGCCTTTACACAAACAAACTCAACAATATCACATTCGCATAGACTGTGAACACAACCTACGTAGAAATTGTTGTGCTGCCACCAGAAGATATTATAAGGATATATAAGCCACGTTTTAAAAGTGTTCATTTATGCTGGGATCAAAAACAACAACAGTAAAAAAAAAAAATAAAAACAATCTGTTGCTGATGATGTTGATGTTGATGCTGATGCTGAGGCTGATGATGACGACAAAGATTTCACTTCAATACACAAAACGGCTGCGCTGTGTTTTGTCTGGCCTGGTTGGTGTAGTAGTGGCTGCTCACTCACTCGTTCGCTGCTGCTTTCGATAAACAAGAATCGTGTCTTGACATATACTCGCCTCGACACCTTTATCCATATAAAGTAATAGGAGTTCTAAAAAAGCCAATGAAGAGTTTTCAGCGGTATGCCAGGAATGAATATTACAAAAGCACACATTCATTCCTTTATGCGACTTCATACATAATCATTTTCACTTCCACTTTTATTTAAAACTAGCTTTACAAAATTGGATTTTGTAAAAGTCTACAAAAACGCGAACAAAATAAATAAAAACTAAAACAAGACGTCTTGTGCAAAAACAACACAAAGACAAAAAGATTCCTTTTTTTTTTTGTGGTTGGAATTCCTGAGCTTTATATAGAAGAATGTTAAGTCTACTCCTTTTATTTATTTATTTTTTGTGTCAGCCTGTCTGTCTGTCTTTCTATCTCGTGTTGTTGGTGTTCTGTTTGCCATGAAACTGCTCCAGACACGGTGTCCGTTTGTGTGCTTTAAGTTTCTTTCCCAGGCTTTAAATTGAATACGAAAATTCTACATTCTACTCCTCGTTAAAAAGTTGCTGGCTGCTCTTTAAAGAGTCGTCGTCTGTCGCCTTGATATTCGCTTTTAGCCATTGTGGCACACTCCTGCGCCATGCAGCAGCGGGAGGTAATAATGCAACATAATATTTATTTTTATTTTAATTCTTGCATTCATGTGTTTCATTTTCCTTTGAGTTGTGGACAAACTAAAAAAAACAAAAAATTAAATAAACGGAAAAACAAAAAACAAAAATTAAATGAAAGAAATGAACTTAAATCCTTTAAGTTCATTGCATTTCCATCCAGCATTGTGCGCGAGTGCGAGTGAAGCTTTTTGGTTTGAGATTCCTGAGGCTAATTTTTGATTTGTGTGTTTGCTGGTGCGCTCCTTGCCAAACAACGACCATGCGATGATGCAGACGGTGTAAGCGATAATATTATGCCGCATTTAAAGGTAACACATGAATTTCACATACTAGACAAAGGCGTAGGTAGGCAAGCAAAAAATGTTGCAGGACAGAGGAAAATCTTACACTTCTTCATTTTTGAAATGTTGGTATGTGGTTTATGTTACCAGGATTTTTTTTTTTTTTTTATTATTTCTTTTTGGGAACATTTTTAAGTTATTTGACATTAACCCCATAAGGCATTGAAATGACTGCGTTTTCAGGAATTACATTCGAAAATGTCTAGAAGAAGAAGCAAAAAAAAGCGTTGCGCTGTTGAAAAAGTTAAAAATGCGTTTTTTTCTCTTTTTCTGAAAGACAATATCCTTTGTTAAGAATTACTTGAAAAAAAAGGGAATTTTTAAAAAAGTACCTCTAAAAAGGCAGCCTTTGAAAGAGTACATTGTAAATAAAATACTTTTGGAAGAAAGAAGTACTTACTTTTGCGAGAAATATTTGTTAAAAAATTACCCATAAAAGAAAATACATCTTAGAAAAGTAAGTTTGAAAAACGAACGTTTTCTTCAACGGCATTCAATTAGTGAAGTATCTTGTTTAAAAGTCGGTTTCCAAATAAAAGTCTTTTGGAAAAAAGGCTTCATATTATGAAAATACCTTTTAAAAAATGGTTATTTAAAAAGTACCTTTAAAAAAATGGTTTTTAAAAATACGTTTTATTAAGCACTTTTTAAATTCAGTAGCTTTAAAAAAAGTACATTGAAGAAAGTTCCCTTTAAAAAACGGACCTTTAAAAGAAAGTAGCAAAATAAAGTACCTTTTTAAAAAAGTACCTGAAACAGTACCTTTTAAAGAAATACCTTTATAAAAAGTACTCTTTGAAAAAGTACCTATAAAAGGAAGAACCTTTTAAAAGAAATACCTTCAAAAACAGTACCCTTTAAAAAAAGTACCTTAAAAGGTACTTAAGAAACCTTTTAAAAAAGTGCCTTTGAAAAAAACTGACCTTTACAAGGAAGTATCTTTTAAATAAAGTACCTTTTAAAATGAGGACAATTAAAAGGAAGTACCTTTTGAAAAAGTAGCTTTTAAAAAAGTACCTTCATAAAAAAGTACCTTAAAAAAGTACTTAAAAAAAACTTAAAAAAAATTTAAAAAAGTACCTTTTAAAAAAGTACCTTCAAGCTTTTTGAAAACTTGTTTAAAAAAGTACTTTTTGAAAAAATTACCTCTTAAGAAAGTACCTTTATAAAAAAATATTTTTTGAAAAAGTACCTTTTCAAAAAGTAGCTTTTCAAAATCTACCCTTAAGAAAAAATAGTACTTTTAAAAAAAGGTGCCTTCTTATGAAGAAAGTATTGTAAAAAGTGCATCAAAAAAGTTTCTTTCGAATAAATTATTTTTCAGAAATAACTTTTTAAATTGTTTGTTAACAAGATTTTTTGAAAATTATGCCCCTCGAAAATATATTCCCCAACAAAAAGTAAAGAAAACTACTTTTTTTTTACAAATTCTCTTTTTTAATACACATTGTCATATCTCTGTGATTTTTGCATATCAATATTGTTGTCGAAAATATCAAGCTAAATAAGAATATAACATACGCGACATCATACAGATGTGATTTTGAGTTACATATAATAATATGGGAAACTATCGCCAATCGCGGATCTTTTCTTTTAATTTGCTACAGCAAACTAAAAACTATTTTTGCTAAACAATTTGTCAAATTCAGAAAAAAATTTGAATAATTTTGTTAAAACAAAAATTTTGTAACGTAGTGTATGGCATACCGCACGTGACAGAATTTATGATTGATGTAGTCTAAAATAATGAAATGGTAGTTCAGCAAAATTAAAAATACATTTTTGTTTCAGGCATTTTCACACAGTTTTGTTTCCTCAGTCTTAGTTTTCGTAGTCATTAAAATTCCCAGATACACTTCAAGCTGCTGCTTAAGGGCAATTCAGACTATTATACTGTGTATTAATACCTGCCAAAAATTCAAATAATACGTGCAAGTGTGATGGTGTGAATGCAATGTATTATGAAAACGAGAAATAATACGATAAAAAATTGACATCCCATAAGACTTCACCGTTTTTTGAAAAGTTTCTAAACGATAATACATTTCATTCGATCAGGGTTGTTTTTTTAACATAAGCAGCTGTTGAAAAATTTACTAGCCTGTTGTTTCACAGCCGATGGCGTGCCGTCACTGATGGTATTTGATTTCGTTATACAAGTGTTCGAAATTTGGAATTTGGTTACCGTATACAAATGTATTTTGCTCTAGCTGTATTCAGAAGATAAACTATTTTTATGTTATTCAAATTGGTTCTGTTTTACATAACTATTATTTTAGCTGCTGAATATTTTTTAGCGCCGGCACGTCCACCGCCAACATGAAATTGCTCTTCTGCCGCCGTGTAAAGTTTTATGTTGGCACGTTTATTCTGTGATTAAACGTATGTATGATTAAAGTATGCTACAGCTGTTTTCTTTTCCACTCAAATTTTTTATTTTATTTGAAGTGTGATGGTGTGAATGTAAAATGTAATTTACGTTAGACTTTTTGACAGTCGCAAGAAATCTAATTATACTTTCATCTCACAAAACTCGATAAAAGTATTTATACTTGTATAATAGTCTGAATTGCCCTTTAAAAGCATTATGTACATATATAATTAGTCATAGCCTGGGTTCGAAGCAATTTGGGTGCTGATGAGTGTCATAGTGGACGTGAAACAGCAGCCATGGCATGTATCCCAGCCAGTAAGTTTTTAACTTTACTTTTCGTGTCTTGAGTTAATTATTTTTTTTATTATTAATATTTTTTCTTATATTATTATTGTTTTGTATTACGTTTATCGGGCTTAAGTTCGTTCTATATTATTTTCGTGATTGATATTAATTAAGCCTTCCCCGCAGTGTTTATTTTTTGAACTGTGAGCAACATTAAGTCCCTCTTTCATGCCTTCTAAATAGACGTACATATGTGAAAAGGTAAGCATTTCATGGCATCCCTTCGTTTTAGTGCTTCTAAATATTTTTATATTCTTTTTTTTTATTTGCTGCAACTCCTTCCATAAAATCAATGTCATGGATAATTCTAACTTGTTTGTTTCTTTTTTCTTTTATTGCAATGTTATTAATATGCCAATACTAATGACAATAAAATTTTAATTAATTTTGAAATGGCAAACATTTGAGTGATGAGGCGACGGCGGTCCCATAAAGGGTTAAATTTATTCTTGATATTTAAAAAGGAGTCTCAATTAAAATTTTCCTTATTTTTATGTATGTGAGAAAAAAAAGGACAGACAATTGCAAAAATAAATAAAACGAACAATGAATTTTATGCTTTTATCGTCTGCTGCTGCTCAATTGTGCTCTCTAGTATTTACAATTTCCAAAGAAAAAAACTTGATTTTTATCATTATTAAATCGTTCGTGTTGGACTTCCGACATGTCACCCCTTCTTTTGCAAGGTCGTTGGTTGGCTGTGCTATAAAATTGAATCAACGTGCACTACTTCTGGTGTGGATGGAAAAGACGAGGAAGAAGAAGAAGAGGGGGAAAAATAAAACTATTTCCTTCAGACCATCTATAGACACAAAATTAAATCTTGAATGAAGAGCAAGAGGATGGCAACACAAGTAGACAAACAAATGGAAACTACAAGTTTCACATGGCACAAGCAAAAAAAAAAAAAAACTGACCGATCATGGATGATGCTGATCGTGCATTGTTTCTGCCATGTACCTGTGTGTGTGTGTGTGTGTGTACATATGAATGTCATCTGATAGTTGCTGCCAGCAAAAAAAAAAAACGAAACACTTAACAAGTCCTTTCTTTTTTCTAAGTGTGGACATACATACATATGTACTCGTACATACATGCATTATATATGCATTGCAGTGATTGAAGTTGACTTAGAACTTTGAAAAAAACCATGATTGGAATGCGGTTAATTTTGTTTTCCGAAAAAGTACTTGCGATTTCTAACAATTTTTATCAGCTCAAAACTGTCTTAAACTTTGAAAAGCTTATTTTGAACAGCTTTTCTCTACTTAAAGCTTTTAAATTTTAATTTAATTGAATTTCCTACCTTTTAACTCAGCCTCATGTTAAAACCGCTGGCCATAAAAAATATTTAATTTGTATTTTATATATTTTTTTTGAGCTTAAGGTCTTTTTGTTAGAGACTTTGAGTATTTTGAGTATTTGTATCAATATTTCGCTCTCAGGAAGAAGCTATCCGAAGGAGAGCGAAATATTGACAAAAATACTCAAATTCTCTAATAAAAAGACCTTAGGCTCAAATAAATATATAAGACATATAAAAGAGGGGTCAAAATAACTAAATATTAAATAATGAATTTGTTTTAATTATAAATTAATTGTAGCTCAAACAAAGTAGATAAAATGCTTTCTACTAACTAGTGCTGGTGAAGTATCGGTGTATTAGAGTACCGAGTAGTAGTTACTCAACACTTTTTTTCGTCATAAAAGAAGACGATTATTTTACGTTCTTGGGGAGTGTATCGCTCCATTGCATGTTCACTTGCGTTCTCCTGCTGTCTCGTTCACAAATGTGAAAACAGATTTTGCATTGGCCTCCATGTGCCAAAATAAGAGCAACTTCCAATAGAGTGATTTCTTTTGGCCCACCTTGTACTTTATATTCTCTCACCAACATCCAATTGATTTTTGTGTTTGTTACTATTGTATTAGCGATAACGACGGTTTCAAACTTTTCGCCGGCACCACCGATTTCTTAAGCATTAATTTTAATTTTACAGTCGATCTATTTGATTTCAATAAAATATTTGTTTGCTTCGATTTAGCACAGTTTTTTTTTTTTTTTTAATATTTTTGCCTTGAGAAATCAGTGGGTGATAACTCCAAAACCGAGATGAACTGCCCAAACACTTTCACTACAGCAGCTTAGAAAAGTTCAAAAAATATAAAAGTTGGACATAAAAGGATCTTGAGTTGCTTGTGAACTTTTGAGCGGATGTATTTCTTTGTGATGTGTAGTCGTAATAGGTGAAGGCGTGCTTTTGGTTTTGTTTTGGCTTATTTAAAAAAAATATTCCATGTTTCCTAAACGTTTATTTGGCAAATTATATATAAATAGATATTTGCCAAATGAGATCTTAATAAACATGATATATTTTTAAAAATTAGTCCGCTAAAGTAAACATTCGTAATAGGTCTTATCGAGGTTATTGTATCATCCCTTTGTTCTGTATATTCTAGGTTTTGCAATATTGAAGAAGTTGCGTTAAATGTGGTTAACTGGATAGTGTCGAAGGTATGTATATACCCTGGACACTAAACCATAGATGCCCAGTAGTGGCTGATATCAGCAAATTAAACTCACACGTATTATTACGCTCTTTTGTTTGATCGTCAATCAACCAATAGCAAATCACCATGTTGAGTGGGAGAGACAAACTACACTTGCAGAAATTCTATGTCTTATTATTGCGATATATTAATGATGTCAGCAGAAAAGTATTTTATGTTACAAAATGCTTTTGATGACATGCAATGTCTTATTTGTCATAAGACATTTAAAAAAAAAAAAAATAAGAAATATGATTAAAAAAAACATGGTCCCTGTCTAAATAAAAAAAAAAAAAATTTATATTGAAAATTTGGTTCTTTCGTTGAGCAACTGTCCTCTCTAGGCAAATTCTCTTGCAGTTCCCCATTCAAACAATTTCCTATTTTCTCAGTTCCAGTAAGCTGAAATGCGCACATCTCTAGGAGCTTGCTTACTCTTAAGTACTTGTCCTAAACAATTATTAGTTGCTGTGACGACAAAATCTGTTCTTGAGAATGAAAAATAATAGCGGTATTCACACCGAACTTGTTAGTTTGTTTCTCGGTAGTTTGTTAATTTGTTAAAGTTAGCAACTGTGAACGACCCCCTTTTTCAAACTTGATTAGTCTGGTAATTTTCGTAGTAAACCAGCTGATTTATTGTGCCGACACAATTTATTATTCTGAAAAAATTATATATGCCACGAGAAAGTCGAAAAAAAAACAATTGTAAACCATTTAATTAGTCATGCTTTCTGAAAATACTTATATGTCATTGGCATAATCTTATAAACATATACAAAATAGTGCTACATTACTTCAATGTCCACATTTTCCATCACAAAATCCAACAGCAATTTATACTCAACTTCACTCCACTTTTTTTGCATTTATGTTCGAATGCGCTTTTTCTTTTGGTTATCCACTATTAGAACAGTTTATGATTTATTAAAATAAAATAAAAAATCATTTAATTAACATACTTCCACTCAATATACACGATATATTTTTTTTAGAAATGTATCACAAATGACTTTTATTATTTAGAAACTGCAACAGCTGATTGTGAGTTACCAACTAACAACTATTTTATCAGGGATGCCGTGTCGGTAATTTGTTAAATGTTAATACGATAGTGCGATAAATATACAAAAACAAAATAAGTGTAAAAAAGTAACTATTAACGATTAACATACTGACAAGCTCGGTGTGAAAACCGCTAATGTTTTTGTGTTACTGATCGATTTTGACTTTGTCAAAACTACCAAAAAAAAAAAGCCATCCTTTACATTTATATGAAGTGTTTTTTTTTCTCGAAATATTTTATTTCTACCAATGTAATTCTCATGGCTTCAATGTTTGCTTTTCAAATAATAGTAATAATATTATTAATGTTGTGGCCTTAATTCTTGGACAACAGAAATTCCTGCAGATCATGACACAAAGAATACAAAACACCAACACCAACACCAACAAAAATCTTTATTATGATAAGAACTCTGATCGTCGTCATCAATTCACCAGATCTTCGTAATTTAATTGCTGCATTGAATTGCATTTCGTGTGAGCAAATGTGTCAATGTGTTGCAACTAACAACTAACAACAGCAACAACTTGACTTGTCCAGTCAACGCTGGTAGTAGACGAACAATTTTAAAGAGTATCGTTTAAAATTGCTGATCGTGCAATTTTCGTTTTCATATCACCAGTATGTGTAAAGAGACGATGATATAGACGAAATGAGGCTCGAGAGGCTGGTGGTGTTGGTGGCAGAGTATGTATGTATGTATGTAAAATGTATAATGTTGATTGGTTGCTTGTTGGCTTGCTGAGCGATAGTGGTATGTATTTGTTGTCCTCTAGACACGTAATATTTTGCAGTTGAATGCATTTTTCCAATGTGTGCGTGTGTATGCGTGTGTGTGTGTGTGTGAGAGACTTGAAATTTGTGTGCATTTCTTGCCTTTTAAGTAAAATTGAAATTAATTCCTATATTGCTTCAAGGACTCTTTTTGTGTTATGTTTTTTTTTCTTTTTTCACTGTAACTTTGTGGAACATTAAAAGCATTTTTTCCGCTTAAATATTTCGTTGTTTTGTTTGTTACTTCAGCAATATATCCCTGCAATGTTAAAAATTTGTTTTTGTATCGATTAATGCCTTCAGTCTTCTCTGCATGCACACATTTGTTGAATGTTTAATTTTGTTTTTTTTCGCTTCTTACTTTTTGAAAGCTTAAATGTTTTCATTGTTCATAATGAATATTTTAGCCTTTTTTTCCGCTGCTATCTTTGTAAATAATATCAACAAAATATTGACATTTCTCAAGGATTTTTTCGTTAAGCACAAAAAATGCAGAAAATATTTTTATTTATAAGTGGCGAGAAAAATAAAAGCAAAAATTTTTTATTTTTTTCTATATTTAAAGGTAAAGTTAATTGAACTTGGAGACGAACTATGTAGCTATGTACTTGATGTGGAATTCTAGAAATTTAAATTGTTCAAATGTGCTGTCCAAAGTTTTTGGTTTATCTTTAAATTAATTCATTTCTATTCAGTTTCTTACCAGTAATATTCGATTTTTCATTCAAAAAATGTTTGCCTTAAAACTTTTCTATGTAGATTGCCTTTTGTATCTCAGGATTAGAGAACAAAAACAAACATTAATCATCGAAAATCAGTTTATTGTTTTTCAAAATATTCCCCACGAATATTGTAATGTCTTTTTGATGAAGTTTAAAACATTTTTAAGAATCTCTATTCATTAAATGTTACAGAAAAATTGAGTTGATAAAGAGATTTAAGCAATGCAGTCATAATAACCAGTTTAAGCTTTAAATACTGTTGTAAAGAGGAGAAATGGAATAGTATTACCATTGAGCACCAAAAGTACTTAATATCTAACAAATATCTAGACACTTTTGCATGCGTCGAAGCACCTTTGCCACTCTGATTGTGGCATTTCCGAAACATGCATTCTGAATGTAGCAATCGCTTCGACAGGTGTCGAAAAACGTTGACCTCACAGTCAGAACTATACGGCGCATGACTCCTCAAATTGAAGTTTTGGGTGGTCAACAAATCAGTTGTTTGAGCCGACTTGTGAGAGCTCCTATTGGAGTGGTGAAGAAATAAAAAAAGTGACAGCCAAATTTGCCCCAGTAAGATCAAGGTTAAAATCTAAACTACACAAACTTAAACTACACAAACTTTATGCTCATTAAATTGAAATAATGATAACAATTATTCAACTAGAAATATTAAAAATTATCACGCCCACTTAAATTAAAGAGAACATGTAAATTAAGTGAAATACACAAAAATAAACTTCAATTATCTTAACTATGTAACTAACCACTTAACAAGACTGCCATTATACTCTGTAATTAATATTATAAAAAATGAAAATGAATCAAGAACTCTACAATTCACAACATTAAAATATTTCAATCATTTCTTCTAGCAAAACGGTTTTTTTTTTGTTTTCTTAAGGCAAGGCCAAGCTCAAGCTTCAAATTTTAAACTCGTAATCAAATTCAAACAGCTTTTTGAAAATGAGGAAACAAGAAGAAGACCAAGCAAACACACACATACTTACACACCTTGTTGTGCGTTTGTTTAACGTAATTCGTTTGTTTGTAATGCCGCAGCCACCAACAGACAGTTGGTGGTTCAAAAAATAAACTTTTGGCCAGAAATCATTTAGCAAAAGAGGTAACACGCAAATGCGTGAACTTTTTTCTTTTGTTTGCTCAAAAACCATGAAATAGTCAAAATTAAATCATAATGATTTCATTTGTTTCTTTCTCATTATCAGCTTTCGTTTTGCCATGTGATGATGATACGTTTTCATTTTAAATCGGCCATAACGTTGTGTTGCCGTAGTCAAATAGTTTCTATTTTTAACTAACAAAAAAAAAAAAAAAAAAAAAAAAAAAACAAAAATACAAAAAAAAGCAAGCTATCAAATTTTTGTGGTTGTTGATGTGTGATTATGCTGCTTTTAATGCTTTTATTAGTAGATACTAAAATTATTGCCAGTAGACAGAGACATGATTGATGGCCTTAAAAAAGTACCTCCAGCGAAAACTAGTCTTTAAAGAAAACTAATGCCGTTTTCGTTTCTACAGCAAATTACACATTTATTTTGCAATTTTTTCTCCCCCCAAAAATTCCACTTTTTTGAGATTTTAGTGAAACTAAGATCGAAAGAAAATGTCACCATAATCATAAATATTTCATAAAACAATGCCCTTCAAAATTTTGCTTGCTATACAAAATTAAAAACGAAAACGGCATAATCTCTGCAGAGATGGCATTTGAACAAATACCTCACAAAATTACGTCTGCGAAAAGTAGAGTTTAAAAATATCCCCATTTTTTAACAAAAGGTAGGTTTCTAATCAAAAGAAAAAAATTAAAAAAAACATAGCTTGTTAAAAAACTACCGTTTAAAAAGTACTAGCAATTTTAAAATGTCACAATTCTTTTCGAAACAATTGTTATTAATCCTGTATCTTTTTTGAAAAGTATCTTTTAGCAAGTACCATTTTAAGTAAAATAGTATTTTCAAAAAGGGATACCTTTTTAAGAAAAGTACATTTTTATCAAAAGTACCTTTTTAAGAAAAGTACCTTTTTAAGAAAAGTAACTTTTTAACAAAAGTACCTTTTTAAGAAAAGTACCTTTTTAAAAAGTACGTCTTTAGTTTTTAAAAATTATTTTAAAAAGTACATATTAAAACGTACCTTCAAAAAGTACTTTATTAAAAAGTAGCATTTAAAAAGTACCATTTAAAAAGTACTTCAAAATGTACCTATTTAAGGAGAGGCATTTATAAAAAAAAATTTTAAATAGTAACTTTAAAAAGGTACTGTTTAAAAAGTACTTTTCAGAAAAAATCCTTTTAAAAAAGTATATTTTGAAAAGGTATTTTTTAAAAAAATTAATTATTGAAAAAAGTACTTTAAAAAAGTCCTTATTAAAAAAGTACTTTTAAATCCTGCTTTAAAAATTAAAAACTACCTTTTTCATAAAATAACTTTAAAAAAATAATTTTAACTTTTTAAAAAAAAATATATTTTTTTGTAATGCGCCCCTTTTTAAGAAGGTACCTTTAGCTAAAAAGTACCCTTTTCAAAGTTAACCCTTTTGCAAAAGCATTCCTTTTTTGAACTGACCTTTAAAAAAGTTTTTTTTTTTTAATAAAAGTATTCTTTTGAATAGTTAGAATTGTAAAAGTACCTTTTAATAAAAGTATTCTTTTGAAAAGTTACAATTGTAAAAGTACCCTTCAAAAAAGTTATCTTTTGTCCGTGGTTAAACAAGTTGGTGTCCGTGGTTAAAAATTTTTAAATTTATCTTCACACACATTATATTGTATAAATTTCATCTCTCTGTCTCTTACAGCTTGAGAGTTACGTTTAATTGCTACTTTATGTTGTATGGGGACACTTTGTAGTTTTTGACTTGTTGTTGTTGTTGTTGTTGTCATTTGCTGTTGTGTAAGGCATCTGGGAATACTACACTGGGCGAATTTCGGCTCTCTATCTCTTACGGTTCGAGAGTTATAGCTGTTACTCTACATTGTAAAGGGACACTTGGAAGTTTTACAGTTGTTGTAGTTTTTAGCATTTGTTGTTGTGGAGCATATGTGAATACATATGTATGTATATTATGCAAATTTCATGTCTCTCACTGTTCGAGAGTAACGGCTAATTGTTACTTTACGTTGTATAGGGACACCTGGTAGTTTTCGACTTGTTGTTGTTTTTAGCATTTGTTATTGTAGGCCATATGTGCACATATTGCTGTCTCTTAGATACAGTTTGGGAGTTACGGCTAATTTTTACTTTATGTTATTTAGGGACACCTGGTAGTTTTTGACATGTTGTGGTTTTTAGCATTTGTTGTTGTAGGGCATATGTAAGTACATACACTGTGCGAATTTCAGCTCTCTATCTTGTACGGCTCGAGAGTTATAGCTAATTGTAACTTTTCGTTGTATGGGGACACCTGGTTGTTTTCGATTTGTTGTTGTTTTTAGTATTTGTTGTTATAGCGGCAGGGTACAACATCATCCTGTGAAAAGTTCAGCTCTTACCGTTTCGGAGAATTGACGCTGTGACGGACGGACGGACGTAGTAGTCTCGGTAATAGGGTTCCGTTTCACTCTGATGAGTACGGAACCCTAAAAATTGCCCTTTCAAAAGGTACATTTCTCTTTCTTAATATTATTTTGTAATATTGGCTGTTTTTCAAGTACTCGTGTGTGTGTGTGTGTGTGTGTGTGTGTGTGTATGCACGAACATTTCTTATGAATTCAGCAAATAAAGTGGCATAAAAAAGCACTTTCTAATTTACAAATTTTTATCTGTTAAACAATTTGCACTTCCGCAGTGTTTTCTAATGAACAAAATTCTTTAAACACACACACCAATACATACCAAAACATGCCTGGTAATGTACATATGTATGTATGTATTATGTATGTATTTAGAAGTGTTCGAACTTTGGTTAACATTCTATTGGAAGAAAACACAAACTACAATAATAATTAAGCAAAGGTTTAATGAACTCGTTTTATAATTCACCGTGAAAATTAAATGTTCGTTTAAATAGTTTGCAAATATATACATATATGTATATATGTATATATATGTATATATTTTTTAGAAAGAACAGCCAAATGGTTTCTTAAACAATATTTTTGTTTGTGTTTTTTTTTTTTTTTTGTTGATGTAAATTAACTTTTTATTTTGTGGGTATTTAAATGTTTTTGCTTCAACGAATTAAAACTTAAAAGGGAACAAATTAAAATTCTATCTCAACTGCTTAAATGTGAATGAGTGGCAATTAAATTGCCACAATTTTGACGATTATGTATGTGGCTTGTTATGCTTTTGTGTGACTGCTCTAATTTCTTATCAAAACAAGAGATATTTCAGCAAATTAAAAGAAACACAAAAAGCATACGGAAAAAAAATTCAACTCAAATGGCTCACAAATTAGAGATACGTAAATATGTATGTATAGTTAGAATTTTAAAGTGTTTAAAAAGTATGTACATATAAACTACAAGTACTTAAATAAATAGTGGGTAATTAGTCAATTATGATCGTCGTCTTAGAAAAATGGCCTTGATTAAAAACTGCTTTTTGCCCAGCAAAGAAACTGAAAAATACTACCTTTAGCATCAGTTTTGCGTCCTCGAACATGTCACTTCGTTCGCACAGTTATATTGAAACCAATGGCAACATTAAACATATTGGACCTTAACTATAGTCAAACACTAAAGTCGGTTCTTTTTAGAAAGAACTTAAATTTTAAAAAGTGTTGCTAACTTTTTTCTAACTATAGACAAAATTAAAGTTGACTTTAAGCTTAAACAGCTTTAAATGGTTGCCACATTATTTATCGAAAATGCCAAGTAATTTATCATACAACCTCTTACAAATTTAAGTAAAATCCCATCTCTAATGAGGTGACTCTCAAAAATTATATATACATACATGTAAACACACACCTACATAAATGTAAGATTGTGTTAGTAAGTAAACAAAAAACATCAAAACGAATTGATTAAAAGTAAAATTTTAAAGAAAATTCTGATTAATAATAGTTGTTAAAAACTCTCTAATTTAGTTATTTAATTAAAAAAATTTACATTAAAAAGCTTTTACATATAAAAGTGACAAAGCTGTTGCTAAATAAGTTAAAGACAACTTCTGCTGGTTTTAAGTTTAGAGTAAACTTTTGCTCGTAAAGTCGGCTTTTTCTCGTTTATAGTAGACGAAAAGCTTACTTTTATTTAGCAGTGACTTAAAACGCTTTTTCGATGTCTATAGTTATGGGCCGTTGTTTTTGTTTTCAGTGAAATTTTACAAATCGAAAAATGAAAATTAAAACCGAAAGACAATATTTGAAAATATTTTACAAAATTCTTATTGGTTTGTACAAAAAATTTAAATTCATACTTCACAGATGTTTTGTGGCTTTCAGAAAAATGTACGTTTTCAAAAAGTTCCTTCTGAATAAAGAGCCCGTTATTTTGAAATAAAGTAGCTTCTAAAAAAGAGTTTTTTTTTACAAATAAAAAGTACTTTTTCCAAAAATACCCCCGGCTGAGAAGTTTTTAATAAAAGTACCAATTAAAAAAATATCTTTGTAAAAAGTAGCTTCTCAGAACAATACATTTTTAAAAGTCAATTTTGAAGAACTATTTGAAAAAAGTATATTATGCAAAAATATACTTTTTTTTTCAAAAATACCCTGTAAAAAAGTTCGAATTGAAAAAAATTGAAAAGTTCGTCTTGAATAAAGTATTTTTTGATAAAAGTATATTTTAGAAAAAGTGCTATTTGATAAAAGTATTTTTCGAAAAAAGTACTTTTCGATAAAAGTACTTTACGGAAAAAGTACTCTTTAAAAACGTACTTTTTGATAAAAGTACCTATGGAAAAAAGTACTCTTTGTAAAAAATACCTTCTAAAAAAATTTATTTTTAGACAAATTAACTTTTAGAAAAAATCAGCTTTTGAAAAAAGTATTTTTTTAAAGTACTTATCGCATTTTTCAAAAGCTTGGTTAGCTTTTGAAAAATGTTCCGTTTGAAAACCCATCTTGTGAAAAAGTGCGTTTTGAAAAACAACCCTTTAAAAAAGTTGCTTTTGAAGAGACTACCTTTCGAATAAACTACATTTTGAAGAAAGTACCTTTTAAAGAAAATTCCTTTGCAAAAAGTACCTTTTAGAAAGCGTAGCTGTTTAGAAAATATTACTGTTTGAAAAAAGTACGCTTTGATGAAAGTACCCTTTTGATTTTGAATGAAGTACCCTTTGAAGAATGTACCTTTTAAAAGAGGAAAAATGCACCTTTTAAAAAAAATTTCTTCTGAAAAAATATTTTTGTGAAAAATAAAAAAAAACCTTTTGAAAACAGTAATTTTCAATAAATTACTTTTCCAAAAACATACTTTTTAAGTCATTTTTGCGGACAGTACCTTTTGAAAAAAGTACCTTACGAAAAAAGGTAAATGATTCTCAGTGCTGCCGATGCAATTCGAATATAAAACCATTAACGAGATCGCGGGGAAAATTGTTTCTCTCAATTCGTTGATCTTTGTGATTTTTACGGTTATTGAAAGAAATTTAGAAAAATTTATTTTGGGAACAAATATTGTTTTAAAAATTTTAATACAAAATATATATTGTGTTATGCATATCTGAAAAATTACACTTGAACATTATTTGCTTCTAAAACTGTTCGCAAAGTACCTCCTTTATTGGCGATTTCTGCCAATTTCGATGCAATTGTTGCACAAATTACTTGGTGAAGTGGTTTTTGGTTCGATGAGAGGAGCTAAAAAATTTTAATATGATATCTGGAGGGTATAAAAACGGCAGGAACGGCCCAGTCGTTAAGAGCTTTTTTTTCTCAAATTTTTTTTTTTTTGTTCGTTTTAAGTCCTAAATAACATTTTTGTTGTTGTTAATCTTATAGCATATTTTGAAGGGCACTTATGTATGTAGTTAAAAAGACAATTTTGTTGTTCTTGCTGTTGTTGTATTTTGTAAATCACACATTTTGTTGTGTTTTATTTTTGGAATCTGGCAAATATTTTGTTGCTGCAGTCAGTGGCTTTTGCTGTTGGCTGGTGGTTGCTTTCAATTGAGAGTCTCGTTTTCTCTCTGTAAAATACCGCCTCACATAAATCGTGCAAACTTTTAGCATGTTGTGATCATGGCAAACATTGACCATCATTAAAAGAACTAAATTAAAACGACGTTACGTTAAAGTAACAGTCTGACTCGAAGACGGGTGTTTTTTGTCGTCGTTGTTAATTTTGTTTTTTTTTATATACATATTATGTATATAATTTCTACTGTATTATAAATATATATATATATATATTTTTTGTAACTTCCTTTTCGTATACACTGTGGCGTTTTTGTTGTTGCTTTTCTTGAGATTCATTTAATAAATTCTTACGATAATTTAATGTTAAGTTGCTTACTAAGTTTGAATTTTAAATTTTTATAACAACCATTACACATTCAATACCAAATAACACGATAACTTTTTTTTTACGAGTTTCTTACTTCTGGCTGAAAAATGCTATTTTCAGCAGTGAGAACAGGCATTCATTCACAAGTGATGGAAAATTACTAGAAGTTTTTAAAAATAGTTGTGCATTGAATATCTGTTAAAAAAAAGTGCAGTCTTTTTCAAATTTTATTGCTACTAAGAATTTTTGTTTTGGAGAAAAATTCGAATAAAAGAAGTTAAAATATTCAAAAATGAATGTACTTAATTATTTATTTGTTATAAGAGCCAAACGGAATGTATTATTTTAGGTCTAAAAATAGACCTCACTAATGTTTTCTGTCTTTCTTTTTCAGCCGTCTATATGCCGCCGACATTTTGTTGAGACTAGCCAACTTATCAGTGGACTCGGAAAATTCTTAAAATTCCGAAATTCCCTTGAACAAAATCAGAATCACAATGAGTTTCAAAGTATGTATACTGATGAGTTGATTAGCATCAACGAAACGTCGGCGGCATATATACGGCTGAAAAAGACAGAAAACCTTAATAAGGTCTAGTTTTAGACCTAAAATAATACACTTCATTTGTCTCTTATAACAAATAAATAATTAAGTACATTCATTTTTGAATATTTTAACTTCTTTTAAAAACTTCAAATGTTTTTTATAGTTTTTTTTTATAAATTTTTCTACTTATAATTTTTTTTCTGTTAAAACATCCTTTCAAATCTTTGTCTTGTGATTTTTTCTAAATTTTTTGTTTTTTTTTTTTACAAATTAAACGTATTCCCACAACTTCTCATTGCTTTGTATTGCGTTCTCTTAAGAAGAGTATATTCTTTTTAAACCATTCATTGTTATTCATTAAGAATGATCGTTGTATATTGATCATATGTACTATGAAGAAGATCGGTGTTTGAGAGACCAGTCTATTTTAAGTTCTCATTGTTTGCTTTGATTTTAATTTTAGAATGTTAACTCTTGTGCAAAAATTAAGATCATTAAACTTGTTGAAACTAATTGAAAATATGTCCATGGTGTTAAAGAGAAAAACTGCAAAAGAAATAAATTTTTAAGAAGTCAACTATTCAATTAAAAATCTACAAAGTTGCGCTTACTGCAGTAAAGCAATAATATTTAATTGTATTCCTGCTATAAGCTAAATATATTTTTATTCGATCACGAAGACTTAATAGGTTTTTTACACTGAACCACATCTAACATCTACCATTAATTTGCAAAGATGTTGGTCTCTTTCCATAAGAATTGTACAGGACTGAACGCTTAACATCTTTCAACATCCTGCTGTTCCTAAATTATTTTATTCCTAATTATTATTATTTTCTTTATATAAACTTGGCTATGTTGATGTCTTGACTCAAAAAATGACAGCCAAATGGCAGTTGTACCTGAAATATTTGTGTTTTTGTAAGTATGTGGTAACATACATACACATACAACTGTATGAATGAATGTGCATGCCTTTAAAAATAATAGATATTTATTGAAATTAAAAAAAAAATTAAATTAAGGGGTTTCACGATGGTAGCTGTTCAAATATGTTTTGTGCAAATCTGCAGTGTATTTCATGGTTAATCGTGAGCGCACCGCTTGTTGAAGCTTCTTCATTGAAGGTTTGACAATTCATTGCTTTAGTTGACAAATTCTTTATTTTATTTTTAAGAACACAATTGCTTGTTTTTTTGGTAAATTTTTTTTTTATGTACATATTTTAAAGTTATCAATAACGTTACTGCAATATGTAAATAATAAGGCACAAAATGTCACAGAGGGTGAAATCCATCGGCGTCAAGTTGGCATCCGCCGCCAACTTTATTATTGTGTTACAAAGCAGCTTATTTTGTTTTTGCAAAGACACCCATAAAAATTAAAATGCAGTCTATTGTTTTGTTATTGTTAAATTAAAGTTTATGCTTGCATTTGAAACATGAATATGTTTTTTTATTGTATTACAGTTTTTCGACAGCGCCGCTATTTTTTGTTTACACCGCAAAAAATTGTTTGTCGGCTTCGCCATGTATTCTGCTGGCGCCATGTATTGTTGCTTAAATTATTTAGTTTCAGCTGAGCATTTTTGCACACTTCTATTTGCTCAAGGTTTTTTTGTTTAGTGCAAATGAAGCAAAATGCAAATACATACATTTTGTTGTTGTGAAAAAAAAGCAGAGCATTTTTGCTCACACATGCTTCGTTGGCACAGTTTGCAATACCCATCGTGAAATGCCTTATTGTTTTAGTTAACTATTGAAATGTGTGATGGAATGGAATTCTTCAGATGAGGTTTTTTTTTTTTTAAATTAAACGCTGTTTTTTTTTTGTAGAGTAATCAATAATCAGTTGCAATTTCGATTGACGGTAGATGTAAAAAGCCTAGAATTCGGCCTCTCATCTTTCTCACTTGTTCAGTTCATCTGGCCACTCTAATGTAAAAGCTCACAACTTTACACTCGTTAAATTGATTATTCTCGTTCATTTGTTGTTGATAATTTTTGTACGTTTCGGGCTTATGTTGTAGTTGTTGCTACTTAATAATTGTTGTTGCAGTTGTTGCCACACTCTGCTGTTGCTCGTATTATTGTGATTCTTCTTTAGTTTGTACATATGTACATACAAGCAAGCATTGAAGAAATAATATGATTTTTACTTAATTTTTATTTGTCTGTCGCTGTAAATGTTTTTGTTGTTGTTACTGGTTTTAAAAGGTTTTCAAGTATTACTTTGTTATAAGAGATGGACACGTGAGCGGATAACTGCGTGAGATTAGTGAAAAGAAAGCTTGCAAGAATCGGACATTTTATTTTAATTGCGTAAAGTGCACTTAACGATGGATGATGTTGTGCTCTAGCTTCTATTTTTATTAGAACTTGAAAAAAAACTTTTTTTTTTTGCATCGCATTTTAATCGAAAAAACTTATTTTTTGGCTGAGATTTTTGATAAATTTATTAATTATTAATTAATTATACCATATGATTAGAAGGCAGTTCATCTAGAAATTTTATATAAAAAACACTCAATTATCCTAGTAATTTCTAAACAAAATTTTTCAGACAATCGGCTGGTTTGGGTATTAATGAGAACACTTATTTAAGCCTAAATTTCGTCAAACATTCTATGAAAATTAATATTAATTTTATATTTACAAACTGTGATTTACAATTGTTCTAATTATCATAAAATTTGTTTAAAGTTTAAAAGTAATGTTTATAAATTGGCTGTGCCTGGTGCAAACTTGTCTTCGTTACAATAGTCGCAAACACAAAAATCAATTAGAAATCAATTCCATGTTGGTGGGAGGATAAAAAATATATTCTAATCAACAGAAAAAACACAGTGATAAAGTTGATCAATAGGATTAAATATGCACAGTGAGTAATGAAGAGCTACTGTTTAAAAACAGTATACAATTAGTCATGACCTGGGCTCGAAACAAATTTGGGTGCTGATGAGCGTCGTGGTGGACATGCAACAGCCATGGTATGTTCCCTAGCCAGTAAGTCTTAAACTTTACTTTTCTTGTCTTATTGATTACTCCAATTTTATCACAAAAAATCTTTCACAATGTTGAGGTCATTTAAAGTTTAAAGTAGAGTTTCATACATAATGTCAACGTTCAAACTTTATAATAAAAAAGAAATATCATGAAAATAACATTTTATATGTGTTCTATTTACTAGCTTCACTAGTTTTTTTTTTCACTGCGAAATCACTTTTTAATTTCACGTTTTCTTATTCCTCAAGTTTGTTACTCTTACTGTCGCCATCGTGCCAGCATTGATAAGAACAAAGATCATGCACATACCAATGTTTTGATGACGATCAAATTCTTGGAACTGGCTTGCAGTTTTGTTTTTTCTTTTGCCTCCATGTTTATGGACATGGTGACCGACTGAATTAAATGATGGAATAAAGAAGCAACAATGAAACAACATTCTACATACAAATTTTTTTTTTTTTTAAATACAACTAAAAATGTCTTTCTGCTGCATTCGTTAAATTGAAAAAAATCATAAAAAATAGAGAAATTTCTTTAAAAAATCTGCGCCTTCTTAATACATATGTATCACACAAATTAAAGATTTC
The DNA here is from genome assembly GCA_963662145.1 of Sturmia bella. NCBI lineage: Eukaryota > Metazoa > Arthropoda > Insecta > Diptera > Tachinidae > Sturmia > Sturmia bella. Next base: position 66,657,866 of record OY759170.1, on the reverse strand, counting down.
AGCAATACTCGTAAAATGTTTAAAAAATTGGGTCATTTACTCGTTTTTCTCTTCTCTCTGACACAATTAATTGCTAGACCATTCATTTTCCTCCCCACTTCCAGTCGCAGCTTTTTTCTTCATGCACAATAGAATTTTTGTTACATTTCTGAATTAATTTGGCAACCATAATTCATATTTCCTTTTCTTAGTTACTTGTTGTTGTTTTTTCTTTAAATGAATGTAAAATCCTCTTGAAATATTTTGTTGATCTTCCCCCTTTTGAATTGCTGTTGAATTGTGGGATGCTGATGGTTGGTTGGTTGGTTGGTTGGCGGCGGCTGCTGCTGGTGGTGGTGGTGGCAGGCAGTGTTTCCCTCCTGGCTGGAGATTTTTTGCCTGCTGATTTTATTTTGTATTTACCATTTATTACTTTTTTGCGTATCGCGTATCGTTTTTAGGTTTGCAGTTTGTCTAAATATCGTTACCTTAATATAGAAAGGCCTGAGTGCCTTTCAGTATTTTAAGTGAAAATTGTTTTAGCAGGTTTCAATGCAAACTCCAAATGCCAAAAACCGGACTTGAGAAAAAAGCTACTTGCAGACTTTCTGTGTTATGCTAACGATATGCATATGAGTAGAATGTTTCAATCTTTATATTTCGTTATTATTGTTTATGGTTCCCATGTTAGTTTCTGCTATCCACCTCTTTCCACTTGCAGCAGACTCTTGGATCTGAGCTCGTTTATTTTTGGGGAAGCTTGTTGTTGTTTTCCACTGAATTTGTCGGCATTTAGGGATTTTTTGCTTTCAAGAATCTCTAAGTAAAACAATTTAAAATTTTCAATCTTCTCATCATCAAGCAGCCAATAAAGTTTGCATGTTTTTTTTTTTAATTTAATCGATTTGTTGCAGACCGATTAATCGGTTATTAATACAATTAACACGATTAGAATGATTTTTTTTTCACACATATGCATTAATTTTTCTTCCTAAGTTGAGTTGCTGCCCAACTCCATATACATACTTTTAAAAATGAACTTTTCTTAGAAGAGCCACTTTTTAGAAAGGTATTTTTTTTAAAGCCCTTCTTTAAAAGGTACTTTTCTTAAAAGGTATTTCTCTTGAAATGTACTTTTCTTAAAAGAGGACTATTTTAAAAGGTACTTTTCTTAAATGGTAATTATTTTAAAAGTTAATTATGTTCAAAGATACTTTTTCTGAGGGTACTTTTTCAAAAAGTACTTATTTAAAAAATGCTCTTTTAAAAGGTTCTTTGCTTAAAGAAAATACTTTTTTTTAAGTAAGTGTTATTGAAAGGTGCTTTTCTAAAAAGGTGCTGTTTTAAAAGGTGGTTTTTTTGAAAAACTATTTTTTTTAAAAAGCACCTTTCTTAAATATATCTCTTCTGAAAAGGTACTTTTTCCTAAAAGGTATAGTTTCTAAAAGGTAAGCGTATTCTGTAAAGGTTATTTTCTTTAAATGAGTTCTTCTTCAAACATAATTTTCTTAAAAAGTACTTTCTTATGAGGCACTCTTTTTTACAACGGTACTCTTTTAACAGACCTTTTAAAAGGTCCATTTAAATGGTTTTTTCCTCAGAATATGCTTTTTTTTTAAATGGAAAACTTCTTAAAAAATAGTTTTATTGGAAATAACGATTTTTAAAACTTCCTGTCCTTAAAATTTTACTTTTTCCCAATAGTACTTTACTTTGGTAGTTTTCTTAAAATGTGCTTTTTTTAAAAGGTACTTTTCTGAAAAGGTATTTATCGTGAAACCTATTTTTCTGAAAAGGTACTTCTTTAAAAGGTACTTTTTAAAAAAGTACTTTTTCAAAAGGTACTTTCTTAAAAGGTACTTTCTTAAAAGGTACTTCTTCTAAAGACACTTTTTTAAAAAGTACTTTATTAAGAGGTTCTTGGCTTAAAAAATACTATTTTCGAAAGGTGCTTTTCTCAAAAACTACTGTTCTTGAAAGGTACTTTTTAAACAGTATTTTTCTTAAAATGTACCTACCTTACAAAGTATTTTTCTTCACAAGTACCCTTCCGAAAAGGTACTTTTCTTAAAAAGTATATGTTTTAAAATGGTACTTTTTTTTTAAAGATATTTACTTTCTGCAAATGAGTACTTTCTTAGGAGGCACTTTTTTAAGCAGAATTCGTTTGCAAAGAACCTTTTCTTAGAAGGTACTTTGCTCATAATGTACTTTTCTTTTAAAGCTAAACTTCTTAAATGGTAGTTTTTTTGGAACTTACTTTTCTTTGAAGTTGCTTCTCTTAAAAATGTACCTTTTTCAAATGGTACTCTACTTAAAAGGTAGTTTTCTTAATAGGCGCTTTTCTTCTTAAAAATTACTTTTCTTAAAAGATAATTTTTTTAAAATGTGATTTTCTAAATTTTTCAATTTTCTTCTCTGTTTAAAAGATACTTTTTTTAAAAGTTACTTTTCTAAAGAAAAAAAAACTTCTTTAAAGGAGTATTTGTCTTAAAAGCCACTTTTCTTTAATGTATTTTTTTATGAGGTACGTTTCTCAAAAGCCACTGCTCTTAAAAGCTACTTTTTCCAAAAGTGCTGTTCTTAAAAAAGGTACTGTTCTTAAAAAAGTAACTTTCTTAAAATCTACTTTTTAAAAATCTACTTTTCTCAAAACGTGCTTTCTCGAAAGACAGTTTTCCCAAAAGATAAATTTCTTAAATAAGTTCTTTTCTCAAAAGGTAATTTTCTTTAAAAATAAATTTCTTCAAAAGTACATTTTTTGAATTGGTACTTTTTTTTATTGTAATGTGAATGAGCTTTCTTGTTTAAAGATTTTATGAGACTTTTCTTAAATTGATTTTGTCGTTAAACATTTTATATTGGATTTAAAAGTCTTCCCAAACATGATTTTCAAATATTCCTTTTTTAAAAACTTTTTTCTTAAAACTGGTAGGTTTCTTTTTAAAATTAAACTTTTTTCAAAAGTGTTTTCTCATCAAATCGAACTCTTTAAATATTTTTTTCTGAGAATAGTTTTCTTGTTTTCTTCGATCTCGTGTTCTGCAAGTAGTTGGTTATTTGTTCGACCTTGAGCCTGAAACTTGAAATACTTATTTTTAATAGATAAACTATATATTTGCTTATCCCGTCCAAAAACAAAAAAAAAACCCGCTAATATTTAAAGCATCATCTGTATTCGTGTAAACAGTTCGTCTTATCTTTTAAAACAGCACTGGAAAACGCCCGTTTATTTATTTATTTACTGCAGCCTGTGAAACTAAAGAATGTTTTTTATTTATAATTTTAATTTCCATCCAACTGGCGTTTAGATTTGCAATTGATTTTGCCAGAAAAATAATATCCACCAACTCAAAAATTTTTGCTGAAGATTCGTTTCTTAGATTCGTAAAAAAAAAGAAAAACAAAAAAAAACGCATGTTCCACTGTTTGTTTATTTAGACTCGTTTGACAAAGTGTCTGGATACATTTTGCCCCAGTAAAAGTATCTCGGCGATTAATTATTTTGTTAAACAGTGTTTTTTTGCAATCCCTACAAATTTTGTAAATTACATAACATCAATACACACACACACAACTTGTGTTGTGCGAATCTCACAGTGTAAACCAAAACCGCTTTGTCGTTGGCAGTTGTGTTGCAGTTGCTGTGGTGGCATCTGATTGTTGTTTACACTAAATGTGATTTTTGAGCAGATATGATTTATTCATTTATTTATTTATATTTCTTTTTTTTCGTATGAGAACCAAAATGCATTCGTTTAAGTGCTTCATGTTTTTTTTTCTACTGAATATAAACGGTTTTTTATTTTGTGTTGTTTTCTGTTGTATTTCTTAAAGTCCATTCAGATCCAGATTATGGTGGCGGATTCGTTGAATTTTCCTGTGGTCCCTCCGCCTGCAGTGGAGTTGTGTTTAGTGTCTGTGTGAGAGAGTTAGCCCACACATTATACGCTTGTGAGGTCCTTAAGCGAACAAACAACACACACACGTATGAGGAATATCCAACTTGGATTCATTTACACAATTGTGTATATGATTAACATTTTACGTTTCTCATGTTGCTGCTTTATATACTTACATATGTATGTATAGTGGTGTGTATACATATGTATGTTTGTGGGCACTTGAATTTCTTTCTTCAATGAAATTCCATTGGCCAGCAACATGATGTTGGCATCGATTGTGCTGGCTTTAATTGTGTGCCCGTACTTTCAAGAAAAATTCCATATTTTTATTACTTTTGTCTGGAGTGGAGTGAAATGGATATTCTATAACAATTTATTATAACAAATTGATGAAATTAACTATAAAATGTATTCTGAACAGAGTGCGTCATGCAAATGTGAATTGGAAATTTTGCTTTAATATTAAAATAGTTTAAAATCAGACAAATATTTCTAAAGAAGTAAATGTAAAAACAAAAGAAAAAATATTTCTTACAAAAAAAAAAAAAAGTAGAAAATTTAGTTTTTCAAAAAAAAAAAAAAAAAAATTAACTCTTCAAAGAAACTTGTCCCATTAGTCATCCTTTTAAATGAATAAAATCCTAATTTTTACTAGCGCCAACCCGGCTCTTAGAAAAAGTGTCTGTCCGAAAAAGTACTTCAGAGAAACACTTGCTTTCAGTGGGTTTTGAAAAAATATTGCCTTTTAAAAATAGTACCTTTAAAAAAATATCATTAAAATAAAGTACCTTTGGAAATGAAGTACTTGTAAATAAACTATCTTTTATTTATATAAATAGCTTTTAGAAAAAGCGCCTTTTCAAATAGAGTACTTTTAAAAAATCATTTTTTTTAAATTGACTAAAACGCAGATTCTTTTACCTGTGTAAAAAAGTAAATTTTTAAGCAATGAATTTAAAAAAAGTACCGCTATGAAAGTATAATGCCTTTAAAAAAAGTAAATTTCAAGAAAGTACCTTAAAAAAGTGCCTTGAAAAATGTACCTTCTAAAAAGTACTTTCCCAAAAAAGTATTTTCTGAAACGGCACATTTAAAAAAGGTACCTTTTAAAAAAATCTTTTTAAAAAAAAGTAATTTAAAAAAGTTACTTTTAGAAACTGTATCTTGTAAAAAAGTACTTTTCAAGAAAAAGTATTTTGTAAAAAATTGCCTTTTAAGAAAAAGTACCTCCTAAAAAATATTTATATAGTACCTTTTAAGAAAAAGTACTTTTTGAAAAAAAAATATTAAAAAAAAGTACCTTATAAGAAAAAGTTACTTTTAAAAACAGTGCATTCTAGGAAAAAGTATTTTAAAAAAAGTACTTTTGAAGAAAGAGTACCTTTTAAGAAAAAGTACCGTTTAAGAAAAATACCTTACAAAAAGTATCCTTTAAGAAAAAGTACATTTTTTGAAAAAGTATCTGTTGAGAAAAATACCTTATAAAAAGCACCTTCCCAAAAAAGTATTTTTTTGCAACAGTACATTTAAAAAAACGTACCCTTTATGAAAAAGTACCTTTTGGAAAAAGTACCTTTTGAGAAAAATACCTTATAAAAAGTTCCTTCCCAGAAAAGTAACAGTACATTTAAAAAAAGTACCTTTCAAAAAAGCACCTTTTAAAAAATCTGTTTAATAAAAAAGTAAGTTTAAAAAAAGTTTCGTGTAAAAAATTGTATCTGGTAAAAAGTATCTTTCAAGAAAAATGTATTTTCAAAAAAAAAATTCTTTTAAAGAAAAAGTACTTCAAAAAATATTTTCTTAAGAAGTATCTTTTGAGAAAAATTACCTTCTAACAAAAGCTTAAGAAAAAGTACTTTTTGAAAATAGTACCTTTAAAAAAAGTAGCTTTTGAGAAAGAGTACCATTTAAAAAAAGTACTTTTAAAAAAAGTTAATTTTAAGAAAAGTACTTTTTATGAAAAATTATCTTTTAAAAAAAGTACAAAAAAAAACACCTTTTAAAAAATTACTTAAAAAAAGTTTATAAAAAGAACTTTAATTCTTTAAAAAATATCTTAAAATGGTGCTACATTTTAGGTATAAAAATATACCTCTTTTTCAACCGTCTATATGCCGTCGACATTTCGTTGATGCTAATAAGAATTAAAATAACAATACATTTATTTCAATTGTCTCTCATAGGAAATAAATAATTAAGCTCAGTTTTAAGAAAGTACCTTAAAAAAATTACCGTTTCAGAAAAGTACTTTTCAAAAATGCACCATTTTGAAGAAGAGTCCTAAAAAAGGTATTTTTAAAAAATATCTTAAAAGAGCATCTTATAACCATGAGACTTAGAAAAAGTACGCTTTAAAAAGACTAACTTTTAAAGATAAAAAACTGCATTTTAAGAAAATTTTTTTAAAGTACTTTTTAAATAATTATTAATTATTATTTAGAAGTATTATAGATTTAAGGTCTGATTCACTATTGTAAACGATCTGTTAAAAATGCCAAATGCACTCAAAAAGTACAATTGATAGTGAGGACTAAAAGTGTACATATGTGTGTGACAGAGTTTTTGACAAGTCTATGCGATTTCGAAGATTTTCAAAAACTATAGTGTTCAATGCCATTAGAGTTGCCCTTTCGAAGTTGTTGGCAAAAGTAAATAGTGTGGACGTTATGATGCGACTTTTTTTATGTGGGACAGAATTCTATCCGATTTATTTAGCAGGCTGCAGTGAATGAATTGTACGGTTTTGAGTGTCTGTGTGGGTATCTTTTTAGAACAAGTTCAAGGAATTATTTTCAGTAGTAGTAAAGAATTTTTTGCAGGTGTTTGCTTCGAAAAAAGTACACGTTAAAAAATATAGCGTTAAAAAATAAGATCTGACTGTGGCATCTGGCCGAGGTGTTTCTATTCTTAACAAATTGTCGGAAACAAGTTTATTACATGCTAGAAATCTCGTCAGAAATATTCCGGTATTGTGATTTTGCTTTCTATTAAACGTCATATATTTTCGTTTTTTTTATTTTTTAAATGCAGTCTTCATCTGTGTTTTAGCTCTCGCATATCAATAACTATTTGATCTTGAATTAAATCAGATTTTCATACTATTTTCACATACCGATTATGCACACATCATTTAGAAAAAGAATTTAAACATAAAATTATGATGAATATGCATTTCTAAACTCACCGCCACCGTCTCAACTGAAATACCCAGCACAAACTCCCTTCCAGACAACCCTTCATTGAAAGAAAACAAAAAAATAAAATAAACAAAAGTTAACGTGACTATTCACAGATCACATGCAATGTCTGATGATGGAATAGATGATGATTGTGGTTCCTTGGTTTGGTTTATAGCTTCTGAAAATAATTGCACTGGTACGGTACGGTGGTACAACAACGTACCATTTAACTACTTAAAGGCTGTATGGTGGCGGCTTTGGTGCTAGTGCTAGTGGTGGCGGTGGCTGGTGGCAGCTGAAATTTGTGTTTTGTTGTGTCCGCATGCATTAAGATTTACACATTTGTTCTTTAAATATATTTTCAAGATTTTCGCTACTTTTTTTAATTTTAATTTTTTCATTTATCTTCCTTAGCTCAAGCCACACATCTCATCATAAACGCGGTTGAGTTTTATTGTGGAGTTATGCTTGAATTTGCAATATATTGCTTTTTATGTTTGAGAAGGGAAAACAACACTTCTTTTAATAAACTCAACTTTGGTTTTGAAAATTACGAATATTTTCCACATCCTGTGCCTTTCTGCACTTGCTTTTTTTAAGTTTTGTTATAGAGACAAAGGAACAAACAAAAAAAAAAAAAAAAAAAAAAACTGAAAAAATTGTTCGCTAACTCCAAAAACGAAAAATTGCAAAAAAAAAAACATATGTATGTTAATTTACGCCGCAAATCATACCCAGTTTTGAATACTTAATATTCTTCTGCTTCATTATTAATGAAAATATTTTGCTGTCCTCTCTCTTAAAAAGTCATATGACAATTGTCATATGGTTGCACTATGGGAAAGTGGGGTGAGCTGTTGAGGAAGATAAAAAAAGAGTGACTGAATTAATATGTTCGATGAGTTTTTCTTATAAAAATGTACCTTTTTAATAAGTACCTTTTTGAAAAAGTACCTTTTTTAAAAAGTACCTTTTTTAAAAAGTACCTTTTTTAAAAAGTGCCTTTTTAAATACGTGCTTTCTTGAAAAAGTACCGTTTGGAAAAACACCTTTTGGAAAAGTCCCTTTTTAAAAAAGGTACCTTTAAAAAATACCTTTCCAAAAAAGTACGTTTTTGAAAATTTACCATTTAAAAAAAATACAATTTTAATGAAGCGGCTTGAAAAAGTAACGTTTAAAAAATGCTTATTTGAAAAGTAACCTTTTGAAAATATAGTTTTTAGAAAAGCAAATCTTTTAAAAGTAATTTTAACAAAGAACCTTTTTATAACAAGTTTTCTTAATGTTTTTAGTTTGTTTTTACAGAAGTACTTTTTAAAAAAGTACTTTTTTGAAAGGATAACTTTTAAAAGGTACATTTTTAAGATCGTATGTATTTGTTCAAACTACTACTTTTTTCAACAAGTACTTTTTTTAAAAGTACTTTTTTCAATACCTATTAAGAATACTTTTGTATAAATGTGCCTGTTTAAAGAAGTATCTTTTTAAAACTATTTTCTTAAGAAATTGCTCTTGTAGGAAGGTGCCTTTCGAAAAAGCTATTTTTTTAAAGTAATTTTTTCAAAAGTACCTAATTGGAAATTTTATCAAGTCTGATAAAATTATTAGCAATTGTAAAACTTGTTTTCTTTGGAAATTTTTCCATAATCGAAGTTTTGCAGCCAAGTCTGATTTTTTTTCTAATTTCGGGGCCCATAGTGCCACTGGGATGTTGTTAAATGCAAATCAAAAAAAAAAAATTACCATTCATACATTTTTTTTACAATTTAGGCATGAATTGCCAAATGACGACGACAATAACGATGATGATGACGACTGACAGAAACTGGCCGCCACACAGAGTCTGTGTGTTCGCATGAAAAAGAAAGAGCAAAAAAAAAAAAATTTAGAAGACTTATACGAGTACTTGGCGAAAATATTCTTGAGCTGTTGATTAAACTTGCCTGGTTGGCACACATGTGAAATGCTGATGATCATCATGCTCGTGATGGTGATCATGCATTAAAGTGACTGGTGGTGGCCAAGGCGACGGTGGTAAATTGCAAGAAAGAATGAAGCTAACAAAAAAAAAAAAAAAATAAAAGAACGAAACAGAAAACGCTGAATTAAAAAACAAATAAACAAACATGAGGAATAATTTTTAAACATTTAACGAACTTGTGTAAACTTTTAAGTTATAGAAACAAAACACACACACACACACACACACACACACTAAAAGACAACATTGCAGCGAGCTTGTTATGCGAAATAAATTTAGACTTGTTGAGAACAGCACAAACATAAAAGATGCCCTTCGGACTTAATACAATATTACATGTACAACATAACTTGCAACAACAACACACACACGCACACACTCAGAAAGAAGCTTGATGCATGCAGTAAAATCTACTACTTAAATGCAACTTACATCATGACAACAATCATGCAATCATGATGATGATGATGATGGCTGCCTGCCTGCCTGCCGAATGAATGCTTGGGAATGATGATAATCGTCATCGGTGGTGATGGTGGTGGTGGTGCCAGTGGTTGTGGTTTTTGACTCTGACATTCATTCATAAATTCATGTATGAAATGCAGCAAAGCAACAGAAAAAATTAACTAATAGAAACGGAATAAAACGACAACGAAAGCAAAAAACACTTACACATGTACATGTACTATGTGTGTATGTTTATGTGTTGTCGCTTAAAACCGTTTAAGAATTCTAAACACGTCACTTGTGCATAATGTCTGTCCGTCCTGTTGCCTGTCTGTCCATCTTTTATTTGAACGTCACTTTGGTTTCATTGCCACTATTACTCTGCCTTGAACTGAACATGCAAAAATGTCTGTCGTTAAATTTTCATTTTTATTGTTTTAGTCGTTGTTGCTGCTGCCTGCTGCTGCTAATTCTTTGTCAGACTAGTCTGGTTTGCATGCAGAGCCTGTGACACTAGTTCATATGATAAGACAAAACCCCATACATTCAAATAAACTCATGTGTCTTGGAAGGAGGATATTTTATGGGAAAATATTTTTCAAGTGTTTTGTTGAATTGTTTCGAGTGTTAAAAAAGAAGGAAAAAACAGCCAAACTGGCAGCACACACACACACACACACATCCATATTAATTTTAAAGTTATGATCAATAATCAAAAGGATCTAAAATATAGTAATTTTTTGGGCGGTATTTTTCAATATTGTGAAAATAATGATACAACAACTTAATATTACAAATAAAACATGTAGGAAAAGAGAGGAAAAAGAGAAGCTAATAACCCAGTATTTCTTGTCATTAAGTCTTTAGCTGACTAAATTGTAGACTCCTTTTTAATCAATATTTTTATGGCTCTTAGTATAACGACAAAGATAGTAAACAGCACAAACGTCTCATGGACTATTTATCATATGGAAATAAGACGGCATTTCAGCAGAAATTCTTTGAACATCTAAAAAGTGTTGAAAAAAACGAACACAACAACGATAATAAAGACTTTTTTTTATTTCTGTGACAAAATGCCAGAGTTATTAAATGGTAGTTAAATAAAAACCATTTATTTATTACCATAATTATAATAGATTTCAGGTGAGAATAATGATAGAAGGGTAAGAAGTTATTTTGGTTGTCGAAAGCTTCAGTAAAAGTAAAAAATTAAAAAAAAAAAATTAAATAATTATGGGTGCCTCTGTTTGTGCTGAACGCTTAGACTTGGAAACATTGCTCGAGACATACAACTGGCGATTTAAAGGCAAAATAAAATGCTTGAAAACCCCTTTTAATACATTATCCATTTTGCAGTGGCTTTTCCGAATTCCCGCTTCATGTGTAATTGCCCATGTCTGTTGTTTACAGACGATTTACAAGTTTTGCTTTCACAGTACGCAATTAGTGATAACTTGGGTTCGAAGCAATTTGAGTGCTGATGATCGTCATGGTGGATGTGAAACAGCCCTGATATATTCCCCAGCCAATAAGTCCCCAATTTTAATTATCGTGCCTGCTTAAAAAATGGGTGTATCACTACATTTTTACCTCAAAGAAAACAAAAAGTTGTTTTTTCTCAATTCCGAGTTAATAAAATTAAACTAAAATTCCAATAAAGTAATAAATAATTGTAAATCATAAAGTTCGTCTATAAAGTTAAATTAATGTCTGTTTTTGTGGATATTTTTCTCTCTTGGAAACACGCAGAAATAAATTAATTTGAATGTATTTTTGCTGCACTATAAATGGCATGTTCTTGCCACTACAAACAAATGACTGGGAAAACATCTGATATCAGATGTTTTTGCAGATGCAAAGAGAACAGGCTTTAATCGAAAACTTTTACAGTTCAGAAGCTTCTGCAAATGTACAGAATTAATTTTTTGTATCTTTACGTGGCTTATATGAATTTTCTGCAATTTGACAAGCACACTGTCAAATACATGACGTGTAAAAGGGGCTTAAGTCGACTTTGGTTACTTAGCGCAAGATCATAAATATTTTTATATAACGAATCAGAGTTCGACAATGTCTGTTCGATCCTCATGGAAAGCACACACACGTGCTCTTGTTACTCTGTTTTCAATGTTTGAACCCGAAAAACGAAAAAACCTAAAAACAACGAGTATAAATTTGCTCGGTCAAACATATGATTATAACTCTAAACCTGTGTGCTGGGGTTGCAGTCAATATAATACCTGTAACCTTATATATTACCTGTAACCTTATATATTATCAGCCTCAGCTGTGGCTCCTCTAAATGTCATTTGTCACTGAGAAGAATAATGTGCTTAAAAAAGAAGTTTTATTTAAGAATTTTTTTCTTATTTATTTAATAACAAAGCAAGCAAGCGCCGCTGATAAAGATAAAAGTGATATAAATTGCAGCAAATTTTTTTGCAACTGACAAGAGAAACATTGTTTTCGTAACATGCTTTAATTTTTTTTTTCTTTATTCCACAACCACTACATTTTAGTATGAAAATATAATAAACAAATATAAAATACTTCTAAGAACACACATATCTATGTTTGCACATTTGTTAAGGCAATGAGTAATAAAACAATAATTAAATAACAAAGTGTTATAAATTAAACATTCCACTGTGACTGTAGCGATATTGGTATAGCAAAATACTAAAAGCTTTTGGTAGTAATAATGTTACTGTGGCATGTAGAAAAGTTAAATACATGCTGAAAGCATAAGCAATAATATTAATTATAAAATTCGTATACCAAAATTATTAAATCCTTTCTTAAATCAAATGTTTAAAACTACACCTTTAAGTTTTTGCAGTCCTGGGCAAATTTCAAAAAATTTTTTGAGAAGATTACGTATAAAAATAAGTATAATTCTTGTAATCTCTTAAGGAAAGTACTTTCTAAAAAGAGGTTTTGTTTTAAAAAAAAAAAAAAAAAAAAAAAAAAAATTCTTCAAGAAAAAAAACTTTAAAAAACTACTTTTTAAAAAACGTATCTGATAAAAAGTGACTTTTCAAAAATTCGTTTCTAAACTTACGTTTTCTAAAAGTATCTAAGAAAAAAACGAATTTTTAAAAAATCACCCCTGAAAAGGCGAGTTATTTTTAAAAAAAGTGGCTTTTTTAAAAAAGTATCTTTGAAAAAAGTACTGTTAACGAAGGTGCCTTTTAAACAAGTGCTTCCGAAAAAGAACCTCTTAAGAAATAATTTTCAACAAAAAGTACGTTTTGCGAAAGTACCTATTAAAAAAGTACCTGTAGCTTTTAAAAATTAGCATCTAGAAAACATATCCTACAAGAAGTACCTCCAAAAGAAGTTTAGTAGCTTTTTACAAATAGTACCTGTTAAATAAGTAGTTTTGAAAAAAAAACTACATATTAAAAAATATTTTTAAAAATCTATTTTTTCGGAGGTTCTTTCATAAAGCAATCTTCATTTTTTAAAAAAATTATCTGCGTCTTAAATCAGGTACATTTCAAGAAATACCTTTTTAGAAAAAATACCGTCTGAAAAAAATTCCCTCCACTCCCAAAAAAAAAAAGCTTCGCAAACGAAAGAAGCTTTAAAAAAAATAGGGCTCTCTAAAAACACCTGCAATTGTGGGGAATTGCTTTAATTACCTTTCAATTTAGAGTTGGTTTAAAGCATTTCACTTTTCTCTGCTTCTTAATCAAATTTTCAAAACTTATTTTCTCTCGTTTGGTGTCAGTGCTTCCTTCCTCTGTCCCCTTTAACTTCTATTTTAACTATGAAATTTGCTTAAATTGCATAATTAAAACATCGACAAATAAGTACCATTTTATTGCACTGCAATTTGTGGCACCTGATTTGATAAAATTGTAGCGTGTCAGACGAGTAATCGTACAAAAAAAAAAAAAAAAAAGAAAAACAAAAATAGCAAATAAAAGAATATTTGTGCATGAATGTTCATTCACAGCATTGTTTTTTTTTTCTATGCTAACCTTGAGTAGTTATGAACACTTGAAAATAACAATAAATTGTAATTATGAGGCGTCGTTAAATATTGGTTATTATTTTTCATATTTGTTTTTATCGTTTTGTTGCAAGTGTTAGTGCATGCTTTAGTAATGACACCAAATGTAAGTAGAACAAATGCAGAAGCTTAAAGAAAATGTTTTAAGAGTTCATAATTTTTGAAAAAAAAAGTGGAACACGGCCTTGGCTTTTCGTAATCATAAGTTTTCTAATTATCGGTGGGTGCTCTTTCTTACTATCAAATGAAATAGAATTTTTTTTGGGATGAATTTAAGAGCAAAAAAAAAATAATAATAAAATACTTTCTTCTTCCTGAACATTAAATTTAAGGAATAATAAAAAATGTTGCAAACATTTGCCGAACATGTCTCTTGGTTATCAGACATTTGTCATGATTCGTTTGTTTTAGCAAAATGGGGCAGAATGTAATGATGTGATGACCTTTCCATATGGTGCCTCTTAGGCTTATATTTTGTAGCTTTCTAGTACTTTTTTATTGTATGCTTTTCTTTCGAGTGTGAACAGTAAAAAGGGCAGCCTGATAACCTGATAAGCAAACTACATTTAAAAGTAGCCCAAATTCGTTATTTGATTTCGTTAATGCCAAATGAAGATCTCGAGACTTCTTGCCTGTTACGACATGTCATGATTATGCTGATACCGATGATAATTCTAAATTTGACCATTTTTTCACAGACTATTTTGCTACGATGTATGTATGCCATTACTAATTTCAATGTATGCCAATAAATCCTCCATCGAAGAATAAAGGCAACTTTCAATCACGGACCTGATGGAATACCAAATTGTTGCTTGAGATATTGCACTGATAGTCTGTCTATCCAAACCCTTACACATACACTCAGAAAACTTTGTCAGTAAAATTAACTGAAAACACTCTTTAAAATAAATTTAAAAATTCATTTAAAAACCGTCCTACTTAATTTTCATTTAAATTTACTTATTACTTCATTTGAATTTAAATATAATAAAAATATTTAAATATAATAAAAATATCTACGGAACCCAAGCGGTAAAAATAATGGTTTTTTCCTTTATTCCAACTGTCAAATAATTCATACATAATCAACTTGTGGTGGTAATTTTATTAGTGGTCATTTCTTAGGTGCTCATTTTATTTAATTATAGTTTTCTATTTGTATTATCTCCGTTTTCAATTCGTTAATTAAATTTTTTGCACTGCAAAGTCTATGCCGAGATTCGAACATGCAGCATCTCGACTTGAAAGCAGCTGCCATAGCCACTCAGCCATCGCAACAATCAGAAGCAAAAATAATCAATTTAAGTAAAGAGTATGTACATATGTAGCAACCAAATACCTATTAACAGCTTGGTTCCTTCATGTACGTGTAACATAAGTTACTACTGTCATTATTAACTGTCAGCAAAAATCCGTATTTATCTGCTGTTAGTTTTCTAAATAACTGTACAAATTAGTTAAAATTAAAATTTCATTATTTTTTAAACGTTTTGTCATTTAAAAATAACTGCACTGATTACTTCTGGAATAAACTGCAGTCAGTTACGGCAAAAATATTCTCAGTGTACTGTTCAATGCATCTATTAAATAGTGACAGGTTTCAAGTCTATGGAAAATGTCCTATATTATTGCTTTTTTCACATCTGGCTGCCAGTCACAAGTACAAAACTGTATACAGAGTTTCTCGGTAATTCACTGCTGTGGAGCTTTCTAATCATTTCGAAATATAAATAGAAGGCGCTACAGGTTTCGTGAAGAATTGTATCGAACTCGTTCTTTTGTTTTCGTTTTTGCCACGAACCAACGATCGAACCCATGTTATTTAAATGGGCGCGATTGTGTGTTCGTGGCAATAATGAATTGTATCGAACTCGTTCTTTTGTTTTCGTTTTTGCCACGAACCAACGATCGAACCCATGTTATTTAAATGGGCGCGATTGTGTGTTCGTGGCAATAATGAACAAAAGAACAAGTTCAACACAAGTCCAGTTTCGAGCAGTTTCAAATACGGCTGATAGTGTGAACTAGGCTTGTGTCGAACTCGTTCGTTTTTGTCACGAACCAACGATCGAAACCATTTAAACAACATGGGCTCGATCGTGGTTTTGTGGCAAAAACCAAAACAAAAGAACGAGTTCGATACAAGTCTAGTGTGAACTTTACCCCAAACAGCAACCGTTTGGCAGAATCCTTTCAAAAATTACACTGTTTCCTTATTAACATTAAGTTTTTAAGGCAGTTTTTCTCGCTGAATTTATTCTGACGACATACACAATTGCATCAACACAAGTTTAAAACAATTTGCAAATTTCCATAAATCCAGAGTTTTATTTATGCGTTTTTTTTCTCTTTAAGCGCAAACGTATGTATATACTTCAACTTTTGCTATTTGAAATGTATGTGTGATGCATAAAACTTAATTTATTTTGATTTTCCTTCAAGCTAATTCTTTTGTCATATAGTTTTTCTTATCTCCTGTTTAATTCGCTAGAAAACGGAAATGAACATCACTTTAATTCATTGATCTCTTTTAACCATCAGTGTTTTGTTTACAAATGCGTATGTATTAAAGCTTGTTGTGATCGTCATAAATGTGCCTGGCGCATAATAATTTTGTTTATTTGTTTAAACAAAATTTCGCACAAAAAAGACACACAAATATTTAGCATTTTAAACACATGTCTTAAGATTGTCATAAATTCAAATGCCCATAACCACGATCCCCACGATCATAATGATCATAATAATTGTCATTATCATCGTAGGCATGATGAAGGCGATCATCGTGATTACTATCAAGCATATCCTTCGTCTGCTACTCCTTTCAGCAGCATTGTTATCATGCCATAAACATTAAAATTGTTAACGCAACCAACCAACAACACTGGGCAAATAGTGGAAAGCATTTAAGTATTAAAGAAAAAAAAATAATCTTGCAGCTTTTGTACAAGAGCTTAAGAATGGAAGTTTTTCAAGTTTCTTTGAAATTCTTTTGTGACTTTTTTCTCTCTCGTTTTTTATTCTTTCTTGCAAGTAGTCTTTTGTGGGGTTTTTTATATTTTTCCAAAACGTTTCTTCTATAAAAAAGCCATAAATATAACGACTTTGTATATTTATTTATTTACACGTTTAATGGAGTTAAACAATTTGAAGTAATAATAAAAATTATATTACTGCTTTAAATAGAGAAAACAAAAAATGTAACTGTAGTGTGACGAGTTCTTTTTGCATTAAATTATGAATATGTTTATGGCAGTAATTAATAGGATGGATGGGCATGCAGGGGCTTCGTCTTTTAATATACTAATTATCAAATTGGTTTCTTGTGGAAAAATACGTTTAGCATTTTGCATTAGGTTGATTTCTAGCAACTAAATTTTCTTTAGTTAATTTCTAAACAAATCAGTCTATTATTATTTTACGCTCACTAAATAGTCAGTAGTAGATTTAACTTAGAATTGAGAAAAATGTTCATTTCTGGGAACTGTTTTAAAGAAGACACGATTGTATCATGGATCACTCTTTGCAATTCAACCACTCTATTCTATGGCATATAAATTGCAAAAAAAAAAACAAGTAAGAGTGCTATATTCGGCTGGGCCGAATCTTAAATACCCTTCACAATGATATATGTACCATTCTGATTGATTTTTTTTTTATTAAATAAATTTGAAAAACCACGATTTTAATAATAAAAAGAATTACAATTTTATTTGTACTCGTGTACTGTATGTGTTAACAGTTTGAATAATAATTTTCAAGTCTCATAAAAAAAAAATATTTTTCATGAAATGTTTCAAAGGATATCTAGTTTTAAATATACATAACAAGTACAAAATATGGGAAAAATATTACAATAAGCGATTTTTGGTGCCAAAAGTTGTTTTATTTGGCTTATAGAGCCGATTTCTTGAAAAATCGGGAGACGCAATATCTCGGGTATATATGGACCGATTTCAAAAATTTTCGAATTTCGCTTTTCAACACCCTATATATGTATGTACATATACCATTCTGATGGATTTTTGGTACCAAAAGTTGTTTTATTTGGCTTTTAGAGCCGACTTTTTGAGAAATCGGTAGGAGCTTTATCTGGGGTGCATATGGGCCGATGTCCAAAAATGTTCCTAATTTGGCCTCTTACCAGCTTATGTATTCTGACAAATTTTTAGTGCAAAAAATTGTTTCATTTGGCTTCCAGGACCGCTTTCTTGAGTTATCGGGAGGCGCTATATCTCGCATGTATATGGGCCGATGTCAAAAAAATTTCCAGTTTTGCTTCTAAATAGCCTATATGTAGCATTCTGATGGATTTTTGGTGCCAAAAGTTGTTTTATTTGGCTTATAGAGCCGATTTCTTGAAAAATCGAGAGGCACTATATCTCAGGTATATATGGGCCGATTTGAAAAATTCTTCGATTTTTTGGGATCTACTGAGCATTAAAAATGATATGGCTAACTTTTTAGGAAAAAAATTTTTTTTTCAAAAATCTGACAAAAAAAAATGGCCAAAAATACCCCTCAAAACCCGGTTTTTTGGATATATCTCGGCTATCCGTAGACCGAGTTTACTGAATTTCAATAGCAGACCCACTATCGGGATTTAATCACACCGTTTTCTCAGAAACGATATTTCAACGACTACACACGGACAGACGGACATCGCTTAATCGTAATCTCTATTGATTCTGATCCAGAATATATGTATATACTTTATGCCGTCTTAGATGGTTATTTCAATGCGTTACACACGGCATCACAAACTTATATGTATATACCGTTACACAGTTTTTGTGAAGGGTATACAAATTCAGTAATCAAAAACAGAATTGGAAATTGTGTTGTTTCGTTTTTCTGTAATTCTCTTTGCCTTGTGAAAGGCCATAGAATCTATAATATAGAGAATAGTGTTGTATTTGAGAATATATTACAAAAGATTTCAAGTCTACGAACGAGTTGTTTGGCACCCATGAAATATTGACATATAGTCCTTTAGCAAGTGTACAAAAATGGGGTTTGGTTGTACATTTTTGCTTTAGAAATATATTTAGCTAAAAAATTTTTTTTTTTTTGCTATAAACTTAATTTATAATTTTCTGTTTTCTGTTTTTTTTTGACTTCATATATTTTCTTCTTCAATCGTTTAATTTTAATTTCAAACTTTGTCACAATTTCAGCGAAGTATCACTTCATAAGTGTCCCTTTCTGCGCTGTAATAAAATAAATTAAAAAAAAAAGAAAACCCAACCCTCATAATGCTTGCAAATTTGCACACAATGAAAAAAGAAATACTTTCAGTCCCTGGCTGCAATGGAATTAGGTCTTTTGTTGCATTTAAAATACGTTTATTTTTTCAAAACTTATTTTCATAAATTTGAAAAATAATTGGGTTAAAATACAACATTTTTGAACCCATTAATAAAAATAGAAAAAAAAAACAACTGTTTAGTTCAACAATTCCATTCCTGCATGTGCAAAACGAAATGCGTTTGTTTTGTTATTTTTTAGTACATATTAATAAATAATTTCAATAAGGCGTAACGTGATGTGTATGTATTTTCCATGTGTTATGCAATTTAATGGAGTTGTTAATGCAAAAACTCAATTTTCAAATTAAAGTGAGAATTTGATGTCGTTCGTTCGACATCATCCATCACATGCCTGATGAGGTTGTGCCAGTTTCTTAAGGGGGTGGAGAGGCAAAACTAAAGCCAGCATTGGAAATGGAACTCATTTTTACTCGTCATACATATACACATATGGAAGTGTTTCTAATTATAAATCATGCAGCGCGATAATCGTAACAAGTAATTGGAATGGAATAAAAATATTTTTATTTATTTTTTTTGATATAATACCCTCATTTGAGAGTTGTTAAAATATGAAACTTTGCTGACATTTGTGCATATGTGTGGGTGTTAATTTAAACATTTTTATTGTGTTTTTTTTTTGCACAAAAATAAATCATACATAAATATACAATAATTTGCCAGTTGCTGATATTATCAAACTCAGAAAGTATAACATTTTATATTGGATACTTTTTTTCAACGACGATTTTTTTTAAAGCAATTAAAAAACTTTGCTCTGAAAAAGCTATCCGAAGGAAAGCGAAATATTGGCAAATAAAACAAATAAATAAAATGAACCTAATGCTCGCAAAAAATAAAATAATATTAAATTAAATTAAAAACTTTGTTTGTTGCAGAATTAGAAAAAGTTGAGCCTGCCGCTCAAACGATTTTCATTTTACTTTTAAGGCTTTTTATCAAAATAAACTTTTAAGATGTTTTTTTTTTCACAATTAAAATGCCCTAGATTTAGCATTATTATAAACAAAGTTTGAATATTTTCAAGTTATTACATGACTTGTGAACAAAACTCAAAATTCGGACAGCTGCTCAGGCAATTAAATGCTCAAAATGTCATTTTCTTGATACCAACTTCGTTTTGTGGTATAATGGCAAAAGTTAGACCCTACAATTATGTCACAAAAAACTCTAACTCAATTCTGAGCAAGTCCTATAAAACAACCAACAATTGCAAATCATAAAGTTCGACTATAGAATTAAATTAATGAACGATTACAAGATCTTGCCAAACTTTCGGCAATATCAAATAATTGTTCGCTGAAAATTTTGTATTTACTCTTGAGTAAACATAACCTTAAATAATACTTTAATCTATTTTTTTTAGCAAAAAAACTGCATTTTGCTGTAGTTTGTCATTTATGATGGTATATTTACTTTTAAATGTTCATATGCATGTAATTGACGCAAAATAGAGGCGAACAAGAAAGTAGTGGTCACATTTTTTTTGTGTGTCAAAGTTTTGTATATGAGCAAATGTCAAAAATGACAAATGATCACATTAAGACTTAATACCATTTTATTAGTTTAGCTGAAGGTCTTTTGTCTTATATTTTAATACCATTATTAGGTATTATTTATTGCCTAAATTCACAAGCCCAGTTGTATCGTTTATCAATGTATTTGGAGCGACAATTTCAAACACAAAACTTGAACCAAAAAACAACTTTCAAATTATTTATTTATGGCGTTTGAGATTCTCTGTCCAAATACATTGGTAAACGATGCAACTCGACTTGTAAATTCAACCATTAAATTTAATATTAAATTTAAAGAATATAATGGCTCACGAGCAGCGATGAAACCTTACGAGTAAATACACGTGCATACTCGATACTTTTCTCTCAATACCGATTAATTTTATCATGGATATTTTTAACCCATTACCAAGTGGGCATGGGTCAAAAAGTACTCAATTTTTATGCAAGTATAAAAATATGTATGAGGCGAAATTGGGGACTATAGCAAAAAAAGTGTAAAAAGGTGGTTGTGTTTTCATTTATTGCACTTGCTTTTGTTCGAGGGGTCATATATTGAACATGCAAAAAATTCCATACTGAAGAGATATGATATAGGGCCTCAAAAGGACACTATAATTCTGAAACATATTTTACCAAATAGTAGAAATAAATTTTGGGAAATCTGGCAAAAGTTCCCGGGAATGCGTTATTGAAAATATTTTTATCATCCCAGGAAATCTCGCAATAAATAAAATAATTAAACCTCTTAACAAGTTTTATTTGTTTCATAAGTATGAAGTAGTTGTCGATATTTTATAAATATTCGACAAGTGGAATACATATTAATATTTAAATTTTTAAATTTTTATTTCAATGTATGTCTAATAAAAAAATTAAAGCAGTAGTAAAATTTAGAATTCATTTAAACAAAAAAAGTTTTCTTAGATTTTATTTTTATATTTTAATCTCTTACGTTTTTCTAAAACAGGCATAAATTTTGTTTCGTGTATTTGTGTTGAAAACATAAACAAATTTTTATAATTTGTTATTGTTTTGAATATAAATTCAAGAACGAAAATCTCTGAGCGCCTTACAAAAACCGGCAGTCAATCAGATCCAACTTCAATTTTAGAAATTATTGCGTATAATTTAATATTAATTATAGAACTATTATTATTGTTTTTTTTTTACAGAAATGGGAACTCTTCGTGCTGAGTCGTTTGGGCTGGGACTTGTCGTGTGTAACACCTTTAGATTTTTTGGAATTATTATTGATACGCCTGCCCATAAGAAGTTCAAAATTTCCCGATTTGGATTTGGATAAAGTGCGGCAGCATGCACAAGCTTTTATATCGTTAGCAGCCAAAGGTAAATTATAATTACAATATTAAACTGTCTTCATTATAATTACAGCAAACAGTTTTATGTTCACATTGCGGAATATCATGTTTATGTAGCGTTATTGGTGAAACTCATTAACACACACACACACACACACATACACGTGCAACACAAGATGTATAGAATCTTTTATGATCTTGATTAACTGCTAAAATAATCAATTTTATAGTACTAGTGGCAGTCGTTACTTTTTTTCTTTTCCTATTTTCTTTTTTTAACTTTGTCATACATTTCGCATCTACATATACATACATACATACATACATACATTTGTCGACAGACAAACCATCATCCATCTCGTGCGTCTTTCGCATGCATTACAGCACACATGTGCCGGTATTTACTTTGTATTTAACAAAATTACTACTTATGTAAGTGCCTGAGACAGAGGAGTGAGCAGCAGAAGTGCATAAGCAAAAAAAAAAAAGACATAAACAAAGAAGAAAATATCGACATTCCTGAGTTGTTTGTCAATAAATGTATGTCAATTGCTTACTTGTTGTACTCGCCATTGACTTGAGATCATTTCTAAGTTCTTGCCCGTACGTTTGTTTTTAGAGCGTCATAATTCGTAATATGTGGTTTTTGCTGGGTTACAATCAATTTTATATTTATTTGAATTGTCGCTTTTTTCGCAGGCTTTGGAGACTGGAAACATTTATTTCGTTTCGTTTTTGTTTTCTGGCATATGTCGTTCTTAAAGTAAGCCAGGTTTTTAATATCTTGCCGTTTATAGCTTAAATATGCCATGATATGTAAAATCGATTGCAAAGTTTTATGTGTATGTAGTAGATATATTATTTTTCCAGTAAAAAACTTAAAAAGTCATTGGCATTTTCTAGTTAAAATTTTTACAAAAATTATATAGAACAAATGCTAGACCATGAGATGAAAAAACATATGATGAGATATAATGCAATATAAACAGAAAGCCAAAAAAGAGTGCTAATGAGAAGCCTGACGACTTTAAATTAGATAGTTGTACCCCAGCTCATGTCACAATTTAACTTCATTTGAATTCTTTGATTAATATGAAGAGGTCGTCTAAACAAAATCTCATCTAACAAAAACTGTAATGTTTTATATATATTTATTTGAACTTAAAAAAATGTTTTAAAAACATTTTTCATTATTATTGTCCTGAAGAAACTATCGCCAAGAGAGCGAAATATTGACAAAAATATTCAAATAATCAAATTCTAAAAGACCTTAAGCTCAAATAAATATATAAAATATAAGAAAAAAAAAGGATCAAAATAATTAAATATTAAAACCTGTAATGTATAAAGTGTATAGTTTTTTTTTATCTTAGGCTGGCAAATGTTGGAATAAAACTTGAACTTATGCCTGCTTGAATGGAAATATCGGCGCAGACGAGACGAGACGTGATATGCACTCTGCTAATACTTTCGCGGACATTTTGATTAATAAGATTTCAGGCTGCTCGCAATTTTATTCACAATCCCTTCATGAGAGTAACATCTCGTTTGAAAAGTTCACAGAGTTGTTCGTTAAGTTTAAATCAAGTGACTGAGCTGGCCCTGACTGAGCACATTAAAGCCATACACCCATATTCATAAAAACTATTGAAACTTTATTACACGTTTATTTGATAAATATTCCGTAGAAATACGTCAAATAACAGCTTAGTAAACTTACAATAATTTTTATGAATATGGCCTATAGTCATTAAGACGTTTTTGCTGAATTATGACAAATATATCATCTCGCTCATATGATTAAGGATCAAATACTTAACTTTAAAGTTGGGCTTACCTCATAGTGTACGAGAAAACAGATATAAGAATATTTTAGTTTTAGTGCGAAATTGCGCGCAGCAGTTGATCAGAGTTGTGTACTTGAAAAAAAGCGACAAATTTCTTTTAGATTATGATATTGCCAACAACATTTTCAAACGAAATCAGGAAATTTGGTGATTGGAGTTAATATTATTTTATATTCCAAAAAAAAAAAAAAACAAAAAAAAAATGTTGCTGCTAAAATGTTGCTGTATTACATTATGTTGCTAGAACTTTTTTTTAGACATGCTGCCAGCAACATTGTGAAATATTGCACTGTATAAACGGAGTATATCTCCAGCAAAGTTATTTCGTACCGGGTACTTAAGCTAATGTGAAAAGTAT
Organism: Sturmia bella; assembly: GCA_963662145.1. Lineage (NCBI taxonomy): Eukaryota > Metazoa > Arthropoda > Insecta > Diptera > Tachinidae > Sturmia > Sturmia bella. Next base: position 66,633,977 of record OY759170.1, on the reverse strand, counting down.
ATTTTCCCATTTTTGTCCAAGAAACGTGACCACTATTTTTTTTTGTTGATTTTTATTTTGGCTAAAAAAACTACAAATGCATATAACTTAATACGAATGCAACCAGAAGTAACAACAAAACGAAAAGTTAGGGAAACAACATAAAAACAGTGAATTTCACAAAAACCTATTTTAAGGTTATGTTTGCTCAACCAGCAAAAAGCTCGTCAAATTATGTAAATAAGCAGTCATTATGGCCTAATTGACTACTTGTACACGAAACATTTACCCTTATGAAATAAAAATCAATGTTGCTCAACATTTTCCAAAGCTTCGAACAAAGTAACAGCCTTTAATCAATACGTCGTGCAAGAGAAAAATACTATTTTCCCCTTTTTGATTAAGAAATCCCACAGAATTCGACTTTGCAGTCAGGGCTTACAACAAACTCATGAGATTTCTTTTTTGTATTTTTAAAAACTTTACAGGAATAAAAATGAATATGTTTATTGTTACATAAAAAAAAAAGAACTTAAATCGAAAAAATACGTTGAACATCTGTTAAATGCATGATTTCATTAAGAAAAATTGAATATGCAACAAATAGTTTTTTATTTTCATTTCACTGAGTTTGAGATCATTCATTATATGCACATACTACATATTTTTGAATATTGCTGAATTGAACTCTTGCAGCAGTTTAGACGTGTGAAATTGTTTCATTAAAACAGCAAACAGAATGCCACAAATTCCCACTGCTTGAATTTAACGATGTTTTCGCCACCGGAAACAGGCGGTTACCAGACCCAACACACATGCGCAGCATAACACCATCACATTTGGACATTTTTACAATTGTGGTAGTGTGGTGGTGGTGGTTCGTTTTCTAGTCTTTGATTAGTTAGACAAACCACAGAAGAAAAGAAAAGTACACGGAAATCTATTAAAGGGTTAACCAAAGGTTATTAAATTATAGAAAATAAAAAAAGAGTATTAGTTTTGCTGTGATATCAAAGTGTGAATGTGTGAGTTTTGTTGTGTGATATGTTAGGAAATTTATGGCACATAAAATTCGTAGCAGCAGACATTTATGATGACTACTTATGTACGTACGACTACATTTACAACAGTATTCTAGTGTTTATCTACTGGCAGTGGTGTGTGGCTGCAACACCATGTATGTTGATATGAATGCATGTATGTACATATAACGGCAACAGCAGCAGCAGCAGCAACCAAAAGTAAGTTGTTTGCTGCTGTTGATTATGGTTTGTTTTGTCTGGCTGGCGTCTTCTTCGTGTGGGCCGTTTTTTATTTATTTATTTATTTTTTTTTTGTGTGTTGAATGCTTGAATTGTTACATGTTGCATATCCGTCCAGTTGCTGCTGGTGTGTTGCATGCTTGCTTACATCAACACCATCCACAGCCAGAGATTGTTGTGCAAACTCCTCATTCCTTACACTAGTTTGTTTAGCAACAATATCAAACCCTAATTCATTGTCGTCTTCAGAAAAAGTAGTTTTCTTTCTTTCAAAAATTAAAATTGTTTAAAATTTTTCTGTTCATTTGACTCTTTTTTTTTCCTCTCGTTTTTATCTGTCATGGCAATTTTGTCTCCATTTTTTATAATTAAAAAGAAAAAAAAAGCGAACAAAAAAAAAAAAAAAACTTAAAGTACAATAAGAAAGAGTCTCGACACTATCACGATCCACATCCTTTTTTTCGCTTTGTGTTAAAGAGAAAAAAAAGTGTCGTGGGAAAAATATGTGAAAGGAAAAATGTTGAGCAAAAAAAAAAAAAAAATCACCAGAAATATAAAATAATAAATTGAAAGACATAATTGTACATGATACATACTCAAACATGTCATGAATTAAGCGTTTCTTTGCTGTTTTTTTTTTTTTTTTTTTTTTTTTTTTGTTATCGTGAAGAACTTGTTGGCAAACACAAAATTTAAGTAAAAGATTTTTAACCTTTTAAAAGGCAAAGGGGGTTTAACTTTCCCAGTTTTAAATAATTATTAAATTTTTATTATTCGAGCTTTTCTTCTATAACTATTTTGTATTGCGTTTATTGGGCATTAAATATTATTGGTGTGCGTGATGTTAATTAAACAGCGCAAAGAAAACATCAGGTGCTAGTTGTCCCCCAGCTAAAAGTCTTTGATGTTTTCTTTTTTTTTTCCTACGTTTTTTAATGCTAAAATTATTCTCGACCTTTCGTTGTGGTATTTCCCAATTTTTCAGTTGTATATTTTTGTTTGATGCAATCTGGCAACATCATGTAAAAATAGAATACAATATTAGACCACAGCAATAGAATTTAGCAATAAAATAATAGTAGTTAGTAGCAATAAAAATAATAAATACAATTATTGTATTAATAATTCAGGTCCAAAAATGAACCTTTTCAAAAAGTTTACTGTCTTTTTCAGCTGTCTATATGTCGACGACATTTCGTTGGTGCTAATCAACTCATCAGTAGGCTTGAACCAACGAAATGTCGTCGGCATATAGGCAGCTGAAAAAGACAGTAAACTTTTTGAATAGGTTCATTTTTGGACCTGAATTAATACATTTCAATTGGCTCTTAAAGCAAATAAATAATTTCATATTTGATTATTTATTATTTTAATAAAGTATTGCACTTACTTTTTTATTTTGGAATTGGCAATTGGTAGGCCCAAAATTACAGAAAAGGTTTGGGGACCCATTGTGCCCCTCGCAGCCATCCTGTTGGAACCATAATTGGGCATGGTTTTCCATTACTGCGGTAAAAGTAGTATTACAGTGAGCCCCCATCAATTTTCAAAAAATGTGGTACAAACAGTTTACTCCAATGGGTGCGGCCTTGAATACTCCCTCCGTAGTTCCTACACACAGACAAAAACTGCCATGTAAAATTGACTTGATGAAATATTGATTAAAAATCGTAGTGGGAAAAAATGTTCCTAGAAAATGTTTGAAAAAACAAGCTGCCAAAAGCATTTCGCAAGCTTTCATGGTATGAACAGAATTCTGCTACGTTCAGTACGTTAATTTCCAGGAAATTAATTCCCATTAATTCGCACAAAATAGGAAACGGACTGCACTTAGCTCAAGGTGGATAGTCTGCTCGCAGCTGGGAATAAAATTCAGCAGCATTTATTTCGCTAAATGATTAAAATGTTGCTGGATACATTTCCAGCATCATGTTTTTATGTTTAATTGAAGTGATTTTATTTTTAACCGTATGTTAACAGTATTTCACTTGGAATTTCGAATGCAGTGTCTGTCTCTATATTGCATAAGTTCTTGTTTACTTGTACTTTTGAGAGGTTCTTGCAAAAAAAAATTAACATTACTACAAAAAATTTATATGCATTATAAAGGTATTTTAGGCAATTGCAAGGATCATAGTTTTATTGTCTCAACCGAATCAAAAAAAAAAAATTAGTTTTTTATATTCCTGACAATCTGTAATCACTTGCAACTTAAAGTTACAAATCACCATCATCACACATTCTGGCGAAGGGTTAAACAAAACTCGTTTATTTCTTTTAAGAAATGTGTTTTCAGGAAAAGAACATTTCTGGCAGTTCCAATGCAGCAATCCTTTTTGGCTCACACTAAAAATCTCATCTTCTGCAGAAGAACTGTTTGTTTGTTTGGTTGTTTTTTTTTTATTTTGGCAAATCTCAATGTACAACCAGCCACATTAAGAGATCAGTGTGTAATACTTTGAATAAAGGGGAAAAAATGCGTAAGAATTCATAATGATGACAATGACGAAAAAGGAACGAGCAGTAAACACAGGGTATGGTGTGGCGGCGGAGGCTCGGGCTCAGGCTCAGGTTCTGGTTCGTCCTAACAGACATTCATTTACTTGTATGTATGTAAAGCAATTATCCAAAAATTCCTTTTAGTCTGCCAACATTTTTTTCTCACTTTGATTTTAGTTCGTTTTTTGTTTGTGTGTGTGTTTTGAAAATGCTTGAAGATATTTTACTCTGTAGTTAAATGTTTGGTCGTTTATTCAGTTTTTTCTGCTTCTTCTGCTGTAAATTTGTTGTTGTTGTTCTTTTAATTTTTGGTTTATTTGTCTCTTTTTTTTTTTTAGCAAAGCTTACCGCTTCTTTTTTAAAACTTTTTTTTTTTTTTTTAGTTTGGAGTGTATTGAGAAAACCATAAAAATTATTCGCAACTTTGTTTAAAAAAAAAATGTGTAAGAATAACCCAGCAAACATTTTCCTAAAAACTTGGAATGGATAATTAACACAGCAATACAGCAGCATGGTTTTCCTATAAAAAATATTTAATGTTTATATAAAAACGCTTTTTGTTTTGGTCAGCTTGAAATTTATTTTTATTGAGTTTAAAAATTTTTTTTGGGGGTAAAAATTTAATAAAATAAATTGCCAGCTCTAAATTCAACTAAATAAATATAAGCCGTTTTTATACATACATATGTATATATCAAAGGTCAACTAAAACACAATAATTTATTTTTTTATGTTTATTAGGTTCTTATATGACAAATTTTTATATAACCAGGTTTGTTTTCAAAATTCCTGAAAATAAATCACATCAGAAATCTGACCTTGGAATCCTTTTTATGATTTTTTAAAAATCAAGAGGTTTATATAAGAATTGATTAATAATAGATAATCTTGTCTTAGTGAACTAATAGCAGCTTTGATTTCTGAAATCACGTAACTTGCAGAAGAGTTTCGAATGTTTGCAAAATAAGTGTTTAACAAACATAAAATATTATTTTAGGTCTAAAAATAGAACTTAATGATTTTTTTTGTCTTTTTCGAGTCTACTGATGTGTTGAGTAGCATCAACGAAATGTTGACGGCATATAGACGGCTGAAAAAGACAGAAAACATTAAGGTCTATTTTTAGACCTAAAATAATACATTTCAATTGGCTGTTATAGCAAATCAATAATTAAATTAATTTTGTAATATAAAAGATTATTTGTTAATAAGCCTTCGCATATTCATGCCACCACACTTTGTATGACTTTGTGCACCTACAAGAGTAAAAAGATAAATTTTTGTCTCTTAATTTGCTACCATAAGCTAATGATGTAAAAACGTGACCAGTAATTCTTGTTAACGTTTATTTTAGGTAAATGTGTGCACATAACTTGCTTAAAATTGATATTTTATTTTTTGCAGATTTTGATTAATACAAGGAAATATGCAAAAAACTGAAAAATATGCAAAAAACTGAAGATTGAAAAAAATTTCAGTCAAGGTCTTTCTATTTACATGAAAACAACGACGTGCATTCGCATAAATAACGACACAAAACAAGAAAGAAAAACCTGAAAACATAAAATTTCATAGAGTATATTTTAGGGTTATGTTTGCTCAGCGAGAAAATACAAAATTTGGAACAATTTTGTATTTGCTTGGCAAAGATGCAATCGTTTGATCACTGTAAATGTCGCATTTGCTCGTTGATTGAACATACCATTAAACCGCTCTTGTGAAATTTAATGTTTTTTTTACCTGTTTAGCTTTTCGTAGGAGTTTCATGCATATGTAAGTGTATAGGTAATCAAGGGAGTAGTGGTGACGTTGTTTGCGCGCATTTCTTTGCCAGCTTGATTGGACCTTAAGAGAACTGATTCATTTAGTATATTGTTTGTGTTTTTAATGTATACATGCTTTATTTTACATTCGTAATTTTTGTGAAATAAATGAAATAAAATTTAATACGCTAAAGTAGGAATCAGGCGTTAATTCAATATGTGTGCGGAACGTTTGATGTGTGTATGAATTTTTATAGAGTCAACTTTATTAAATTGTAGGAAATAAAAATCATTTTGTTGTCATATAACAGTGTAAATCTGTAAGTTTTCATTAATTGTTCAAATTTTCAAGGGTCTACAAAAGTGCTATTGTCTAGCAGTAGATGCCGCTTTTGTAAGGAACTAAATTTTGTGTGAAACATGGCGCGAGTATTACTTCTTGTCAGATCTGATGGTTTGCAGGAATTTTAGGTCTTATAGTGAATTAAGCTACAGATGAACTTCTCTGGCAGGCAAACTACAGAAACTTAAACACATAAATGCCAAACAAATGGGAGACAGGATATAAAGTAATAAAGTAATTCTACTAGCGAAGAAATAATTAAGTTCATTCTTGAGTAATTCTACTAACAAAATACTCGTACATGAAGTGTACCTGGTATTAAGTTATTTAATTTGGAGCGAGGCATTAATGTTTGCTGGGTTAGGTTTGCATGTTCACATGTATGTATATTTTTCTTTGCGCGATATTTTTTCTTGTTTTACTGTAAAGGATTTTTATGCATTTGTTGTAGTTTTGTTGTCTTACACCATACAACAAACATTGCGGTGGTCGACAATGAATTATTTAACATTATTAACAATGCTATTAAAAAAATCCTCTTCATATCTTTTTCATACCTTTTTCTATAACATCAAATGCCTTTGCCCTGCTCAACCACCACCACCTCTTATTTCCCTTGGCTTGTTTTTTTTTGTTTGTGCCAGCCATCATTAACGAGCAGAGCTCTTCAATGAACCCGGGCTTTAAGTGTGTGTGTGTGTGTGTTGGTGCGTGTGCAAGTTTTCGTTGAGATTTAACAAAAATGTCTAAAATTTCATTGGAAATTTATTTATTTGGAAGATCATGCCGAGCGAGGAGACACCACCACCACCAACAACAATCTGAAGTTTTTAAAAATATTTTTTCATTTATTTACGTTTTTTCTGTTGTGTTTTGAAGTTTTCAAAGGTACGCAGTGCAGCACATACCAATCTCGAAAACCGGATTCCGTTTGCGCCACCTAAAAAGGGCTTCTCCATTTTTTTTGCGTCTTCTACAGCTAAGCCTTGGCTGTGAACCATTTTTTTTCCTTCTTACTTTAACCATGTCGACGCATCGTTACGATACAAAATATTATTAAAAGTTCAACTTTATGTAAATTACTTTTACGTTGTAGCAGCAACTTTAGCGTGGAAAAACGGAGCACAAAAATGCGTTATGGAATGAGTACAAGGAATTGCTTTGTAGATAGTGGCCTGCCTGCCTGCCTGCTAGGCCGAGACTCTTGTAAAGAGTCTTTGTTGGGACAAAAAAAAAAAAAAAAAAAAACGAATAATAAAAATAAAAGACGACACCGAAACATTGAAATGAAATGCAGCGATTAAGTTCCATTTGAGAAAATTAAAGAAAAAAAAGTCAAAGTGAATAAAAAAAAAAAAACTGAAGTGATTTTAAAGGTTTCATTTGAAGTCTCTCAATTAAGACGTAAATTGTACAAATTTATGCCTTTCAACGCCATAAATTCACAAAACAGAAAAAAAAGAAACAAACTGAACACAAGACACAAAACTCTTTTGAATGCTAAAATCTAAGCGGTTTCTGATTCTTCCTTTTTGTTTATCTCAAGTTAGTGAATTGAAAATGTTTCCACTACTTGTTGCGTTCTCAGATATCCGTGTTATTTATTCATTTTTTTTTTATATAAAATGTTTTTAATAAAATGTTTTTGCTTAATTTTTTAATAAGTTTATTGTCACATTTTTTAATTCATAATGAGGGTGCTGTTTTTATGAATTAGTTTCAACATTTTTGTTCTCTTTTCAGTTTTAAATTTTTGGTTTGTGCATTTGAAATTTGAGACTTTTAAGCTTGAATGATTAGCTAACAAAATTAACATACTTACTTGTATTTTTTTTTCAATGATGCCGTTTTGGTATTTAACTGTAATAAAATATTTTGTGCTTTTTTTTCGGGGGTCCAAAGTTGCTACCAAGTTTTCGAGTTGTATCATTCACAAAATCAGAAAACAAAGAGCTGCTACAATTGAATTGCCTGCACTCCACTACTCCATAGAATTAGGTATGAAAGTCCAAAAGACTTTGTCACTGTTAATTTGGGATTTGGGAACACTGCTTGGGGTGGGGAAAAAAAACTATTATTGACTCTTAAAACGTCTAATATTTATTTGGCATATACAATTTGCTACTTTCAATTGTTGGTATTGCTCTTCAGATAGACATTGATTTTTGATTGAGGTTTTTTTATTCGTATAAAAAAATAACTTTTAAAAAATAACTTTTATTTTTGCTCAAAAAAATAAAAGTTAAAAAATAACTAATATTTTTGCTCAAAAAAATTAAAATCAAATAATAACTGTTATTTTTGCTCAAAAAAATAAAAGTTAAAAAATAAATAGTATTTATGGCTGAAAAAATAAAAATCAGATTTTTAAAAAGCATTGCATTTTCTGAGAATTTGGTCCAAGACTTTCAAAATGGTTTCATTCTCCGACATTTCCTTGAGGTTGCTTTTTTTAATCAAAAATTAAAAAAATAACAGTTATTTTCGGTCCCTGACTATTTCGTTATTCTGCAAAATGGCAACTCAACTTGAAATTCCCTCCCTCCTTATCATGCCTATTTAAGAGATATTAATTAAAAACCTTTTTCTTTTTAACTCATTTTTATAAAAATTAAATTTACATATATATTTTCCTTTATTATTATTTTTTTTTTCTTTTTTTGAAATTTTAATCACATTTAGCTTTTATTTATTTCATGGAAATGCGGTTTTAACATTTAATTAATTAAATTATTTGTTTCTTTTTCGTTTCATCTTTCAGAGCACCATTTTTCCATGTATTCAGCCAGTACTGTGGCAGCATCTTCGATTGCGGCTGCCTTGAGTGGCTTAAATTGGCATTTACGTACGGGTCAAAATTTGCGTTATTTACTTAATCTCCTTACAGATCTAACCAGTGTAGAACAGGTAAGAAAACAAACAACATTTTATACGAAATAACAACCCAAAATCTAATAAAGAAAAAAATAAAAGCACAACAAATAAACCGCTAAAGAGCAAAAGACATAAATAACTTAAAACAACTTTTTCAAGCACTGCGATTTTTATTGCTTTTTTGTTTTTGTTTTTGCTGATGTTGCAAAAAATATTAAAGCAAAAACAACAACACGGTATAAAATTCTTCTGTTCCCAGGATAAAATGTGTGTTTGCTTGCATGAATGTTATAAACAATTATTTATCTCTCATAAAAAGACACACAACTAACTTTAGTCCATATTTATTTATCTTCTTTAACACGTATGCGAATTTGTACAAATATGTATTTGCATTCTATTTTCTGTTTCATTATTGAAAAAAACAAAAAAAAAAAAAAAATGAAAGAGAAATTGTGTATGCATTGTCGCATTTAATTAATTTTAATGACAGTGTTAATTTGCAAATTAATTAATGTCGAGGTCATCATTGTTGTATTTTAATTTTTCAACACATCCAACATGTTTGTGGTTTCTTCATATAAACTATTGAAATTTGTTTTCCCTTTTCGTTCATTCTGGCGACGTTGGCTCGACCATTGCTTTCTCTAGTTTCCCGCTTTGTTTTTTTTTTTTTTTGCTTTTTTGTTCCTTTTTTACTTTTTAATAAATTTCATAATAATAAAGAAGTTCAAGTTTAATTATTTCTGTCGTCAATTTTTTTTTATTACTTTGTAAAATGCTATTTGTCTCTTACATATGTACAGTAAGCAGCAAGTAACTTCCACAGAAAAGGGGTTTGCAAAGAAATGCTAAAAACCAGAATTGTAATGAATGTGTGAAAATATTTTATTTATAACTGATTTTAAATAGAATTTTGTTCAAGTTGAGAATTTGTCAGTGGAAATGACAATTGATGAAAACAAAATAACGTCTGATCATGTTTTGATTTGTTGTGGGAAAGAGTGCTGTTGTAAAATAAGATTTCTTTATTTTTCATTTCATTGAGTTCTCACAGGGTCAAAAAATAATCCTTCTATTCTGTTATAAAATGCAAAAGTGAGCTTGTTTATTTCTTTGTTTGCTACGTTTTCATGCCTGCAGAATATTTTGCACCCCATTTTGTAAGAAAAGCAGTCAAAACCCCATATAAAAATAAAATTCAGGAAAGAATATGGCTGACGTAATATGCCTTCATTTTAGCAACACTTACTAAACATGTGTCGGGCAACATGTTTCAGCAACATACTCTATTCGAAATTGTAAAAACTGTTGAGCGACATTAAGTTTTACCTAATTTTACGAGTTGTTCAAAAATTTAATTTTTTGCTTTTGATATTTTGTCAATCGTTTTTCAATTGTCTTCAGTTGCGACTTTCAGTTTTTTTTATTTATTTTGTTTTTTATTTATTTTTTTTTAATTTTTTTTTATTTATTTTTTTTTTATTTATTTATTTATTTATTTATTTAACAAAATAGTAATACATGAAATTAAAAGTCACCTCAGCGCCCTTATTAGGGCTAAAGAGTGGCTATTTGGCAATATAGTTCAAAGGGTTCAATTTGTTTTCATTAAAATTAACATTATTCAGAAATAAATATTTAAAAATATGACTGGTACAGAATATAAGTCTTTAATCTGTTGCCACTGCTACTACATAAGAAGTTGTAAATGAAATTTCATAATAATAATAATATTCATAAATCTGTGCAGTGATTCGGTTTGCAGAACACTAAACATATTGCGTGATCCAAAAGAAGTCACCCTATTGGAAGTTGCCCTTATTGCAAAATGGCGGCCAATGTCAAATATGTTTTTACATTTGTGAACTAGTCTCCTGTAGAATAGAAGTGCACAGGCCATGCAGCGTTACAATCCGCAAGAACGCGGAATAATCGTGTCTATGACGAAATGGATGATTTTTCGATCAAAATAATGAGCAATAAGGCTCATTTCCATCTCAGCGGCGGGTATGTGAACAAGCAAAACTATCGCTTCTGAGGCACTAAAAATCCACGAGCTATTACACTCGCTCAGGGTGACTGCATGGTGCGCTGTTCACGTTGGAGGAGTGATTGGGCCATTTTTCTTGAGGACGCCGCTGCTCAACAAATGACAACGTGCTATAGGGCCATGTTAACCGAGTATTTTCTGCCGGAATTGAACGAATTAGGTCTGGAGGACATGTGGTGCCTACAGGACGCAGCAACGGCACACACTGCGTAAGCCACATTCGATATTCTGAAAGCCGGACAACATCAGATGACTTCTTTTGGTCCACCTGTTCATTTTTCATACAAGAGATTTACTCAGATTCGATTGACAGAACCGACATGAATAGAATTTATACCAATTGTTAATTATTTTATGGGGCCTCAGTTCGATTTTTACTTACTCATAATTGAGAAAGATTTTTCCTCATAAAATAGCAGTGATCAACATTCTTAAAGAAGACCAGAAAAGTAGAGTTCAAGACTTATTGGCTGGGGTACATGCCATTATTTTTATTTCGTGCCAAATTGTATCAATAACTGTTCAGTGGCTTAGGGCAATAAGAGTGACCTTGAGTGTTCAAAAAAAAAAAAAAATAAAAAAATAAGTAAGAAAAAAATTTATGAAATCACTTGAAGTTCCCAGTCACTACTTGGGACAATGGGGAAAAATTAGAAAAAAAAAATTTTGGGTGGGTGTCCGCTTAAAGATGTAATATTCCCGAAAAAATGTCGAAGAGGCAAGTTATTGGTGATACGTTGGGGGGGGGGGGAGGGATTAAAAAGTATAAAAAGTTCTAGATAGCTGTGTGGTCCTGTATAAAAAAAAAACTATCAATTGGTCACGTATTTAGCTTCTCCAGAAGCTCAGTTAAAAGCTGTTATTTAGTTGTGACAGCAGACTTCAGCTCACCAGTTTCATGTGCTTTTAGTTTTTAATAGTTTTATATGTTGTGTTGCAAATATATTTTAAGAAAAAATATTAATTTTTTCTTATATTTTTTCTCTTTTAGGACTTCCTCCATGACTGTATGATGAAAATGGAAACCATCTTTGAAGAACACAGTCGCAATCTACAGCCCTATTTGGGTAATGTTGAAATCCAGCATCATAATTCCTTAAATAATAACACCAACAGCAACAGCAATAACAACAGCACCAGCAACAATAACAGCAACAACAACAACAATAGCAGCAACTCCATCTCCACCACAACTTTAACAGCAGCCCAATCTCAATTTATACAAAATAATCCTCAATATCTTCACTATGCATATCACAATCACCACAATCACCACCACCAGCAGCAGCAGCCGCAGCAACAGCACCATCTTCATCACCACCATCATTCCGGCCCAGCGATGCACCAGCACCAGCATCAGCATCATCATCACCATCATCATTTGGATATCGTCAGCGCGGCGGGTAGTTTAAATGCGAACAATTTACTACCAAATTTAACACAAACCTGTAAAATGCAAGTCAATGCCCAAAAAGAGGTGCAGGATATAAAATTCTAAGTCGTAGTTTTTCCATAAGCTTATTTTTAATTTTATTATTATTATTATTTTTTTTTTTATATTAATTAACTAGTTTTTTAAATTGTAGTTGTAGCTCTAAAATACAAAAAAAAAAAACAACAAAAATGGAAAAGAATAATTTGAAATCGAATGGTTTTTTGGACATGGCAAAAAAAAAAAAATTACTAAGAGAAGTTTAAAAGATTTGTAAATTATTATTATGATTTTTTATTTAAACCTTTTAATGTTGAATTTCTTCTTTACGTTTGCTTTTTATTTTATTTTGGAAGAAAATTTTGAAAATTTTTAACACTCTCCTTTGTTCAGAAATGCATTTAAAATCTCTGTTTCATGAAAAGGAAAACTAGAGTGAAAAGGTAATAGAAAGAGATACAGGAAGAGGCAGAAATCTCGGAAATTCCTTTTATAACACTTTGTAAATCTTTATACGAAAAAAAAAATATTTTTTAGTTTTATAATATCTAAGATCGTTTTTGAAACCGGTTGGTTTGGAAAACTACCTGTTGTTGAAAAACAAATTACGAATTTTTTGATGTGTTTGCAAATCATGTGATTTCAATAGAAAGAAAAAAGTAACTGCTAAAATTTCAACAATCAACTATTAAATAATGTCTTAGACAACTTGGCCTCAGGAAAACCACAAGTCATAAAGTCAGCTTTTCGTGGTAGTTTTTACCGAGAAATCATGCGATTACAAATACGGTGGTTATCAAAACAGACCTGAGATAATGCTGTAAATTCATATTCTGCCGGTTCAATGCAAACAAAGAAAACAAAATGGTGCCACAGCTCTGTCACAACAATTTTTCTTGCGAATTTTCATTTATTTTCATTTTATTCAGTTTTATTTTCTTCAGACTCTGAGAAATTTTAACTCTTGTTATTTTTAGGTTAAAAGTGGCAATAGTGTGCGAATCAAAAATATGTGGTCCTGTGGTTAATTTTTGTTGTTGTTCAATTACATGCAGAATTTACGTACCATTTTATTGCGAGGAAATTCATTGACTTGCATTTTCTACAGAAGCTTTGTGAGGTCTTGAATTAACTTTCGATTGAAATTCAAGATTATACATATTTTGTTTTTGTAAAACATAGATTCTGTTTACAGTTGTTATTATATTAAAAACTATTAAGGGTAATCCATTTCATTTTAAATATGAAAGTGAAACCTCATTCTGGGGTTGTTGTTCGCATACAAAAGCCTCAAAAAATCGAGTCCAAGCTAAAGAAAAATCATTTTTGAACAAATAATTTTGATAAAATCTTGAAAAAATTTTCTGACCAAAATCTTTTTTATATTCTTTTTATGTTATTATTTCCATATTATTATTTTTGTATGAACCATGAATTCTATGTTATGTTTTCTAATGAATTCAACTTTAATTTTAATTTTTTTTTTGTTTTGCAATAATATAATAACAGTACTAAAATAATTAGTATTTTTGCTTTTTTCCATTATATTTTTCTATATATTTTTTATATTGTTATTAACTTTTATATTTTACAACAAAACTTTAGTAATCCAAATTTTTGCACCACAAAACATATTTTTATTTCGGTTTATTTTTACTCTCTTAAAGTAGGCTGTAAAATGTCATATTTATTATAAATATACCTCTGTTTTTTTATCTTATAAAATACATATAACATACATATATTTACATATACAGATTTTATCTCTAAAATTAATGAAACAAAATTTGTACATACAATTAATCTGAAAACTAAAAGCAAACGCACAAACACACACACACACACACACACACACACAAATCCACAAAAAGTAATTAATAGTAACATCTTAAATAATTTTGTTAAAAGTTTGCTGTCTGCATGTTTTATAACCAGAAGTAATTATAGACTGAAAACCAAGAAAAACAAAAAAAAAAAAAAAAAACAAAAACTAAAAGAATTGAATGAAACACACAAACCCCTAAGCAATAGAAATGCTTTTAAAATAAAACAAAAAACCTGATTTAAAACCCACAAAATTATATTTATATAGTACATACTTATTTAAAAACCATAAAATTTTATTAAAAAAAATATATTATAAAAAATTTTAAAAAATGAACTAAATAACATTACGCACACATACACACAAACTCAAAGGTTTTTATTAAAAATTAAAAAAGTGGAACTTTTCAACCTCGCCTAAGTTACCAAAATCTCTAGAAATTGGTTATTAAATCTTAAGAAAGTTCTTAAAAAAAGATACATACATACATATACTACATAACTACAATTATTTTTATTAACGCAACTGTAAAAATTTGTTTTTATTTTAAGACAAGTTAATAAAAAAAAAAAAAAAAATTAATTTAAAATAGAAAAAGAACTAAATATCGTCAAAAGTTGGGACCCCGGGAAAACAAGAAACTTTGTCAGCGGTTTTAACAATCGAATAATTCTGAAACTCCAAAAAAGTTTTTTTTATTTTGAAAGACTCCAAAAAGCAGAAAAATAAATTAGGAACTTTCAAGAAGGAGAAGCACACCAAAAAACTCTTAAAAATTCACGTATAAAAAGATATATTTCAAAAAAATTATAAAAAATTGGTGATTTTAAAATATAATTTTCAATATTTAAAAAAACACTCTTCTGAAAATTGCCTTTAAAACAAACATCTTTGGAAAATTTCAATTATCAAGGTAGTTTGAAAAAAAAGCATTTTGAAATAAAGGTGCCCGTTTGAAAAAATATCTTAAGATAAAGTACCTTAAAAAGTACACAAAAGTAAATTTTTGACAATAATACCCTTTTTTGAAAAGTACCTTTTAAAAAAAACAAGTGCGGTTTTTGAAAAAAAAAACCTTTCTTTAAAACAGTACTTGTTAAAAAAAATGAATTTGTTTTAAAAACTACCTTGTAAAAAAAGTACTTTTTAAAAACATAATTTTTTTTTCCAAAAAGTACCTTTTCAAAAATACCTCTTCAAAAAGTACCATGTTAAAAAAAGGACCTGTTTTTAAATAGTAAATTTTTGGAAAGGACCTTTTTTTTAAAAAAGTTCCTTTTTTGAAAGAAGTACTTTTTGAAAAAAAGTACCTTTTTAAAAAAAATACCTTCTTTGAAGAAAGTACCTTTTTTTTTAAAAAAGCAGCTTTTAAAAATTTTTTTTTTAATTTTTAAGGAAAATTCGTTTTTGAAATCAAGGTTTAAAAAACCCTCTTCATAAAACAGCTGCTCTATGCGGTATTACATACGCATTGATTCTTACGGCATTTTTCTTAATTTAATCTTCTAGCAGTGTATATTTCACTTGTTATTTAACTTACTAAATGTAAGTTTAGCTTAGAAATACAATCGCCAATTTAAATAAGCACAAAATAAAACACACCAAACACTGAACGCCACTAATGTACTTTTTTTTACCTGACTGGTGGTTGTGTTGTTTTCAGAACAAGTCTCAAATAATTTCCCTGGGGTAAAGACTAAACCCTTTCAAATAATAAAACAAATTAAAATAATGTAAACGTAAAACATAAACAAATTTGATAAAAGAAACAAAAACAAAATATGTGATCATTAATAAAAAGTAATAAATCGAAATAAAACACCCTGATGCCGAAAACATGTGAATTAAAAGAGTAACAAATATTTACATACTTAAAAATTGTAGGGGAAGGCATTTAGATACGCTTGCTAACAAAAACAAAAAAAGAATAATTAAATTTTTATTTACGCAAAACAAGTAAAATATTTGAGAGTTTTTAAAGCCAAGAAAAAGAAACAAACTTTTTTTTTTTTGTAATTTTCATAAAGCAGTGAACCAAAGATACTAAAAAAATGTAAAGAATAAAGATACTAAATACTTACCAACTAACATACACACACGCACGCACACACAACAATAATTTACCTCAACTCAAATGCAAAAACAAAGAACTACCGATAATTGACATACAAAAAATTCATATAAAATGTTAAAAACAAAATATTTAATTTGATTAAAAAATTATCTAAAAATTAATTTGAACAACAAGAAAATTTACTTAACACCGCTTTTTTAGAAAGTGCAATTTTTAATAAATGACTTTTTTAGCAGGTGATTTGTATTTAGATAATATATACATACATACATTCTTATTTTAAAACAAATGTATGATTGTATCAAAAGTTACTTTTTTAAAGTTGTTAATCAAAGGTACTTTTAAATTAATTTTTTTTTTTTGTTAGAATCCTTTTTAAAAGGAAAAAAGTATTTTTCTTTTTTCACTCACTTTTTTAAAAAGTTACTACCTGTTTTTGTAAATGCGAACAAAGTTTTCATTCGCATAATTGTATTGGATGCAAACAATTTCTTAAGTTTTATTGTTGTTTTCAATAGAAGTATGCGAATGAAAACTCCGATCGCATTTAGAAAAACAGGCAGTAAGTTTTTCTTTTTCCTTGAAACAGTGTGTTTTTTGGGAGAGAAAAAGAATAGTACTTTTTTTAAAAGGTACTTTTTAACAGGACATTGTTTTGCAAGGGTACTTTTTTAAAAATAACTTTTTTTCAACAAAATATACTTTTAAAGAGAGTGTTTTAAAAAAAGTTTATTTAAAACAAGTACTTTTAAAAAAGTTTTACTTAAAAACGTACTTTTTTTTCGAAAAAATCTCAATCTAAAAAGTATATTCTTTAAAACTGGTATATAGTTTTTTTTTAGAAAATAATTTACATATTTGAAAATAGGTTCTATTAACAAATTGTACTTTTTTTTTAGAAAAAGGTACTTTCAATAAAGTATTTAAAAAAATGTGTCTTCCAAAAAAGTACTTTTTTACAAAAGCTAAATTTCAAAAAAAAAAAATAATACTAAAAAATAATAATAATAATTTTAATAATAAAAACAAATTTTTTTTGAAAGGTTCTTTTAAAAAAATATTTTTAAAAAATATTTTTTAAAAAGGTTTTTTTTTGAGAAAAGGCACTGTATTGACAAAAGGGGCTTTTTTGAAGAATGTATTTTTTAAGACATTTGTTTGAAAAAAAAAAAACTTTCCTGAAAAAGGTACTTTTTTTAAGAAACGTACTTTAAAAAAAGTACTTATGAAAAAGTATGCATATTAAAAAAGGTACTTATTAAAAAAATGTACCTAGTAAAAAAGTACTTTTCAAAATTAGTACCCTTTAAAAAAGGTACCTTTTCAGAGCTAGGTACTTTTGATAAAAAATAATTTTTTAAAAAAAGTTACTTGTTAGAAAAGGTACTTGTAAAAAAAGGTACTTTTTTAAAGTAAGGTACTTCCTAAAAAGAGCTCTTTTGTTGAAGAAAACGTAATTTATTAAAAAAACAGATTTGTTTAAAAAAAAGTACTTTTTAAATTAGGTACTTTTTTAAAGAAAGGCAGAAGAAGAAGAAAAAAATTTAGAAATAATATGTATATGGATACATATCTATATACATATGTATGTATATGTACCTTTGCCATCATGTGCGAATATTTTTCCCGCAACAGACAAAAACTTGAATTTTGTAGACTGATATGGAGCGATATTTTTTGGCGCCGTATATTTTCTTAATATCCTCGAAATTTTAAAGTGTAATTTGATTTTTTTGTCCCCCATATTCATTTGATAAAATCCCATTCCGAGTCTTTCATATTATTTATAAAAACTAAATAAAGTTTTTGTCTCTTTATGCAATAAAAATTGTAGAAAAAAATGTTTATTTTTCATAACTTTTTGCTGTCAAGTACCTCAAAACAGTTTTTTTTTTATTTATTTATTTATTTTTTTGTTTAACAAATTGTATGAATTTTTGTAAGTTACACTTTTGAAATATGAGCTCTCAAATATTTTATGTTTTTATTCATAAAAACGAAAAACACACAAGAACAAAAAACTGAATATGTAAACATTTTAAAGTTCATTTAACTTTTGTATAGAATAAAAGAGAAAAGAAAAACACACACAAAAATTGTATGCAATCAATTTTTATGTAATATGATACAGTGCATTTATAGAAAAATTTAACAATATTAATATAAAAAAAAAAAAAAACAAACAAAAGGACGCAAAAAGTAACAAACTGAAAAAAATATTATATACATACATACATAAATAAAAACGCTTATATTTGAACACAAAAACATATCCTTAGCAAACCTTAATTGAAATTGAATTTTTTTTATTAGTATACAGAAAATTCGGACAGTTTAGAAAACTTCAGAAGAAAAGAAATTCTTGCTCTGTTATAGAATTAACTTTTGTAAAGATTTGCAAAGTTGAATTGATTTGTTCTACAAGTGTTTTTTCACAAATGAGCAAAAAAGAAAAAAAAAAAATATATATTAATTAAGCATTTATGTACATAACAAAAACAAAAATAATAATTTTTAAATATTACTGTACATACCAGTTTTGAGATAAGAAATTATATATTTTTATTTAAAGAAATAACCAGCCTTAAAGAAAAGAAAGAAACAAGAAAATAATATCCTTAAAGAATCCCATAAAACACTTTCCTTGAATTTACATTTACTACAATATATTTTATAATAAAATAGGCCCTCTATAAGATAATTGTATAATTGGATGCAAGGTGTAATTTTAATAAACTCGTAAGTTTTAGCACGTCATTAAAGATTTATTAAATGTATTTTGATTGTCACATAAAATTTAAAGCTGCTAAAAAAGAAAAAATAAATCAAGCCGCTTATTATTATTAATCAATTTTCTGTCGTAAGATTCTGTTTGTAAATACATAAATACCCATAAACTTAAACAATAAACTATCTTTTAAATGATTTTTTTTAAATATTGAAATAAAAAAAAAATTTCTCAAAGAAAAAAAAAAACAATTGTTGAATGGAAAGAAGAAAAAAAAAAAATGCATGTTAATTGAGATATATTGGTTAAATCAATCAAGCAATTCTTGATTCAGTTTTAAAATTCTTATAAAAGAAAACTAAATAAAAACCAGATGTATCAAAAGAAAAACCAGAAGGCAGTTTTAATTAGAATGCCGGAGAGTGCAAAACTTTGTAGTCGCCTCAAAGTTGCTAGTCGGGTTTGTTCAGGTTTATGCAAATTCGTAGGCAACGTTAAATACAACCAGGTGGCATCACTAGCACAACTGATAGTTTTTTACTTTGACAAAATTTTGCTCAAGTTTGGTTGTATTCCAAAACATTAGCGTACCTTATTGAGATATGCTCCCGCGGAATTCCTCTTCATGTGAAAACATTTTTCCCCCATTCTAAATTCCGTCAAAACAAACACATGAAAAAGTTGGCAATACCTTGTTCGGAAACCCATCATTTTACTCAATGTTTCAATATTTCAATATTTTTTTGTTAAATTGCTTAATTTGTGCCTTCGTCGAAAATGAATATCACAAAGCTGGTGCGTTTCGTTGAAAAGTCGAGAAAGGCAATTTCCTAGGAGCTGATCATTGTATTGTATTATTACTAGGTTGGTCCAGGATGACCCTTTGCACTGCGACCAAAGATGCTCTATTGTGCAACAACAAAAAGAGCTGATCATACAATTGATATCGCAAGAACAACAAAGAGAACATTTGTGAAATTTGTGTTGGGTGGGAGTCTCCTAATGAAGGTGGGTATGTGTGGAAAAAATGTTGCAGATAAAAATTTACTGGGGGTCAGTCAAATTTTTTTTTATGCCACTACAACTGGCTCAACGGCAGCTATGAAACATTTTGAAACCCTTTTCACATTTGGCTTTATCTTGTGGGATGCCTTCTTCTAATACAAACTACCTATAATTTTCGCCAATATAGAGAACATTTTTCAGGGTGTCCAAATTATGACAAAAAATTGTCCCTTTCATACATATGTACATACATACATATGTATAAGTCTTAGTCCCATGAGAATACACATGTACTTATATGTTGGCGCTTTCATTGGGGAAAATAGCCACAGTTTTTCAGGTGAAGCTCCACGCCATAGAGCATTGTGTGAGCAAATGCTTACGTTGGAATATATCTAGAGCCAATATATAAATCCTTTCTGATAGAAAAGCAGCCCCAAAAGCGCTCACATTTTATCCATTCCAGTCAAGACGAGTTTGGGAATATTACGCTCCTCTTCAGCCGCTGTCTTTGAGGAACAGATTAGTTCTCATATGGATATCGAGTCACGAAGAATATGAGGGCAACGAAAGGGAACAGTAGGATCCTTTAAAGGTCCCAGAACCATTCTGTGGTGCTGGCAGCAGTTTTAAAGACAGCAATCTAGAACAATGGGAGGAGAAAAGGCAGGCAAAAAGTCGGCTAGATGCCAGCAGACTGAATCCCGACCATATTGTGAACCTCCATAGAAAAGATAGGGCTAATAAAGCAGCAGCAGCACAAGCTAAAGTACCATCTCAAAAACTGAAATTGGTAGGCGGTAATTTCTGTAGACTCCTGGGCGCTGGGTTGTTGGTATCTAAGATAACATGAAACCGGTGGTTGTAACGAGATTTGTTAACAGATCAGGTATCGGTCTGTGGGGTACAACGTCTGTACAAGAAATCTTTTTTGTCGAGGTACACAACTGACCCCAAATATGTTATCAAATGTGCTGGTTCATTTTGTATGGACAAACATTTATCGATATCATGCCATCGAGTTTTGCATAGATCTTGGAATGAGGACAAAGAGCTGCACTACGACATATCGAAACAATAATTTTTAATTGTTTTTTGCATATTTGTAACGGAGGCCCCCAAGCAGGCTTGTATTTCTGCGGAAATATGCTCCACAAATAAAAGACAAGCGCGCAACGCACACAACACCTAGATGTTGTAAGCCATAATATAATTTAAATAAAAGTTTTTTTTCAAGCCCGGTGAGTTTTTGGCCATAATTTATTTAACTGCCCAAAAATGAATTTATTATTTTTATTAACTACAGTTATTTCCCCTTAATTGAGTTCCTAGAAATGCACGACTTTTGACGCAATTAAACCGGAACTCAAGCAATACTCGGGGTTAATTGAATCGCCGACGCAATTAAACGAAAAACGCTTAATGGAGCAATATGTGCAATAAAGCGAAACACCCATGCGTATACATATGTTGAAAAATTAAGTTGAAAAATTTTCTAGGTTCATTAAAACAAAATAAAAATCAGGTACATTCATCGTACAATGTTTATAAAGGAACCGAACCTTGATCTTTTTGCCGCAAAATAACTTTTTTTTACGTTTGTGGAGCAAAAAAAAAAAAATTAAGTAGACCGAATCAATTAAGCGAAACATTTGCTCTTGTTTTTAGCAATTCGGTCTTAATTTGCGAACCAATTAAGCGGGTGACGCAATTAACTCAATTAAACGGGTATTTTAACATAGACAGGTATACTGAATGATTTCGTTCCATGACTGTGAGTGCAATAAAGCGGGAAACTCAATTAAGCGGGGCTCAATTAAGCGGAAATAGCTGTATAAGATTTAGCTCTACTTCATAGATGCCCATGGTAGTAGTATTGGTGAGAGTGGTAGTATTGGTGAAAGTAACACTGGAAGAAAACAATTTGCTCTTCATTTTATTCATGTCTTTGTGAACATCTTCAAAATGTTTTTTTTTCTAATTATATTTCTTATTTTTTTTAAATGTCCAATGACAAATAAGACATTGCATGTCATCAAAAGCATTTTGTAACATACAATACTTTTCTGCTGACATCATTAATATATCGCAATAATAAGACACAGAATTTCTGCAAGTGTAGTTTGTCTCTCCCACTCAACATGGTGATGTCCTATTGGTTGATTGACGATCAAACAAAAGAGCGTAATAATACGTGTGAGTTTAATTTGCTGATATCAGCCACTACTGGGCATCTATGCTCTACTTAGGCTTAAAATAGTAATTTAACTGCATATTTAAATGTTTTATTCTTTTAATAGATGCTTGATTTATGCGTCCAAATTTCCTTTCGTATTCAATTCAATTTCTCTTCAAAAAATTTGCAAAATTTACTATAAATTGATTGATTGATCGCCTTTTCAATAATGTGTTGTTTTATTTTTGCAACTGAATTTGAAAACAGAAACCAAACAAATTGAAAACATAACCCAGAATATTTGCATTTATTTATGGAATTAGTTTTCATTTGGTTGCATACGTTTGATCTATTTTCAAAATAATTTAGAATTGCAAATTGTAGCACATGAAGAATGAGGGACAATAGTTTCTACATGTCCACAATTACTAAAGCGGAACAAAGCGTTTCAAAACCAGGTCTGATATGCAATTCTAAACAGAACCGCGTGTAAAAAATTAATTTAAACAAATATTTTGTTGATTTCTATAAATTTATTTGCAATAAAAATTAACAATTCGACAAGTATGGCGAGAATAAAACCCCGCAGAAAGTTTAAGCATTTTTTTTTTTTTTTGAAACAAAAGTGATTTACCTTAAACTTAGTTAAACCTTCAAGCAAACAAACAAAAAAAAAAAAAAAAACAAAACGTTTTAAATTCAATGGAACTACGCGTGATCCATTCAAGGATCCAATTTCAATAATCAAACTGTAACCAGTCATTCATTCATTTGTTCTGTTATTTTGGGCTTTTGCTTATTTTTTTTTTTGCTGATTTAAAATTTTTTATTTTTTTGATTAGGTTGGCGTTGCTTTATAATCGAACGAAAAAAGAAAAAACAAAAAATAAAGTTTAGTGAGGCGCACAACAATCAAAACAGC
The DNA here is from genome assembly GCA_963662145.1 of Sturmia bella. Taxonomy (NCBI): domain Eukaryota; kingdom Metazoa; phylum Arthropoda; class Insecta; order Diptera; family Tachinidae; genus Sturmia; species Sturmia bella. The sequence goes on along the minus strand of OY759170.1, from coordinate 66,611,042 downwards.
CACTGTACACATTTATTAAAAATGTTTGCACAATATTCATTCAAGCAAGCCAAGGTAGCCAAGGATAGCGATATTTCTGGTGTGCTTTTGCCTCCTTTCTTGCTTTTGAGCCATACAAACTTTCAATCTAGATTTAACATTCAATGTGAGAGACAAAAAAAAAAGTATTACACAGCCATACAGTTCAATTCATTGGAACGATTGTGCAAAGCAAAAAAAAAAAAAAATAATAATACAAGAAGAGAAATCGAATCTTAAGCATATCTCAAGTTTGAGCAAAGCGTTTTAATACGCCCATGTTCTGAAAAACGCTGCGTTTTCAAATCGCAAAACGCATTTAGCCATGTTCTGAAAACGAAGCGATTTGCTGGCGTTTTGCCTTTTGTGCTCGAAAAATAAAAAACATACGTTTTATAACAAAACATGTGTCTCCATAAACTGCAGAATTATTTTACACTGCTCCATTCATTTTTGCAGTGCCCTTCATGGAAAACAAGACTTATTATTGAGCTTAAAAAAACATTTCTTTATGTACTTACATTTAAGAATGTATTTGAAATTTTAATAGTTATTGTCAAACGGTAACACGCAGCTTTTTTATTTAATTTTATTTGTAAATTATCAGTGCAATAACCTCACAAATGCTTCTTCTTTTTATTTAGAGATGTTACATTTAAGCATTTGCGAATAATTGGTAAGTTTCATCACGGGTTGACAGTTTCAAATAGGATCTTGTATAATTTTTTAGCTTTCGTAAATGTTTTTATGTGCTGCAACTTACTTATAAGAACTTAATAAATTTCAAATGATATTATCTGAAGTTTGAAAAAATAACCGAAAAGTTAACATCGCAAGCACAAACTTTTTTCGGAGATCCATTTCACCAGCTGTTTGCATAAATGGCCAGTTGAAAAGTAAATAAATGATACCGACAAAGCAAAATTTTAAATTGCATATTTTAATTAAAATAGTAAAAAAAATTTTAAAAGCTAAAAAAACAAAACATATTAAGTTTAAAATTTACATCATTTTATTTTCTGTTTCTAGTGTAGTTTAAATAAAAATGACCAGATCGTTTCAGCATACACTAGCGGTTTAAAAACGCCAGGTTTCTAGCGTTTTCGTTTCCCAGAACACCTGTTTGGCGTTTTCAAATCGAAAACGCCTCTGGACCAGAATCCGCAACAAACAGTGACTCGTTTTGAGTGCATCGGCTTTTCAATTTATGCGTGCGGGTTTTCTGTGCCCCAAATGCGACAATTTTGCTTGTTTACATGCCCGCCTAGATCAAAATAAGCTTCATTTGAAAAGATGATTTTTTGGAAAATTCGCATCTTCTGTAAGTCGATCACAGGACCACTCAGCGAAGCATATACACAACCATATTCGTTCAGCGAAAGGCTAAAACCAATTATCTGTCAAAGCAGACATGAGCTAAGTGTTACCATTAACGAAATAAAAACGTTAGATGGCGGACCCGTTATGTAAGTAAAATGCATGCGAAATAATGTTTTGCTGTAGTAGTAGCAGTTAGTAGTCTCTTTATATTTAGAACATTTGAGAGATGTTTCTGGCAACATGTTCCGTCGTCAACAGCAACATTTTCTAACAACACTTTTGCCAATTGCGAAATAATGTAAGCAGTATTTATTTCGCAAGATCGGTTTTTGCTTTCGATGAAACACAAATAAAATAAAATAATAAAAATTTAATTTTAAACAATTGAAAATAATTCAATCTTCATCATGGCATCTTCGGGACAATAATTATTTTCCTGATGATGCCAACAAATTGTTGGCGAAATATTGAAAATGAATAAATAATTGTTTAAAATTATTTTTTTATAAAAAAGCAAAGATCAAAAGCTTGAATAATTAGTTTTATAAAATATAAAAAAGTTATCGATTTGTAATATAAATTTACTACCTATTTGATAAAAAAGCAATTCGTCTAATTTGCTTCCCCATAACAGTTTGCCATTAAAAAGTTTGCCATGTAGACGGACAGAAACAGAATAAATCACACCCAATAAAGGCAAAAATTTGTGATGTTTATGTATAAAAAATGGAACATTGATTTTGTAGCTTAATTATTTTATTATTATTTTCTTAGTTCAATTCTTTTATTTCGTTAAGATGAACCAAATTTTCTTTGAGCACATTTTCTTTGACGACATTTTGAAAATGAGGTTGTACTTGCCTGTGTAAACAATCAAGCAAGTAGCAAGAGCTTTTATTGTTTCTGCCAATGTGTTAGTTGTTAATATGTACACCCAGCTTGCAACAAGTTACTTGCTTGTGTAAATGGTGTGTTAAATATGTGGGAATTTTCGCAGGCCTTCCCTCGACTTGACCACACTTGCTTAAGCATAGTACCATAGTCCTCTCTGCATGCTGCTAGTGACCATTGAAGGTGTCCAAATCTTTTATGCAAAAAAAAAAAATTTCTTTGAAAAGCTTAAATAACTCGCAAACATTTAAATCCTTAAGCACAATTTGGTACCTACCTTGCGTAAGTATGTATGTCGTATGCCTCAACCAGTGTTGGGCAAAATACATGCTCTGTGGTATTTAAAATACAAAATACATAAAAGTTGTGTATTAAAAATACAAAATACAAATACTTTTTTCCATGTATTTAAAATACAAAATATTGTATTGCAAAAGCAAGTATTTGAAATACAAAATACAGTGTAACAAAAATAGGTATGTATTTAAAATACAAAATACTTTTAATCAAAAACAATGAACTTAATTATTTATTCGCTATAAGAGCCAATTGAAATTTATTACTTTAGGTCTAAAAAAATAGACCTTAATGCTTTCTGTTTTTTTTTTCAGCCGTCGACATTTCGTTGCTGCTAAACAACTCATCAGTAGACTTGAAAAATCTAAAAAGAATGTTTGAAGCCCAACTACTTATTCCAAAATTCTCATGAACAAAATGAGAATCAGAAATGCTCAAATAAACTTTTTATACAGAAAGCATTTCACGTTTTGCAACACCTTTACTTTTTATAGCACTTCCTTACAACAGGTGACCTTTGGTTACCAACAACTTGTATTCTTGAAAGTATCAAAAAGTAAAAGTTTTTGAGTATTCAACAATGAACTTAATTATTTATTCGCTATAAGAGCCAATTGAAATTTATTACTTTAGGTCTAAAAAACATTTTTATTTTCTTTCATAAACACCAGTTTTTCAAAAGTGATATCAGACAAACAATCTCTTGATGGCGAATAAAGAAAAACAGCTAACGACAAAATCTCAATAATTTCTTATTAGAAAACGATATTGTATTGAAAGACATAGGTATAACGGAATTAAGAAATAAGTGACACTTAAAAAACGTTTCACCAATTGTTATATAACTACATACATATATATAGTCTATCCAAGTCAACATTTGATTGATATATTTTTCTCTTGTTTTAGATCGAAATGTCGAACGCTGTTTTTCCTTGTATTTTATTTTTTCATTACTTAACTCTCTGACAGCTTGCGTTTACTTTACACAGGTACTTTGGTAATTAAATTGTGGTATTGGTAATTTTTGGAAATAAAACAGTAGCAAAATTGTCGAATTTTAGTTGATGTATGAATGGAATAATTTTTAGCGCATATTTTTTTAACATAAATTCAAAATGTATTTTGAGAGAATTACAAAATACTCCATCGCTTATTATTTAAAATACAAAATACAAATATATTCATGAGACGTATTTAAAATACAAATACAAAATACGTGTTTGTATTTTAAATACATGTATTTCAAATGCTGCCCAGCTCTGGCCTCAACTCGCAGCTAAATTCTTAAATTACTCTCAATACATTTAAACAGTAGAAGAAGGAGTAGATGGGCAAAAAACCCATTGAAAAACAACTACAAAAACAAACGAGAAGCAAACCAAAAAAAAAAAAAACAAAAAAATCAAAGTAAGGCAAAAGAAAAAACAAAACAACAACAACAACACTTTGTACTGTCCATTCATAACCATTGAGAAATTCCAGGAATTTTACAAAATTCTTAAACAATTTAAAATAAAAGTGTTTCGTTGTTCTTGCTGTTGCTGTTGCTGCTTTTATTTATACACAGTGCTACAAACTGGACAACGATATTATTAAAGATCCCCTTTTTGTTGTTGCTGTTGTTGGTGTTGTTGTTGCTTGTATGCTTTTACGTTAGTCTGCCAATGTCTTGTTGGGCAGATAATGTTGTCGTTGTTGTTTAATGCCGTTGTTATTTTGTACCTTCAACAAAATCTTAGCCAAAAGGAAGACACACACACACACACACACACAAGCCAAAGAATAAAATAATAAAAAGCAAAGAAACAGAATATGGACCGCACGTACATTCAAATGCAATTTTGTGCGCCACACAAAACTTCTTTGAAGTCCTGCGCTGTCTGTCTGTGTCTGCCTGGGATGCTTGAACGGCTGAATGGTTGGCTGGCTGGCTGGATGGCCGGTCGTTTGGCTTATTTTTATTATTATTTAAAGATTCATTGCGTTACTGGTTGCTGGCTGGCTGGCTGGCTGGCTGGCTGGCTGGTTGCCTAACTGGGTTTTTAATATCTTCTACTTAAATTCTCTGCATAAAGCGTGATGAAGTTTCTTTGGTTGCTTTTGTTTTTTTTTTCTTTTTTGATTTTATGTGTTAAATTTTGTTTCCATATACTAGTGTTTTTTTTTCTTTTTGGTTGCCGTTAAGCTCTGCCTCTGCTTTACTTTCAAATGAAAAACAATTTGTAATAAAATCTCAGGCTTAACTACATGCCCAATAACAACCAAGCAATTGAACTGGTTGGTTTTTTTGTTTAGTCCTTTTGGCCTCTTGTGCCAAAAATAATTTCTTCACTTTAAAGCTTTATATGAAAACGCATTACAGGATGCTTGATGCACTTTAGTATTTTAATAGACAGCACGAAAATAAAGTGGTTCAATTGTAAATGAGAGCAGCCAAAATTTTATGATGAAGATTTAAAGGCGGGCTTTTTTTTTTTAGCAATTTTTGAATATGCTGATGATCGACAAAAGGAAATCATTCTTCATAAGTAAAACTAAATAAGAACTTTGATCCTGTTTAAAATCGGTAAACGTTTTTAAAATTTGCCATCACTAATATTTACGTGGAATATTTAAATTGAAAATTTCGTACTTTTAAAATTTTGCCGACAATTTTCTTTAGTCTTTGCTAATTTTTTTTTTTATTTTTAATACACAGCAGCATACAAATTCGATAATTGGGAATTTGGTGGCTTTGTGCGTCTTTAATGCTTTAATGTTGAGCAATTGTTTGCCACTAAAAGCTTGTGCAGACACATATGCTAGCAGAAAATAAAAATGTTGCAGCAACTTGTTGCTGGCATTCCTACTTACCGTCTAATTCATGATAATTATAACAGGTTTATAAATCTCTTATTTGACAGATTTTAAATACAAATATGTCAAATAACAGTGTTATAAGCCTGTAATAATTTTTATGAATTAGGGGGTTACTCTATTCCCCGCTTTGTGTGAAATGCTACCAAAAGCATACACGAGAGTTGTCTTTTATGTTTCGGGACTAGAGCGTAAAAACAAATATTAATTATCGAAAATCACTTTATTGTTCTTAAAAATATTCCCCATGAAGATCTAAACACTTTTGCATGCCTTTAAAGCGATTGTCGAAGCACTTTTAACACTCTGATTGAGCTGTCCGCTACTTCAGGTGTAGAAAACTGTTGACCTCTTAGTTGGTTTTTTTTTGTGTATGGCAACAAAAATAAATCCTTTCGGTGCCGAGCCAGGACTATATGGCCGATGACTCTTTAAATCGATATTTTGGATGCTAAAAAATCCAGTTGTGTGGGAACTCGCATTGTCGTGGTGAATAGTGATCCGTCTGCGGCCGTTGGATTTACTGATGTCTTACAAGACAACTAACTGGCAAGCAAATTGTTGTGTACCAAGTAGACTCTGTGTTATTCGAGAGGTACGGCAAAATCATTTGCTTGGAAGTGCTTAGTGCGTCGACAACTTTTGTTGGGTTTTGCTCATCTGAAGTAAACGAAAGAAAATACCAACATACAGTTTAAATAATGGTCGTCTATCGATTGGTCTATATGGATCTCGAAAATGCTGTCACATCTTAAAGCCCGTTTGATACCACATTTTTCTTTTAAGTTTTGGAGAACAGTGCAAATATAATGTAATAGTAGAATTTAATATGTGCAAAGAGTTCAGCTATATTAAGATAAATGCAAAACTGTCAACATTTATGCTGAAGTTTTCGATAAAAACTCAGGTTATGTCAAAAAAAATTTTTATGTTACGGACCGGTTGACCTGGCGAGGCATCCGATTAGCTCTTTTTCAGACTCAGGAAGGTCCCAACCCTCCTCGCCAGCCGCGTATCCTAACACACAACAATTGAAACATAACAAACATATTGAACCTACTCTAAAACACAATTTAAAATTTTTGCACTTAAAACAGACATGTCAAACTTGAACGTTGCTGTGTAAGCGGCTTATGGACAATTTTTGCGATTTGCTGCTTCTTTTTTTGAACATTTTATTTCTTAGAGCTTTCGTGAAAATAAAAAGAATACAACACTTAAAAAAAGATGGCAATTTTGTGTACGTTTTGTATATTTGGTTCTTTCTAGCAATTGCGTTTTTTTTTTCTATCAATTCTATACCAATTAATGAAAGAATAATTAAAGGTGGGATCATACGATTGCCGCAATGCACCAATTTTTGTTACATTTTGTGTGCCAATCGTGTGATAGCACAATTTATTGGCTCATGCGGCAACCAAAACGAATGTTGTTCCTATTTGTCCCAATCAAATACAACCCTGATGCGACAACCGTGTGAACACTTGACATACAACTAATCACCAATAAAAATTCTAAAAATGCACCAATATTTATTGTGTTCTCATGCGGCAACCAAAGAAGGCAATACGCGCCAATAATATGCATATGTATACATGTATTTAGTTTCAAAACTGTTTAAACGCGTCTTCCAAGCATGATTTCTGCTTTTCAATCAGTAAAATGCAACTGTTGTTACTATTCATTTTTTGCTTTTTTCAGCCCGCACAACATTATAATAATACCCGAAGCAATTTTCTTTCTTTTTAATGAACAAACCATATTTTTAACATTTAATTTATTTATTTTTTTTTGGGGAAAACAAAGTTTGTCATCAGCTACAACAGCTGTTTCTCACAGTTGCCGTATAATATAAAAATCGTGTGACTATAATGCGGCAATTATTGGTACTAAATTGTTTTGCGGCAATTTGCGACAATAAAATTTCAGTAAAATGTCACAATCATGTGATTGCAGAGAATTTGATTGGGACAAATTTTTTATTATGCTCCAATTCAGCCCAATAAAAATTGTGTAAAATTGGTGCATTGCGGCTATCGTGTGATCCCACCTTAAGTATCATACGGGCTTAAGCTTTAGCATAAAGGTTGTTGTCTTAGAACTTTCGAGAGATAATTTGTCTATTGATGGAGTATAAGTCATTAGCACTTGCATTAGGTTCTCGACTTAGATAGTTCTGGAAGTCAAGCCACTATAAACAGTGGCACGCATTTTGCTGTGTGTAACAGTGCGAAAAGTGTTGAACTGAATTGCAATTAAAGAATCTGCCAAACCCGTTTTTATTAAAGGGTAAAAACGCAACAATAACTTCGCGGCGAATGCCCTGTATTTTGTGTTTAGTTTTGATTTTGCAATAAAACATCCTTTTGTTAACATTTAAAATACATTTATTTTTCATTTCATTTCAAGATTTTTGAATTCTTTAACAAATCGTATTTGTTTTTTCTTGGGGGAGGTTTTTTTTTATATATAAGTTACATGTTTTTATTTGCAATTAATAATTATTACAACAAATTAGTTTATTATTTTACCTATTTATATTTTTCATTTTGTTTGCTGTAGTATTGTTGTATTATAAATATTATTAAACTTAAAACTAATAATTAATATTCTTTTTTCGTAGAAATATTTTGTTTGTTTTTTTTGTTGTTGGTATAAAATGAAAATTTTTAATTTAAATTATTGAAATCATTAAATTATAATTATTATTGTTATTATTATTATTTTTTCCTTTTACATAATAATAGTTTAAATTATTTTTAAAACTCTTAGTTTTTTTTTATTATTCCTATTACTATTATTTTCATTATTATTCTTTTTTAGTGGGTAAAGTAAAGTTTTAAAAAAATTTCTTGTGCATTTTCGAATTTATGTGCAACCCTGACATAATAAAAACATTTTTGTTTCTAAATTAAAATAATAAAAATTTTGAAATTTATTGCTAAAAATGTTTGTATTACATGATTGTTTTTTTTTATAAATTCTTTGCATAAAATTTCTTAAAACTTTCTTTACTTTTGCTAATGAGTTTTTGGTTTTTGTTTTATTATTGGAAGAAATTTTGTTTGTTTTCCTTTTAATTTTATACATGTCTTAAGAACTAATTATTTATATTATTAAATTAATTATTGTTACAAATTTTTAAAAATATTTAACTTGAAACAGAATGAAGGTTTTTTCATATATAAACTTTAACTTTAAATTACCAGTACCGACGGGCTAATGAACTGCGTTTTAATATACAAAGTTGTGATGCGGGAGCTGTTGTTATAGATTTTCCAAACTGATTTGGATAGAAAAAAATTCATAAAATTATAATAATAAAAAAAAAAAAAATTATAATAATATAAAAAAATGTCCATAATTAAAATTTTGAATAAAAAATATTTTTGATTTGAATAAAAAAGAAATAATATGAAAAAATTTTAAAAACGATAATTTTTGATTTGCGCTTTTTTGTATTCTCTGGCGTGTTTCAAACAGAGGGCCGCTTCATATGAGAAGAAATAAACGTTAATGGAAATATTTATTTATTGAGTTTGTTACAGTTTGAAAGCGACAGCACTTCTTGTCGCTGTCGAATTTGAAATTAAATTTCTTTTGCAGTTTGGACAGTCAAATACCCCAATCACGTTTAAAATTTGAAATTTATTGGCGCTCTTATGTTAGAGTTTGGAAAGTGTCTAATTTTTTTTTGCAAATCACGGCAGCATTTTCAAAAACACCAGACTTTCGCCGCAAAAACTTCAAACACAATAATGGTGGCTGATTGAGGAATATGACAAAATATGTCTACTAAATTGGTTCGGTCTCCATGCAAAACGAAAAAAGTGTAACCATCACTCCCTGGAGCAAAAAAAAAAAAAAAATAAAATAAATGAAAACGACTTCCAAAAAAAAAAAAAAAAAAACAATTTTTTTAATTTTTTCACACTCTGACGTTGTCATTTTTATATTTTGTATTCCTTCTCACCACTTGTAGTTCGATGCAGACATTTTTTATACCATTGCTTAGGAATGAATCAAGATGAACATGCGACTTCCCATCGCTGGATTTTCTCTACCAAAATGAAAGTTATTTCCAAGCGTAAAGAAATCCTTTTTAATTTCATGAAATTTTTGTTGAACAATATTTATTTTTATAGATAAACAAATAAGTAAGGAATCATATTATGGGCTGAAGTCCAGGGATGGAAAAGTCACAACTCTAATTTGATGTCACAGCAAGGAAAAATTACAGGAAAGAAAGTGCGTATGCCCTAAGCAACGGTATGCAAAATTTGATGACTAGACTACAAATTGGGCGGCACAGTGTACACAAGGAACAGCAAGGACAATGTAAAAGGGTGTGACAAAAGAAAAAAGGAAATATTTTCTTGTGGAATTGTCTTTAGCTACTTTTTAAGCCTGGGACGTGACTAGTTCAAGACTTTTTTTCGAACCAACCTTTCACCCTAATAACTCTCTTCTTGGTAATATTTTTTCTTATCATTTACTTTAAATTTTCCCGAAATCCCGGTGTAACAATAGAAATAAACTGTGTCATAGTTTTCCGCTTTTAGCAATTCTCTGCAAAATGAACATTGCCGCAAAGAAAGAGAAAGCAATGGCTTTCTCCAAAATTATGCACTGTAAACAAAAAATGTTGCGCAACAATTTTCTCCGGTTCTCATTGAGAGCAACATTTAAAGAAGAGTGAGTGCTCACTTAAACCAAAACTGTTGCTTAACGATTTTCGGTTTATCACTAGAGAGCACCACTCATCTAAAGCAAATTGTTTGTGGTAGATTTTAATGTTGTATTGATGATATACATACATAAAGCATTGTTGCAGACAAAAGTCGAAGCTTAATTTTTGTATTTGTAACTCGAAATCAGCTTAATTGTCGTGCCCTCTGCTTTGAAACGTTTGTTTACTTTCTTGTTGACTATTTATATAAGAAAAATATTTTGTATTCATTAACTTCTTATTTGACAAAACTCTATACAGTATCCATCAAATAAGCGTCTAATACTTATAAAATATTTTTCTAAAGAAATACATTTTCTGTGCGTTCTTTACTTTTTTTTTTTTATTTAAAAATGATGTTTTATTGTTTTCAGTCTTTTTTATTTTAATTTAATTGTGTTCTTTTAAAACTTAAAAAACAAACGAAAAAAAGCAGTTAAATAAGCTTAACAAAGAGTTGGGTCGAATGTTCCTAAGATCTATTTATGTATGTTTGTGGGTGTTTTAAAGTTTAATAAAAAGATTTAATTGCATGTTTTATTTATTAAATTGTATGATTTTATAATTTCTTTTTTTTCCGTTTTGTTAATTGTAATTGTAGAAGGAACTTTAATTCAAACAACCCGTTTTTTCCCTTTATTTTTTAATCTCAAAAAATCAGTTTCTTTTTTTTTTAATTTACCAGTCAAATGAGAGCCTTTTGTTTTAGTGTTTATGTTTTAATATTCAAATTTTGTTCATTAAAAAGAGATTTGTAAACAAAAAATGATAATAAGCACTTGAAATTGATTGGCAACACAATATGAAAGCGTTTACAAATGGTTTGAGATGTTTTCGGACAAACACTTTTAAAAAAGTCAGGTATGAAAAAAAATTTTCTAAGCCAAACGCTTGTTAACCCTACTTTAAGCCTGATACTCTATTTAAATTTATAGTTCGAATGCTGTCAAAGTACACGTAAAAAAAAAATTTGTTCATTTTTTAAAAAATTTGTGAAATGTGTCTGGCAACATTTTATTTTTGCTGCAAAATAAATGAAGTGCAGAATTTTCAATAACAACTGGGGTTTGCTTACAAGCATAAATCTAAAAGTTTTTCTTGAAAAATGCCATCAAGTTATGTAAATGGGATGAACAGGCGGAATTGTTTGCATGTCAAGGTGCTCAACCTTTTCTCCAATGTTGAACAGAGAACTCATATTTAGCTGCGATTCAACGTTAGTTTTTCCATATAGAATAGGTTTTTTTTTTGTTAAAATTTACTGAAATAAAATTCATGGAATTTGTACAGAATATACGTTGATACTTTGCACAAAACAGTGGAAAATGTTTAGCAACATTCATTCCTTCATACGGAAAATTTGACATGCAATAAATGTGGCACACTTACACAATTTGCCGAGTTTTTTCAATTAAAATATTATTGTATATATTGTTTTAAGTTTTTAAACAAAACCCAGTTGTTTTCGGAACTAAATTATTTTTTTTTTATTTTGCAGCAAACATAAAATGTTGCTGGTTACATTTCAATGCTTTTTCCCAAAATGAGCCGAGTACTAGCTCAGCAACATTTCTGAATGGTTAAAATTCATGTGAAGTTTTTTTCCAAGGCAGTTTGGCAGCATTCACCTTGGAATTTCGAACAGATTGTCCGCTTTTATATGGAAAAGTGCATCTCTGAAAAATCGTCCTCTAATACACTTTAAAGTTTTTAAAATTAATTGAATTTTCGCTTTTAATGCTAATTGAAATTAATTTTTAAGGTCCTTCTGCAATTTGAGCGCTACTCAACTTTTCAGTAGACTGAAAAATAATTATCAAATTTTTGTTAGAATGTTTAAACCTTTATTTTATACAGGCGGTCTGTACAGAGGTCTTAAGGAAATTTATTTTCTCATAAGAACTGTGTGTAAAGAAACTTACGGAACTTATATAAAAATCCGTTTATCGGTGTGGATTTCAAAAAGTAATGTAAGCGGAATTTTTCGCTATTACAGGTATGTTATAATTATTAGTGGATACATTTTTCGTTTACTCGACGTCTTCCCCAGCTATCAACTTGAACATGACGCCGCCAGAGCAACGGTGTTAATTCGCTCATGTTTTTATAAATGGGGAACACGTGTGTTCAAAATATTCAGAATTTTTGATTTGTCGTTCATATTTTTGCTTTATTTTATTTATGTATATACATATACAATACATTTTTAGAACGAAGTTCCTTAACGCGGCTTGCTGGTAGGGCAAATCAGTAGAAATCGTCACGAAAGCGTGTGAGCTGTTTATATGTATTGGTGTATCTGTCGACAAACAATTGTGTAAGTGTCTCCGCTGCTGTCAGCGGAGACACCTGCCAATAAATATTAATTAGTTGTGAAAACGGACACTATCAGTTGATAGATGTCGCTACAGTAAAGTATGTCACAACAAAAAACAGCAATATTGAAAAATTTTGTTCGTTTTGTAGCAGATTGATAAAAAATACTGCATGTATCAAAAGTAAAAAAATAAAACGTTCCATAAGCATATAAAATTTAAAAATTTCAAAAACAACACAAAATAAAACATACAGATTTCACCTTGTATTACATTCGAAGATGAAGAAAAAACGTAAGGAACTTCGTTCCTAACGGGGGTCCCTCGACCGCATTTCTTTTGCATTCTTAAACCTGTAAACTTATTATTTTTATCTTTCAATCCCTTTTTATCTCTCTTTTATCTCTTTTCTTCTATTTCTTTTCTTTCTCTTTTCTTTTCTCTTTTTTTATCTCTTTTCCATGAGAGCTAAACTGTCAAACAGAAAATGACTTCTAACTTCTTGGCGAATGTCAATGCTCGGGCATACGTTCGACCATCGATGTCCGAGCATGGCCGAAACATGAACATGAGCGATGTTTGTTCATGGCCAATGGAGAGCCCCAGTTAAATCAAACAAAAATTAATGTTCATGCATGTACTTGGCTGCTGAATTTTTCACATTTAGTTTAAAGCTGTTAAAAATAAATATTAATAAACTAGATGGAGATGTTTTTAAAAAATGTTTACAAAGTGGGAAACTTCTTCACATAAATCTGCATAGTTAATCTACCGTGAAGAGATAGTTGTTATTTACCAAACGTAATTTCCCTTAATTGAATTCTCCAAAATATTACAATTAAGTTTTAATTTAAAGTACATATTTGCAATTAAAATAAAGCTTCTTACATACTTACATACACCCTTGTTCATAAAAAATATATCAGGCTTATAAGGCTTTTATTTGACAAATTTGTCAAATAAGAGTTTAATAAATCTAAAATATGTAATACCTATGGGTCTTATTCATAATAAATATTTTAGGATTATTAAACTCTTATTTGTAAATTCGTCTAATAGAAACTTTATAAACCTGAAATATTTTTCATGAATATGGGTATATATTTGATTTATACATCCTCTGAAAGCAGTCTATGAAATAAAATCTAAAAATATTTCAAGAAAGGTACTATTGCTATTAAATTTCCTAAAGACCTTCATACCGGTCTTATTTGATTCATCGTGGAAAAATAATTACAATTTAAAAAATGTTAAAACAATTTTTATAATGCAGAAAACCATTTAATCTTATTATTAAGGAAATTAAAGTGTGTAGCAGTACGATACAATTTTTCAGTATTAAAGATTGGTTTTTAATGTTCATTATTTTCCTAAAAATTGCAGGATATAAGTTGACAGTGTAAACAGAGAACGATTAAAAAAGCGAAATAAATTTAGAGTTTTCAAAATTCAATTAAAGAAATAGAATTAATTAAAGTAGCTAAAATGATAGCTCAGCTTGTGAAACAAAGTTGCATAAACATGTATATAAACAGAGGGAGGAAACATTGATGCACAACATTTGTTGCATTTTCCTTTCAAATGCTTTTACTTTGATTTTTAGTTTTTTTATTCTGCTGTACTATTTTTTTAACAACAAAATATTTGTTGTTTAAAACCTTACTTTTGTGTTACCAATCATTCAACTGCATATTTGTTTGTAAACACATATTCTGCCGATAAAGAAGTGATTCAACTAAAACTGAAGTTGTAATTAACAAGTGTTTGTTAATCATGCTGGTGTAAATGTTCATGCTAAAAGACTTGTTCTGTGAAGCAGCTTTAAAATACAGTTAAAATTGCAATGAGTAAAAATTTCCTTTAAATTTGAGCCCCAAAACTTAAAGTGAAGTTCATTGCAATTCTAGAGTGTTTTTTTTTCTATTATTCTTGTTTAACTGTGTGTGTGTGTGTGTGAGTGTATGGTGTTTTTTTTTTCTTCAAAAGTACATACACAAGTACAGGAAAAGTACATTCAACATCTATTTACAATTATGAATTAAATAATTTTCTTAAAATTTATATCTTGGTTTTTTTTTTCTTTTTTTCACTATTTACAATTTTATGAAGTAATTTATAAAAAAGGATTTGGTTTTTTTTTTAAATAAATACATAATAATATTTAATATTATTTAAAAAACTTTAATTAAATTTAAAAAATTTTTTGATATTTTTTTCTTGTGGTTTTCAAATTCTTATTCTGTGTTTTTTGTTTCAGTTTTCTTCATTGTAACTCTACAACTAGAGGAGTTTTGGGGTTTTTTTCAAATTTTTATTTTAAATAAAAATAATTGAAAAAAATTTACATTTTTAAGTTCGTTTCCATTACTTTGTTTGTGTTTGAAATTTACACTTACTTTAATATTTATTTTTGAATTTTTGTTTATAACAAATTTGGTTTTTGCTTTTTTTTTTTTTAAGAAATTTCTTTTATTTTTCTTATTTTGGCACAAGAATTCACATAGATTTTTGTTTATTATTTATTAGTAATTCTTTTTTAATTATAATAATGAAAATGAAAACAAAAAACATAAAAATAAAATGTAAATTTGCCATAAATGATTTTTAAATCATAAGTTCAAAAAAAAAAAAAAAAAACAAAAATTCGAAAGAGACCGGAATAGTGTTCAGAACAGAAATATTAGATTTATTGACTAACGGCCTTTTTTATGAAGATATTTTCACTGGTATTTTTAAAAAATAAAATGTTGTTGAAATACGTTTTCGACCAAAGTGTTGTTTGTTCTAAAATTTATGTCAGCCATTTTTTTATGGTTTATTCAATGGTTATTTGAAATGTATTGCATCGAAATTTGTCCAGTAAAAGCTTAAGAAACTTAAAATAGTTTTTATAGCGGGTGGTTAAATTTTGAATTTGAACCACACCTAAACATCAAGTTTTTCTCTGCATTTTGATAATTTCTTTGTTTCAGACCAGTGTTGCCAGTTTAGGGGGTTTCCCCCTAGATTTAGTGTTTTTTTTTTCTTTTAGAGGTAAATTTGGGGTGTTAAATTCTTTCGCAGAAAATTTAGGGGGAATCAATTTATTTTTGGGGTATTTTTAGGCGATTTCTGTGTTTGGTTAAACGGTAAATCATCTGGTAGTTTCAAGTACAGAATTTTGCAACTGCTGAATTCAAGTACTTTTTTTTGTTGAGTTGAATGAATTTTTTCCTTATGGGTCATTTCTTTGAATTTTTTCCGTTTCTTAAGAATTGGTAAAATTAAAATATCTAAGAACCTTTAATAAAATTGAAACTCTTTTATGAAAAAGACTTAGAAACTCTTGGACATACTTAATTTTTTCTAGATACGCAGATAACAATTTCCAGCTGCCTACGAATATGTACTGAGATCCCAAAATGTGTGAATACAAATAAATAGAAAATTTATAATAAATATACATACGCCTGTAATCGGAACATATTCACTGAAAAATACGTATAGTGATTAGTAAACTAAAGCAGAATGTTCACCAATTTTGTTGGGATTTTTGTAGAAAAACATTGAATTTTAGGGGATCTTAAAATTTTTCTGGGGGGAAGAAATACATTGACCTGGGAACACTGTTTCAGACTGACTTAATTTGAATCACAGAAAGATACTTCTTAAATGAGCAGCGCGTTAAAGTTATTCAGTCTTGTTGTGGAAATGGGCGTTCAAATAAAAATGCATATCGATCAATTTAATCGTCTAAATGTCCGTACAACCGGAAAAATCGTGCAAAAATTTGAGCAAACTGCTTCTGTAGCAGATGTGAAAGCAGCAGCTCATACTCGTACTGCAGAAAGTGTTGCTGCTGTTCACGACAGGGTGGCTGAAGAGCCATCCACCTCAGCTCGTCGTCGTGCCCAACAATTGTAACTCTAACGCTTGTCGTGGATAAACTTTATGTATAAATACTTGCATATTCACGCTTACAAGGTGCAATTGACTCGTCGTCAGTGACCAGAATGGTGACAGGCAATGGCAACACTGGGTGATCAATTTTCGAAGAAAATCATTTTCACAGTCCAACCTAAATTAGCGCGTCAAGCGTATTATTGCCGTCTAAGCCACCCATTTGGTATGAAATTTAGTTGATTAGCATCAACGAAATGTCGGCGGCATATAGACGGCTAAAAAAAGACACAAGAAAACATTAAGGTCTGTTTATAGAACTAAAATAATTTGTGGTTTATTGGAAATTAACATCAGCTGTTAAAATTTAAGCACCCTTTAAGCAAGACCGTTAATGTGTATTAATCTGTTATTAGACAAATTTTAGTACAACATTTTTCGAATAAACGTTTCGTAAACATAAACCGTTTTCATGTTTACAAAAACGCTTTCACCGGTATTCATAAAAAATAAAATGTTGCTCAAATATATTTGAGAACAAATTTGATATGAAAAATTTGTTCTAAAATGTATTTCAACAATGTTTTATTTTTTATGAATACCGGTGTTTATGTTTAATAAATAATGTAATAGAATTTACCCAAAAAAAAAAATCTTTCATATTTTTTTAAAAGCTTATTGGAAAATAATTGTGTAGAAAGAAACTGGTCATGAAAAAAGAAATCTATTTAATATATATACTAAAGCGATTTCTCTATATATAATTTGTTCTAAAATGTATTTCAAATAGATTTCATTTTTTGTAAACACCAACCGCAATCTCTCTTCTATAAATAAGTTCGTTACCGAAAGAAAGAAAGCTACTTTAGCAAATTGAGTTGCATAAACTTAAAATAAATACATTAAATAATATAAAACAAAATTAAAAGTGTGTAATTGCTTCTTGAGTTTGTTTAGCTGTTTTGTTTATTTTTGCGCATAGAAAAGGAATATTGTTTACTCTCTTTCTCTTGAAGAGCCTTTAACTGAGATCGTTGCTTTTGGACTGAGAGATGCTGATCGCTTTCAAAAAGAAACGTATTGTTTTTTTGTTTTTGAAAGTTGCCAGCTTTATGGGAAATTAAAACTTAATTTTAAACATACATATATTTTGAAGCCGGCAAATGAAAAGCTTTTGAAATAATAAAAACTATGATATGAGATCCATATAAATACTTGTTTAAATTCCATTTAACAATTCGCTGATTTCTTTATTGGTGTGTTTTGACAACTGGCTTATGTTATTGTTGATAACGTAGACAATTGGATCTTGTTGACGGAAGGTGAGGCCGAAGGGGAGGGTGTGGGTACAAAAAGACTGGAAGAAGCGGTCTCTGTGGTCAAACTGCGCTCTTCGTAGACGCGCTCCTGTTAATGGAAAGTATACAGAGAAACATTAGTTGGATTAGTAAATTTTGTAGTGGAATCAATTAGAAATTTAATTGAAGCATTTAAAATTTTAAATTATTAATTTATACTTAATAATGCAAATTTCTTAATTGTTATAGCAACAACATTCTTTGAATAAATTTTTTTTCTAAGTAGTATTACTGTTTTTATTTTGTAAAATTTCCTGAAGAAGATACACAAAGGAGTATCGAAATATCGAATAATTTATCAATAAATAGAAAATATATTTATTGAGAATAAAGTGAGCTTGAGGTCATTTATTAAACCAAATTTAAATTTATTTTTCGCTTACATGAGCCCGTTCATTTCTAAAGCGTTTCCATATGGTAGTTTTGGGTTCCATGGGTGTGCCGTCCACATTGTAATTGGGGTTGGAAAAAGTTAATACAGAACGACTTGAGCCTCTGGAATGTCTTTTCGGTTTCGGATGCTTACTGGGCGTTATCATGTCTGAAAATAAATTACATATTTATTTACATTTGGCAAAACAATATTTATGTACATATGTATATAATTTCTTGCTGTCCTACTCACATATAACCAAAGCTATCATAACAAATAGGAATATCAAAGCTATGATGGTGGCAGCCACAATGATTAATTTCATGTCCAACAGGGGATCTGCCACCCTGAAATCATCCTCAAAGTCATCGTTTGTCAAAGAGTTTTCCATATCGGCTGCTTCCTCTAAATCATCTACAACGACATCCGGACCACGTCTGGGTATATAATAACGTGGCATAGTTAAGCACTCTTTGCCATCCGGGCGATCGGGGCAAGCACAGGTGTAATTGGTGCCACGATACAAACACAAATGAGTACAGCCACCATTGTCCTGGGAGCATTGATTCCAGTCTTCAGACTGGCGTTTGCGTGAAACTGCTCGTATATCCAAAGCACCACTTAAAGCATCACGTATCTCAACGGGTTGCGAATACTTGGAGCCGGTATTTCCTTTGCGGTAGGCCCGGAAAACGGACTTATTATACCAATCAGTCCAATAAATGTTGTTATCGAACTAGGAAATCAAAAAGAAAGCAGAATGCCAAAAAAAAAAAATTAATAAATTATTTTATTAATAATAAATTATTTTAATACTGTTTTAATTGTGTTTGTATGTACCATGGTCAAACCGAATGGATGTGGAGCAAAAGGTACCAAGGTTGAGCGACGCTTGCCATTGAAATCAACTTGGCCAATGTTGTCTTCCAACGCATCAGCCCAAAGTAAGCGACGATTTCTTTAAAGCAAAATTTAAAAATTATATTTGATATCTTTATTTCATATTTATATTGTTTAATTAATTATTCAAGCTCTGGATCTTTGGTTTTTATAAAAAATAATTTTAAACAATTATTTATTTATTTTCAATATTTCGCCAACAATTTGTTGGCATCTTCAGGAAAATCAAGAGCTTGAATAATTAATTTAACATTATATTTGACACTTAATTTAAGAAAAAGGCTTTTAACATTTTTTAAAGATTTAAATACATATGTATTAGGAAAGACATCTTCGGGATGGTTACATGCTGACACACTGAACGAATTATCGTTTATAGTTTTAAGTAATTTCTTTCATTAAAATTTTTTCATTAATCCAATGAACGTTTTCATTACTGCAATGAATTTTCATGGCTGTAATGAATAAATTTCATTAAAAATTGTTCATTAGTTTTTAGAATTTCGTTAAAAACTATCATTGGATTTATGAAAAATTTTTATTAAATCAATGAACAATTTCATTAAATTTATGTATGCATTTATTGAGGTTTCAATTTGCATTTGATTTGTAAAAAAAAACTGCATATATATTAACATATTTCAATACTTTGCAAAGGTTTCGAAGTCTACTACGAATAACACCTAAAAAGTAGCATCACACATAAAATGGAAGATTATCCGTAACCTTAATTATACACTGTATAAGAATTATGTCTGTTTTCATTAGATTGATGAACAAATTTTTATATTTGATGAATGGTTTCATTTATTTAATGATTTGTTGTCATTAAACCAATGAAATACTTCATTATCTTAACATATTTAATGAAACGATTAATTATAAATATAAATCAATCATAAATTTAAATTAATTATAAATATAAATTAATTATAAATTAATAATTTATATTGATTAAATTTATTATATCGGAATTCATTGGTTCAAGCAACCCCAACATTGGTTGAAAATTAAAAACGTGTTTTTTTTTAAAATTAATGTTGGAATATATATAAATACTAGGAGTAGCCCTTGTATACCGCAACTTGTACGAGTCTGTTTCGTACTTGGCTCAATTTTTTTTTGTTTACTCTCCAATATTTTTTCATACATAAAAATTCACTTACTCAAAATCCAGTGTTAAGCCAGTCGGAAATCCCAAATTATTGCTCACAATAATAGTGCGATTGGAGCCATCTAATAGACTTCTTTCGATGCGGGAAGGTGTTTCCCAGTCGGCCCAGAACAAGTAGCTGAAAATCGTTTGAATTAAGAGAATACACTAAATCAATATGTGTAAATATTTAACTATTAAATGGAAAAAAAGTTACAATCTCAACAAGTTTAAAACTTGATAATTTTCAAAATGCATAGAAACATGTTGCAATGCATATAAACATGTTTATATGCATATGAATATGTTGATAGGTATAAATATATTTGACAGTCACACCATGCCTTAGGTTTGACAGTCAGATTGCACACATATAGAGCTCTGGACCGCAAAACAGCACAACCGACCAAAATAACATTTTACTTGACCATTTATTTTTCATATTTCATTTGGGAAAATTTATATGTATGTGATCCGCAAATAGTCCATTACTACTTTTGCATTAAATCAAAGTTTTTTTTTTTAAACTTTTAAGAAAAAAAAAACTTGGTTTGAATTAATTTAAAATTTTTATGAAACTCATAAGAAAAAAGCCTTTGTTAGAAAAATTTAGGTTTCATGGTTACATTTGGGAAGTGGTTGCTGGTCGCTCCTGAAACAGGAATTACCAAAACAGACCATTTTTATAACTACTTTTATGAATTAAACTATGGAGCGATTAAACATACAAAATCGAATAAGAATAATGGAATCGAGTGTGATAAAATATAATATAATAAAGTATAATAGAGTATACACTACAAAGTTGAAAAACTTTATTTCTTTCCAACAATTTCTAATGGTTGATTTTCTGACAGTCAAAATGCCTTCTGAAAGATGTAATTTAAAAGAAATAGCTTTCTGGGAAAACAATTTTTAAAAAAGAAAGAATCTTTGTTAACAAAAACTGCCGGTGGGCTTTAGAGTTTATATTTTCCGGCAAAAAAATTTTCTTAATAAAAAAATTCAATTATTTCTGTATTAACTTTATCAGGCTCAAGTTCTTTCTATATTATCCTTGTGATTGATATTAATTAAATTAGACAAAGAAAACATCAAAGACATTTAGCAGGGTGGACTACTAGTTGTTTCGAAGCCGCCACACTTTCTCGTCAGAAACAACTAGTTGTCCACCCTGCTAAATGTCTTTGATGTTTTCTTTGTCTAATTTAATTAATATCAATCACAAGGATAATATAGAAAGAACTTGAGCCTGATAAACTTAATACAGAAATAAATATATAAGAAAAAGTTCGAATAATAGAAATTAATTAAAAAAAAATCCAATTTATAACATAAATAAAATAATAATTACTTATATAAAATTCTCTATCTTATTTACCCCTTTTTTGGATGAATAATCAACGATCTGGGATCTCCCAAGTCATCGGTTATCAGCTGTTTGCGACATGAACCATCCAAACGTGAGACTTCTATGACCTTATGATCCGAGTCGGACCAATACAAATTGTCCGCCATCCAATCGACAGCCAAGCCATTAGGGGTGAGGAGATTTGTAACAATATCCCGGCTATCGGCCAAGTTTAATAGATTTATACGTCTGATAACATCCAGATTGACATCGGCCACATAAAGCCAGTGTTTGCGATAATGAAAATCTAAAACCACTGCTCCATGAACACCTTTTACGGGCAACACTACATCCATGAGATCAGGAGTTTTTAGCGAAATCATACCAATACCCGAACGCAAAGCAATCAGTAGATAATCTTCAGGCAGATATTCACACTCTGTTAGACTGGCGTTTTTTAGCTTACGGCCTATCGGACATTTACATGAAAAACCGGAGGGATTACGCAGACACAAATGTGAACAGCCACCATTATTTAGGCCGCAAACATTTTCAGGTAACGTGGTATTAGTAACAATAACTTTGATATCCATTAGGCCATCAATATTGGTCATAACATCTCTACGATCGGTGACATTACTGCGATCGGTCATGTGCAAAGCTTTTGATTTCCAATCCGTCCAATATATGTAGTTATCGGTTAAGGCCAGAGCATATGGGTGTTGCAGGGAAGTCATAATAAGCTTGCGATGATTGCCGGTATAGTCACAGGAGTCAATCGTTTTGAGTTGAGCATCCACCCAGTAAATGCGTTTCATTTTTAAATCCAAGCTCAAGCCATTGGGCCAGCCCAAATTCGAAGTAACAATGCGCTGACGATTTTCACCATCCATGTGGGCACGTTCAATTTTGCGATAATGACCCCAGTCGGTCCAAAAAAGAAAACCTGCTTCATAGTCCAGAGCCAAGCCACGGGGAGCTTCCAGGTCTTTCCAGGCTATGAGATGACGATATTTGCCATCCAAAGTGGCCACCTCTATAGTATGTCTGCCCGCATTGGCCCAATATATCTGAAATGAAATATTATTTGAAAAGCTTTTTCTACAATTTGCCGAAGCATGAATTGGTAGAGTGCTCTCTCAATAGTCCGCAGGCCTCAGGTTCGATTCCTGCCTAAGGCTCTGAGGATATTCTCTGCAAAAACTCTCCTTCAGCACTTACCATTCTTCCCACTGAATCCACAACCAGACCATCAGGATTATCTATGGTCTCATATATAATACGTTTGCAGTCCAAGCCATCTGGGGTACAGCTCATAATAACATCTTCTTCAGTGTCCGACCAATAAATAATGCCTGTTCTTCTATCCACATCTAAAGCTACCGCATTCGAAATGTGCGGCAAGGGCAGAACCACATCCACCAAGTGATCAAAGTCCAGGGATATTTGTCTTATATCAACACGATGAGCAAATAATATATACGAACTGGGACCAGAGGAACAAGTGTGACCATCATCTTTTAAAGTTACGCCCACAGGACAAGCGCAAGCATAACCCGCAGGATTTAAAAGACATAGATGTGAGCAGCCACCATTGGCACTGTCACAAGCATTACGGATTCTTCGTCGTGACCTGTGAAATACTGTAATATCCATCAAATCGCTAGTGTTAGATATAACAGTGATTATATCTTTGCCAGTCAGCTTGTCAGCGCTGGAGACAGACTTCGTATCCCAGTCGGTCCAGTAGACTCTAGAGCCGCTGACATCCAGGCCAAAAGGATGCGATAAGGTTCCTTTTAACAAAAGCAAAAAAAGGGTTATTTGCTATTTTTTTAAATTTATTTAGTTTTTGCTTTAACACACTCACCCACTAAAACTTGTCGTCCCGAACCATCAAAATTTATATTTTCCAAAGACTTGGTGCCACCATCCACAAAGTATAACTTCTGCTGCTCATAATCTATGGCTAAGCCATTGGGCCAAATGATGTTGGTAGACAGCACTACTTTACGATTCTTGCCGTCCATGTGCGCTGTTTCAATCATGGCCGGATTACCCCAGTCAGTCCAAAACATAACACCATCCATAGGGTTAACTACAATATCTCGGGGTTTCTCTAGATTTTCCCACACCAATAGAGTGCGCATTTTACCGTTGGTAGTGGCAGCTTCAATGCGATATGTTATTTGATCGGTCCAATACAACTTGTCGGTCAACCAGTCGTAAGCCAAGCCAGCTGGTCCCACCAGATTCGAACGAATCACTTTCTGCTGGAAACTGCCATTTAAATGGGCCTTATTTATGGTACTTCTCTCAACATCGGTCCAAAATATGGTATCAGTATCACTGCACCAATCCAGAGCCACAGCATGCTTCAAATTGTCCAGAGGTATAATCATGTCAACGTCTGCCGAAGGTGACGAAGATTTGCCATGCAATTGTCTCAAACGTATATCCTTGCGGCGCGCCACCAATATCAACTCGTCGGGAGCATTTTTACAAGTTTTGCCATCGGCTTTCAGGGTCAAGCCAATGGGACAACCGCATCGCCTGGATTTTTTGTTGGGCAAACACAAATGAGAACAGCCCCCCCTCAGGCCCCTTCTATCCTTTTGACAATGGTCTTCATATTCAGGCTGGCGAGCTGGGTGATAGGCGTGTATATCCATGGGGAAGTGAAAGTTTTCATGTATGGAGCGGAACCCCTTGCCGGTTATTTTATTTGCAGCCGATACTGTTTTGGTATTCCAATCTGTCCAATACATGGTATCCTCAAAAATAGTCATTGCAAAAGGATGGGGTAAATGGGTGCTTAATATCTTGGCCCGCTCTGAGCCATCCAAGTTGGAGCACTCTATGGCATGTTGTTTGGCATCGGCCCAGTAAAGTTTATGGCTGGGATAGTCAATGGTCAAGCCGTTGGGCCAAGTTACTCCTTTTGAAATAATCACCTGCCTTTGCGAGCCATCCATAAAAGCTCTTTCAATTTTAGGATTAGGACCCCAGTCTGTCCAGAAGACCGTAGCCTCTCCAGGATGCACCACTATAGCACGTGGCTTATCCAAATCATTGGCCACTATAACTGATCTCAAAGTGCCATCAAAGTTGGAAACTTCCACACGTCTGGTACCCGAATCTGTCCAGAACAATAAATCATGTATCCAATCTACGGCCAAGCCGCCAGGTGACTCTAAACCCCACTTGATGAGGTCCTTGACGCGAGTGCCATTTATGTAAACCATTTTGATGACGTCAGTCGAAATATCCGACCAGAACAGTAGACCCTTTTTGTAATGGTAGTCCAAAGCAATGGCATTATGGAGACCCTTCACAACAGCCGCATATCGATTATTGCTTAAGGTAACGCGTCTTATGTCCCAGCGATTGGCCACCAAAAGTGTCATGGCCCCACCCAGGGCCTTGCAGGTACGCAAGTCAGGCCGCAACACATAACCGTTTTCGCAGGAACATATAAAAGAGCCATGGGTGTTTTCACATTTTTGTGAGCAAACAGGATTCGTTAAATACTGGCACTCATCAATATCAGTGCAGCTAAAATAAACTTTCATTTAGTTGAAAATAAGAATTAAATATTTGTGCTAAATATACTTCTTTCTATTGGCATTCATCAGGAAACCCAAACGGCAGGCACATTCCTCTCGACCCCTTGGCGTAGTTATGCACAACTGTTCACATTTGCTGCCCTCCTCACACTCGCGATAATGGGGGCAATTTATTTCATCTTCTCCCAAGGGACAATCATTCTGGCCATCGCAAACATGTTTCTGATGTACACAAATTCTAAAAGCATAAAAGTGTTTAACAAAAAATATTCATTGATTTATAATCCACAAGTATGCAGGGTACGAATGTTTACAAAAGTTGCAGCACGCTTAGCTTTAAGCTTGCCAACACAAAAGCATGAGTAAAAATATTTTGTATTCTTTGCAGCAATACAGGTAACTATTCCCTACAGCTCATACTTAAATATTCTAATGGAATTTTTTTCTCCAGAAAAATTTAGCTCCAACGGAAATTATAAGAGTCTGGCAACTCCCTGTTTTGAAACCAGTCATTTTATATAACTGGGTGTCTCCACTAGCCACGAACTTGGTATGAACATGATGTCGAACATTGCTCATGACTCATGAAGACCGCTCATGTCCATGTTTCGGCCATGCTCGGGCAACGATGCTCGGGCATATGCCCAAGCATCGATGTACGCCATGAAGTTATGCATTGAGTGTCACTTTCTGTTTGACATGAATATTCTCAAGGAATTTTATTCCTAAGGAAAATACGTTTCTCGAGAAAAAATTCCTCCAATCATAAATTACCTGAGAAACAAAAAAATAAAAGTTGGCAATATCGAAATTTTTTATAGGAAAAAACAAAAAACATATGTTTTTAAAATACCTATTTTTGCCTCCGCCGAATAT
Source organism: Sturmia bella (assembly GCA_963662145.1). Classification (NCBI taxonomy): domain Eukaryota; kingdom Metazoa; phylum Arthropoda; class Insecta; order Diptera; family Tachinidae; genus Sturmia; species Sturmia bella. The sequence continues at coordinate 66,585,157 of OY759170.1, read as the reverse complement.
TTTTCCCCTTCGATGTGGCTAAAACAGGGAAGGTTAAAAAAAATTTCTTGAGGAATTTATCAACATAATAAGATAAATGGGAAAAGAGAAAAAACTCTCACGGAATTATCATTCATGATTGGGTTGATTATGAAAAATACCACAGAGAAGAAAGAAAAAATTGTGGAAAATTAAAAAAATAATTAATTCGGGTCTAAAAATAGACCTATCAAATCTTTTCTGCCAAAAAAGACAGAAAACGTTTGATAGGTCTGTTTTTGCACCTGAATTAATACATTTCACTTGGCTTTTAAAACAAATAAAAAAATTAAGTTCATATTTGAATATTAAAAAAATAATTTAACAAATTTAAAAATATGAGAAATAAGGCAAAAATATGAACGAAATAAACACTTCGACAGAACAAAAATTATGTACAGCTTGGACACATGTGTTTTTCATGTATAAAAACATGAGCGAACTAATACCGTTGTTCTGCCGGCGTCATGTTCATGTCAGACTTAAGTTGATAGCAGGTGAAGATGCCGACTAATAAAATGTTATGCAGCCGCGATTCATTTTTTTTGTTTGTTTCCTATGAATATATTCCATAGTACTTTGGTCCTCTTTCCTTCGCCCTATGGTTAAATAGATCTCGAAAATATTAGTTCAGCGCTTTGTACGTGAAAGCCATCAATATTTTAAACTCGTTAAAAGAAGTTTTTCAAAGGATAATGTGATATTGAATAAGAATTGTCAGCTACTACTGGGCTTAAAAAAAGGAATAAAGGACCTCATACTTTCAGGACTTACAGCCCACAGTGTTTAATTTTTAATTAACAGTTCGCTCAAGCGGTTTTGAAAGTAGTGATTGGGCCCCAGATGCTATTCACCAGTTCAAAAACAATACAAAGTCTTTTAGAAAAATTCATCTTGTGCCACATATTTTCAAAAGGCAGAATTTCACAGGCGGGGTATTAGTTTACATACAATTTTCTCCCTGCTTGTGGTCTTATTATAAAACTCTTAATGCCTACATTTACTATGCCGCACTTGACTATGCACATTTGCGTACCCTGATGAGAGAAAACTCACTTCAAATTGGTAACGTTTTTCTTGGCCGGACACAGAAACTGACCCGGTTCACATTGCAAATGACAGTCGACTTCGTCTTCGGCAGAGGAACAGTCGGGATAACCGTCACACAGCCAGGTACGCTGCAATACAAAAAATAAAATTAAATTGTTTTTTTTATTTTATGAAAACTGTATTTCTCAGCAACTCACTAATATGCAACGTCCATTATTACAAGTGTACTCGTCTGAGCCACAGGTGGTTGAGCCCGTTAATTTCAAATTGCCACATTCATTTTCATCTTCGCCCCCATCGCAGTCCTGTTCCTTGTCACATTTCCAGCGTAAAGGGATACAAGTTCCATCGGCACATTTAAATTCACTTGAAGTGCATTGGGAAGGTTTTTGGGGGCAATTTTCTTCATCGCTCCAATCGCCACAGTCATTGTCACCATCACAGCGAAAACGTGCCAAAATGCAACGACCACCAGGACCGCCTGCACCACCCAAACCACCACGACACTTAAATTCACCTTCAGGACAACTATTGATCACAGCCGGGCATTTAGTTTCATCCGAGTTATCATTGCAGTCCTGTTCACCATCACAGCGAAAGGCCAAGGAAATGCAATAGCCATCACTGCAGGGAAAATGTTCACTGGAACATCTGCAAGAGATCAAATAATTTGTTTGGTAATAATTCAGTTTAAGTTATTTTGAAAGAAGTCGAATGAAAGCCCATACATTTAAGCCAGTGCAGACTTGTTGTTGTGTGCTCCGTAATAATTTTTTAAATATGTATATTAGATTTTTCTTAAACATTTTATCTACCTGGTACGATTACAATGTCCTTCGTCTGTAAAATCCTTGCAATCATTTTCACCATCACACACCCAGGGCTTGGGTATGCAAAAACCATTGCCACACTCAAATTGATCTTCCATACAATCTACTCGTTCACCACACTGTGTTTCATCTGAGTAATCGCCACAATCATCGTCACCATCACACAGCCAATCCTTGTTAATACAACGAAATGTTTTGGGACACATAATGTGCAAGCCCGTCTGCTCACATTCCCTTGTCAGCTTCACCACCATATCGTTCACCGATTCACAATCCCATTCATCGGAACCATCTTCACATTGAGGAACTTTATCACAACGTTCGCTTAAAGGAATACAATTGCATTTTGTCTGGCACTGCCATTGCATTTCACCGCACATATTCGTACAGTGATGACTATAGGAATCACTTTGACTCAAACGATCCTGTTCGCGATCATACAGAGCAACATGATTTATGTGCGGTAGAAATATGTTATTCTTAACATGCAACAAATTCATAAAGCCCTCACGGCCACGCGACAGCTCTCTACCACGACTTACTTCACCATCTCGGACGCCATACAGATCAGTGCGACTACCGCCACCACTTCTCGAGCCGGGCACAAATATCTTACCCACTTGTAGGCCATTGCCGACATCTGGTGTAAATTGTGGCAAAATTGGTTCGTACATGTCCACATCGATTTCATGGGGTGGCCCAAACGAGGGATGCACATGATAGTCTTCATAATCATGTTCTACATTTATATCCAAGTCCTCATATTCTCGTGTATTCTGTGGCTGATGTTGTTGCTGTTGTTGCTTTAAAATCTGTTTGCTGTTTAGTTTATTATGTCTGCCCACTGTGCCTACACTACTTGTGGCGCCATTGCTGCTACCAGCAGCTCCATTGGCGCCACCACTTCCACCGCCACCAGCTGTTCGTAATCGATGATACTGTTGTTGGGGACTTGGCGCCGCCACCACATGTTCATGCGAATAGACCGCTGGACTCAGCACATGCTTTGGATATTTGGGATATTTAACGATCGAACCGAATTTTATTTTCGAGTTAATGCCATGCAATGCTGATTGGGGTTCGTCATCATCACCTAAAACTGGAAAACAAAATAAATCGTTGATTTAATTGGTGGCTTGCTGGCAAAATTTATTGGAACATATTTTGGGTTAGCTTTTGATGCTACAAAGTGGATTACTAGAATTTCTAGAATTAACAAAAAAAAAAAAAAAAAAAAGATTCATATGTCGACCATATCAGCGACAATATCAAGCAGAGAAACACCTGTACCACATGCTTTATATGCCTCCATTAGAACTACTTAGTCACTAGTTCTCGCGTCACTAGTGGGCTGAGAATTAAATGACAATAGAAAACTGCATTGTGAAGCATGTAACGTGTCAGTATTGTAGGCGACCTTGTCATCAGTGAACGAACCATTAGAGTTTTTCTACTGATTGTTCTACCAGGTAAATGAAAGAAAAAAATTAAACTCTTGAATCAAAAAAAAAAAAAAATATGATAATAATATTTATAAATATATAAATAAAAAATATATATACATATATACATATATACAATATATATATATATATACATACATACATATATATATATATATATTGTATATATATATATATATATATATATATATATATATATATATATATATATATATATATATATATATATATATATATATATATATATATATATATATATATATATATATATATATATATATATATATATATATATATATATGTGTGTGTATGTATGTATATAAATACATATATAAATATTTATATTTAAAAAGTTTTCCAAAAAAAAAATCTAAATAAGAGAAACAAGGTGTAGGTTTACGGCTTAAAAAGGTTATCAAATAGCCTCTCACACACACATTTCTATTATTATAGTTATGGATGTGCGTGTATGTCTGTGAGCCCAAAAATAAGTGGGTTGATATTAATATTTGCCAAAAAGAAAAGGGAATCAAGTAACTAATCGAAACTCCAACTAAGTTTAAGCAGACACGCCAGCCATCGGCAAAGAAATATACCAAGCAAATTCAGATCAAGACCATACAACACACATACAACCACAAAATAAAAAAGAAAAGAAATCACTAAAATATAAAACTATAAATCTCTTTTACTTTTTCTTTTTCAAATCTTTCCTTTTCTTTGCTTTCTGCGAAGAAAAAAAATGTTGCAAAAGCTTTCAGTTTTTATTGCCTCTGTTTTTTTTACAGCGTTTCGAGCAACAAAAACAAAACAAAATCTCAACCCTAACCTTACACTCTATATTCTAATGAATGAATGAATGCCAACAAAGCTTTTGCACATTTTAACATTCTTATGGACTCGCAAACGGACAACAAGATGTTTTAGTTTGTGTGTGTGTGTGTGTGTATGAGTGTATTCGATTGCACAAACTTTCTGAAAGGTTTATTTTAGTCAATTGTCTGAAAATTCCCACAATACTACAACAGATACACACATATTTTTAACATCCTTGATTTCTGCCAGCCAGCCAGCCAGCCAGCCACCCAGCCAGCATCTTTACATATATTTTACAAATGTATATGTATTCGCTCTGGCTCCCCCATTAAAGAACACAACAACAGTATTCACATAAACATCTCATTCATATTGAAGTGCTTGAGTGCGCCTGAGCAGAAATATGCGCACATGAAATTGTTGCTCGTGTGAAAGTACTTTAAGATTAATGAATTTTATTGTTTTTTCTTTTACGAGAGGTGCCCTTCCATGCCAGATGTTCGGTCTGCATGACAGAGAGCTAAAAATGCTCTCATTTTCTTGCAAAATTTAATTTATAACTTTTTGTTGAAAACATTTTCTATGCTTTTATAACATTTAAGTGGTAAATAAATGATGTACAACATATATACACAAGATTTAAAATATTTTTTATGCAGTTATTAAAACAAGAACTGCTATTAAATATAGAGATATATGTATGTATATGCATTACACCTACGAAAAGAGTGAAAAACGTGGAGTAAAATTTATGTTGTAAAATCTATACACAAAGTGAGAAATTCATACATTTGAAGTCAACATACAAACAAAAAATCCCATGGTTCTGCGATACCAAGATATGTCTGCTGTGACAGACTGAAGGCCTTCGAGCAAATATACTGATTCTTATCAGCTCAAAGCATTAAGCTCACGACTGGGAAACTAAAATTTACTTAATGTTTCTTAACTAAATACATATGGTATTCATGCGAAAACAGTTGAGGTCCTTTAGTATACAACAGTGATTTATTTACTCCGAGTGATCATGAAAAGCCAAATGCAGAAAGATTAAATATATCGTGGTTGTCTTCTGGACTTTATAACTTTATCAGTGCACCCACATTAGTATTCAACATTATATATTATTGCGCGGTTTGACTTCCTAAAATGGAAAAAAAAATGTGGTTTGTGGCAAAAATTGTAATGAGCAACATTTTTTAAAGAAGACAAAAAAAGTTAGCCTGAACACCTGTATACATACATATACATTGCAGAGAAAAAAGGGCGAATGTTAACTAAATTAGAAGATTGGGTCTTGCCATCTCTTTTAAACTAGATTTAGTTAAACTGAAAAAAAACATGTTCTCTACTATCAATTTTATATAAAATTTATTGGCGAAACAACTTAGTTTTGCTTAAAATATTCTGCTTTAATAAAACAATAAAAATAGTGTCATTTCGCTGTGGCAGTGGCACATATCTACTTACAGTTTAACTAAACCCAGTTTAACTGAGATCTCAGAAATCGAGAGTAGCAGGTTAAATACACGCACTAAAACAGACTGACTTGTAAAACATAAGGTTTTCGATATTGTGCCTTTGACTTTTTGGTAGCTTATGGCATGATAGATCCAGTTCTACTATACGCAGAAAAAATAAGTATTCAAAGAGAAACACATTATTGTTAAGCTGTATGGTTGCAGACAACCATAATGTGGTTCTAAACAAGAAAATTATGTGGCTACAACCGTATTATATAGATGCCCTAACCATATTATGTGTTTGTCTTAATCATATTATTTGTTTGCCACCATACATAATATAACATTGTTGCCGCTACCATAATTAAATATAGTTTTGTTTTGCGTGTGTGACATTAAAAAGATTATGTTTGAGGTCAGGTTGTTGTTCTTCAAGGACTAATAGAAATATTGAACTGCTTGAAGGCAGTTTGCGTAAAAATCCGCAACTATCAATATGGAAAGTCATGAAGTCTTAGGAAAAGTTCTTTGCTTCTATCCTTTTAATATTTAAATCGTTTAAAAGCTGAAAGAAAGAGATTTTGATTTATGCAAACATTTTTGTGACAACATCCCAACCCAGTTTGTGGAGCAATGAGGCTCATTTTTATTTCGATGGCCACCTCAATAAGCAAAACTGCCATTTTTGGTTTTCCAAAGCCCGCAACCATCGATTAAAACATCAAAAAACTGTATGGTGTGTCTCATGAGATAATTGGATCATATTTTTTTTCGAAAACTCTTTAGATCCAGCAACGAAGGTTGCCTTCTTTAAAAACGTTGATCACTACGATTTTATCCCAAAAAATCTCTCTCAATTTTGAGGAAGTAAAAATCGAACTCAAGTCTGATAATACTATTAGCAGTTGTTAATCATATATTTTGACGATCAAGTTAAAATTAACTCCTTTTTTTTATTTAAGTTTGAAAATATAAATCTGTTACCAAACACCTTGTGTGTAAATACGAGATTTGTTTAAGTCAGACGGTGCGTATGATTAATATTTTGCCTTACTAGAAATCAATGGTACGTCTGTCTCTAAGTCATTTTATATCGATTTGTTGCAGGGGTTTTTTTTTTGCTTCGACTTCTCGATGTACTTGTTATCCATTTTTCAAACGCAAAGTATTAAATACAAAAGCGGACTGTTTTGTAAGAAATATTTAAACGCCTATCAGGCATGTTATATCATAATATTTACGATTATGACTTGAAATTGCAAGAGGAGTGTTCCGCAAATTGCAAAAGCCAGACTGTAAACGAAATCAGATCGCATTAATGGAGGCAGCTGATGAATTTTTAATAAACTTATCTTTTAGTAAACAATAAAATTATATTGACAACACTATTTTTTAAAGCTTTAGGTCTTTATATTTTTCTTTCTTTATTAATCGATATTTCGCTAACAATTTGCTAGCATCGTCAGGAATCTTTAATTGTTTTTATTTTCTATTAAAGATTCCTGACGATGCTACCAAATTGTTAGCGAAATATCCAAAAATATAAAGACCCAAAGCTTTAAAAAATAGTGTTGTCAATTTTAACAATAAAGGTCAAAAATTATAGAAAAAATAATATACGATAAAATGATAAATAAATTAAACTAGATGTTTAGGGTCTTATACGTAATAAATATTTTCGGTTTATTAAACTCTTATTTGACAGACTTAACATACAAATATTTCAAATAAGAGTCTTAAAAGCCTGAAATAGTTTTTATGAATTAGGGGGTTAATGTTTAGTTTGTATCTTAGTCAATTCTGTCCCAATTTTCATCGTATCTGTATATTAAGCGTGAAAAGTGTTCCTTGTCCTTCCTTATTTTTCCTGTCCAAAGTTTTCTTGTGCACTGGTGACTTGAACAAGCAGCTTATCAAAAACAACAATCGGAGGCAAAACATAAATATTTAGCATTAACAAAAAATTTTGTTAATTTATAATACAAAAAAAAAGAACGTCTTTTGGTTTAGTTTTTATTTTTCAGACAAGATGGAATTTGCGGCTGAAATGCCCATATATGCACAACTTATTTAAACAATATTTTTTGAATATGCTCCTTCAAACAGTTTTTGACAAAATATTTAAAATAAACTCTCTTTACAACTTAATATTAGCACTTACCCAAACGAACTAATAAGACAAAAACGAATGTCTTAAACATTATCCTTTTGCGTGCTTAAATTGGTTTTTGATTTTTGTCTTCGGCCAGGACGTTTCTATAACGTCTTGTTATCGTTTCAGAGAAAAAAACCACCAAACAACTTTTAATCATGAATACTGCTTTTGCTAGATTCTGGTAGGATCGTCTTTTGGTGAGTTGTAAGAAAAAAATTAAAAAAAAGTAGCTTGGCATAAGCAGTAGTAATTGTTATTGCTTTTGGCCTGGGTGTGTGTGTGTGTGTGTGTGTTTGTTGCCAGAATTTGATTATACTCCAACGGCTGCGTAGAAAAATGTGTGGGTGTTTTAAGAACAGGAAGAAGAAGAAGAAAAGCACTCTTATACAAAATTATATTGTTAATATTTTTCTACGTTTGTAGGGTCTGGGTTTATAAATTTACTTTTTTCCTTGGCGTTGCTATTTCTTCTTTATCCTTAAATATCCTTGTGCTCCTTTTGGTTTTGTTGCGGTGTTTTGTACGTGCTGTTTTTGTTGTTTGGTTTATTTATTTTGCTTGTTTTGTTGTAGTATCTATATTTTGCTGGGGTTTGGTGGTCGGTTGGCTGTTTGCTGAGTTGGTTGGTTTTTGATACTGTTTTTTTTTCTGTTTGAGTTTCGTGTTTAAGATTTTTTTTCTTCAATTATACAATGTCACCAAGTTTTTATGCGTCTTGTTGTGTCTTGGTTTTTTTTTTGTTCAAAAGATTTATGTAACAAATTTATTTTCGATATTTTAGTTTCTTGTTTAGTTACATGTGGTTGGTGTTGTGATTGTTTTTAGGGTTTTGCCGATTTGAATTGAAATATATATTCTTTTCCTGAATCGGCGCTTACCCCTTACGCCTTCTCTTATAGCCACGTTGCGTCATTTTAAATTCTTTGCTGTTTTCTTAGCTATTTCAAACATATTTTAATTATTTTTTTTATAGCAAAATTTTCGTGTTTTATGTCGATGTCTTTGAAAATCTTTTTTGAATTTTTTTTACTTGCTTTTTTCAGTTTCTCTGGAGGCTTAAAATATTCTGGAATTGCATTTATTGGGAGAAATATTTTTTTTTATTTTATTGCACAAAATAGGAAAAATTTTAATGCAGTTAGTTGTGGTATATTCTAAGAATTGCACTTTAAATAGTTTTAAAGCTCCAAAAGCTATTCTGAAAATATATCCAGCTCACTGTGTACTTAAATGACGAAGATTGGGGATGAAGTTCAATGATATGGTTGAAGTTAGCTCTGCGAAGGATATTTTTTTTATATGTAATGTTTTTTTGTAGTTCAAACTTTAAATTTTGTATTGTTCTAGCTTAGTTTAGCTTAATTTATATTAATCTAATATAATTTAATTTAGCTTAATTTAATTCAACTTAATTTAATTTAATTTGATTTGATCTAATTTAATTTAATTTAAATTAATTTAATTTAATTTAATTTAATTTAATTTAATTTACTATAATTTAGTTTAATTTAATATAATTTAATTTTATTTGATTTCACTTCAATTCATTTTATGCTCTTTACTTTTACTTTATTTTATTTTCTATTTCTTTATTTTTTTATTTCTTTTTTTTAATTTTATTTTATTTTAGCTTTCTATTTATGGTTGGTATTTTTCTATTTTTTATTGCTGTCTTTTATTTTATTTTCCGTTAATTGGTTTTGCTTGAGTTGGTTCTATTTTTAATTGTATATTATTTGATTTTATCTTATTTAATACTATTTTATTTTATTATGCTTTATCTTATCTTATATTATTTTTTATAATATTTTAATTCCTTTCACTTTATTTTTATTAATTTTTTATTGTGTATATCTCTTTATTAGTTTATTATTATTTATAATTTTGTTTGACTTCATTTTATATCCTGTTCCACCACTGTTCTTTTTTTTAATTTATTCTGTTTGAGTTTTATTATATAATCATTTTAGTGTCAGTTGTTAATTACTTGATCAGGCTGGGATTGAATCTTACTTAATAAAAATTGGAAAAAAAAATTTTTCAAGATAAAATTGGGGTGATCAGCACTTTAAAGGAAGGCAAGAAAAGTGTTTTAATTTTATGTAATTTTTTGCTTTGTTATGTATCATTTAAGTTTTGTTTTTGAATTATTTTATAATGTTTATTTTTCACTTATTTCTTATTTTGGTTTTTAATATGTTTTTGTAATTTTAGTTGCGTTATTTTATTTTATTTTGTTTTAAATTTTGTTTTTTAAATTTATATATTTATTTGAGCTTAAGGTCTTTTGTAATTTGAGTATTTATTTTGTCAATATTTTGCTCTCCTTCGGATAGCTTCTTCAGGACAATATTAATGAAAAATGTTTTGATTGGTTTTTTTCAAAAACAAACATAACAACTCAAATTACAAAAGACCTTAAGCTCAAATAAATATATAAAATATAAGGAAAAAAGGGGTCAAAATAATGAAATATTAAATTTTTTAAATTTATTTTATTTATATCGAGTGGTTACCAGCGTGTCTGCAGCTTAGTTGCCATTTACAAATAAAGATAATGCAATTCGATAGCATGGTACGACAGGAAACAAAATGGTATTACCGAAATTTAGCACGATTATGTTGCCTTTGTTGAAACCAAAAATAAGTAATTTTTGTTTTTTTGTTTGTTGTCTTATACATTAAAAGTATTTCGAAAATTTGTGGCAGTATTAATAATTTACGGAATAGCTCTCTAAAGAGCATTATGCCGTAACCAACCCGACATCAAACCTTTTGAAATAGCGGCTGGTTCCACAGGTGATTAAAAATGAAAAACCAAAAGCTGATTATTATGTATTCTGCCAATGGCTGGACTCTTTTGTACACACACGTGTGCCTTGGCGAAAACAAATTTTTATTTAGAAATTGTAATGGTAAAACTCGAATTTGCGATAAGGACTCATATATTTGTTAATGTCCTCTGAGTAGTGTTATTAGTTGCTAGGTATCAAAAAATTATGCATCATTGATCTTCAATTGGTAAAATTTTTGGTTGCTCTAAATGCAAAATATAACTTTTCATTTCGTTCGTTACTGTATATACATTTTAAATTTCTTATGACTTGAGCAGTTTTGGCTCTCAATAAAAATTAAGAAACTGATTCTACAACCAAAACTGAATGTTTAACGTAATTAAATTCTACAAACAAAACACTTTTTACACTCTTTACGTCTTCTGTCTAACACTGTCTCCATATAGAGTGGGATATGAAGCCATGGCACTTGGTTCAATTGCGATTGAAAGTTTAAATCTCTGAATAGTTTGCTTCTTTATTTCCGAATTTAACCACTTTGAAGGTCATTCATGGAATAAAAGTTGAAATACTAAATCTAATCAAAGCTATATCATTACTTTTCGTACAGTTTGTAAATGTTGTCATATATTTAGCACACGAAAACAACTACTTTGGAAAAACAAAAAGTGAAAATTAAAAATCAAGTGCCTAAAAGTATGCAATATTATTTGAGTTATGCTCTAATGTAGCCAGGGAATCAGCATTGTAGAATTATAAAAATTAAATTTGTAACAAAGTAAAAAATAAAAACCTTTTCTGATCTGTATCTGTGACACGGTCGTTAAATACACATGAGAACTTTGATTTCTATTGAAAAACAAAATTGTCTCTCAAAATAATTTTCTTAGTGTTTTATATTGCTATATTCAGTTCCAGTAATTTAATCTTTGCCTTAAGTTTTTTTTTTTTTAATTAAGGTCTGTATATTACAGAATATCGTATATTATAAAAATTGTGTGTAGAAGCGAAAGTTTAATAGTTTATTTTACAACATTAAATTTTAAAAAAGTAATTTATTATGCATTAAGTGATTTGTTAGTTGAATTTTTAGTTTTTGGTTTTCGAGTATGTCGTTATAAAATCGAAAGTTTTTCATATGTTGTTATATACATATATATTTCTTATTTAAATATCAACAGTAAAGTTTAAATTTGGGTTTTCCAGGCGCCTGCCCAGAACAGTTATTTCAAATAAATGAAAATATAAGCGAGCTGCTGGCTTCGTTGGTACATGAGTATATTTTCGTATACACATGCAGGCACACCGTTGTGTATGTGCATGCAAGTAAGGTTACTTTTGTTGTTGCTGGTGTTGATTATGTTATTGTTGTTGTTTCAAATATCCTGTACACACTAAGGGCGTGTGCTTTTCCTTTATACTTTTTTTTTTCTTTGCACTTCACATTATTCTATCTATAATTTTCTATTCATTAAAAGAATATTTTTTTCGAAAAGGACATTTATTCTTTTTATAGAACAAAATTTTATTTTGCTTAAATTTCTATATTATTTAAACAAATTTTCTCTTCCCAATTCATTCAGGTTGCACTTTCATTGCTTTATGGATATGTGATTTTTGAAGGAGTAGGAGCAGCTGTTGTAATATTTTAGCTTACATTTTCCTTAACAAAGCAATAATTTCTATTACATTTTTATTAGATTTTTTTTCTGTAACATGTATTCTTTTTCATTTATTTTGAAATTTTCACTTGATTATGTGTTTTATTCTTAGTTTAGTTATTTTGCAAAATTTTCCTGCTTTCTTGAACAAAAATACACTGCTTTAAATACGACTTTCTTTTATAACTCGTAGATAACAATTGATTCTTTTGTGAAAAATTTCCAGATACAGATGCTGTAATTTTTCTACACTCTCATCTTAATATTATTCAGACAATTTTCTACTCTCTTTACAGTTCCATTTCCATTTCTCTTTCGAAGATTTTGTTGTTGATGCTGGGGATTTGAAAGTGCACGAGTTTTTATTGTATGAAAAAAAAAAAAAAAAAAAATTTAGAAAAAAGCTTTGCAATGTTAAAAGCTTTAATTGGGAATTTATGTAGGTAAATATGTAGTTTAGTTAAGTGATGGACGGTCTTACGGTATTAAGTTTTATATTAAGTAAGAGGCATTAAGTTTTTTTTATCTTTATTTAAGCATTATTTTTTGCAAGAAGTAGCCAGCTTTGAGTTTTACAAAGGTTATAACTTCAGAAGGAGTTTTAGATATTTTGAAAAGTTTTTTCTCAATGCTAATGATTAATGTAGGCAGTGATTTCTGCAGAACTTAAACCTGTCAAATGATTTGTTTATATGGTCTTAAATTGCTGCCTGAGATCGTTCAGCGTTTCGATGGATGAATGGGTCGAGTGTCCTACCAACAATCCAAAGATCGCAGGTTCGATTCCTGCTGAAGTCTCTCGGTGTTACTGCAAATAAGCCAAAAGCTTTGCAGCTTTGTGGTTGTTTATAAAAAAAAAAAAGAAATAAAAATAAAAACCAAGCACTTCGAAGTATGAATTGGCTAATTTGCTTTTCTGAAGATCACTTACCATTTTTTAAAAGAAAAGCGTCTTCAGCTAAAGCAATGAGTGGCCGGATTTAACTTAACGATATGTTTGGAAAATATGTATAATTCTGATATAATTGCAATTGCTTCATAAACACTTATTTGACAGTTGATTGCTTACCTTACCTTTAGAGGTAAGGTCAACCTCTACTCCAATTCAGTGGTTGCAATTTAAATTTCTGCTATCTAGCAATATATGTAACTGATTACGATTGCAAACACGATTTTAGTAAATCGTTCTCTTTAGTCATGGTTATTTTTTAGTGAGCACAGTCAGCGGAATTCGTTGTAAGAATTTGCCTTTTCTGCCATATACACCTTAAGAGATGGCCACCCTCATCATTATTTTTATCTTTATTGTCATAAATTATAATATTAAATTACAGCTATTTTTAGCTGGAAATAAATTTCATGCAAAATGTCATAAGTATTTGTATGGCAAATGCAATTTATGTCACTTAACTACAATACAAACGGCTGTATGAGTTCTTATGCACACAATTGACACAGTAATAAGAGAGATGAAAAAAAAAATAATAATAAAAATTATTCAAATGTAATGGTCTCTTAAGCATGCATGCATTCAACAACACTAAAGTACTTAAAGTGACTATATACATATATAACATATATTTTATCCGTTTTTATCGTGAGCATGATTGTCATATCACTTTTTCTAGAATAAACTAATATTGACTTCTTTTCTGGCATATATGTTGCACGTATGCTGCTCTCTACTATAGTTTATGTTTCATGGTAAAAAACAAATGAAGCGAGGGTTGTTCAAAATCAGTCGGATTTGGTAAAATCTCATAGAGGTGACCTGAACAACTCACAAGCTTAGAAAATGGTATAGATGTTCAGAAATATATTCCGCATTTGCAGCGAAGCTGGTAATCTATTTCCTCTAGTTTTCTCTCATATAGAGTTTTGTGCCGGGAATCCCGCATTGAAAATTCTCACTCTAAAAAAATCTCGCTTTCCCGGGATTCTTTTTGTAATAAAAAAATAATTGACAACCCGTACAGATGACTATTGAAAGGTTGATCAGTAGACCGTATCGCCTTACAAGCAAAAGGAAAAAGTTCTCTGTACACCACCGAATATAAAGCATTGTTGTAAAAGAGTTACGATAAAAAATCTGGCTTACCCGGGATTATTTTTGTAATAAAAAAAGAAAAAAAAATTGACAACCCGTACAGATGACTGTTAAAGAAAAAATTCCCCGTACACCATCGAATATAAAGCATTGTTGCAAAAGAGTTATGATAAAAAATTTATATTTTTTTATGCCGAACGTAGGGGTTGCCAATATAAATTTTTCGTTATGTCTTTGGGCGCCTCGAACAGCAACAGTTTTAGCAACATTGCATTAATTTGCCCCAGGGTGTCCTTAGAGGAGCACAATTTTTATGCCTAAAATGTTTTTTTGGAACATACCAACCCACTAACACACCTCTTCAGGGAGGCCCTCACATTTTATTAATTTTATTTATGCATTAGACTTTGTTGTGGAGCACAACAAGATTACGGGATAAATGGGGTGCTGATGAAGGGTGTTTGCTACCCAGAAACAGCCGGTTGTCCACCTAGCTATTAAATTTTACCATTCTTTACTGAATTGATATTAATTAAAAATAGTGACAAACCAAGGGTTGAACTTAAGCCTGAAAAAGTAATTTAATATAAATGTATTACAACACAGAAGTTCAATAGCAAAATTAAAATTTACAGTAAAAAACACTTCTCGTTTAGGCTCTTATAAGTACTATTCATATTCCTTTTTCACGATCATTTATATTTTTTGACTCTGATTTGCATTATGAAAAAAGCGTTTCATCTTCCTAATCTATCGATGTGTAGTCGTTAGTAATGAAGACAGCAACTAAAAGGTCTGAGTACAGAGCCCCCGGGAAATCCTCTGCTGACTTCGAATGCAACAAAGACTCGGTGTTTCTACGGAACCGCTTGGAATCTCTCAGTGAGGTAGTATGAAATAAGTCTGAACGCCAAGCTGGAAAAATCGAAGAGGTTTTGAAGCTTTTGTAATAGAATTTTATGATCTACGAAGTCAAATGTTCTGCTATAAGCTAAAAGAATAAAAAAAACAAATACCATATTTACATCCAGCTTAGATCTGAGATCCTCGAACACGCCTGTAAGAGTTGCGATGCAGCTTCTATACTTTGTTTTTTTAAGCCTGTTCGTTTATCTGACCGGAGTTTTTTTTTCGCATTTTTGTGTGAGATTTTCCATAATATTGGACAAGTACGGAAGAATTACAATCGGTGGAAATTTGTTCATGGGAATGATTTTAGAGAGTGATTTTAGATGAATTGAAAGGATTTTATAGAATTTCCACGCATCCAGGTTAGATTTTGTTAAAATTATACCCCCTAAAGACTGTTATTTGACATATTTGTATGGAAAATCTCTCAAATAAGAGCTTTATAAACCTGTTATAATTTTTATGAATTAGACAGATATTAAATAAATAAGTTAAAAAGGAAGGAAGGAATTGAGGGGAAAACTACTCTAAAAAACACATATAAGTATCATATCATCCACACCAACTGCATTAGCTTTTACTGCAGAGAAACTCTGATAAACTTAAAGCTGATCGAAAGCTTAAAGGATTTTCTGCTGGTACAAAACAAAGTTCTTCATACATGTTGTTAGTAGCAGACGGAGTATTGATACTAACAAAGTGTTTATTAAGAAAATCTGTATGGAGATCTGAATTGAAATGTCTCTCGAAATATTGCGGATCTAATCCCATTCAGACTTAGAATCTATCATGGATCTAAATTTACTTTGGAAGTACAAAGATTGCTAGTTTTGTACATGCTTTGTAACTTCTTTTTAGTCAGCCTTGTATAAGATTTAATGATTACCAGGCTTACCTTTTATATTTTGGGATTTGACAACCTTAGTGTTGCAATCTGGCAACTAATAGCTCTATCGTAGAGTTGGATATATTTGAGGTTATACTTACTCAGAAAGTAACTTTAAAGATTCGTCTGGGCAAAAAAATAGAATTAGATAGTGAATATTTCTCGTAACTCAGTAACAGTGCCTGGATGAGTTTAATTCAATTTTTTGGCAATGGAACTTCACCGCGGCTTAGTGCTTATCCATGGCATGGTGAATTCAAACATGGTCGTACTTCACTCGAAAACAAATTTTGCGAGGGTCCCTCAAAATCAGTTATTGTTACGAAAACTATTGATGCCATACTCAAACTGATATTGCAAGATCGTTCTGTGACCTATCCGGAGGTTAAGCCAAACTTAGGCATTAATGGCACCAGTATATATTCAATATTGCATAAACATTTGTCTGTCAAAAAAATTTATTCGCCTTGGATTTCACACAATTTTTCAAGCACTCAACAAAAAAGACTGTTCAGAAAATTTCGATTGCGGTGCCTCAAAAGACGTCTATGACATTGTAACTGGTAATAAATTGTGGACTTACAGGTATGAGCCCGTAAGTAAACAGCAGTCAACTGTAGGGGTGTTTCAAGATGAGCAAAATCCGACAGAAGTTGGTCGTGCACGAAGCCTGTTCGAGTAGATGATAGAATGGTTTTTTGGAAAAACTGGCCGGCCATGTGGCAACCATACTACTAGGACAACGAAGATCAGTCAGTTCTAAGTGATATGCAATGAGTAGTTTGCATTTTTGAGCAGCCAAATTATCGATTTCATGTCTTCTTTTCAGCGAGTGACTTCTTTTTTTCCGTTCGCAAAAAACAAAATGGCAGCTCAACATTTTTCAACACCTGAAGAAGCGATGCCTGCATTCAGCGTGATTATGTTTTGGAGACACCTCAATCAGAGTGGTAAAAGTGCTTCAACAGTTGGTTGAAACACAAGCAAAGGTGCAAATATATTTTGCAAAACAGTAAAGTGATTTTCTATGATTGATTTTTATTAACATTTGTTTTCCAGTTCCGAAATAGAATTACCAACACTAGTACAAAGAAAAAATAAATTTGCTTTCCTTATGTCAAACGCTATCGAAAAATCGATTTCACATTGTCGATTAATTTTTTTTTCATGCAAATCTAATTGGCCTAATAAATGTACAAAATATATATGTATGTACAAACATACATACACATGCATTCGTAATATAATAATATAATTTTGTTAAACTTTTCTTATCAAGACTTATGTACAATATGTGTGCTTTAAACTTAAACGTTGGTGTACAACTTCACGATAAATTTTCTCTTGAGATATAATTAATTTTATTCCAATTAAATTTTGTTCCTTCGTTTTGGTGGCATTTTAAAACAAGTTATCTCATACTTTTTTGTTGAAACATTTCGTCGAAATCGTTACTGTTTTTTTTTTATTAATTCCTTTATTCCTTTCACTTATCCGTTCATGTCAGAACGAACGCCTACGCATTTTTGAAACGTATGAATAAAAAAGACAACAAAAACAAAAAAACAAAATTGATGCTTTCGTATTTCATTGGAAACTTAATTTTAGAAAAAAAAGAAGAGAAAACGTGCTGAGAATGCTGGCATTGTCAAATGCTCAGAGTGTGCAACAAAGTTATTTGCAAGGAATATTCAATTTCGGGACGAGTTTATAAATTATTGTCTTCTTCATCTGCATATATGTGTATGCATGTATGTATGTAAATGTGTGTCTATAAATGTTATTTTAAGAAGGGTCAGTATAGTTTACTATCAAAAGCTTTTTTTCATGCTTTATTTTATCTTACTTTAGTTTTTCTCTATTGAGAAATACAAAATGCACACAGAGAATTTGAGAGCGAGAGAGTAAATAGAGTGGCTGATAATATTTTAAGCATAACTGCTGTTTCGTAGCAGTGTGTGCGTGTGTGTGATGAGATTTTTTTGTAACTAAAATAACATGTTGCTCCTTTTGTTTGTATTCAGAGCTAAAAAACGTTGAGCTAGTAGAATGTGTAAAAGAGAGTCTATTGGTGTACGTAAAATAAAACGCATTATATCAGTTTGTAGTCGTTGTGTAGGGGTTTTGTTTGCATCAATAGCACCTCACTTTTAACAAAAACTTAGTGGCAATAACATTTTGAAGACGTAATTAATGAGATTTATAGATTCCATGGAAAATACCCCAGTGCTGTGTGCTTGAGTCGGAAAGTTATGTGTGGCAAGCCGGGGCGCACGATGGTAAAACCGAATCCAGTGGTGCCAGTTTTTTTTTTAGGTTTTATCTTGTTTGAAATAAGCAGCTGTGAATATTCTTACTGGTATCTATGGTAATCAAAGATTTTTTTAAACTGCTTTGTTTTTACGTTGGCGGACACTTTTTAGTAGATAAAGTGATTGTTGGAAAACCTTGAAGACAATGGTAAAGACCTAATTTCACTTTTTTTCAAATTAATTGCGTAAGAGTGTTATTTGCAAACCAACCTCATATGTGATATATTTGTTGTGCATACGCCGGGAAATATTTACATAAAGTTTTGAGATGTATGTATAGCAGGCTGGGTCGATTTCAATGAACAACTTTTGGCACAAGGGAAAATTATTACACTACGACACATCAAAAAATGAATTTTCGAGGCGAGCGATTTTAAATTTTATTTTATTTGACTCCTCTAGAGAGACGTGGTACAGGCCTTTTCCACGGGCCCCCTGAGGCAAGCTATATAAAAATCGATGGCATAATACCGATTGCTAAATCAACGAAGTAATTAGGTATGATCAAGGGATGTCTGTATATTTTGAGCAGCAATATTTTAAGGCACTTGAACGTTTTGTTTTGTGGGTTTTGACAAAAAACTACATTCTTCAAATAATACGAATGATGCTGGTAAATGGTTTACTATCAGGGTCAAAGATTAGGCAATACAGCCAAAATCCCGCGAAAAGTTCTATAATTTTTTCTCTTGTCGCTCTTGGAAAACTAAAATGTAAGACTGTCTGCTACTAATTCTTTCTTGGCAATATTCTATGCTATCTAGATGAGGACTTCCGTAAATATGTAGTGCTTTTATAATTTTTCTTGCTGGTTAATAACTTGCCCTATGATACCGCTAGAGGGATCGAACGTATGACTGATTAGGATTTTCACCTCAACATTTTTTTTTTTGGAAAATGCCAACCCTCTATCTCTCCTTCTAATAGAAACATTTTGAAAAAATTTACTAACTGGTCCTAAGGTGCATCTAATCTAAATTTATATATTTTTTAGACTGGGACCCGTGCTCAGCGGATGACCAGCAAGTTTATTAATATCTCATTTCATATATATCTTAACAGAATTTGCTAAGTAAACGTTTTATAAAAATGGAATATTTTTTTAAATAAGCCACTGGAAATAAGCACGTGTTCACAAATTATGACTACCCATCTCAAAAACACGTTCTCTGTGATCCAAAGTTCACCAACAACTCCAACATAAAACTTATAAAATCGGTTTCCGTCTCTTCCAGCCGAGACTTTGTTAATGCTTCTTAAGTCGTCAGCAGTAAAAAAGTAATGCTTGGATTGGCATGGTATGTACCCCAGCCAGTAAGTCTTGAAATTTACTTTTCTTGTCCTCTTCAAAAATGTTGACCACTCCAATTTTATCACGAAAAAAATCTTTCTCAATTTTTAGGTAATAAGTAAAAAATGTAACCCAAGCCCAATAAAACTATTCACAAAGTATTTTTGGAAAACTAAATTTACTTTTATTTTATGAATTTTTAAAAATAAAAAAATTAAGAAGCTTTTTAAGACGCCGTTTTTTCCACTGTTTTTTTAATAGCTCCAAAAATAATGTTTTCGCTTAACCAAGAATATTAAATTGGCTCAAGGCTAGAATAATGTCAAATTTTTGATACAGAGTGCAATAAAAAAGAAAAACATTGTCAAAGCTATGACAATGGGTATGTAACAGCTTCTTCAAAATTTAATTTTACAAAAAATAAAAGCTGTCCATGAAAATTTTATTGATGATTTTTATGGTTAAATATTGTTTTAAGAAAATATAATTTTTTGTCAAAGGTTTCTTGCTGCTGCAGCCGTTGCAGTTCTCTGGTAAGCCTTGCAAATCACTCATGTACTTTAGGAAAGACAAACTTATTAGCAAATCAAATTGGTTGTGACATAAATTTCTTTCAGAAAAGAATTTAAACTTAAGTTTTGTTTTGTCAAACCAAACTTCTTTCGCATCCGAAATTAAACTCAATGTACTTTAATTAAATTGTATTTATTTGTTTTTTTTTTTTACGTTAATCAAAGATTACAATTGTTATTTACTTATTTAAAAATATTTCCGGTTCAGGTTATGACTTATTATTATTTGTGTTTGATTTTAGTTTTAATTGGTTGAATTCAGAAGTTTTTTAATTGAATGTTTTTTTCTAATTAATTTTCATACAGGATATGGGCAATTTTAGTTTAATACATTTTTTAATTTTACTACTAAGGAATGATAACTTTTATTCTAGAATAAATTTATATTTTTCATCCATTTTCTTATATTTTATTTGCTATACGATATCACTTATTGGAATTTTGTTTTGTATTAAATATCTACATAATAAAAACTTAAAAATTTATTTAGGATACTTGACTACTCTTGATATTTTGTATTGGTTTTTATGTTATTGCTGATTAATTTTTAATAGTTTTTTAAAAACTGGCTTGAATTTTATTTTCGTTCTTTTACTTGTACTTTTACATTGCAAATGTGTTTTTTTTTCTTGTTCTTGATGATAAAATTTACTTTTGTATGTAATCTTTTAATACATGTGTACATACATAGTTAAGAATCTTAAAACTATCAAGAGAACTGAAACATTTTTTTTTGTTTTTGCTTGATTTACAAATCGAAAGTCATATACAATGATAAACGATACAAAATGGCTTGTGAATACTGTAGGGACAGTACAATAACTACGGTGGCAGTTAAAGCTCTATACTTTTCATTATATTTATTTTTTGTGCCAAGCCTCCTTCAACTTTTGCAGCTGAAGTAAAGACAGTTTTTTTCCAAAACCAACAAAAATGCCTATTAAGGCCGTTATATACTATACTACTCAATCGTACGATCTGTTAAAAGTTACATCAGTGTCTGAAAAGTGTCATAGTCTGTACTAAAAGTGTATGTGTATGAAAAACTTTTTGAAAAGTCTGTGAGATTTGCCAATCTTTTGAAAATTTTCAAAAACTATCACAATTGCCTATTTGAAGTTGTTTACAAAAGTATAAGAGTGTGGCAGTTTTGAAGCGTTTTTTGAAAGTAGGACAGGATTCCATTAGATTTAGGTAGCAATTTTCAGTGAATGAATCGTAAACTTGAGTAGGACAGTGTATCACGGCCCTTAGGGGCATATAATTTTCATATGTATATAGAAAAATAATACTGTCAATAAATAAAATATTGATTCAGTAAAAAAATTCTATTTGAACCGGATGCAACGTTGAATTAAATTGCATGAATTGCAAAGTGATAAAAATAAATCACAGGTAGGCCAAAAGAATTTATTCGATATTGTTTGGCTTTCAGAATATCAATTGTGGCTCGCACAGTATGTGCCGTAACTCCTTCACACCTAATTCGTTCAAATGTGGCAGAGGAAAATCCGTTAACATGGCCCTATAGCGCGTTGTCGTGCGACCAGCGGGGTCTTCAAAAAAAAAAAAAATATGGTCGGATTACTCGACCAGCGTAAACAGCGCACAATAAAGACACTTTAAATGGTTGTAAAGTGCATCACTTGTGGATTTTCGGTACCCCAGAAGTGAAGTTTTGCTTGTTCACGTACCCGCCGCTGAGGTAGAAATGAGCCTCATCGCTCATTACAGATTCAGTCGAAAAATCGTCCACTTCGTCATAGACACGATTATGCTGCGTACTTGCGGAATGCATCGCTCAATGGCTTCTTCACTTGTATTCTACAGCTGTCTAGTTAACAAATGTAAAACCAGATTTGACACTGGCCGCCATTTACAAAAATAAGAGTGATTTCTGTTGGCACAACTTGTATAAGAAGTATTTTTTTTGTGTATAAACATGTAATAAGTTATTTAGTGCAATAATAAACTATTGCAGCAGTAAAGCAGGGTAAAAAATTCAAGAGCTTTGCATGCAACAAAACATGAACAATTTCGTTGCCATAATATATCAGTAAGTGACCAAAACTTTATATTTGCTATAATACTGAAAGCAACTCTAGTTCCAAGAGAAAGTTGGGATGGCAGTGAAACAACAATTATAATTGCGTACTGTTTTATGGTGTAAACTTCGGCGTTAACGCAATTGCGTTATATATTTTAAATCTTGCACTTCAGTTGCTTTTTACAATAGAGTCATTAGCTGAGCGAAATTGTTCAACAAATTTTCAAAGCCTGATTTCTCGTTTGAAACATTTTAAAGTTTTTAATCAATATGCTTGTCAAATATTTTCTAAAGCTGATATGGCTCAAATTTTGCATTCTCATTGATTGATTTGCAAAATGTCTTATTAATTAAAATATTATTTTAATTCCTCGAGCCTTAAGGCCACTTGTTTTTTTTTTATATAAGTGTTTATTAAATTCGATATTTCGATATTACAATGGATATCGTCTTCAGGATTGTTTTGATCGAAATATCGAATTTAATAAACACTTTTATATAAAAAAAACAAATGACCTTAATACCATGTTCATACATGCGCCTTTATTGAGGTAATCGCAATAAAGTCCATTATTGAGCTCAATATTCCATACAAAAAGTCAATAAAGTTATTGCTCAATAAACTCTATATTGCTTTGAATATTGAGAAAAGTATATTAGTATTAAGCAAAAGTATACAATGCGCAATGAATGACGTGATAAATGTAAACAAAAGCAAACAAAACAAAATAATAAAAAATAAAAATAAATACAATAAAAATAAAAACATTGCAGCATTTCCAAATTTTTATTTCTCTTTCTTTTTATTATTGCCGCTTTGGAGTCATAACATGAACGCACTACTTGTACAAGTTCCATATTTTTATTGTACAACACTAAAATCTTTTTAATAAAAGGCAGTTTTTCTTCCATTTTTCTTATTGGAAAATATCTTTTACTTTTTTTTCTCACTACCAAAACAAAAAACAACTTTTTTTCAGCTGTCAAATACTAATTGAGTTAGCGCAATATTTGTATGTATGAACGCAAAAAATATTATGTCAATAAACTGAATATTATCTCAATTAGAAATACATGTATGAACAAGGTATAAGGCTTGAACAATTAAAATACTAAACAACAAAGGTCGAAAAATTAGCATCAATAATATATGAATTAAAATATGTAAATATGACATTCGTTAAAGCTGTTCTTTTAAACTTAAACACGCTAATTATTAGTTTATTCCACCTGTATTTTTTATATGCAGTAGTTTTCTATTTTTATCAAACATAACGTTTTGATTGTTTTGAGTTTGTGCAGATATTTCGCTTGTCTTCGAACAGCTTCTTGAGGGCAATAAGTCCTATTGTATTCTCTAAAAGTTTTTCCACAAATATTATATCCCTGTAAATGCTATCCGCAAAAAAGCAAAAATACCTTTAGCTCAAAATAAAATAAGACCAAGAAATTTAACAACTTTAAGCCAATTGTCATAAGAAGTAGCAAAAACAAATTATCACCATTTTCTTTGTTCACCATATTTGTTGCATTGTATTGTAATGCTGTTTTGCCAATTTCAGTTGGATCTACATTATCTAGTTTTTCTCTTATCGTTTTTTCTACATTCACATGCTACACTCCTTTGTTCGATGAAAATTCTCTATGCGGTTTAACACTACACACTATACGACTTCTGTGGAGAGGACTGAGGAATTTAGTTGAATGCACATTTTATAAACCTGACCTCTATTTGGAAGTGTGAAGTGTCATTACGTGCTATCATTCTAAGATGTAAAATAGCCAATAGCCCAAGTTGAAGGCCAGAAAGCTGACAGGAAATACCATACGTGAGTATTTATCAATGATATTGACATCCTTAATTTTCGGTATGGTGGCTTTGATGGCAGAGGCACCTTTTTTCAAGGCATGCAATACTCGAGGTTTATTTCCTAAAATTAGAAAACACTTCTAGAAAATATAATTAGCTAAAAAGTTCACAATTACCACCTCTTTGACCGCGATAGCGTAAATTCGAACGACTTGTGGTGCCATAATTACGCGCAATTCTAAAACTCGGTGGAAATTTAGCTAAATCCAAAGTTTCGGCACCCAATTGATTTATTGTTGCATTATAGTTGCCTTTGCGCAATGACGGTATAGGACTCATGCGCACATCTTGCAATTCAATAATGTCTTCGGCAGTTGAACAGGTTTCAGATTTATCGGCTTTCCCTGTTGTTGTAAATCACAACAAGAAATTTGGCAAAAAATTAGAAAGTTTTTTTTTTTTTTAGAATTATTTTATCAGGAGTATCTCACCTGATTTTTTATTATCACCATCTTTATTCTTTTTCACTTTCTTCTTGGCTCTTTTGCCCCAGTAGGTGTAATTGACAGCTGCATATTCCAAAAGTGCAGCAAACACGAACACAAAACACATGACCAGATAAATATCTATGGCTTTAACATATGATATCCTTGGCAAGGAACTCCGTACACCAGTACTAATGGTAGTCATGGTAAGAACAGTGGTGATACCTGCAAAACACAAAAAAATAAATTGATGATTACTACAGTTTTATTGACAAAACATCTTTCTCAATTTAAAAAATCGAACTCAAGCCATATGAAAGCATTAACAATTGTATACCATATAACTCGAATATAAAGTAAAAGTTAATGCTTAAAAATCGCTGTACAAGGCGAAAATTTTGAAATCGTTTTATCACTGATACAAACACAAAAATCAACTGACACTGATCAAAACACAGTGATAAACTGGAAAGTTGATCTATAAGAATAAATATAGATAGGTCAGGTATGGCAGCTTTAAAACAGTATGCAAATAGTCATGGCTGGATTCGAAGCAAATTTGTGCGCTGATGAATGAGGTGGTGGTCGTAAAACAGCCATGGTGTGTACCCCAGCCAGCAAGTTTTCAACTTTACTTTTCTTATCTTCCTCAAAAAAAAATTTTTGATCACTCCAGTTTTATTCACAAGAAATCTTTCTCAATTTTGAGGAAGTAAAAATCAAACTCAAGCGCAATAAAATTGTTAACAGAAATTATTATTGTTTAATTCAAAAAATTTTTGTCGGTTAGAAAAAGCTTAGCTAATTTTAAGAATTATATATTCTGAGATCTAAAAATTTTGAGTTCCATTCAACTTTTGTTAGAGCTAAACTGTAACGTATTCTTGGTGATAAATTTTCCGTTACTTTGTTGATCCTATTCTTAATTTTCTCTTCTCTTCTCTTCTCTTCTCTTCTCTTCTCTTCTCTTCTCTTCTCTTCTCTTCTCTTCTCTTCTCTTCTCTTCTCTTCTCTTCTCTTCTCTTCTCTTCTCTTCTCTTCTCTTCTCTTCTCTTCTCTTCTCTTCTCTTCTCTTCTCTTCTCTTCTCTTCTCTTCTCTTCTCTTCTCTTCTCTTCTCTTCTCTTCTCTTCTCTTCTCTTCTCTTCTCTTCTCTTCTCTTCTCTTCTCTTCTCTTCTCTTCTCTTCTCTTCTCTTCTCTTCTCTTCTCTTCTCTTCTCTTCTCTTCTCTTCTCTTCTCTTCTCTTCTCATCTCTTTTTTTCTCATACAATCCATGTAAGGTTACATATAACAGGTATAAAAGTTCAAAAAATAAAACTAATACTAAAAACGAAACTCAAGACTAAAATATACTAATTATGCTCACCTAATGCAACACGAGCACTAGTTGCTTCGTGATTGATCCAAAATGAGACCCAAGAAAGCATCACAATTAAAATGCTGGGTAGATATGTTTGGAAAATAAAATAACCAATATTACGCTGAAGCTTAAATGACAACGACAAACGCTGATAGACGCCCGTCGCTAAACGCTCTTTGCGATCGTTGGTCTCATAACCAATTATTGTGAATTGTGGCAGCTCAGCATCTTCCACGCCACGCACCGGCGTCGGTTTCCAATACATGACAACATCGCTGACAGTGTAGCCATCTAAGGAAGAGAGTTGCCAGAGTGTTATACAATAATGTTTTATGTCTATTTGATCTATAAATTAATGTTTTCTACTTACAACTTTCAATTTCAACGGTGCAATTTTGCGAATCCAATGGATAATAATGCAAATCCATCATACAGGCCAGGGTGGTGGTAAAACGCATGCCGTATGTGACAGAGCCATCACCGCCCAAACGAACCAATTTATTGCGTTCTGTTACATCGTGAAGAAAACTAGATAAATATAGGAAAAAATGGTAGAGAATTTAATATGAACAGGTGTTTATATTCTGTTTATTATTGCTGGCTTAATATCAAGTTTTGCTCTTTGTAGTGCTCGAAAAATGACGAAAACAAGACAGATGAAATTGAGTGTCTAGATGGCTGAGTTGGTGGAGTAGGCAACCAATAATAGCACGAATGTAGACGAGGACAAGCAAAGTGTTTACAGTGCATGAAATCAAAATTAAATTATACAAATAAGAGTTGCATAAAACACATTCCAATAGGAAACATAACAATGCTTTTTTTCTCATAAACAACTAACTGGTAGTAAGCATACTAGATTACAGCTTGTTTGTTACTAGTTCATTACTATATTTAAAAACTAGTTGAATTCCTATAGCCAATCGCTAAAATCGATGGCAACATAAATCCCAAACAAGAAGCGAAGCATTGGAGCACTATTTATGTCAGTGCCCCGCCTTCTTAAAATACGATCCCGACATTTTGGGAGAGGCACCTTACCAGACATAACCCAATTACGGGGCATATGCTGGAGGAAACTAAAGAACTTTGTGAATGACACGGAGTTCCTATAGACCTATGAGTCAGACTGGTTCACGGTTAAACCCACGGAGCGCACAACAAGCCTGTATTGGCTTACGTGTATGTCGTAAGGCATGGGCAAACGAACCCCTCCATTCAACCTAACCTAACCCAAATCCCAAACAAATTAAGGTTACATCGCCTAATTAAGGAAATCAAGTAAACACGACATCTGAAGAATAAGTTAAACTTATGGTGATCTTTTGTGTGGAGTCTTAAAGCCAAAGTACTTAGCACGATCTAAGCACCACAACGCATTATAAGCTGCTAACCAAGAAGCATATTATCGAATTGTTAATCATTTTATTGGGCTTGAGTTCGATGTGATTAAATAAAGACAGTCGTCAGTATTCAATTAGTCGTGGCCTGGGTTCGAAGCAAATTTGAACGCTGGTGAGCGGCATGATGGTCCTGAATCAGCCAGGGTATGAACCCCAGTCAGTAAGTCCTCAACTTTACTTTTCTTATCTTCTTTAAAAAAATGTTGTTCACTCCAATTTCTCAATTTTGCGGAAGTAAAAATCGAACTAGAAAACTTCAACAGAAAGTATTCAACAACTTGGGTGGCTGAGTGGCATAAGAAACATGAGACCCGGAGTTCAAGCACATGTGCTGACAAGAAGTATAGCGGCTTCGAAACAGCTCGGTGTACACCCTGCTAAATATCCTTGATGTTTTCTACGTCTTACTTACATAGTTAGTATCAATCACAACAATAATATACAAATAACTTGAGATCTATAGGCTTAATAAAAAGTAAATATATGTATTCCTGAATCAGATACACAAATTGACATTCAAAGTCTCCATGCAAGTCAACAGCTCATATACTTTTTCGCTACTAGTTTTTCATAATAGAAATTATGCTTTCAATTCAATGAAATTTTTTCCTCTCGCTTTATAATTTGTATTTACGAATTCGAAAATAAACTTACAAAAACAATTATATGTTGTATACATAGTTTTTTTAAGTTCCCTTATGCCATGTTCATACATGCGGCTTTATTGAGGTAATCGCAATATAGTCCAATATTGAGCTCAATATTCCATACAAAAAGTCAATAAAGTTATTGCTCAATAAACTCTATATTGCTTTGAATATTGAGAAAAGTATATTAGTATTAAGCAAAAGTATACAATGCAAAATGAATGACGTGATAAATGTAAACAAAAGCAAACAAAACAAAATAATAAAAAATAAAAATAAATACAATAAAAATAAAAACATTGCAGCATTTCCAAATTTTTATTTCTCTTTCTTTTTATTATTGCCGCTTTGGAGTCATAACATGAAAGCACTACTTGTACAAGTTCCATATTTTTATTGTACAACACTAAAATCTTTTTAATAAAAGGCAGTTTTTCTTCCATTTTTCTTATTTGAAAATATTTTTCACTTTTTCTTTCTCACTACCAAAACAAAAACAACAACTTTTTTCCAGCTGTCAAATACTAATTGAGTTAGCGCAATATTTGTATGTATGAACGCAAAAAACATTATGTCAATAAACTGAATATTATCTCAATTAGAAATACATGTATGAACAAGGTATTAGGGAAAGGCAAAATAAGTTTTTGTATTGGTTTTCCTTTGCTGGCAACGAAAACAGTTCGATCGTTTTTCTTACTCTGGTGTGTTGTCTGGATTTTTTTTGCATTCTATAATTTTCTGACAGTTGGGTGTATGTAATAAGTTGCATCTACTTTATTGCATATAGTTTGATGGTATTGAAATATTGCTTTAACCAACAAGTTCTTCCAATTTTTGATAATTAAACATGAAATATCTTACTTTAGCTGTGTATAAAAAAACGTTTGTTTTTCACACCCACCTGTTTTTATCATTTGCAAAAAATGTATCCGGCACCCATATTTTTTCAGCAAAATCTCCTGATAAAGTTAAAACATCATTGACACCATCATCATCTGCATCATCATCGTAATAAGGGCCGTAAGCATTGAAGGCCAAACGTTCATCCCGCCAGTATTGATTCAAGTACATGGTAATTGTGTAGTCCTAGAAATATAGAAAAATATAAGCAAGCATAAAATAAATAAGTCAAAAAACTACAGGATTTATGAATAACATTTTTTTAACGAATAATATTTTGTTTTTGTACTTCTTGCGTTAATTAATGTTTGACTTTGAAGAGAATGTAATTAAAAATTTTGTTAGAAACTGCACAAAATGCTTTTCAAGCGAAAACCAAGTATGTGTGAATAAGTGTCTGCTCCTCGTATTTGATTTTTAGTTTATTTTGAACTATGGACATTGATTAAGGACAAGAATACGTGCATATTCAAGAACATAGTTCAAATTTTAAGATATCTTTTTGGTCGAAATAAACTTTATCATTTTATACTTTCATTTCATAATTTTTTTTTTTTTAATTTTTATTTTTTTTTAATTTTTAAGGCTTCGTCTGGTGACCGTTTAAAACTGCTATTTTTGGTTTTTTGTGAATAACTTCCAAAGTTGTGCACCGATTTTAGTCATTTGTGGCTTTTTTTGTTTGAAATTTTTTGTTATAAATATATGAAAATTCATCAGCATAACTTTACTTATGAATTTTTTTTGCTATTTTAAAAACAAAAAATTTCGAACTTTTGCAAAAAATTTAATTTTTTTCCATGGAAAACAATTTTATTTTCTAAACTATTAAACTGATTAAAAAGATTTTTACAGCTGTTGAAAGATAATTTTGTTGCCTAGTTTTAGTTTGTATACTCTTTTCAATAATTTCAACCGCTTTTGAGTTAAGGGAGTATATGTTGTCTTATCTCCTCCATTTTTAAAATAACGGTATATCTCAAAAACCAGAGCTAACCTAAAAAACGCACCACTGAACTCAGTACACCCGAATTAGATTTAGTCCTTGGGTGCCCCGTCTGTCAGAAAAAAAAAGTTTCAACTTCAAGCACAGTGTAGTTGCTTAAATTTAGCTTAGTTTATAAAATATTTTATTATTATTATTATTATTATTATTATTATTATTATTATTATTATTATTATTATTATTATTATTATTATTATTATTATTATTATTATTATTATTATAATTATTATTATTATTATTATTATTTTTTTTTTTTGAATACACAAGTAGTAGTATTTGTTTAGACTTTAGTTCCATTGGAATCATATTTTGTTAAGGAAAGAAAAGTTTTAATATAATTTTAAAGTGATCTGGAGTGTGCTGAGAGCCGACTACAGTCGTTTTTGGGTTTTTTGTCAAAACATTCTTGTCTAGTTAAATTTTGGCCAACAAATTTTCAACGACGCATTAGGGGACACAATTTTTAACCTCAGTCATTTGTTTGACATTTTCTTTAGCTAAAATTTGAACAAAATATTGCCGTAACTTACCATATTAACTTCTGATATTGCATCAAAACTGGCAATTGTCAAATCCATGCCAACATGTAGCGGATCAGCTTAAAAGAAACAACGACATACATCAATCAAATATATAAATCAATTATCTCTCAGAATGTGTAGTTTACCTCCAAAATTCGGCCTTAGTCGTATATCGTAACCTTTCAGTATCTTTGATATGGTTTGTGTAACATTCTCTAAACGGCCGGCCATCATCTCCCTTCGTTTGCACTTGACGGGTGTTGTGTAGAACACCATGACTATTACTATAACTAAACTGTAGGCCACTTGAATGCCAACAGTTTTAAGCATTTTGTTAATGTTTTATATTTTAGTAAAATATAAAAAAAAAATGCTCGATACTCAAACAGTAAATATTGCCATCATTGGTTGACGCTGCCACCGCTGCCGCTGCCGCTGCTGCTGCACTCTGCCTCTTTTGTTTCAGTTATTAATGTTCTGCTTGAATGCTGTATTTTTTATAGTGTTTTGTATATTTATTTTTTTATCTATTGTTGCTATTACTGTAAGTAAAAGAAAAAAAATATTATCATGTTTATTATCATTAGTATAATAGAAAAAAAAAAAAATTGGTGCTTTTTATCATAAATATCTATAAGACCACATAATATACAAGAATACATGCTCTCTTGCTAATGCAAATGTTGTTGTTGTATTTATTGTATGGCTTCAAAACAAAAGTTTATTCAACTTTTCATATTCTTAGAAAAATTATTCTTTAAGAGATTTTTTCGTGTCCTTAAGCAGAGGCATTTAGACGCTCATTGTTGTTAAGAAAACAAAGCTCGCGTACTCTGGCCAGCACACACATACTTACATATACACAAACACATTTGTTACTACAGCAGAAGCAACTGTGATGAACTGTTTAACTGGTTCAGCACACAAATGTGCAGCAGGTAGATTCAGTCTTTCTTTCTTTTTTTTTTCAATGTAATGTGAATTGTTATTAAGTCATGAGAAATACTAAAGCAGCACATAATTTTAAAAGTCGCAAAAAAAAAAAAAATTAAAAACTCTATGAATAATAATAAGACCAGTGTTCTAATACACTTATTAAATAAATATACTTATTAAATAAAGAGAACAGCACACACACAAACACACATATTAATAAATGTTATTTCTGTATGAAAATCGCGATTTTTGTCAATTTAGTTATCTCAGTAAATCGTTGAGAAAATCAAAAGTTGTGCACCGATTTCAATGAAATAAAGCTCATTTGATTCTAAATATATTAGACTAAATGTTTTAAGACCAACATTGCGACTTTAGCTGCATTATTTTTTTTTTGTGAATTTTTAAATAAGAATTTTTTTTATATAAAATTGTTATTTTTTCAAAACTACAACAATATCTCTGAAACTACTCGTTCAAATTAAAAACAATGTAGACACGGATTAAAGATAATTTTGTTGACAAATTTCAATTTTTTTTTTTAACTGAATATGGTGAACCGTTTTCAAGTTATTTAAATATTTGTACTGGAAGCGACACAATTGTAGACATAACGGTATATCTCAAAAAGTCGAGCTGATGAGGAAAAATGGAGTTTAGATTTAAAATCAGCGACCTCAAATTAGTAAAAAATTCCAAACAACACTCAAAAAGTTAAATTTTGTTCCCTTGTGTAATCTATAATAGTTGACATTCCTTAAGTTGTATGGTTGGACTTCTGCTACATTGACTAGATATAGATATGCATATAGTTTGGCATATTTCCTGTCTTAATTTTAAATGACAATAAAAGGGTGTTCGTTGATTGATGGAGACCCACTGTAGCTTATTTAACATATCACTTATATGTGTCATTCTGTTACATTTCAGAATACAGCGCATGCCTTTATTTTGTAGTTTCTGGAGTCTTTCTTTCATTTGTATGTTGATTATCTAAGAATACTATCGTGGAACAGTACTCAAAATGCGGTTTTATGATTGTGCTACAGACATTCGATAAAAATGTGATTACAAACATCTGTTAAAAAACAAACATTAAATAATTTTGTTGAAATATAAGAAAAAAGCGACGCTATTAGCTTCAGTTTTGGGGATCTCAAACTGGTTTTAGTTAAACTTTCAATAGATGTATGTGGCTCTTGCGGCAAAGTTATACTATTTTCGTTTCATTTTTTAATTAAAAGAATATTTCAAGCAATAATAAATTCTTTCGTCAAAGAAATTGTATGCAAAATTAGTAATAGTGCCACCTATTTTTTTCAGTTTCATTAAACCTAGTTTAATAGAGATCTCAATAACCAAGCCTGACTCGCAGTTTGTTCAATCTTAAGCTTGTTGCATATTTTGATGTGTTGAATTATGCAAAACTCCCGAGAAGGAAATATATGTGAGCTTAGGCCGTTCTGCATGAGAGCAACGAAATGAAAACGTTTTTCAACTTCAATTTCCAGTTGTCGGTGGTACTCAAAAACCTTCAGCTTTGTATTTGCGAAGAAAAAATGTTTCTTTACAATAAGCTCTCTCAAGTAATTTGCCCTGTTCAAAAACCCGTTATTAGTTATTCTACTGTAAGCATACAATTTTTCTAAAACTATTGAATACAACTGTTCATTTAGTTTTTTGTTTTGCTTCCGACAGATGTGAACATCGAGAATTACAAAATATTATAATTTCTTGCTGGCAGAAAAGCCTTCATTGAAGTGCATAATTGCGTTAAAGCTCATTTTAAGAAATTACAATTTAAAAAATATTACTCTTGCACTTATTATACACCTACAAACTTCCATATTCAGTCAGTTGCACACAATGTGGGACAATAATGTGAAAATGAGCTTACATGATTACAGCGAACATTTAAAATAAATTTAAGTGTATGAATGTTTGCGTTGTAATCAGGTTTTTTTTGCTAGTAAAATTTAAATTGCATTGCTGTGGTGCGGTACATGATTTTAAAGTTTTGCTGTCTTAAATTTAATATCTTATTATCTATGTAGACTTTAAGCAATAACATACAAATTTTTAAAATTTGAAGGGTAACATTTTGAATAAAAATTGTTTTGGAAATTAATATGATGAAAACGTGAGCTAAAATTTTTTGTGAACTTAAGTTTTCAAGGCAGAACTTAACTTAAGAACACTCATGAAATTCTGAACTAATTTTTACCCAGGGTGCACAGAGCGAAAACTTCCTAATAGATTCAATAAGATTTTCTCTTTGAAACGTTTTTAGGCTGAGGGGTATCCCAGCAGAGAGAAAAGAAGATTTTTCTATGGGTATTTCTTATTATTTCCATGTTTCAAATCTTATTAATTGTCTCAACAAGAAAAACAAATAAAACCTTGTTACTCACGTTTGTTTTTACTCAGTTTCCGATTTGCATGGTACCAAAAAAAATTCTATAGAGAAGAACTTATTGATTCTATTAGGTTTTCTTGTAAATTGTATACAATTAGAATTTCTTATTGATTTTATTAGGTTATCTTATTAATTTTTCCCTATTGGTTTTATTAGTTTCCTATATAAACACACGTAAATCATCTTTTTAATTTCATTAATTGTTGTTTTTTCAATAAGGTTTTCCCATTTAAAATAATAAGGAATCCTTCTTGAAAAAAAAACCATAGAGATATCTTATTGATTTTGTTCTACTTTTTTAGGTGCTTTTTTCTCTGTGTGTTCATCGCAGAATCTTTAAATCATAATTTTTTTTGACTTGTCTTAGTTTGCAGCTTGTACTGGACTGAGGACAAGAGCTTATGGGAAGTGCTAATTAGAGAAAATCGAGTCATTTGTGATCTAATCCATAAACTTATCAGAACTGAGACAACAAACTGTTAGATAATTTCTTTGTTGGATAATTTCTTTTTCACGATCAAAAATTTCTAGTTTTTTGTAATCTGAAGGATTGAATAAGAAACACAGCTGCTTAAAATCTATATTCGTATTTTTAATACAGAGTAAGTAGAATGAAAAAAAATTAAAAAAAAAATCTTAAAAATCTCATGAAAACATGATATGGGAAATGTTTGATTGCAAACAAGTTTCAAGCTGTGGAAATCTTTTCTTTTTGTTTGTGAAAAATTTTGATCAAATATAGGAAAATTCAGTAAGGCAAATATTGAATTGAACATTAAAATACAAATCTATGGTTTGGCACACTTTTGCCTTGAAATTTTAAGAAGGTCAGAAGATTGGGAAAATATGAATGCCAAACGTTTGAAAGTCAACTGAGGTAAAATAAATAGATATAGAAATAAAGCCATCAAACACATTCATGCGTTAGCAAATATTTAACGGGAGACAGTCGAAAAGTTTCTTAAATACATTGATTAGTAAGTTAAGGGCCCTCAAAATTATATGCAAGATGGGCCCTACTAAGAAAGCAACCATTTCGAAATTGCTCTAATTTTTGCAAATAGCTGCCAATGTAAAAGCTGTTTTTTTTTACATTTGTGAACTAGACAGCTGTAAAATAATTTCAAAAATTAATTAAAAATTTAGCTATGTACATATATTTCTTTTCAAAAATTAAAAAAACCATGAATAATCAGTATAAAAATGTACGAAGTCAGAATTCTAAAAAATCAAAGCTAGTATTTTAATTCGAGTAGGTACTTCAACTCTATTATGTACGTTATAACAAGTCTTCTGTATCCACATAAATAACTTCAGTGGCTGTTTTGTGAAACCTTGTGTTCCAAAATCCACTGCCCAGGTTTCTGAAACGTACATTAATATTGTACTGTGGATTTGTGTTGAATACAATAACGAATTTTTATACGTTTTTATTGTTGCGACCATAACTTCAAGAATAACACCTATATTCATAATATATATTGAAGGTTTATTACACGTTTATTTGCCTTAGCTGATTTGACGAGCTTAATAAACTTACAATAATTATTATGAATATGACCTTTAAAGTTTTACAAGAAATGGCAGTAAAAGTTAGAAAAAAAAAAAGTCAGAAATCATTGTCGTTTTAGAGGTAAGTTCGACCATAAAAATTCCTGTCATTATCAAGAATGATCTTTGTAACTAATAATAGGGATACGTAAAATTTTGTAAAATACAAAAACCTTGAAGTGGTCTAAACACGGCTGCTAAAAATGGCGATTTTGGTGCCCACGAGTACAGTAGTGGATACAAAACAGGTGGTTGTTCAATAGCTGATAGATCCTCAGTTTTTTTTTATTTGCTAAAAAAATTCAACACTTAACCTAAAGTTATCACACAATTTACAGAGCTTTAGTCAGCATACAAACTATTCATCTCTAAAATAATATTTAGTTTATAAGAGGATATTTATTACGAGGAAAATATTTTACTCCAGAGGAAAGTATTATTATAAAACCTCTGATTTGATATCTTATACAATTTAAATAGATGATGTAGTTATGTAATAATCATATACACTCATGCATACATATATAATTGTAAGTCATATATACATATTCATATGTATATATGTATGGTGATACAATTAAATAAATAAGTTATTATTCTTTAATAAAGGGCGGAAATTAGTGGGTTACTAGACATGCTACAAGAAACCTTGAAGCGTTCTGTTAAAAAATTTATTTTTTCAATAATTAATTTTATATTATTTTTTTTTCGTGAGTTTCTTTGGTGGAGAAATGCCATGGTAAATTAAGCATCATCTTCAATAGCTTGACAAATTTGAATGTTTTTGAAGTGGGATTTTGCGCAAGCTTCCCAAACTGGGCAGGCATACAAAATTATAGATTGGAAAATTACTTTGGCCAAGATTATTTTGTTATCACGACTTAAAAATGATTTAACACATCTTTTCTGCTTCAAAAACTATCATTCAAAAGTGTTGCTTACTTTAAGCTTAAACTTAAATGATTTCTAAAGCAATATTTTATAGTTGCACGCTTTAAATGTGGGCGTTATGCTTGAATAACGTAAACCTTTTGGTACGAGTATTAAAAATTTGAAGTTTTAAATAATAAAAAGTTATTGCGAATGAGGTTGTTAAACTCATATTCGTAGCTATAGGAAAATTGTAAAAATTTTTCCGTGTTTAAAAATTAGAAACATCAAATAAATCAAGAAATATGCTAAATAGCATTTTACATTGTCCTGTGTGAACTTCCCTCGCACACTTGTGTGCCGCATTGTGCACTCATTAGTGTGAAAAATTATATATATATATATTTTTTTTTTTTTTGCAAATATTTATAGAACATGAAATTATTACAGCTTCCTAATGTACATGCACATACACATGTGTATATGTACGTTCTTAAATAAACAAATTGGGTTTTTCGTTCGCAAAATGCACACATCAATACGTGACAAAATGTGAACAGAAAACATTTGTTTGTATTGTAAATAACAAGTTCCCATAAAAAACAATAAATGAGAGAGCATAATAAAAGCAGCTTAAAATAAAATGAACATCAAATCAGTAGCAACTGCTGGTTAAACATACAGCTACACGCGTAAACGCACACACACACACACACACACACTCACACATTTAAAAACAATTCATATCCTGCATGTACCACTAACAACATTAGTTCCGATCCCGAGCTCAACATTGGGAGCTCGCAGGATCTCAATTTGCACGTTAACTGTTCCCATACTCAAACATTCGTACAAACGAGTGCTTTAATCTTTTTCGTTAATGAAATATTCCTCAAAGACTTCAAGCTCGATTAATATTATAAAATTGAATATTTATTTATCTCTTTCTCGAACAATTGAACTTAATTATTTATTTGCCAAAAAAAATTCTTTAAGAATTTTTCGAGCCTAGTGATATGAGTTGATTAGCATCAATGAAATGAATCAATGTTGGCGGCATATAGACGGCTGAAAAAGACAGAAAACATTTGTAAGATCTATTTTTGGACCTATATTATTATTGGACCATTCTTTTTGATTTTTCAGCAGACTACGCATACATTTTTAATTCATTATTTCTTTGTTACATATGTTTATGATTTTGCAATTTCTGTTTCATCATTTTGTTTTCTAGCAAACTGTGCATCGTCGTTGATGGTTTTATTACAAACGTGATTTGACCCATTTTCTGATCACAGAATACTTTTAAATTCATTGAGAGGCATCCATAAAATTTGCTGCTCATGCTTGTGTTGGCTTTTGCACACAAATGCATTAATGGTGGTAACAACGATTTAATGTTTACGAACATAACGAACATTTAACGAACGAGGTTCGTTGTCTTGAATGGTGAAATGGTAAAATGGTTGAATGAATGTTTGTTGTATTCTTTTCGGTTGAACACTGGCACTAGACGGTGTTTATTGTTTTATTGAATGTTACACATTGAAGAAAAGTCCATATACGTACACGTATAATGCTCTGTAGGACCTTTAAAGTGGCTTCAAGGGTATAATCATTTTATATAAATAGCGATTTCCATTTTACTCTTAATTGAAAAATGTAGATGGAAAATATTAAAGAAAAAAACTAAAGGACAAAGAAAATGGAAGTTTTTTAATGAAGTTCGAATAAACAGAGATTACTTATTATTCGTTGGTATTTTACCAAGATGTGGGTATGTGGTTTT
Organism: Sturmia bella; assembly: GCA_963662145.1. Classification (NCBI taxonomy): domain Eukaryota; kingdom Metazoa; phylum Arthropoda; class Insecta; order Diptera; family Tachinidae; genus Sturmia; species Sturmia bella. The sequence goes on along the minus strand of OY759170.1, from coordinate 66,547,146 downwards.
TTAAAATTATAGGGTATTTACCTATTCTATAAAAGCTTCACGTTGGTTGAGTTATTGTTCAAACACTTTAACACTCTTTGTTTGACCATAGTCATTGAGTGATTTTAATATGCATTTGTATCTATGTAAAATATATTGTAAATATTTAAAAACAAATAATGATCATTTACGGATTAACGGTTATAAATTTCTTGCATTCCATTTCTTGAAGTTTTTAACACAACGGGACCTTTTCTAGGACCCAAGTGAGTCGGTCTCAGGGCCGGCGGCCCTCGAAACAACAATAATTTCTTGAAGTAAGAAATATTATTTGTAATATTAAGAACTCACTTACTGAGAAACCATTTAACGAAATAGAAGTGAAATAAAAATGAATTGTTGAAATTGGTAAACGAGTTTTACATTTGAAACGGCTGAAGTCACCACAAAACTCAAATTCATTTTCTTTTTCCGGCGTTATTTCACTTGCGGTTATTTGCGTGTTCACAAAATAGAAATTATTATTATAGAATTAACTTTATTAGGTTTTATAAATGAGCGTAAGGTCACTTAATTCTCAATAAATACATTTTCTATTTATTGATAATTTTTCGATATTTCGTTACGCCTTTGTGTATCTTCTTCAGGAAAATGTGTTTTCTAATATTTTATAAATTTTCAAATTTCAAAACAAATCGTAATGACAAACTAACAGCCTTATTTTGAATTCCGAGTGAACATCACTCGTAATGGAAAATCTCCGTCACGAATTCGTACAAAAAGGTATTATAAATTCCGACGGATTCGAAGTTAGTGTTGCCAACCTCTTGATTGAATTAGTACAACCAACTTTTTAAATGAAAGACAGATGTGTTTTGTTTACATTCTAAGGCGTGTAAAAAATATTTTTCGAAAAATAAAAAGGAAATACAATGAATTCGATTGCTGCAGCCTTTTCAGTGACGGAAGAGGAACAAAGGCTGTTAGTGAATAGAGCGCAAGGTCTTGCGGAATGGTCAGAATTCCCTTGATTTGGATTACAAGGCGTAAGTTGTTAAAACAAATCACAAACTATGAAGATATGTACATACATACATATGTATGTGTTTTCCAATTTTTCATTTAGTTTTATTAAAAACTTCTGGCTGTACAATTCGATTTCTAATCGAATCTGGCCGGTGTTGCAAAAGATGTAGATGCTGCAAAGGCTTTTTCGTACCACTTTTTATGCACACATTTAATTCTACACATAAAAGGCGTTTTTTTTTTGTTTATTTTTGTTTGTTTGTTTATATGGTTAATTATTTTTCAAACAATCTATCACATATTTAAATGGTGTATATGAAGCGATTTTTTCAACACATAAAATCAGCAGTTAGTTCGTGTTACTTTTTTGTTTCAAATCAGGGCAAAACTATTGGCATTTTAAAATATACCAATTAATTATTAAGGAAACATAATTTCATAACTACTTAAATATTGTTTTTATTCAATTTAGGAACTTCTTTTCAGTTTGTTCTTATTTTTAACTATTTTTGTATTCTCCCGACAGTAAGACACAAAAAAAGCTTAAAGTACGTTTCATTCGGAATTCATAATACCAATCTCGCGAATTTCGAAAATTTCGTAGCTACGTCGGAATTCATGATAGCATTTTTACGATGGAATTCCGTCGGAGCCTCCGACGGAATTCATAATAAGCATGATAAAAATAAATCTTAAAAAAATGTTTAGTTTTCAATAAAAAATAACGCCATTTTTAGCATACATAATAAACTTTGCAAGTTCGACTTGTTGTTGTTTTTAGCATTTGTTGTTGTGGAGCATATTTGAATACATATGTTATGCAAATTTTATCCCTCTGTCTCTCAATGCTCGTGAGTAATGGCTAATTGTTGCCTTACATTGTATAGAGACACCTGGTAGCTTTCATCCTTGTTGTTGTTTTAGCATTTGCTGCTCTAGAGCATCTGTAGTTACATACACTGTGAGAATTTCAGCTCTCTATCTTTTACGGTTCGAGAGTTATAGGTAAGTGTTACTTTGCGTTGTATGGGGACACCTGGTAGTTTTAGTGTGTGTTGTTGTAGCGGCAAGGTACAACAACATCGTGTGAAAATTTCAGCTCTCGAGCTCTTACCGATTCGGAGAATGGACGCTGTGACGGATGGACGTAGAAGTCTCGGTAATAGGGTTCCGTTTCACTCTGATGAGTACGGAACCCTAAAAAGGAGTTGCGTAAAAATATTATTAAGTTATCTGACTTATTTATAAAAACTATTTATTTGCTTATGAAAGTCTTATTGGTCTCTAAATTAGAATAAACTAAAAGCATTGCATAAAAGTGCTTATAAATTATAAGTTTCGAAAACATGATATTACCACTGGCTATTTTCTACTCTTGAATAAATTTCATTACTATGCATTATTTAAATAAATAATATGCATTACTTTCGATTATTGAAAATTTGCTAAAGATTCTGCTTTCTTTTTGAGTTACACTCAAAAAATAGAAGAAAACAAAAACACTCTTAAATATTCAAAAGTTTATAAATATTCCGAAACTTTTTCATTTAAATTTTTTGCTCTATGATGCATTTATTCATGCTTAAGGGTGTGTGTGTGTGTGTGTGAGTGATGCAAAGAGATGCTCGCTTGTAAGTCATTTCTCAGTTCGTTGTTTTAGAGCAGCGATTGCCAGCCAAACTGCCTGTATCTGTATGGCTTAGTGTGTTGTGGTGTTTGTTGCATCTACTTAATGCAAATGTCATATAATTTGGTCAAATACAGATAACCTCGTAAAAAAAAACTTTTTACATGCTGTTGTGTTTGTTTAATCTGCAAAAGGATTTAGCGCAACGAAAACACCACTTCTGACACCCTCAACTTGAAAATGCATTAAAAAAAAAAAATTAAAAGTAGATAGCACCGGAAATAGGATGCCTGCCTGCCAAGAGGAAGGAAACATATATGTTTCTTTTAATATCAACTGAGAGGGTAAAAGAAAAAAAATCAAAATTGTATCACAAAGTGTTTTTGGAAATGCATGTAACAAAATAACGATACATAAAAGATTATATAAATCATTTGGGTACACAATTATTAAATATGTATTGCTTTGCAATAATTTATTCACTTTCACACTTTTGCTTTGCTTTAGCAGCTCTCAATTTCAATTGCATGCACTTTCACTGCGACTTCTTTAAGTCTTGCCATTTTTTTCTTCTTCAAACTTTTTATTTTGACATTAATTTCTCTTTTTCTTACTTTTAAATTTTTTTTTATTGCTTTTAGATCTGTGCGACTTAAATTTACATACAAGGTGTGTATGTGTTTATTTGCTTTTCAATCTTAATTTGAAGCCGTACATTTTTGCACTCCGACTAATCTAGACGTGCTCAACAGTCAACCGCTTGTAACCAACAAAAAGCTTTTGTTTTATCTGTTATGTTTGCAACTCTGAGATTCAATTTGTTCGTTGCTTTTGGATGGGATGCTGCCAAAGAGAGAGAGGTAGAAGAGATTTGACAAGTTTAACAACATGTTTGTTTATAAATTTGACAATACTTGCGCATATTTTTGATGTTTTTCACGCAGTGTGATGCTTTTCAGATGTTTTTCACGAGTGCCCAATGAGGTTTTGTCAACTTTGACACCTGATTTTGACATTTTTAAAATTGCGTATGCCATCTGGTGCTTAAAATAATTTAGTGAGTATATTATGTGAACGATTCGTTAGTTTGACAAATAAAAATGCTTTTCAATTTGTGATTCGTTTTCAAAATTTACCGTTAGTTTGAGGCAGGGCTTTATCAGTCATCTTTAACAAGATGAAATTTCTAAAGTCGTAATATTATATTTCTTGAACAAACTGAAATTTCCCGTTTTAACAATTTAAAGTTTCAAATGTGAGCGATATGACTCTCTTCTTGCAAGGAAAATAAAAATATGGTTCAGGTGAGCATATTCGAAGAGAATCGCACTACTGTTTAAATGTATGGCAATGGGCTAATAATATAAATTGTTAAATAAAACATGCAAATTGTCACTAATTCCATTTTCAGTCATTAGGCTATTGTGGCCACTATTATTGCTTTATTTAATCATAAACTTGTCATGTCCGATCATATTTTTAAAATTTTTCACCATATTGCTGTGCCAGTCAATAGTATTTTATGTTATTTCCTAACATACTATTGTACAATCCAAACATACTGTAGCCAGTTCTAAGCATACTTTTGTAATTTTCAAGCACACTATTTTTAAATTCAGATCTTGTGCATATTACAGTCGGCACTGGTTGAATTTAACGAAAATGTGATTCCATTGCCACAATGTTATAATTAAAGTTGACAGCAATGTGGTCACCTTAAATTCATTTTACATTACAATATGGCTGGAAATGGCAATGGTATGATGTGCAGTGACAATATTATTGCTATATATTTTTGTATAATTATACGTACTGTATACGCAGAGAAAAAACATATTGTTACGTTTTTACCTTTTAAAAGCGTTTTCGTAGATTCTTTAATTGTAATGAAGTTAAAACACTCAATTCTTCAGTTGACAGTACTCAATAGTTCAATACTTTATTTACTTAACACACTGTACTCAGAAACACTTCACTAAAAGAAGAACACTTTTACTTAATCACTTTTTATTACTTAAGATACTTTACACGTTAGCGCAGTTAAAAATAGACTGAGCTCCTCAGCGTTAAGCTGAGCTGCTTTTAGATCTCTCAATGATCATTACCCGAACAGTCAAGAAGTTTACAGAAGCTGATTACGTCATCGCACAATGAAACTAATAATGAACAATGAAACTTAAGCATATGAGCCGCTCACATACATGCACACACGAATATTGTATCGTGCGGTGGTGGTTTCTTTTATTTCGCTGTCGTGCCTATTTATCTTCACATGTGTGTCAGTATGTGCACACTCGCTGTGCTGCCGTTTTGTTTGTCAACAAGTTTCTATGTATGCATGTGTGTATATACCTCCTGTGTTCATTTACAAATAATAACAAGACAAAATAAGCACATCTAAAATAACAACGATTCAGTACGTTCTAGAACAATTACAATTGGACTGTTCACAACTAAATTCGTAACAATATTAAAGAATGGTTGCGATAAAAACCATACAACCGTGTTATTTCACGTCGTGGCGACGATCTATAGCTAATGGAGGAGATAATTGAGCACCTTAAGGCCATAGAACCACAATTATGCCTCAACGTCATTGAAAATTTTTGACCATCGGATGGAGGTGTGCGCCAAGGTCAAGGCAGCCATTTGGCCAATATTTTGTTTTATACATAATTAAGCTAGACTAATATTATCATAATAGAAAGAAATGATAAAGTTGCTTAAATATTTTGTTTTTTATTCAAAATCAATATCATCCCTTAAAATACAAACACCCTTTACATTCTCTGTTTAAACTCCATTTGATATTAGTTGAAGAATGTAGAAAGGTTTTGCTGACCAAATCAGAAAAACAAAAATTTCTTAGTTGACTACACTCGAAGTTTAATGTTTACTACGTATAATAAAATTGCAAAAATGTGGAAAGATCTATTTTCGTTTACAAGCTCTGATCAATTCATATGGGAACTTTTTTATTTATATATAAATGTATTCCATTTCCATTCAGGTCCAAAAATGAACCTTTTCAAAATATTTGCTGTATTTTTCAGCTGTCTATATGCCAACGACATGTCGTTGGTGCTGACAAATACAGCAAATATTTTGAAAAGTTTCATTTTTGGACCTAAATTAATACATTTCAATTGGCTCTTAAAGCAAATAAATAATTGAGTTCATATTTGTATATTTGTTTCCAATAATTTATGTTTGCCAAACAATGTGCAGTGTATTAAAAAAAAATTTTAAAAACTCAAATACATCCATTATGTCTCAATATTATTACTGTAAAGAAAATACTTCAAAGCCGGAACACAAATATTTACATTTACAATTGTAAGTTATTTTTTATTAGTCTAATGTCAAGGTGGAAGGCACTTAATTCTGTTCCACATTCGCTCGGTATGTATTTGCACAAAAATTTGTATATTTTTGCGCTCGCATGCTCCACCGCCTCTATTCGAAAAAGGTGTCAAGTAGCTGTAAGACGAACAACAACCACAGAGATTTGATTACCTGGTACATATTTGTTTGTCTGATTTAGATAAATAATCAAGCAAAAGAGTTCGTTAAATAGTTGTTAACAAAGACTTATTTATTTAGATTTGTTTTACGTTATTTTTTGTTTTGGTGTCTCTAAACAACAGTAGCATTTAACAATGATTTTATTTGAATAACAAAAGCGTACAATTTTTGTAATACAAAGTGATTTCAGGCGTACATGTGTGTGCCTGTTTGCCGATGCAATGACACTTATTGTTGCAACATGAATATGTACGAGAGTAACAAACGCAATTTGACAAGGTCATTGCGTGTGAGTTTTTGCACAAGATTTGCTTTAACCTTTATAGCGGGCCCATGGTATATCCTGCTTGAGCCAACCGTAAGCCAACCAATAAATGAGATTGAAGAGAGCAAATGAGAAAGGAAAGGCTACGCGTGAAATGCGATCAATAAGCGAGACACTGTTCACATAGCGCGGTCCTTGACAAAGAAAGAAATCATTGTTATATTGAAATCATTATTAGTTTATACGAAATTAGTTATCTAATTTCTTACCCTTTTTATTATTTGCTGCCTCTCGTTCACGATCCTTGCGAAATTTGACATCTCCTATGAAACACAACCACACTTGTTTGGCCTTCGAAATGACTGGAGCATCTGTTTGTGTTGTTCTCTCCATGGTTGATGCATGTGAAGAGGGACATTGAAAGATGTGTGTTGGATCATCATCGTATATGGGACAGATCATGGCATTTCGTTTGCGAAATCCTCCCGGCATATTCTGACAACACTCAGAACTTTGCGATAACTCTGCCGCCAATGATTCACAACTTTCACGCATTGTTGGCAACTCTTGTTCAACAGCATAATTATCGTCATCATCCTCATCCTCATCCTCACCATCACAATCCAAATGTTCCTCTTCCATATCTTCCCATTCGTCTTCACTAAATGCAGGTATTTCACCACTACCAACCTTTGTGAAATAGTGCACCCCAGCAAATTCTAACAGGGTAGCAATACAATAGAGAAAACACATAAGCAGGAACCAATCAAGAGCGGTGGCATATTTAACTTTAGGCAAATCAATGCGAGAATCTAAACTGATCGTTGACAGAGTCAGCACAGCGGTGACGCATAGGCCCACACGATCACTGGTGGCCTCTCGATGTATCCAAAATGAGACCCAAGATAAGACCACAATGAGAATGCAGGGCACATATACCTAAAATTATATTTTTTTATATAATTTGTAGGAGAAAGACAAAAGTAAATTGGAAATTTTTTTATTAAAAAGCTGTTCATTATTAATATACTTCTAGATAAAAAGTTTGAAACCGCTTAAAACATACACAAATAACAATTGACAATCAATTGAATGTTGAGGAGGGAATATAAACTGTATTGCAATCCATGGAAAAATACAGCGAAAATCGACTAATAAAACTGAACAGCCAGTAATTAAAGAGTGCTGGTACTTAAGAACAGCACGCAATTAGTTTTGATCTGGGTTGGAAGCACTTTGGGTGCTGACGAGCTTCGTCGTGGACGTGAAAGAGCCATTTTATGTACACCAACTAAGAAGTCTTCCCCATTTTTCTTACTTAAAAATATTGATCCACTCAGTTTTATCACAAAAAGAAAATCTTTCCCAACTCTGGAGAAGTAAAATCGAACTAAATCTCCATAAAATAATTAACAATTGTAGAGAAAAACAAATTATTTGTCGTTACATCGTCAAAAGCACAAAAATTTCAAGTTTTGAACAAGAATGGTACCTCGATACCAGGTAGTCCTATAACTACAACAAACACAACACCAACAAACATTTCATGTATTTTTTTTTTTTTTGTGGAAATACTGTATTTTTGTTGGAATTGAACATTTTGTTTTATTCATGAATGTCATAAAAATTTCGGTCGATTAAGAAAATATCACTATAAACTTCTGAAAACTCTTTGTTTTGTAAACAATTACCCTTGTTTGAATAGCATGTTAGCGGAAGACATAGCTTCACATTTTATTTAAGAGAAATCAGGATTTACATTTCCGACTGCGTTGAATTTTCACTACTGGTCTCCCCTCTCAGTTTTAGCACTTTTTTTTAATAATTTTTTTTTATTGTTTGTGCTTACCTGTATCAAAAAATAACCTGTATGCCTTTTAAGGTTAAATGCCACATGTAGTGTAGAAAACTCTCCCTCCCTTCGGGTGTACGTGATATTGCGACTTTTCATGCTTATCAAGTCAAATTGATTTAGAGTCATACCAGGCACAAAGGATACAGCACCATCGCCACCTTTCCATTCGTAAACCAATTGGCGGCCAGTGTAACCATCTTAAAGTTGAGGTGAAACATTTATGGCAAAATATAAACTGATTTGCATATAAAATTTTATAATTTCCTAAATACTCACAGCTGCCAATAATTAAAGGACACGACTGATGATCCATGGGAAAGTTGATTAATTCCATGGGGCAGGTGGCCTTAATTGTGAGACTAGTGTTAAGAAATCATTGAAATGAAAAGCAGACTTGTGTAAATGTGTTTTGTGCCTACACGTACCGCATTGAATACAAAATACCACCATCCTGATCTAAACGCAACAATTTATTTGGCACTGTTATGGTGTGGATGTGCGAGTGTTTGCCATTGTAGAAGTAAGTATCTGGACGCCAAATTTTGTCTAGCATCTGTTGCATATTGGGAACATTGAAATTTTTTCTTTTCGTAAAATGAAAAATAGAAATCTTACTTTAATACTTAAAGACAAACTCTTAATGGGACCTTGAAAACTCAGGCGCTTGTCTCTCCAATACTGGCGAAAATAACAATCCATAGAATAGTCCATATCCAGTTCTGATACCGGTCCCATGCTGCGTATTAATATATTTGTGCGCACAACTGTGGGTATACCTTAGATAGAAATTAAAATAATTGTTTTTTTTTAAATATTTTTTACTATAATAAAGTGATTTTTATGCGCTACCTTGTCCATGGGTGGGCAGCTGCGATTGCTCGTAACTTTTTAATAGATTTTCCAATATTATGGATATATTACGGCTCAACATGTCTGCCGATGCTGTACGCTTACGCATTAGCTGTGGACTTGTGGTTACGTTGTAAAAATTTAAATCATAGGATGCTGCCTCTGGCGAAGAAGATGTAAAGTCATTGTATCTTTTTGCACGTATTCTGCTGTAGAATCTGTGACTTTTTCTTTCCGGCGTGATTGAAAATGATTCGTATATACGCGAGGCTTTAAGGTCGGGACTTATTTTTGGAACTTGTTTTTGTCTGAGTTGTGAGCTGAAATATATGGTAATAAGTATTTAAATATTAGTTCATTATTAATTTCCGCTTTATAGTCGAACTTTATGATTTGCAATTGTGGATAGTTTTGTCAGGCTTGAGTCTGAATTCACCACTTCAAAATGGGCAAAGAATATTTTTGTGATAAAATGGGAGTGGGCAATATCTTTTTAGGGTTTTTAGGGTACCGACACTTTTACGTCCACCCGTCCGTCCGTCATAAACGCTCATACTCTCCCAAATGTTAAGAGCTAGAGAACTGAAATTTACACAGGGCATGGGGCTAGCCGGCTTCTACAGTAATAAATATTAAAAACAACAAAAAGTAAAAAACTAAAGGAGGTTTCTATACAAGCAACTGCTAAAATTAGCAAATATAACTATTATTTTCATTCAAGATATAGACTTGTAAAATCTTAAATCTTAAGCATTTAAAAAAATATTTTTTTTAAAAAAGATTTTATCTCTTATAAAGCATACTTTCTAAAACTGTATTCATAATCAGTTGTTTAACTTAAAACTATTTTATCGAATTTATCCAATATGATCCGGTAGTACTAAAGGTTTTACTTGTCATTTTAGTGTTAATGATGCGACACAATAACTACTTTTTTTTTTAACAATAATCGAACACGCAACAATACTTTTGTATCGTTTAAGAAAAATATTTCTTAAATGATTTAAAGAGTTTATTAAAATTAGTGATTTCATACACAAAAAAAAAATAATAAATAAAAGATATTAAAAGTTAAATGGAAGTAAATTGTTCAAAGAATTTTTGAGAGATAAAAAAATTAGTCGAATAGCGAGTTGTAGTTTATATCAGTATTGAATTTGCTACAAAAATTTTTAAGTAATTAAAATTTTGAACATAAAGAAGCGCATCCATTATTAATAAATAAATCCTTTGATTGCGATGATTATTTCTTTCGAAGATGTAAAAACAACAATTGCCAAACACCACAAACGACACTTTAATACTAAATTGTGTAAATACGTACATATACACTCAGAATATTTTTGCAGTAACTGGCCGTAGTTTATGCTAGAAGTAATCAGTGCAGTTATTTTTAAATGACAAAACGTTTAAAAAATAATGAAATTTTAATTTTAACTGATTTGTACAGTTATTTAAAAAACTCGGTCACAGTCAATAATGACAGTAGTAACTTATGTTACACATACATAAGGGAACCAAGCTGTTAGTACCCTGCCGGCAACTCAGTTAACTAGTAATGAATTATAAGCAAATTTTTTTTCAACTGGTGGTGGTTGACACTTAGATTATTTTCAATGGAGATGACTGACTATTTTAACATTACGATGTCCTAGGAGGTAGTCAATTGTCCGACGCTGCATTACTTTTCAACTAACTTAAAGTTAGCTACTTCAAAGTTAGTAGCCACAGAAAAAAATGTACAAATCAAGGCTGATTTTAAATTTCTCGGTGGTAATATTATATTTTATTAAATTAAATTTCATCCTTTTTTTTTTTGTTAGCCTCTGGTGGGATTCGAACCACTAAGCCTCAAGACTGGTGAGCAGCCAACTTAACCCATTCAGCCATCGCAACATTTAAAACGAATGCGACAATAGGCAATTTAATTCAAGAGTTATTTACCGTGTGTGTGTATGTTAGTATTTGAATTTTGGGTGAACTCTGCACTACGTTTCGATTGTATTGTAGCTAATTTGAAGCTAGTCCATAAAAGTTAACGTAAAGTTAATTATTTTAGTAGTCGACTACCAATTTGCTGGCAGGGTATATACATACATATTAATAATTTGGTTTCTACATAGATCTGCAGCATACACACTCTTTACTTAAATTGATTGTTGTTGAATTTGTTCTGCCTATTGCGATAGCTGAGTGTGTACGGCAGCTGCTTTCAAGTTGCGATGCTGCATGTTCGAATCTCAGCAGAGGCTTTGCAGTACAAAAATTAAATTAGCGAATCAAAAAAGCTGATAATACAAATAGAAAATTATAATTAAATGAAAAAATAAAAAAAATTTTACAAATTGATTACTCATGAATTATTTGACAGTTAGACTAGAGGAAAAATCATTATTTTTACGGATTGGGTTGCGTAGATTTTTTAGCATTTAATTTCAAATGAAGTGATTAGTAAATTTAAATGAAAGATAAGTAGGACGAATTTTAAATGAAGTTTCATTTATTTTAAAAAATGTTTTTAGTTAATTTTACTTACAAAGTTTTCTGACTGTACGTATGCACTCGCAATCAAAGGATTTATTTTTTTCCGGTTGCTTTTATGAACTATTTATTTACTTATTTATGTAAACTTTACAATAACAAAAGTTTTTTTTTTCAATTAGATTCAATTAAATTAATTATTCAAGCCTTAGATCTTTGTTTATTGTAAAAAAATAATTTGAAACAATTATATTTATTTATTTTTAATACAATTTATTAGCATCTTCAGGAAAATAATTATAAAATTCAAAAAACAAATTTGTTTTTTAATTATTTTCCTGAAGACGCTCACAAACTGTTGGCGAAATATTGAAAATAAATAAATATAATTGTTTCAAAATATTTGTTATAAAAAACGAAGATCTAAAGCTTGAATAATTAATTTATTAATGTAAAGACCACAGAAAATAAAAATAAATTAGATTAAATTTTTCACAATATAAAATGTAAGCAGACAAACAACAAATAACACAAACGTCATTTTAAAATTGCCTTAAGCAGGGGTGCAAGCAATTTTAAAAATAATTGATTTGAAAAGGCGTCAAAATGAACACTTTATATTAAAATTCATCTATGAATCATCTATATACAGTTCTATTGAAAATTCCCTAAAATGTGTTTCAAATGCTGTTCAAATTTTTTTTTTGTGAATACAGCCATTGATATTTACAAAGAATATGACAAATACCGAAAACAACAAAAACTTGAGAACTAAAGGGTGCAATCATACAAAAAATTGAAATTAGCTGTAATTTTAGAACTGTAAGAGATGGAGTCTTGAAATTCGCCCAGCATATGCGGTTGCAGGACTTACACAACAACAAATACCAAAGGCAGCAAAGAGTGAAAATTAAAATTTAGCTCTTTATACGGGGACACCCTTTAATTTGAAAAGTGACTTTAGTTTTTGAACCGTAAAAAATGGCAACTTAAAATTTGTATTTCTCTGGCCTCTACAACAACAAATGCCAAAACAAAAAAAGGTGTGGGTGCCCGGGGGCACCCTATAACTTGTGAACCGTAAGTAGGTTGTGCATGTAGGTTCCTGAAAATACTAAAAAGAATAAAAACTTAGAAACCAAAGGGTATCTTACGCCAGGAGTAGCCCTTGTCTATCATATGGACAGCAGTACGGAGCTCTTGTTGTAAGTGTTAGTCTCGCATTTGACTCAATTTATTTAATTTTATTATTTGTTTTGAACTCAAAGTAAATTTTCAAGAATCTAAAGCTGTTTTCTATTTTTAAGATCTTATCATGTCTATTTGTTACCAAGGCGTTATTGGTACCAACCAATGTATTATATTAGTGTATTCAGGTCTACTGATAAGTTGGTTGGCACCAAGAAAATATTAAAAAAAACAATGTAGGAAGAATAATGCAAATAAGTTAATTTATATTAAATTTCTAATATTGGCCAGAATAATGGCCATTTTAGCTTAAATCATGCATTCGTCTGTACAAGCTCTTGATTTTATTTTCATTTCATAAATTTCTAATACCTACTTTAGATTTGTCCCCTTTTTATACTTACTTGTTTCTAGAAAACTGTTGATAAATTTTTACCGTAGAGTTTCGATGCCAATCTCCATTGAAAATATTCCAGTTTGTCATAGGAATTCCGTGACAGTGAAACTTAAGTACTCCAAAAAGCAGTGTTAAACTAAAACCAAAAAATCCAAATTTAATTAGCTGTTTTTTTAATTCTTAATTTATAAGATAATTTAATGAAAGAATGTAAGCATTTAATTTATATTTAATCAATTTTTCTTGATCAATAAATTAAAGAAAACTATACACTCCTTAACGCATACACTCGCATAGACATTAATGTGGCACATGACCACAGAATTCAATAACGAGAGACTCGTATGTGACACTTTTACAGCCCAAACATGTTTACAAACAAGTGCATGAAGTTAAAGCGAAACAGTTTCACTATTAGACATGTATGGTTGTCAATTTCAATATTTTTTTTTTTTTTTTGCTTCAAGACTTGATCTCGTTTGTAGTCATTTCATTAGAAACACTTTTTAGCAATCAGCACAAATAGAAACCAGAACTTCTATGAAATTGAGAAAAATGAATGCAAACGAAAACGCTATAAATGAATAAATGAGATCTCTTAAGTAGAAAAATAAGAAGAAATGTAAAAGAAAGCAAAATGAAGAATAAGTGCTGGAACGGAACTTAAAAAGTCTCAAGAGGCTCGTAAAGTATTTTGGCAGCTGGAAATGTGCAGCACCAACAACCATTTGGAAAAAAAGTAAATAAATAACTTGCCTAATTTTGTCCTAAACCACTCAGAGTTAAAAAAGGGAAGCAAAATGATGGCAGTAATCTAGTTTTGTGCACGTTTCGAATATCAATATTTTTTTAGTTTAAACTACTGCTTTACTTTACAATAGCTTGCCATCTTATTTAAGAAAAATTTCCCATTACTAATGTTTTATGTTTAATACATAATCACTGTAATGTAAAATCTTATTACTTGTTTTACTTTAACTAGTAATTCTATAGCTTTTTATATCTTCATCATCATTAAGCGTAGTTTAAGAAAAGAACAAAACACAATAAATCTTTAATTCATAAAAATTATAAAAACCTTTTCACACGCTGACCATGAGACATTGTTGCGTGTTCTTTTCACTTCGCGTTATTAAATACTTGACAAAACTATTTCGCAAACAAAAAAAAAATGTTCTTTTCCCTTTTTTGTATAATGGAACAAAAACCCTTTAAGCCACGGAACATTCACAATTTGCTGAAAAAAACATATTTTTTGCAAATATTTTATCTTACAATAAAACTTGAGAGCAGGTTTTAGCTGTTTTGTTGATTTTCAGAAAGTGACACAGAAAAAGGAAAAATATTGGAGAAAAAATGTGCAAACAGATACTGGGCGTGTAGTTAATATAAACCGAAACATTCCAGGCAACAGAGGCTGCACTTTTTGAAATTTCGAGTCCTAGAATCTCTGCCCCAAAAGGCTCTATATGTAAAAGTGTATCATCCATAAAATGAGAGTGGCAGGGAGAGGGCAATTGGCACCTTATTGCAGCCTAAGTTGAGCGGTTAAGTGAAACATTCTCCAAGATATGCAAAAACTGCCGCTTAGTCTCCCCCCAGTAGGGGAGTGATCCCAACTAGCTATTTATTTACTACATTTTAGGCAAATTTTCTTATCGCCGCTCACTAAGTGGACTTCCACACAAGATGTTTTTTTTTCTCGTAAATAGTCACCTCCTTTATTTCTTGCAACTTACATCAGCTTTCCTGCAGACAAGTCAAACGTATTATCAATTTAAAATTATTTCTTCTGGGATATACTAACTTTCCATTTTACCTTCGTATGATGAGTACTGGCAAAACAAACTTGTTTACTAAGAGTTCTGCATAGTACTAACTTGCTCAGAGCATCTTTGAGAGTGAGATGTAACATGCACTCTCATTGATTTGAGTTTTCAGATTTCACAACTAGTAAATATCTCTCTTCTGTAGGGCTCCCATACGAACATATTTTTCTTAATTTCGGACGCAATCATTATAGCTAGTCCTAATGTGACTTTAGAAGTGTGAAATATGAATGAATGAAATTTTTTAATTATATTTTTTTTACGGAAAACAGTTCATAGATATATGATGTTCCCGTACAATATATTTTGTGTGCACACATATCATGAAATTTAGGGAAAAATTTATGTGTGTAAAGATAAATACGTATTTATGTTCCGGGACTCAAACCACAATTTTTAGCAAAGCCACATTTTGAAGTTAGCAGAGCACTGTTAATGAGTTAACAGCGCTATTTTTATAACAGATGACAATTGTGGAGAAGATGAGTGGGTTTTATGGAAAAATTAGGACTTCTGCGAAGTACTGACCATATGAAAATGGTGGTCCGGAGGGTTGGCTATGACCTCTGGTACCTGGTATGTCTGTAATAATTTTTTTTTGTCCCACAAAATGACTTTTAAAAACACTCCATTTAAGAAATTTCTGGAGAAGATGAGTGGTCTCATGGAAAAATGAGGACTTCTGCGAGGTACTGATCATATGGAAATGGTGGTCTGGAGGGTTAGCTGTGACTTCTGGTACCTGGGATGTCTGAAGTTATCTTTGGAGTCCCACAAAATGACTTTTAAAAACACTCCATTTAAGGAATTTCTGGAGAAGATGAGTGGGCTCATGGAAAAATGAGGACTACTGCGAGGTACTGACCATATGGAAATGGTGGTCTGGAGGGTTAGGTATGACTTCTAGTACCTGGGGTCTTAGAAAATACAGTAGACACAAGTTGTGCATCTCGGGGGTTTTCTATGCAGTTTTCTGGTATAGCATATTTGTCAAATTACTTAAAAAATTTTAGTGTATGCTAAGGACACCTTTAGTTTGTTACTAAAAAATCTAAATATTGGGTCGAAGTCAGAGCTTCGGAGTAGAATAGTCATGCACAGTTATTTACTTGCCCTTCAAGCTTATGCATACATCATACCGAAATTTTTACTCTGTTCTAAGTATATGTTAAACTTATGTTGAGCTAGCAGAGGAGAGACAGCAAGTTGTGCTCTAGCTGATAGGTCTCCAACATTTAATGTTTTTGTCTACGTTCATAAAATGCAAATCACTGCACTTTGTTACGGAAAAGCTGAAAGAATTTAAATAGTCGACTGCCGTTCTGAAGTGTGTTGAATATTGAAATTTGCATAGCTGCTAGGCCTCTGAATATCACATTGTATAACTTGTTAAGCAAAATTAAAATACCTCTAGTTAATTTGGTAAGCAATCGTATAAAGTAAAACATATAAAGTAAAACATACATAATATTGCTGACCTATTTTTGGAAATCAAAAAAATTATTTAATGTTTGTACTTATTAACTTTTTCAAAAGCAATGAATTGTTTCTTAAAAGGGTCACCCTTTTCATGATTTTTTGTTTTATAATTATTTTCTTCGAAAAATTAATTGAACTACATAAATAAAATTTCAAAAGCGGCAACACTTTTACACCCCATAACCCTAAAAAACAAATTTTGTTTAACACACATATTAATGTCTAGTAGAAGTATATTTATGACGATTAGCAAGTTATTGCCAAAAAAAAATTTTTTTGGGTTGTTCACTTCACAATTAATGACTCCTCAACTTGACATAAAAATTCATTCGCTGCACGCTGACGTATGAGTGCTGTTGTTGTTAACAGTGATTTTGAAAATCAAGTATACGAACCATTAACCGTGAACTGAGATGCAATGTGTTTTAAAAATAATAATACATACAAAAATTAATGACTTGCACACACAGTCTAGCTCAGATATTGATATATTTGTAATTTGGTATCACAATATCTTAAGTCAAGACTAGATAGAAAACATTTTAAAGGTCAGTTTCAATAAAAAACTAGATTAGGGAAAAATATAACTAAATCAAAAGGGCTGTGACATATGCTGTATAGCACAAAACTAGTCCTTTGTCTAGGGAAAATTAAAAATAATATCTACAATTTAAATGGATTTTTAAAATTTTTTTAAAATTCAACTTAAGATGTTGTGAGAAAACGCCAGAACCCCATGTTAAAGGTATTGTACTTTTTAGAATTTCTTAAAATATTGCATAAGTACACTTGACGTTCATAAGAATGCACTTATACTCTTTTAAAGAAGAAATTTCTGCGGTTCTGTTATTTTAAAAGGGTCAAATGTTAACAAGAGCTGTAGTATATGATTGATGCTAAAGGCATTATAAACTAAAATTTCATATATTATTTTAATATTTTAATTTGCTCACAGAAAAATTGTGTGTTTCAGACAATTGAAATTTGTAGCAAGTGC
Organism: Sturmia bella; assembly: GCA_963662145.1. Lineage (NCBI taxonomy): Eukaryota > Metazoa > Arthropoda > Insecta > Diptera > Tachinidae > Sturmia > Sturmia bella. Next base: position 66,529,649 of record OY759170.1, on the reverse strand, counting down.
ACCACAATTGAAAATACTAAATAAATAAATGTTTAGAGAGAAGCTTGTGATAATTAAGTCATTATGGCTAGTTATCGGTGTTTGCCTTAAGGTGCACAAGAAATTATAATGAAGACTTGAAATAAAATGTTATTTCCTTTTTTCATTATTCTGATGAGCCAAATTTGCGTTTTTCGTCAAATTTAAATAATTATCTTTTTAGTGACATTATTAAATTACTATGTTTAATTTTCTTATGTATTGGAAATAGTTAACTTGGAAAGAGTTTGAAAATAAACTGTTATATTTTCTAGGTAAATTGTTAAAAAAGTTTCAATGGGGAGTTAACATTTTTTTTGGATTTATTAAAATATGCATTTTAAATATTTTGTGCAAAAAAAAAAAAATTAAACTACCCTTTCAAACAATTTTGTTGACACTTTTTTGCATGCTGCACACAATTTGTTGTCTTTTATATTTGAAGGATGGCTTAGAAAACCAACAAAGCTTTTTGCCGGTAGCTAAACGACCGCCAATGTCAAAATGCTACAACTAGTGTTGTTGCATTTTGACATTACAGCAACACAAGTCATTTTAAGCCATAAACTTACACACTCACTCACTCATACATAGTCAGTTGTCGTTTTGTATGCAGTTTTTTAATTTGTGTAGACAAACAAAAAAAGGCAAAATCTAAGTACATAAATCATTATACGAGTTCCTTCAAACAAGTACATATTATATATATGTATAATGCAAAGTGCAATACAGCGTGTAATCGTATTTTGACTTTTCCGTTTTCGTGTTGCTCACAAATGCATTCACACACATTTTACGTATTTAACCCGTAGCTATTCTTATTATCATGTTCAAAAAAGAAAATGTTGCTCAAGTGCATGTGTGTGTTTGTGTGTGTTTTGTACTAATCTTGACAATGTACATAATATTTAATAGAATTTGATTTAGCAAAAAGTGAAAATATTTAGTAATTTCTTTAAATTTCTTCATAGAAGAAGATTTTATTAGGTACGAGGTGCGAGCAGAGAACAAGTTGGTTTTTTTTTGTTGGAGCGGAGTAAAGGTATTATATCTTACTTTGATTTCATTTTGGTAAGCATTTGTCTTGCCGGCTAATATTTGCCAGGCGTGAAGTAGAAACGTGGCAAATTTATTTTGGAAAAATATTTTAATCGTTAAAAATTTCATCAAAATCTATCATCTATTACTGTGACGATGAAAAAGTTACTTGAAACTTTTGGGAGAAGCAATGTGCCAACAAGATGCAGTATTTATTTATTCTGTATTAAATGATTTCGAAGAAAAAAGAACCATGGCGGATGGGTCTAAACATGTACTTCAACGTACTGCAAGACCGGCTGAAGACATTAATTTTGCTCAGGGAAGTCCTCAAAACAAACCATCAACCTCAATTCGACGCCATGCTCGGCACCATGGTCTTTAAACAACAAAAATTGTGCTCAAAAGGGCTCGCATTTGTGAGGCTAACAGAGGTGGACATTTATTTGATATTTGATATTTCGTACATAATTGCCGACATGTAATAAAAGATTTGTCAATATAATAATCCATTCTCCTTCATTTAATCAAAAATTGTAACTAAACAAAATAGGAAACCTAAACGGCGGTGTAGCTTGAGCCACAGCTGGCTTAAATGGCTGTTAATGTCACCACAGCTTGTAACTGAAATTTCATTGTTAAGAAGATTAAATTTTCTTAACAAATTAATCTGAGACATTTCGAGGGTCCAAATTTTGTTGGATTGGACTAATTGTGTTGCAGTGAAGTTTGAATCTTCTTGCAGATGGTAGTGTTGAAAACATCCAGTGAAATTCCTTTTCTCCAGTAGTACTAATTCATTACAAGTTTTTTTTGGGATTCATGTAGTGTTTTTGTTTGGCAAGTGTATTTCAAAGCAAACAAGTGCTTAAAAGACTAGAGTTTGGGTAGGAGTATCGCTTTGCGCTGCCGATTAAAACCTGGTGAGTGTTGTGATGGAAACGAAACAGCCAGGCTATATACCTGCCAAAAAATCTTTCAGTTTAACTCTTTTTGTCCTCTTTAAAACTTTTGATTTTTTCAGTTTTATCAAAAAAAAAAAAAAAAAACTCTTCCAATTTTGAGGAAGTAAAATCGGACTGAAGAATAATAATAATTGAATATAATGAAATTGTATATCAAATTAGTCCTTCAAGCTCTTGTTTGCTTCAAAACACTCATGTCGAACAAAAGCAATACATAAGTCCCCAAATAAATACTATTAATTAGTGTTTATTTGGGGACTTATTTTCTGATGAGAATTCTAGTCAGCGCTCCATTTTGTGCATTTTACCTGTCGCTTAGGGTATGCGTTCAAACAATTTACAGGCCTTAAGGCCTTTCGGCCCTACCGTACGGCAATCTAATCACTGGATTTCCAGCCTAATCTCGAAGTGCCCACACCCGCTAAATCTCGAATGTCATCATAAAGATGAAATGTGTCCAGAATGTGCCTTCAGTCCTCGGGTCCTCTTCCCGAGGTTGCAGAAGTGCATTCATCGACCCATGCTCCATGAGAGGGAAACTCTTACTGAGGCTGAAACCAAAGTCCACCTGAACCACCACAAAATCTGTATCCTCTATGAACTCGTATGTGACCCACCCACTCTCACTACTTTCTTCACGCACTTGTCAGTGAGACAGAAGACGTTCCGAAAGAAGTTCCTTTATCCTCTCGGAGTCCCTATTATCTGCAAAAACCTGGGGGGATAAAGACAATCATGTTCGAGAGGCGGTTATTCCTTCTTGACCATAAAACCTATCGCACAGCAAATCACTTCAAGACCAAGAGGGGACACAATCTACAAGAGCTGTAAAGCATCCGTTCGGACTATCCTACAGACCGACATTCAGGCCAACATTTCCTTAGGGTATATAGGAAAAACAAATACATTTACCTACGTGGGTAGATTGCTCTGTTTTCAACTCAGATAGTCGTCAGCCCACTAGCTGTAAATCATGCACTTAATGCGATAATTTAAATTGTAAATTGTGAGGCTATGGCTGCCTGTTCATAAGATTATATAATCAAAGCAATAAAATACTCGGCTCTCACAGCAATAATATCATCATCCATATGTGAGTAATCTTTTCTGAAATTTAATTTATTTATTTAAGCAAACCTCGTATATTTTACACAGGGGTACTTTTTTATTTATGGCTAAGAGTGTGTGAATGTTGAAGCATGTGTGTGTGCTAAAATCATCATATTCAGACATATGTATGGGTAAGACAGGGAACTGGACTACTGCGCCATGAGTACAAATTTATTTGTGGCCAAAATATTTTTAGTCTTCTTATTGCTTGTTTAGTTTTACAAAGGAAATGGAAAAAAATTATTCCCAAAATTACCTTTAACTCAAAGTGGAAGTTTTGAAAAAGGTGAAAACATATAGAAAATGTTTTGATTGTCGTTGTAACCTGGTATGACTTGTTATTGCAATTCACTAGTATGTGTGTGTTAACAAATTTATTATACAAAATTACGAAACATTTTCCCGCATTCTTAAGCAGAAACATTCCTTATCTATTTTATGAACTTAAAATTTAATTTTTTATATTTGAAATATAAGTTATCAATTTTTATGGCACTAGAAAATGTATATGACGCTGTAAAATAAAGCAAGTTTTCTTTGTTTTGTACAAACAGCTCGAAATTAAAACATCTGGCAAATTTTGTGGCATAGAAAAATTTTGTTTATATTAAAAAAGCAAGAACTAAATTTCCAATCATAAAAAAAGTAAAACTAAACCTGTTTCTGATTTGAACTGAAATTGCTGCCAGTGAATTGTTGCTACTTTTCAAGTACTAAAGCTTTAAAGCTTCACCTTAACTCTTGCCATTCTAAAACACTTTCACTGCTAATTTGAGTGTGTTTTAATCAGTGTCACTCCCTCAAACACCGTCTTATCTTATTGCAGCATTTGATCATACAAACAACTCAGCACGCATATATGCATATACTTTATATATTGTTTATTTTATTTTAATATGACAGTTGTTATGGTTGGATAATGCACTTGAATTCTGCATTTTTTTCTTGGTGTTTTCATTGCACTTAACCTAAACTGTTTGTTACGTATTAGTGTGACAGCTTAAGCAATTTTGCAATATTTGCAAAAAACCATCTCTTGATTTACTTGGCTTGTTTTTTTTTTTTCAAAAAAGAAAAAGTTTGTTCTAACGAACAAAACCCAACACAATTTATACAAAAACTCATACATATGTGTAACAAATACAGACAACTACCAAATACAAAAAGTGTTGCATACTTGTAGGTGCATGTTGTTGTTTATTATACCCCACCATCGTTCGAAATGATGACGTTTTATTTCAATTTAGCTTATGGATTCAAATTTATAGATTTATAAACTAAAAAAAAATGTATATACTTTGTAATGAACGCATTTTTAAAGGGTTCAAAGGGTGTGTTTTATTAATATACAAGTGTTTGCATGTGGGTCTGTTTTAAGCAAAATTTAATTGTTTCTGTAATCCATCACTTGCTGTGTTATAGCAAACACTAAATACGTAATTGAAGATACTGGCATTCTTTGTGCTATTCTAGACATACAAGTTTGTTTTTTTTTTTTTTTAGCAGACATGCATTATAAATGCATTTGATTTTTGATTCATTGTGGAACAATTTTTTTTTGGATTTTTTCATGTTTTTCTTTCAGGCCTACTTTATCAGTCTTATGACATTTTCTTATACACTGCATAAGTTCAAATCAATAAGAAAAGTACTTTACAGTTTAAGTATGTGCTAATTAAGAAAACAATATCTTGTGTGCTGAGTTTGGTTTTTTTTTATTAAATTTTACGTTTTTAAGCAAATGCGAAATGTGTGTTAACGAAAGCTAGAAACAAATTATTACCAAAAAATATATATCAAATAATCAGAATTGGAGTTGAAATGTTAACAGAGATTTCTTACAGGGTCATGTTTTAGAACTTTTTGATTTTTTTTTGTTTTTTTTTTTTGATTTTATAATTATTTGAAAACATAATTACAGGCGGTTGTAAGAAGTTATATATTCATCGAGGTTTTGTTTTTTTATTTCAAACCATGCGAAATATCATGGCACTTACCTAGACTAAAAGCTTAAATGGCAACGGAATGTTCAGACAAGAGCCGTCAAGGCAGCTGTTGCCTCATACTAGTGCCGAAGTTTTTTTGATAAGAACTGGGGATTTAATCCCATAAACCTCTATTGGCTCTTTGGCATGGTAGTAAAGCCCATACTTGTATATCGGTGGCTTGTATGGTAGAAGGCACTAGAAAAAACCACCTACTGCAAGATTTTTTGAAAAATTTTGCATACATTGGTCCTGGTGGTAACTAATACATGCGTCTCTACACCATTTAAGTCGCTCTTTACGATGCTTCACTGGTTACCAACCGATCTCATGATTATGGAAACTGCTATGTATTTGGCGATACGGTTGATGGCAGGTGGCTTAGGGAAGGTGGTTTTCTCTTTGCATTCATAGATAATCGGAGGGAATATCTGACTCACTCACTGGTCCCAATGATTGACACGGGATTGAGCGTAACTCTGTCGAATGCGTCTGTAGACAGTATCGAATTAGATCAATTGGAGGACAAACGAATCATTCCAAGTCAAGCGAGGGGGTTGATAGGGGGGGGGGAGGGGGGGTATATATATCCCCAGACTTCCACGGAGGATCCGTGATGAAAGCAGCTTTATTCAGGCCGAAGTTGCGGCAATAATGAGTACCATTCGATAATGAGGCTGGTTCGTGAATGCCGGATATCTCTAAACAAGCTACTGAGACATTCAGAACTAGAGTTTGTGTGGGTACCTGTACACAACGGTTTGTCTGGAAATTTAATACCGAATAAACTGGCGAGATCTGGTACCCGCATGCAACAGGAAGACATGAACGAGTCGGTTGATGTCCCCCTGGGTAATTTACAATTGTTAATAATTTTATCGTTTAATTGGAGTAATTCCGTTTAGTTCAATTTTTACTTCCTCAAAATTGAGAAAGATATTTTTTGTGATAAAATCGGAGTGATCAGCAATTTTAAAGAGGACAAGAAAAGCTGAAGACTCACTGGCTGGAGTACGTACCATGGCTGTTTCATGACCACCACGTCGTTCATCAGCGTCCAGATTTGTTTCGAACCCAGTACTGATCAACTTTTTCTGTTGTTTGGAATATATTTTATATTCTCTCACCAACATGCTCTCGAATTCCAACTAACTTTTGTCTCACTAAAGGCTGTCAAGGCAAGGTTTACATTTTTTGTGCTATTTTTGATATTTGTTGTTGTATTGGCCTGGCAGCTGCATATTCTGCGCAAACTTTATGTGCTTATCTCTAACGGCTTAGAAGTTACAGCTAGTTTTCAAACTAAAATATCCCATTCCTTTGTAGTAGTTGTAGCTAGTAAATAAATAAATGAGTGAAGGTGTTGCCAGACTGTCGGCTTTGATGGCGTGGCCGCTGTTACTCCGGCTGCGGCTCGTCGGATGGGCAGAGTTCTTGCCGACCAGTCTGGCTAGTATTACTACAAAAAAAAAAAAAAAAAAAATCACACCAGCCTTTAAAAAAAACCCCGAATTGAAATTGTATTGAATTGTGAGGCCTGAAAGTAAAAGCTGGAAAAAAAGGAGAAAAAAAAACCAAGTTGGAAAATCTCACCGCTGTTGCCTCCGAAATTTTTACTTTTTTGTGGTTTTTGGTATTTGTTGTTGTATATTCCAGGCAACTGCGAGTTTTTATTATTTACTGTGCAAGAGTTAAATGTAACTTTAGTTTCCTTTACCGGAGCAGCATTTAGTTTTCCACTTTTTATTGTTTTATATATTTGTTAATGTAGAACCTGTACAAGCACATATCTCGCGAACATTTTGCCGCTCTCTGGCTCTTATAGTTCAAAAGTTACAGCTCATTTGATCTAATTTTTACAGTTTTTTGTATGGAGATACACTTTAGTTTTCATCTTTTCCTCGTTTTTAGTATTGTTCGTTGTAGCGGCCAGTTAATTACAAAATTTCACTTCTTTAGTTCTCACTGATTGGGAACATGGGGCCTGTGGTAGACGGACGGACGGACGGACAGCGAAATCTTAGTAAAAGGTTTTCCTTTTCTTTCAATGAGTATGGAAAAAGGAAAAGTCCCAGTTTGTCTTAATGCTGGTTGTCATCAAATTATAGTTACAAAACAAAAACATGCAAAAAGATAAACACGGCAGTACATTTAGAAGTATTTAATATTCGATTTAACAATTTTCGTGGTTTATTAAAAGATATAAAATAAATTACCAAACAAAAAAGCATGATAAATAATAACTACAATAATGCATAACAGCATTAATGAAGATAATTTTTTGTTCAGTTTTTTGTTAATAATTTATTGAACTAACAATCTGTTTATCGCGAAATTTGCTGTTATGCCATTTTTACCGCGATTTGAACTGGCTTGTCGGTGGCTCAAATATGAACATTATATTTTGGATAATCAACGGAAGTGCACATCATTAACAATTTTTTAATATACTAATATTATTTTATTGTGGAAATGCTGCAGCTGATTTAAATTTGTTTGACACTTACCACCAAAGTAACAATAAAGGACGTTTAACAATAAACATTTTCACTTTTTTTCATTAGTGTTATCAATTAAATCTAAGCGCAACTAAAAAAATTTATGTATTTTTGTTGCTCGACCACTGGCTCAATAATAATCTTGATCATTTTTTTTCTTCTTAATTTTCTAAATATTTTTCAATTTAACCGCTTTACTGGCGAAAAGCTTTTACACGCACAAATGGTTGCAATGCAACTAACACCAAAATCAAATTGCCTCGAAAACTTGAGTTCCGTTATAATTTGTGGCTATGCCTTGTGCTGGTTGTTCTTCCAGTCTACTTCTGCTCTGTCCCTTACACACAACTGCAAACATATTGCTACACCTGCTGTATGGTGTTGTCAAATGGCATGCATGTGTTTAAGGTTTAGGCGCAAAGCATATGGTAAATAGTGTCGGAATTTTTCGTTGACAGGTTTCATTCGTGTTCGAAGAAGACACATTGATTTTCCTGGCGGGTGCATTGTACCAGCAAGTATTTTGTTTACAAATTCAGAAGCATGCGCATGAAAAGCGCATACAATTGCCATTGGATTGCATTCATTCATAAAAGTGGTCTGCATTTGTGTAAAGGAATTCACTTGTTACTTTATGCAGATGTATTTGTGTGGAATAATTTTACTCATACATGTGTCCTGAAATCCTAGTGATTTTCTGAAATTTTTATTCATTAGCAGTTTGTGTTTGACTTGCTAATAAATTAAAGTTAACATTTTATAACAGTTTGCTCTTCAAATTACTAGAGAAGAATTGTAAGCAAATACAATTAGATTTGTGAACCGTGGTTTTCACACAATTTTAAATGTATTGCGATTCGGCTTTTAGATTAGTTAATTTATTTCAATTTAGTTTTATATTATTTTATTTTATAGAGCTGCCGTCACTTTGCTTTCCTTTGGATGTAATAATAATTCAAATATTAATTTTTGATTTGTAATCAAACTATTCCGCTGCTGAAGCGATCCGAATGAGCGCTAAATATCGCCGTAGAAATATATAAATAAAAGGACCTATAACTCGAAAAAATTAAATAATTATAAATTAAAAAAAAGGCTCGATTAGAGTTTGTTTTTATGATTAGTTTTTATTTTGTTTAATATCATTTGGCTTAAGTGTACATTATTGTATTTTAGTTTATTTTATTTTATTTTCTTTTAATCTATTTGATTTTCTCGTATTTTATATTACTTTCTTTTATTTTATTTTATTTTATTTTATTTTATTTTATTTTATCTTATTTTGTTTTGTTTTATTGTATTTTATTTTATCTTATTTTGTTTTATTTTATTTTGCTTTATTTTATTTTATTTTATTTTATTTTATTTTATTTTATTTTATTTTATTTTTTATTTTATTTCATTTTATGTTGTTTTATTTTATATGTTATGTTGTTGTTTTATATATAATTTTTATTACTTTATTTGCTTTTCTTTTGTTTTATTTTATTTTATTTTGTGTTATTTTATTTTATTTTGTGTTATTTTATTTTACTTTTTTTAGGTATACAAATAGACCTTAATGTTTTCTTTCTTTTATTTTGTTTAATATCATTTGGTTTAAGTTTACATTATTGTATTTTTTTTTTATTTTATTTAATTTTATGTCAATTTATTTTGTTTTATTTTAATCTATTTGATTTTTTTTATTTTATATTATTTTCTTTTGTTTTATTTTATTTTATTTTATTTTATTTTATTTTATTTTACTTTATTTTATTTTGTTTTATTTTTTTTGCTTTATTTTATTTAATTTAATTTTATTTTTTATTTTATTTCATTTTATATTGTTTTATTTTATATATTATAACTTTATTTTCTTTTGTTTTATTTTATTTTATTTTACTTTTTTTAGGTATAAAAATATACCTTAATGTTTTCTGTCTTTTATTTGTTTAATATCATTTGGTTTAAGTTTACATTATTGTATTGTATTTTATTTTATTTTATTTTATTTTATTTTATATTAATCTATTTGATTTTCTTTTATTTTATATTACTTTCTTTTGTTTTGTTTTGTTTTGTTTTATTTTGTTTTGTTTTGTTTTGTTTTATTTTATTGTGCTTTATTTTATTTTATTTTTTATTTTATTTCATTTTATATTGTTTTATTTTATACTATATTACTTTATTTTGTTTTATTTTATTTCATTTTAAAATTTTAGGTCTAAAAATATACCTTAATCCTTTCTGTTTTTGTTTCAGCCGTCTATATGCCGCCGACATTTTGTTGTTGCTAAACAACTCATCAATAGACTCAAAAAATCAAAAAAGAAAAACAATGTTTGAAGCCCAACTACTTATTCCAACATTTCCTTTAACCAAATGGAATTCAGAAATATTCAAACAAACCTTTAATACAGGAAACATTTTTTCGCCTTGCAACCACTTATTCCGAAATTCTCATGAACAAAATGAGAATCAGAAATGCTCAAACAAACGTTTTAGATTTTTTGAGTCTACTCAAAATATAGACCTAAAATAATAAATTTCAATTGGCTCTTATAGCGAATAAATAATTAAGTTCATTTTTGATTATTTTGTTTTATTTTATATTGTTTTATTTTATTTTATTATATTTTATTTTGTTTAATTTTATTTGAAAAATAAATTTGATCAGTTATTGGTTTTAGCAGTTCATTAGAATTTATTACTTTAGGCCTAAAAAGAGACCCTATTAATTATTTTTAGTCTGCGTCAACCATTTGAGCAGCATTAGCGAAATGTTAACAGCTGAAATGGACAGAAAACTGTTATCGATTGGCATTGTCCATTATGGTTCGTTTTTCATTTTTTAAAACTACGGACATGTAAAAAAACTTCTTTGTTTCCAGAAAAATTTCACACATTTTCATAGCCAAACCCACTGTGCGGCATATATTTAGTATATATTTATGTATGTATATATTATTTCCACTTTCAATTTTATTATTTAAACAGTGAAAATATTGTAGTTTGATTTTTAACTTTGAGGCGCAAACATGCAAATTCTTTTGGAATTTATAAATCTGGCCATTCTGCCGGCACAAAGCTGGCAGTTGATGGAGCTAAATTCTATAGTTATGGCTGCTCATAATAATGCTGAACTATCCACTATAGTCCTGTTTGGGCAACTAGACGAACTTGAGGCTTATATACGAGTAATGCAAAAACTAAGAACACCCAAAGTTGTTGTAACATTAAATTATGGCGATATTTATCTCAATCATGAAGCAGCCTTTAATAGAAGAATATTTTTTATAGCAATAGCATCTCTGGAGCGTAAAGAGCTGTGGAATCATATGAATAATGCTTTTCTGGGTGTACAGGGTTACGTTAGAGGCGTTTTTATAACAAAACGCCCGAAGGAGAAAAATTCCCGTTTGAAGGTGAGACAACATTTTGAATGGTGTTGGAGCAAAGGTTTCACCAATGTCTTGATACTAGTGGACAATCAGGTCGACTATCAACGAAAATTCGAGATTTTCAACTACAATCACTTTTCGGAAAACAGAGTAATTAATATGACCAATTTTGCACAAAAAGTATTGTATCCGGATAAATTTCGCAACTTAAATAAATTCAAAATAAGGACTGCTGCCTTTTTCGATCCGCCCCGGGTCTTTAAGGGAAGAGCAGAATATGGAAACAAACATGAAAATCAGCTATTGGGCTATGCGGCAATTCTGTTTAAGGCTTTTCTTAAGGAATACAATGCCCAGATGGATCTGAGGTATTATTATGGCAACCAATCTTATAGTATTATGGATAACATACGCAGAATTGAAAATGATGAAATTGACCTGAGCATCAATCCATATACACCTTATAAGGACGCCCATCTGAGCAACCCTTTGTTTATGATGAGGCGATGTGTGGTGGTGCCATTTCCCCAGGAGCTGGCAAAATACAAATTTTTTATTATGCCCTTTAAGACCAAAGTGTGGCTCAGTATTTTGGCTACTTGGTTACTTTTAAGTGTGGCCAAATTGTTTGGTGGTTTTGTCCAGCGAAACAAAAAGTCATTTGCCCCATTTGATGGTGGCCAAATTTTTCTGGAGGTGTGGAGATTGATGATGTACTTACCCACTTCCACGCCCTACTTTTATAAGGATCTGAAATGGTTTAATGCATTGTGGTTCAGTTTTATAGCGGTTATGGGCTTTATTTTCTCTAATTTGTATATGGCCTCTCTGACCAGCTTCTTCTCGGGCCTCATATTTAATCCCTTGATAACAACACTTGATGAATTGATTGAAAGGCAAATTCTGATAGACGTTACTGAGTTTGATATACCCGCCATCGTTAACAACAAAGATTTGCCTAAAGAGCTTGCAGATCTTTTAAATGTAAGAGATGCTGCCGATTTGATAAATGATATATTGCTTTTACGCTCCAATCATTCATATGCTGCCCTGGAAGATCGCATACTATTTGCCTTTACGCAACAAGTACACCTACTGCAACCCATTCAACAACTGGTTGAGGAATGTTTAACTACCATGCCACTGGGATTTTTAGTGCCAGCACACTCGCAGTTCGAAAAACCTTTGAATCGTTTTATTCTACGCTCAGCTGCAGCTGGTTTGATTGACAAATGGGTCTTGGATGCCACTAAGGACGCCTATTGCTCTGGTATTCTGAACACGCACGTGCCAACATTAGAGATAGCTCGCCCCTTGACGCTGAAACATTTCCAGTTTGGTTGGATGGTTTTGGCTGGTGGTTATTTGGCAGCAGTTGTGGCATTTTGTTTGGAAAACTTGAAAAGAATATTTAAGCGTTTCAAGATATTCATTGTCTTTTATTAAGTTAAATTATGCAAACGTATTTGCGGTTTTACTCTATTACTGTTGGTAGAAATTTTGTTAGAGTAAAAGAAATTTTCAGACAAATAAAATAAAACATTTTGAATTTTTTGTTTGTTTGATATTCTTATCGTTGTGGCAATATGAGGGATGCCTCTTACTTTTGTAGCATCACATTAGATTTAAAGCTTAGTTTCTATTTTGAGCCCTTTTTTGTGACAGAAATTCTAAGCTAATTGCATATGGGCATGCTTGTCCGATTAAACAAATTTGTGAAGGCAATTTCAGGCTGATTTGTGCTTTTAACAATTCTAAATGAATGTCAAAAAAATTTGAAAATATATGGCAGCTTCGTTGAAACACAAATAAGAATACAAGAAAAAGTTGTCTTTATTGCTGTTATTCTGGAACATTACAATAGTCCATCTAACTGAAAAACTAAATCTTCAGCTAAATCTGGCTCCTTATTATGTCAATGACGAATACATAGCACAGACATTACAAACTGGCTATGTACCTCCAGAAGCCTTTGTTTACTTAGATAAAAATGGTTTTATTCAAAGCGAAACAACTGGAGTCCCTATATTTTTTCATATATATAGAAGGGCCAATATAAAAAATGTCTTAACTAACAAAATGACAAACGAAAATAGAAGATTTGATACCAGCATTTATCGTGCAGATAAAAATATCCTTCCAAACGTGAACTATGATAAATACTGGTGGCTTATATAACTACTAAAAATTCTTCTCTTTTAACATTTGACCATTTTATCTAAATCAAATAAAAAAGTAATGTTTTTCAATATTTTTTCTTTACGTGTGTAATTTTCGCTTACAGGTAACACTACATGTATTCATTTGCAAATAGATTATAATTGGATTTAAAAAATGTATTAAATGTATAATATTACTTATAATTTCTATACTAGAGAGCTCGATTAAGGGACAGTGTATAATATACATGTTATTAAAACTACTCTTTTGTTTATTTCTAAGTATAATTATAATAACCTTTTATAATATTTTGCTGAAATAAACAATTAAAAAAAAAAAAAAAAAAAAAAAAATTCTCATCTTCCGATAACCAGTAAGCCTAATACACAAAAGCCATTTCAATCACAATTTTAAAGCTAAAATAAACACCACAAAAGAAGTTGGCTCTAAGTTAACACCAATCAGCCGGCCTTTAAAAAACAGCTGATTTTAAACGCCTGCGAATGTTTTTAAAACGTGCTACTGACTACCTAAAACGCTAATTTATATGCTAAATTATTTAAACGATTTTATGAGCGCTAAAATTGGTTACTGAAGTGCCAATAAACTCGTTTACTTAAATCAATTTAGTGTATCCTTGTAGTAGGGTCTTACCTACAATAACTCAGTGATAGAATGTTTGCTATTGTTCGTTTATGAATAACACTCTCAAAAGATTTCGCTTATAAAAGCTTAATATAATATTTATGAAGTAGAGCAGTGGTGCCCAAAACCTTATTATGGAAGCGCAAACACCAATACGTATACACTATATTGACGCACACAAGGAAAACAGAAATATTTCATTACGTACACTGGGAAAAAAATTAAATTTCATTTTCACAAAATTTATGTACTGTATTAAAATGCCTTTCCAAATCATATTTACTAATCGTCTTGATTATTTGAAAGCAAATCATACATTGTGCTCTATTTTCAAAATTTTTAGCTTTAGCGACAAAAAGTCGGTTTCTCACGTGTCGTTCATTCTACAAAATAAACTGTACAGTTGAAACTAATAACACAAAATTATTTCTTCAAGTGTTTCATACTCACGAAATCATTAAAAAAAACAACAAAATCATGAAAACAAAAAAATAAAAAACAACAAAATTTACGCTTGGCACCAATGTGTACCAACAAAGCCTGCGTTCGTATTGCTGTGCATATGAAAGTGTTGTTGCTTTGAATTTGGGGTATGTGTGTATTTCATACAAAGAGTTGTGTATACATATTAGAATGCTCAGCCAATGCTTCGCGCTTTTACAAAAACAAAAGCGTACCAAGCGTATAGGCCGTGGGCACCCCTGAAGTAGACTGTAAATAATTTAATATTCTATTACCCTGGCGTATACGTAATACACCTGAATATGTATTTATTTTGTTCCAATAACCAAACAACACTCATACGCAACATTGTTTTAGTAATTTTTAGTAGAACCAATTAATTGTTCAGTTGGTTTTTTATTTGCAACTCAAATTATAACTCAATGAAATCGAGTTATAATTTCCTGTGTGGCCACAAAACCGATCCTAGAAACGAGAGAGTGTATCAATATCGACATAAATGTTAGAAAAAAGACAAAGAAGCTCCTTTAGTAATACAAAGCATTGAAATTGCAAAAAGTGACACAATCAATTTGTGAGTTTAGAGAAAATTAAAAACACCTATTTTTACGCTACATAATAAACAAATTACGGAGAAATTTATCTGTGAATAATCATCTGCAGATGTACGTCAGATTACTTAAATCACTTGTTTTGAATTAAAATATTTAGCTGAACATAAACTTGAGTTTTTAAAATTTACTTTTAAAGTTATTTTGTGGCCTTGAAACCCTGCACGAAACTAAAATTTAGTACTGCCAAATGAATTATGGTGAAACAATTATTCAATTCCTGAGCTTTTTCTATAGATAGAGATGTGTGTTGTAAGTAATGAAGTTTGAATGCCTGAACAAGTGTTTAAAGTTTTTAATTTTAATCGCTTTCACAGAGGTTGTATATGAAATATTTAAGTTTGCTTTTTTGTAAAGAATTAATAACTTTTTATAAAGCTTCTACCAAAATAAAGTTTTATGTATAAAAGTACAATTTTTTTCTATCGAAAGCTTTTCCAAAGCATGGGTTTTCCATTCACTTTGATTTATATAAAACTTGTTTCGAAAGCTTGTTAACAGTGCTGGCATAAAAAACATCATCACAGCAACTAGAACGACAGTTACAAAGCTTTAAAGGCATGTGCTTACCAAGCCAAAATAAAACGAAAAACCAATGATAAAACAGTTGTCTAAGCAACAACTATAAAGTATAAAACATATTCAAAGCAACTGAAAATCAAACTTTGGTAAAATATACGGCTACATATAGTAAGACAGTAATAAAAGATACAGTTTTATCACAGTTTTTTTTAATTTTTAGAAATTAAAAATAAATATATAAATATAAGAAAAAAAGGGGTCAAAATAACTAAATATTAAAATTTTAGAAATTTTAATAGCATTCTTTTATGAATTAAATATGAAACACAATTTGTTTTAACTCTAAGGATGTTAAGAAAACCTCAATACTTAATCAGATTTTCTTTCAAATGCATTTTTGCTGTTGAAATCAGATTTTTTTTTTTTATAGACAACCTCCTACCAATACGTCGTGTATAGTAGACTTTTTGATATATTTGAATTGAAAGGCTAGCTTAATATCAATTTAAAATGATGTACCTTAGTGCCAGTCTTACAACTGAAGAATTTAGGGCATAATATAAATCATTTTTTAATAGGACAATTTCCTTTTAACAAAAGTATAATTTATAGATAATGCTAAGCTATAAGTAAGCGCAACTAGCTAGCTTATACATTTTCCCCATATGTTGTATCTTTCATATGTTAATTAGAAAAGTTCAATTTATTAAAGAAAAAACCTTTCTGAAGAAAATTATTTTTTCGCACATATTCTATTCCCTCCATAACTTAACCTTTTCAAAGTATTGACGAAAATTACGAGAAAACAATTTTCCTTATTGCTAAGTTGTAATAATGCGAAGTTTTTTTTGGGCCAGATTATTCCTCATTTCCCTCAAGGGTAAATTGAACGCATGCCAATCCTGTCGGCAAGTTACAATAAAGTTTAGTTTTTTCTTAGATATTTTCTACATGGCTTTCCAGTTTTTGGGGGAAATGGCTTTTGCAGTGCCAAAAGCTTTTCAAGTACTTTAAACAAATCTCTTCTTTTAAACCATTCCACTAAAAATGCACTATTTTAGCTTCGGGTGAAATCAAAAGGTTTTTGAATCATTTGACGAAAAATGTATTTTTCTAGCAGTTAAATTTGTCGTTATTACACACCTGCCAAATTTACTTGGATACCGAAGTACTTCATTTTTTACTTCCAATCATATATGTATGTAATTTTTAATCACCACATGAAATTATTTTTTCATAATTTTATAGATGAAATTTTTGTTTTTACCAAAGAGCCGGAATGATGCAAATGAATATAGAAGTTTTATTAAATCTGTTCAAAATGTTTTGCTTTATAACATGACCTGGTACTACACTAGCTAGCAGACGATTTTCTGGTTAAAGAGACGGTTGAAGTTATATGGCACGTGGAATCATGTGGTATTAGGGCATATCGATAATTGGAAGCTTAGTTGAATTTCTAAGTTGCATTGGCTATTGGTAATGGACTCAGATTTAAAAAGCAAGTAAGAATAATGGAAGTTATAACAGCTGCTGGCTTATCTTAACCGCACAGGAATAGAGGGAGGAAATAAATGTAAAGCATATAAGGTAAAAGAGAGAGAGGCCCCGATATCTTGGGTGCTACGCCTTACCAGTTATAACTTATGTACAGCATATATGTAGGAAGAAACAAAAGAAGTTTGTGAACACCTCCGCATTCCTATATACCTACAAACCAGACTGTGAGTAAATCCATGGCTTAAGTAATTATCTTAATCTAATCAGACCAAATCTAGCCTTTGTGTTATTTATTATGAATATTATTTTCTACATATGAAATTTTAGATCGCTTCTTTATTGCAAAAAATTTAATACATTGTACATTTGATACTTTACAAAATTTATGCAAAATTTGACATATTGTAGAGTAATAAATTGAAAACTCAATTTATCGAAACCTCCTACACAAAAAAAAAAGGATTGTGCTGTCGGGGGACTCCCGTTAGGAACGAAGTTCCTTACGTTTCATCTTCGAATATAATACAAGGTGAGATCTGTATGTTTTATTTTGTGTTGTTTTTGAAAGCAAATAATATGGAAGAACGAATTACATCAGAAAAATTCAAATATTTCAGGAGTAATATTTATTCATAAAAAAGAAAATGTACATACATATGTATCTATGTTTCATATCAAAAACAAATATAGTCGTTACGGATTCCAATAACTGGCTACTTTCGAATCCAATGTTTCAATTTCGTGTATCATTTTCTGTTTCTTCCGGAATTGTTGTAAGTGTTGAGCATTGGTTTGCCGTATTTTATTTGCGGATGTTCCTTTACTCATTTTGTAAATTTTATATACTTCTTTAAATTTTTGGAACGGTTATTTTTTTACTCTTGACAGCTGCAGTGTCAATCTGCTACAAAACGAAGAAAGGTAAATTTTTCAATATTGCTGTCTTGTGTTGTGACATACTTTACTTTAGCGACATCTAGCAACTGATAGTGTCTGTTTTCACAACTATTTGATATCTATTGGTGGGTGTCTCCGCTTCTGCCAAATAGTTTCGCTACATACCGCCCATCATACAAAATTGTTTGTTGACTTTCATGACGATTTCTACTAATTTGCACAACCAGCAAGCCACGTTAAGGAACTTTGTTCCAAAAAAATGTTATGATAGATTCACAAATGGTGAATTTGTTAATCGTCTTTTTGGTTTTGCTGATATCTACATTTTGCAACTTTTTAAAAGCCTGCTTTGAAAAATCCCAATACCGGCAGTGCTAGACATTCAAGGCAAAATATTTTCTCAAAGCCGTAGTTGAACTTATCTCTAAGATTGTGATTAAAAAATTACCTTTTTACTACCAATTCCTTGCATTAAAAAACACTTTTTTCCATATTAGTTAAACTTTATTTGTTGTCACTTAAAAAACTAATTTTCTTTTTTTTAATTTTTCTACTATTAAAAAAATTCCTTTAAAGTTGTGTTACTTCAATTGCCTGCTTAATACTTTTAAGATGTATTTATTTCTTAGAAAACTATTTTAACAATTAGTTACTTATACAGAGTAAAAATAAAATTACAAAAAAATTCAATGTTTTAATAATAATTACTATATAACTTTAATGATAAAAATATTACTAAAAGTGATTTAGAATTTTAGCACCCAGGGGTAAAAAGGAGAGTTTAGAGTAATCCATATTTACAGTAAATTTTATGATTTAAGGCTGAGTTGACCGATTGAAAAGTATATTGTAGTAACCTGATGAGACGAGCATGTCGTAACATGCTTACAAATTGCCAAAATTTTAGATTATTGGATTTTTGTTTTTTTTTTTAGCTTATTAAACACTTTCACTCGCTTTAAAATTAATTTTGAAAATAAAAAAATTAGAAATAAATGTTTCTTTACAGAAAGAAATTAAAAAATATATTTTAATTTAATTCTAATTGCAAGACGTAATGATAAGGTAATTTATTTTAATATCTGTGCAAGTCAGATCTTAGCTCCCCTTACATTAAGGTTATTTGTGTTCAATTTCTATCAAATTTATAAAACTTAGCTGTTTTGTACGATAGTTTTCTTTTTTGCTTCAACTTAAAACCAGTTTAAAACAACAACCTTATCACTTTGGTGCACGCTGTAATAGTTAAGAAAAATTATTACAAAAACTTTTAAAAGCTTATAAACTTATACACAACTTCTATACAGTTAAATTACAAATATATACGTAAATCAATTATTGTTGCTTAAATTTTAGTTTTTGTACAAACATATTTTTTTTTAGCGATAATATCTGAAATGAATGAAGAAGAAAAGAAAAAGAAAAGAACACATTTAAATTTAATTTAAACAAAATGTTAAAAATTTTAATTTAAACAAGAAATTTTTGTTTAGAAAAAGCAATTGTGTAGAGTGTAAAATCACAAACTCTCAATTGAAAGTAAAAAGTCACATCAAAAAGACTAAAATTAAAAGCATTAGAAAAGCATTAACTTAAATTAAAATTTCTTTCAGAGGTTTTCATCTGTGTCTGACGTTAGCGGTACTGAAATCCAAAAATTAAATATTAAAAATATTGAGCAGGTTCCGTAAGTTGAAAAGGAAAGTTATTTATTAACTAAAGGCTAAGCGCATGAATTGAAAAATGATGAACTCGTTGTCCAGGGAATGGCTAAAATAAAGTGCTGGGTGCAAAACATACATATAAAATGGTGCTGACTTTTTACTAAGGCTTAGTAGTAACAGAAAAAATATGATGTTTAAGAAAAACTTTTTGAAAAGTATATTTAGAAATTAAATTTACATTTACTGCTGCTGTTATCATAAAAATAATCACCTTCCTGCTGGAAGTCACTTTTTAGTTTCTTATTCATTGTATATTATTGAACTCTTAAAATCTCTCACAACTTTGTGTCATTAAGTCGTAGCCTGTAATTAGAGAAGATAAATGATTAGTCTTGAATTAAATGGAAATGTGAAAAACTTTTTAATTAAATTTGCTTAAAGTAAAATAAGAAATGATTTAAAAATACCAAAAATTTCTTACCGAATTGCAAGCAATGAGAAGAACAGTTCATGCATGAGTGATGTTGGCTTTCTTTCATTTACTGTTTTATATCTGCTGTTGAAATTGTGAAAAAGGGGCGTTTAAAATAGAGGGCTTAAGAATCATGTGCTCCTCAAAATTTACCTATTTATTCTACTTTTATGGGCGCAGTGAATAAAACCAAAAGAGACAGTCAGTAACGAAGAGCTCCAGGATGGATAAGCGCTGCTGCTTAAAAGCAGTATGTTATTTGAATTGGGTTCGAAATAAGTCGGGTGCTGAGGAGCGCCGTGGCGCATGTGAAACAACCCTGGAATGCACCCCAGCCAATAAGTCTTCAACTTTAGTTTTTTGTCTTTTTTACCAATACAGATCCCTTTAATTTCCCCCACCAAAATTTGTGTCTCAATTTTAAGCAGCTACAATTCAACTAAATCCCTATAAGGCAATTAAAATCGGCTATAAAATCAAATCAAAACCAAAACAGTTTTTTTTCGAAATTTGTATGGGGATGGTTTTCTGTTTTACATTTTAGTGACATCATTTAATAATATTTTCTGCCTCGATACATGTTTGAGGGCATGACTTTACAATACGCTGTTCAGAAAGACATTTTAAATCAAGTTAATATGTTGTTAATTTCCAAAATTATTTTCCTGTTGACACATATTGGACGTGTAGCTAAAATTTCGGGTATTAAAAAAAAATACTCTTACAAAAATTACAAATTAAAAAGAATAAAGAAATGAAATTCCTAGATGAAATTTATATCAAACTCCTAGCAAAAGAGGCCGACAACACTATTATCCCAAATTGTTATACATGTGCATGTTCCATTCTTCCCCTGTTTTCGAAGGAGCAATTGGATCTAGGAATGGTAGTCTCCGTGAACGCTCTTCATGTGTGTTTAACTCTTACATCCGCTTGTTTTCTATTCAGTGTAACTTTTTTTTTATCTTCTGATTACTAAATTAATAATTAATTAATTAATTAATAATAATTAATTAATTAATTAATAATATTTAATTAATAATAATTAATTAATTAATAATAGATTATTAATTAATTAATAATAGATTACTAAATTAATTTCGCCATAGTCTAAGAATAGCAGGCGGTGGAGACAATAGAGCCAACTGAAATTCGTATATGACACGAAGCGGGGCTCAGAGCAAATCAACTAAAGGTGATGGGTGAGTGCATAGAGCAGTGACCCAAAGTGCCTCATCAATGGTTTTTTACAGCCACAGATGGGACGACACCCGACAGTGTGATGCTGGGTCGTATACTTAAGACCGGACTAGAGGCCATTTGCGAAACATTGATTCCCGACATTCATCTCTGGTTGACCGACTCTGCTATAGCCAGATTCCCATGGGGCTCTGCAGCTATATGTAACAACAAGGGGCGAGGGGAAAAAGGTACACGAAAATACGAAAATATTTGAAAATACAACTACAGTCTATTGGATTAATTCAATGTTCCCCAGGCTGAAGTTCGAGTGATAAAAAATGCACTAGGGAATTATATGAAATGCGAAGGTCAGGGCAGGTGAATATATATCGCGTAGTCAGTAGGCCGTTAAAGTGATCTCAGCTAAGCGGAATAAATCGCTGATAGTTTAGGATTGCTAAAATGACATTCACAGTAAGCATCATATGGTATCCGAGACGCAGGAGGGTAACTTGAAATGGGAAAGCAAATTCAATTGCTTCAAGGGCAAGAGGTTTAAGTGTGAAGTCCAATATTGAACACTACTTGATGTAAAAATGCCCACAGGTGATAAAAATATTGACGCCAGCATTTGCCTGTATGTGGCTGCTGCTGTGTTGCATGAAAGTTCATCAAAAAACAAAAAGAAATATACAGAGTGTAAAAAAGCTTTGAGTTTTTTTTAGGGAGGTATGAGTATGTATTGCATTTTTTAACTTTTTTTACATATCTGTAAAATTTTATTTTACATTCCTGTAAACGTGGTCTCATCACTGATACAATAGCAGCAATCACAAAAAGCAATTGCATGTTGTTGAGAAAATATGAGAATATATTAGGGTGGCTAGAGCTGCTGCAAGTAGCCACGAACTGGGTCGAAGCACTTTGGGTGCTGATGGCCGCCGTGGTGGACGTAAAAGAGCCAATAAGTGGTCAACTTTACTTTTCTTTTCCTCTTCAAAAATGTTGATCACAAAAATTTTACACACAAAAAATCTTTCTTAATTCTCAAGAAGTTAAAATAGACCTAAAGTTTGATAAATTAACTAACAATAACTAAAAATTTTACATTACTTAGCATCCTTAGGAGTATGACATAAAAGTTTCTTGTGCCTCCGATGCACAGCCACATTAAATTAAGGCATTCTCTATAGACGCTGATACTCCCCAATCACTTTTTTCTATTCTGTGCATTTATTCTAGCGCTGTTTTGAGCCTCAGTCAAATTTTTAAGCTGTAAAAAAATAAATTTCGACCGCATAAAAATACGTTTAGTGAACGTGTACATATTTGGCAAATATTGCAAAATGGTCTTGCTAAATAAATTGAAATAAATATTGAATTTCTTTTTTTATATGTAAACAAGGGGTTGCAAGACGGTAAATATTTTCTGTGTAAAAAGTTCGTTTGATCTTTTTTGAGTTTAATTTTGTTCTTGAGAGTTTTGGAACAAGTAGTTGGGTTTCAAATATTTTTTTTTAGATTTTTCGAGTCCACTGATGAGTTGATTAGCATCAACGAAACAGACAGAAAACATTAAGGTCCTGAAATAAGACCTAAAATAATACATAAATAAGGCCCTTAAAATTTTTTTTTTATAGCAAATATGTATATCTATTAGAGCAGCATAAAATTTTCAAATAAAACACTGGAATTTTAAAATTTTTTTCTTTTTCAAGTGTATTTTTTCATTTGTTTTTTTTTCCAAAAATTTTCTTGATTTTGTTTTTTTCTTTCAATTAGTATCAATTTTATAACCAATTAGATTTTTATTTTGTTATGCTTATTATACGTTTGTTTTGTCTCTTGGTTTTCTTTAATAATTTATTTAACTAAAATTAATGCAATTTGCTTATTTTTTGTTTGTTTTATTTTTGTTTTATTCGTCTAAAACTAAAGTGTGTTCTTTTATATTTTGGTTTTCATATTTTTAGTTTAAGAACTTGTTCATTTTGTTTTTCTTTTTTGCAAACACATTTATTTGTTATTATTTCATTTATTTTTTTAATCAATATACTTTTAATTTATTTTGTTTAATCATAATAAAGTCACAACAGTATGCAGTTCTTTTTATTTTATTTAAATTTCTTTCTTTTTTTTGTTTCGGTTATTGGTTTGTTGTTGTTGTTGTTGTTGTTGTTTGTGATAAGAGATAAGTAGAGTGGATGTGGATTGTGAGAAGATGACGACTGACTGTTCTGTTCTGTTCTGTTGGCGTGGGCAAGTTGATGAAGGTGTTGTGGTTGTTGTTGTTGTTTTGCAGTATCATGTATTGCGAGTTGTCGTTCGTAAACGTTCGTTAGTTTGTTTATGTTTTAGTTTGATTTTGTAATTCCGTTGTTTTTTTGTATTGATGGGAGATGACCTAAAAGAGTGTTGCACTCTTAAGATAAAAATGAGTAATGCGAGTGTGTGTGTGTGTGTGTGTGTGTGTGTGCGTAAGTTGATGTTTGTGTTTTGCTATAAAACTGTTATTTACATTTCTCTTATCTCTATGTTGTCATTATGTTGTTGGTATTAGTATACTTTTTTTTTCTTTACAAAGTAGAGCTTAAAGTAATTTTAGAATTTGGATTTGTTGTTGTTTTGTTTTTCTTTAATATTACAAAGTAAATTTTGTATATGTTTTCTTAATGTGTTTTGTTTTACTTTTATGTTTTCATTTACCACATATACACGTACATTTCTTTTGTTTTGTCAATAAATACAACTACATTAACAATATACATACAAATGTATTTTGATGTATGAACTATTTCCGTTTTCCGTTTAAATATGGCAACTTTATTTTGTTTGTTTGTTTGTTTGTTTGTTAATATTAAAATATGTATGCATTTATTAATATTGTAAAAATTATTTACTTGAAATTTATGCCTTTTTAGAGGAGTTCGTTTGTTTTGCATGTGTAAGTTGTTTTATTGTTGTTACTGTTTACGAAATAAATTTCTGTGGAATCATTTGTATTTTTGTCAAGTTTTCAACTATTTCAAAGAAAACAAAAATTATTTGTTTTGCTTTTCAGTTTGTATGTATGCAAGTAATTTAGTATTATTTGGTTTGCTTTAGAATATGTTTGTTAATTTAAAAACCAGTTCATATACTAGGTATTCTAACAGATACAGACACATTTTGTTTGTTTTGGTTTACGGGTTTTTTGTGGTTTTTTTCAAGTGTTTTTAATATTTTCAAATTATTTTTTACTTCCTATTCAATGTGTATACTGTTTAGTTTTTTTTTCTTTGCAAGAAATGCATTTCATATACATATTTAATAGTTGCGATGCTATTCGTGTGTGTGTGTGTGTGTGTGTGTGTGTGTGGTTTGTGTGTAAAATGCTTGCTTGAATGTTCTGTGAGTTTGTTGATTTAAAAGTGTATGATAAATTCATTAGTATATTTTTTGCATTCAGTTTTACATTAAATCCATTTTTCCTTTTTTTTATATCTTTGTAGAACTGCATGTTCATAAATTAATTCAATTAACTATTTGGTAAATTTATTTTTAGATATGTGTTAACACAAGTGTCAGTTTATTTGTTTTAATTGTTATTATTGTTATTTATTATTATGTATTCTGTTATTTACATAAGTGGCCGTCTGTCTATTTGTTTGTATGGCTGTTATTTGTTTCTGCTGCTTGTGCGAACATTGATTTAATTAAAATATTTAACTAAAACATAACCATTGGCCTACAAGTTTTGAATTATATTTGCTTGAGGCTTTAAATTCAACACAAATCTTGGGTTATTTAAACCATTGAAGAAATTTAATAAAAAAATGTTTTGTATTGCACATTTCTATGGAAAAAAGAACTATGAATAAGCATTATGCCAATTGATCACTTTCCTTCAAACAACATTATTTTTAGTTTCTAAGCTTAGACTAAATGCAATAAGTGTGCTTGTTGTCAAAATAAATTCAAGTCCAATGAATGAAAATGAGAGATAATTAAGAAAAAATTTTGCCATTACATTTAATGCTATTTCTTTTGTACGGTTATTTAGCATCAAACATGTTGAGCATTTTGAAAACTGTGCACATTTTTACATTTTTGGGTTCACTATGAGAAATTATTAAAAATAAATAAATAAAAAAATGGATCGGCCTTAGTCTAATGGTACCAATTGCAGTAAAATGAAAAAGTATGCTGCCAGATGCTTACAAATTTTGTACTCGAAGCTGGTGTTGATTACACCATGGAGGAGAAAATTCCTTAGCTCGGCCGAAGGCTGGTTGTCAAGAACAAATTTTGCATACTTATGAGAAAATTTATTGAATTAAATGTAAAAAACATTGGATTTTGGATGCTTGAAACTGTTTATGAATTCGCCATTTTATGTTCTGTTGCAAAACTTTCCTCTGGCAGCATTGTTTTACCATTATTTTCATATATTCCCTAGTAAATTCCGCAATTTTAACATGGAAGTATTAATCAACTAAAAGCCTCCGGCAGACTTTGACTTCAGTTTTGTGAGGTCCACGACCCCCTCTATAAACCTATAAAAGTAATTTCTTTCAAAGCCTGGCT
Source organism: Sturmia bella (assembly GCA_963662145.1). NCBI lineage: Eukaryota > Metazoa > Arthropoda > Insecta > Diptera > Tachinidae > Sturmia > Sturmia bella. The sequence continues at coordinate 66,503,971 of OY759170.1, read as the reverse complement.
CATTATTCTAAGGTTTCCCCGAAAAAATTGATTCGAACAAACGCGGTTAACTATCATTGATCTGACACATTTACAATATTTGCTTTAAGTTATATTTATTGGAACAAATAAATACACAAGTTTAATGTCAACACACCTGCAACAAATGTTTAAAATGAAATTTCCGAACAGTGAAACTGGTACCAAAACTTTGTAGGTCTACCGAGGAGTTGGTTGGCTCCAACCCCTTATCAATGTACATGTTTAATATGATTGTATTGAATGTATTCCATGAAGCGTAACAGGAGTAGTTTCACTTGGGCCATGGTAAAGAAGCGAAGTCACCATTTTGACGAAATGTGTGATCAAAGATAAAATTAGCTCTAGAAATATTCTCATAGCTCTGACTCGCTTGGTCACTACGTTAACGTTTGCCAACATTTTAAGGCGGGTGTGCAGTTCCTATTGAATATCAGGTTTGTGAAAGAGGTATAAGTAAAACACGAACTCATATTCCGGCTTGCAAGGCCTAAATGTGAGAATTCATTTTGTAGTATGCAGATAAAAGGCAAGTATGCCGTATTTACTTGGTATTTACAGGGTAACAGGGTTAAAAGACTCTGCATTGAAGTTTTACGGAAATTAATGTATTAGTTACTGAAAAGCTGAATAATTTGCTTTTCCAGCAATTGTTGATCCTAATAACAAATAGGTGAAAAAAATCCAGAACTTTATCAAAAAAAGTTTGGAGAAGATGATTTTTTAATTCAGTCTACATATGTAGTTATCGTTATCAATATTTATTTAATTATACGAACTTTGCTATTAAATATTTTATTTTTACAATTCTATGCAGGCCTTAATTTTTTAAGTGGTTAATGAAGAAATTTAAATTGCTTGTAATTAATAAAAGAAGGAAAATTAAAACTTCTTGCCTGGGAAGCAGCAAGTTGTTTTAAACTTTTTTATTTTAAAAATTAATACTGTTGCCACTGTCGTTATAACCATTTAGCTTATAAGTTTCAATCACTTTGACAGCATGTGAGTGGAAAAACGAAACCTCTTAATTCGTAGTGCGCTTCCAACGATCAAGAATTAATTTTTTTACAATGCAGTCTCTTAGTTATTTCTAAGTATATACTTTGTGTTTGGTAGCACAAATATTTCGTAGAGCGCTTCCAACGATCAAGAAATAATATTTTAGAACGCACTCTCTCAGTTATTTCTAAGTATATACTTTGTGTTTGGTAACACAAGTTGAAATGAATAGTGAAAAAAATTAGTAGTACAGGAGTCTTTACTAGACTAGAGAAGAGTCGTGTATTGCCATTACAAAACCAAGCTTTTTTTGCTTCAGTGACTGAAGTGGTGTGCTTGTGTATGTTCTGGGCCACTTTTTTCCATACAGCTATAGTTGACACTTAAATTAGTAGATTGGTTGCCAAGGCTACACATAATTTTTGCTGTTACATGTTGCCATTCTACTGCCTTGCATTGCCTGTAAGAATAATTTTTGGAGTACGCAGAGCGATTTGGTTTTAAATTTTTCGTGGGTTTGATTTTCTGCTAACATTTTGCGAGCTGTCAGTTTGTTTGGTTTATATAAAGCCAATATATTTTATGGCTAGCTGTAGATCTTATGCAATATACTTCTTCTACATTTTGCCCAGTAGCCACCTGGCTCACATTCTTTAAGTTTTCGGATGTACAAAATGTTGGCCAATTTCGTTAATGTAATTTCTGTGACTCATCGCGCTTACTCCTATAAACCCTACAATGTCTATGAACATTTCAATTACAGCTGTCAAAAAACAGATTATTTCGTTCGCGAAATTTTTATTTTGTTTTTGTAAATGATAACCGTGTAAATTTTTAATAAATTTTAAACATTTTTTTTTATAGTTTTGCTAAAATGAGAACGTTTTTTTTATATGGCTCAAACAATAATATGGCTTTGCGGTTTAGAAAAAAACATTTGATTTCTAACAAAAATATGTGTGATAACAAAAAAAAAAAAAGATATTGAGTTTTTGTGTAATATTTCTGTGGCTTGTTTTAAAACAAATGTTTATTTAATAAACGTTGGTTTTTGTAGTCTGTCCTGTTTGGTATGTTTCGTGTTTGTTGTTGCTTTTATCTACATGTTTATTTATTTCATGTTAATGGTTTTGCAAAATTTACTATTCATTTTTAATTATTTTTTTTTTTTTTTGTTTAAAGTTTTTATTTGTAGTTGATGTTAATATTAATTATTTTATTAATGTATTTGTAGTAAATTCATTTGTTGTTTGTTACATCCTGCATATTTTTTTTTATTATTATTATTATTATTATTTGATTTTATTTATAAAAATTGTTTATCTGTTATTGCTACGGATTTTAATTTAATCTTTACTTAAATTTGTTGGTTTTTTTCTTCTTACATTTTTCATAATTAATTAATTTGTTGGTTTATCAATTTCATATTGCTAACAGTGTTGAAGGTTTTGTTGTTGTTGGTTTTGTTCTCTTGTATGAAGAAAGGTTGAATGTTTTCTAGGCTGTTATGAATGAATTTAGTTTAAATACACTTTCCATTGAAGTTCACATTACTGAAGTTGTTGTATGGTTTTTTAAACTTTTTTTTTGTTTGTATTATAAATTACAATGCAATTGTTGTGTTGAGTCTTGCTCTGTTTATGGATTTTTTATTTATGACGAATTTGATTTTTTCTTATGAATTTTTATTAATTCAATATAAATCAGTGTATATGTGTATATTTTTGTAGGCAAATGCTTCATTATGCTGTGCTTCAAAATGATGATAGATATAATCACGCTAATTTATAAAAATTATTTCAAGCTTATAAGGATCTTATTTGACATATTTGCATGGAAAATTTGTCAAATAAGAGTTTAATAAACTTAAAATATTTCTTATGAATAAGACCTGATATATAAAAGGACTTTGCTGCAGTAGAGGCGTAGCTCAAAAAATCTTAGTAGTACTCGAAACTGTAATTCTTCTCAAGGACTGATTGTTTAAAATATTTGTATGAAACTTTAACAGAAAACATGTAGATAATATTAACATAAGTTTTTAAATATAACCGCAGAAATTGTATGTTTTTATCCACGATACTAGTAAAGCTCGCTCTGCTTTCTTGTTAATGTCTATAAAATTTGGGCAACGAAAGCAAACCAGCTAGAAGCTAGCTTTTGAAGCAAATATTTGATATATGGTATATAGCTTACAATTGAGCAAATATGAGAGCCTGTAAAAGAAACAAATTTCCCATATTAATAAAAATAGATTTTTACCATAAAATTTACCATTTTCTAAACAGAAAAATACTATTATTAAATCATCTTCCTAATTTGTATTTTTCATGCATATAAAACGTAATAAATATACAATATGTGACAGGGAAATTTAAAAGAAAGTTTAATGTAGAGAAAAATCTACTGCAACGACCAACTTGGAAGATAATAAATTGAAACCAGTTGCTCGAAGGTTTACACACTCACTGCTGAGACTGGTAATAAGTGATCGGGAAAATCTCGAAAATTAAAAATGTCGGTCCTAATACGACAGACTGCTTTGCAATGTTTTTGGTTTAGTTGTCACGTTCGAGTTTTTCAGTTTCAAAATTATACAAAATCTTAAACAAATTTACTTTTTGTAACAATCCTTTGCTTTTTATATGGTGTTAATGTTGTTCTAACTCTTGAGCCAAACTAATTTTTATTCGGAACAAGTTTATTGCCGTTTTATATCAAACCGAGCTGGCATGAAGGTTTACGTTTTAGTTGCAGCTGTCTAGCGAAAAACTTCACACTATGACATTGAAGTGCAGACGGATGAAGTGTATGGAGGACAAAACTTTGCTTATTGGTGCACTGGACAGAAACTACAGTCTTTTTTTTTTGTATAAGAAGTTTCTTGATATTTTTTGTTTGTTATATTAATTTCTCAAATTTGGCAGCTTTGGGCAAGTCCAACAGAAAATCTTAAGAAATATTTGTCTTTCAATATCCCAACTATGAAAATAAAATTAAGACATTAAATTTTTGTATATGTTGCCATACTAATTTTTCGTATAAAGTATGACAATTACACGAAGTTTGACATTTTTTAAAGTAACACAGAAACCGAAGAGGTTGGAGGTTTGAAGGTAGTTCGTGATAAATAAAAGTTTAACAAAGCAACAATCAAACCAAATCTTATATTTATTTTAAAATCTCTCTCTTAGTGGCCGTTGTTCCAGAAGGTACTTCCAAGAGTCAGCTTCCTTTTATCTTTTTGTACAACTACCGCTTAAAGATTCTGACGATCTGAAGTGAATATAGACGAACACTGTTCTGTGTTATAAATTTCACCTGCTTCGTATGGAAAAGTCTCTTGTTATTAATAATTTGAGCGATCGGAATACAGTCTTGGCAGGGATCAAACCTTTTCTACACTATTAACATGTGTGAGCAGAAAATTTTAAAATCACCCTTTATATACACGTATATTAATAAGGTGGTTTTCCATATCATTTGTGGCTCAGCATAATATTCTCTGCGCGCTGCATGTGAGTGCTTGAATGTGTGTGTGTGTGTATGTTTGCAATGTGAAACATATAAATGACCGGAGAACGAGTAGTGAATGTTTAATGTCTATCAATAAATAGTTCACGTTTGTATTGGTGTGCTGTTAATTGTTATATTTGTTTTTGTTTTTAATTTTGTTATATTCTTTTACAAATTGACATTACTTTTTTTTAATAATAATTTCTTGTTTTTACGTTTACTTCATTTTGCCATTTTTAATTTATCTACATTTTTCAAAAATTTATATTTTTAGGTTATTTACTGTAACAGAAAATCAAGAATAATAATTCTTTCTCATCAGAGTAAATTACATATTTTATGTGTAGTTATTTTTAATAATTTTTAAGTTTTCTTTTATGATTTTTGTATAAAATTGTTTAATTTTTACGTAAATTATTTTCTCTCATAACTTTTGTTGTTCTAAGTGCTTGTTGGGTTTATTTTGTTTTCATTTAATTAACTATTTAATACCTGTTTTATTATTGTTTACTTAAAAAGTTCACCTAATCAATGAATGATGTTTCTTTTTCATTAAATTTTTTTTATTTTTTTTTTTAGATTTTCTTCGTACATTAATTTTAATGAAAATTTTATATACATTTCAAGGACCTGGTTGTGAATTTGATTTTTAAATTGTTTCTTTAATTGGGTTTTCATTCAATTGATTACTTTTCATTTCTTGACATCCTTATAATGGATGGAAGGTTTAGTTTTTATTTATTTGGTTTTTTTTTTTTTTTAACATATATACACAGTTTTGTTTTTAATTTAATTTATTTTGTGTCTATCTATGGTAGTGAAGAAGACTAATATTTTTTGTACATATTTACATAGCAACGATTTCGCAAGACTTAAGTTACAACTGAGATTTGTTAAACAGTTATATACACATATACGTACAGAAATCAATAGGAGACTTGGAGAAGCATTCATTTGTTCAATAAACAAAAACACAATATTTGTTAATGTTGAAAACATTAATGCCTTGATTCCGGGGAAAAAAACTGTAATTAGTGTCCTGGTAAAGATTTAAGTTTTCAACTTGATAAATCCAAACATCGATAATGGCAGATACTTCAAATTACAAAGAACAGACTGTGATTGAGCTAGTAAAACTCAGCATAGCACGTTGCGTAAGATAAGTGGTACTGAATTTTGTTATAAGATCCCACAAATATTCTCAAACAATTTTTTTATATAGTCTAACTTACTGAAGAAAGCTAGCCGTACAAAAACATATTGCCCAATGGCAGAAACTGAAGGCACGATAAAGTAGTTGTTAATTTTAAACCATAAAGTTTGACTACAAAGTAAAAGTTAATCACTGCAAGTTTTCAAGATTTAATTCAGCACATCATCAGGGGAAATTCTTCATGGAGACTATTTTTCGCTGCTAAGCTTTTTACAGATTGAATATTTGTGCAAGCATAGTGAGTAATTGACAAAGTGGATAAGTATGTTTTGACTAATGACACTATCAACAGCTGGTGAAAAAGTTTGACAAATTAAAAGAAAAGTGGCAGCCATGAAACAGTTTTTGGCTCCCCACTTAACGTCATTATTTTCATTCGTAACAAGGGATGTGGTTTAGGTCTAAGAAAGAAAATTTTGTTATGTTTTTAGTTTATTAAGCCCTTACACAAGGGTCTTGTTGTAAATAAAGGTTCATTAAAATGACTAAAATATTTAAGAATACACTTTTATTGACACCCTGTGCAATTTATTATTCCGTTTGCGATTTTCACAACTTTGATTCACGATCCCATAAAGATTTCTAATATATTCTTCATCAGTCGGTTTGTGCGCCCCATCGATAGGCTGCCAAAGCAGAGTTTCTGAGAAAATTTATTTACTCAGACACGCTTTTTTTTTGGTGTCAAAGTATTCACATATCGTGTCAGGTGCCTGCTATTGCCATTTATCATAATTGGCCGAGATTAAAAAATAGGAATTTTGTGCTAAAATTTTTTGCCACGAAGCAGCTTATTTTGTTGGCAGTGGTCATATGAAAATAAACAACTTCTCAAGCAACTACTCATGAGAAAACAATTTACAACAGACGTATACGTTATATAATTCAATGCAATTCACCCAATCGATGAGCAATCATATGCATCAGTTTAAATGATTTTCATTTCGGTAATGGATTTTAAATTTGCACAGCTAAATTTTATTAGATAGTTATAAATGGAACCTTTCTAGCACCCAAGTGGGGCCCAACGCATGACCGACAGCCCGTGAAACACTATTTGTCTTCAGACAACCGTTTCGTCGAGCCCTGCTTACCCGAATGCTATTGTATACGAAAGAACCGTTAAATTAACACTGTTCACTTCCACTCTACTGTTGTTATGCTCCAAAAGAAATAAGATAGTTTGCCACTGTTGTATAATGCAGCCTAAGTGTGTTTTTTTTATATGGACTTAAATAAGTTTAACGATTTTTAATTTTTCCAGCAATACAAACCTCATTAGAAATCCATTATTGAGAGCATCATTTAAAAGAAGACTGTTAATGGTTTCAAGAAAACATATTTAAAATACAAGCTTCAAACTTTTTTTTTTTAGCACTAAAAAAAGTTGGGGAAAGGGGAGTAGCGCATTCAATACCGTGGATTTCATAGACAACTAAAGAGAGGTGTCGATTTTCTAAAGGTCACATTTAATTTGAGGACATTTTAAGAACGAAAAGCATTCAAAGCTGTATAAATTAGTTTATTTTCTAAAAGTAATGGTTGCTGGTGGGGGGCCAGCTGAACTAAAATGGTTACTAGTATTAAAAAGGAAATTATAACGTCCAAATTATAATTGACCAATACACAATATATATATATATATATATATATATATATATATATATATATATATATAACACACTAAATTATAGCCAATCGTAGCTATAAATTACAACCTGTCTTTTGTTCCACCGAGATTTATTTTTGTTTGCTTTTAATTTGCTGTTTATGATCTTGCAGAGTTTAATTGATACGGTACTCTATGCAAGACTGTAAAACCAGCGGCTGCTGATCAGGAGACTAGAAACTTAATGACAGCTGGTTGTACCCCAGCTTAGGTCATATTTTTTTAGTATCTTCAATTAATATCTGTATTTGTAAGCTTTGATTAATATCAATAGCAGAAATTTTATGCTTAAGTATTGTGGTGGTGGCAGGGCACATAGTAGTCCCCCTGCCGTGAAACTTAAACACATTAGTTACAAAAATATTTTGAACTCGACCTTAAGGCCGATGTTTGACAGCTTCTATAAATCGTTAATTACAAAATTTGTACGAAAATGATAAGCAGCCTAGTAACTTAGCAACAGCTAGTTGTACCCCAGCTGTGGTCATACTATTTTCATTAATAATAAAAACAGAATTGATTAACAACAATAACAGAAATTATATGGTTAGGTATTGCGGCAGTGATGAGGCACACAGTTGTTACCCAGCTATGAAATTTAAAAAAAATTTGTTACGAAAATATTTGAGCTCGAGCCTAGAGCTCATGTAAAACAATATCTATAAATTTTTAATTACAACGTTTGTACAGAAATGAAAATAATGCAATGTAAAGAAGAAATACTTTTGATGTGCTGAAAATGAGCAATAAAAGCATTTGTCTTGGCATGAAGCTAAAAACATCGCTACAATCAACGAGCAGTGCTTTAGCTCAATTTTTACTCAAAATAAAAGGACTCTTAAATTTTTTCCATAAGGGAGCTGTTCGCTAAAATCTTTTGTAAGCTCTTGATCTGCAAAAAAAATACTGATGTGTGATGAAACAAAAAATAAAAAAAAAATGCTTCACCTACTAATAATAGATAGACTTGCCTTGGCTTTTTGAATTGGAATAGGGGACTTTAAAACAAATTTAAGCTATTCAGCTCTTAAATATTCTTTTTTTTTTGCGGTAATTCTAAACAGACTTGCTTTTTAATCAGTTGCTTTCTAATAAGTTTGGTTTAATATCAATCAATTTTGAAAGTATTTGTTAGTTACTGGGCAATTTTTTTTTGTACCCAGTTTTGAGTTCATGTAATTTTTATCTAATATGTACATTATTTGTTTGCTATGTGGGCTTTCTAGGTTTTTCCTTTTGCAAATTTATTTATTTATTTATTAGCTAGCCTAAAGTAATTGTGGGAGGTTTAGATGATGATTTCTAGAATGCATGTGTTTGTATGTGTGAGCTTTTGCTTTTCAATTTAATTTTGTTTTTGTGTTTGTTTTTTATCAAAAATTCTCATAATTTGGTTTTTTACTTTTGCCAGTTATGAATTCGTTAAATTTGTTCTAATTTTTTGTTTTGGTTTTTATGAATTTAACACTAAAATATCGACTACTTTGTATAAAATCACAATATATTTTTATTTATATTTTTTAAATTTTTTTCTATGCATAACTAATTTAGTTTTAGAATTTAAAAAAGAATTTCGGATTTGGTGAACTTTGTGTTCGTTTTGCATTCATACAAAACCGTAATAATGTAGAGGTGTGGAGGAAATTTATTTAGGACAGATAGTGACATTGAGAGAGCGAGAGCAATAGAGAGTTTCCAAAACATCACCACCGCTTAATTTGAGAGATCTACAAAACACACAGTGTTAGAACAACTTCTTTAAGCAATTGCACACAACTTGTGTTAGAATTAATGTTTTTGTTACACTGTGCATTAAAATGGTGTGGCATGTTTGTAAAGATGCAGTTGCATACATTGTGTTGATGCAGTGTGGGTTGGTTGCTGGAGTTTTCAGACAGCTGTAACAGCTAAATGAGCGATGACGCGTCTTTTGACTCAATGATACGCTTGCAGCTGATGATGGGCATAGCAATGGGGTGAATGTTGTTGTGAAAGGCTTGCTGGTGGCATGGCATTGATATTGATGCTGATGTTGTTGCTGCAATTGTGGTTTGATGTCGGTGTGGAGGTGTGAGCGTTACTGGAGGAGGAGGTGATGATGTTGTTGGTAGTGGGCATGCTGTTAATGGTGGTGTTGGTTGGAATGGAGTTAATACTATACTATCAGTGCTTATATTCCGGGTAACGACCATTCTCCATGATTTGACCGGATTGACTGTTGTTGCTGCTGCTGGTTGTGGTGTCGCCTTGCATTTGTAGCTGCTGCTGATGTTGCTGCTGCTGCTGCTGCTGTTGATGGGATTGATGCTGATGTTGGTGTAGCTGATGCAATTGCAGCTGCTGTTGACTTGTATCGCCCTGTATAGTGTAGCGGCGGTTGAGCGGCTGGATAACACTTCCACTGCTTTCCGTCTCCGTGGAGGGTGGTGAGGGGTAGTAGTCCCTCTGATTTACAGCGATGCCATTTGGAACGCCCCCCATATTCATATGCGCATTGATTGTACCCGGCGCCGGCGCTGCCGATGCTGCCGACGACACCGTTGTGGTTGATGTGACTTGCGCCGAGGATGGATGATCGCCGTGGTGCTGGTGCGGATGCTGGTGGTGGATAACGGTATTCGTTGATGCCGCTCCCGACGTGTGTCCGCCCCCGCCGTTGGATTGTTGGGAATCCGATGTTGTACCGGCTAGCGGTTGTTCCATTACCACGACGGATACCACATCCTCACTCGCCCATCGGGCTAACTGTTGTTGAGCTTGAATAAAGTCATCACTAGAAAATAATAATCATAACAGGAACAACGGTACACGGAATAACAAAAACACAAAATCGAAACAAACGTGTGACCAAATAAGAAAAAAAGAAACACAAACGATGGAAACACCAAAAACGAATGTTAAACCGAAAGGATCCAAAAGTAAACATAAACAAATATATTTTTTCGAGGAGGCAAAACATAAAATACAACAACATTTTACCGCAACAGCCATCACATGTTGGTGTTGAAAACAAAAAAAAAAAAAAAAAAATCCATTACGACAGAACGCATCGAAATGAACCAAACGAAGAACAGCAAACGCCCGTTAAAGCGAACATAAAAGTCAAATGATGTTTGATGTAATGTAATGATTGATGTTTATGATGATAATTTATACGCCACATGCAAAGCGCAGTTTATAATGTATTGAATTTACGATCATTTGAGTTGTACATGCCACAATATGTTCGTGATGTTGTATTGATTGGTTTTTACATTGTTCATATGAAAGTAAATGTAAGAAAGAAATTATTTATTAAATTGTATCACACATACAGACATACATACACGCAATACGTACAAGGCAACTTAAAACTTAAGGAAACTTAAATCGGATTTGGATAGGCGAGATATGGTTTCAGAGCTTGAACAAAATTAACAAAAAACTAAAAGATTATTTTCATCTTTAATTTTTCATCTTCTGAATGGAGGTTTCTGGGAGGCAGAGGAGAGGCCGTTGGGAAAAATTATAAACTTTAAACTCTTCTCCGAATTATGAAACCAACTACTAAATGTTTTCTACGGGGTTGTTTTTTTTTCCATTTGTTGTTTCTTGAACAACTTCTTACTAAAGTGAATGCATTGAGTATACATACCTCTCACTATCGGGAACTTCCCGTGGGTCAAGACGCGTATCTACCATTTGTCGATCATGATGATCGGCACTCTCATAGATGCCATCGTCGTCCTGATGCAAGTGTGTATGCGATGAGTGATGCGATGAGTGTGGACCGTGTGTAGCATGACCGTGAGCATGCGAATGATGTGCATGATGGCCAAAAGCATGAGGTGAATGTGACTGATGTGATGGATGTCTACTGGTTGTAGTGGGATGTCTGTACCTTCCATAGGAGAAACGTGACTCTTCATCGGCACGCGGTCGACAACGACTGCTGTAAGACGGATGTATTGTTGCAGTTTTTTGCGATTGTGCTAATTGTTGGTTTGATCTAAAGATTTTAAGTTTTCAATGAGTTGGGTAGAAAGTGGAATAAAGTAAAGAAAATACAAATTTATTAGAATCCATTATTTCATCATGGTATTAAATAAAAAATTAAAAAAATAATGTTTTGGAGCATTTTTTTTCTTCTTAGGTGCCTATTTTTTGGAAGCCAATTATTAAAATAATTTCAAATTTTTATTCAAATATATGTCTTGTCGTTAACTTAACTGTGGTGCTTTGGGAAATTGTTTTATATATATTATTATTTTTTTTTTTATTAAACAACTAAAATGTCCCGAATGAGGTCTCTAAAATGACAAAAAGCCAAAATTGTGTAATATGCCAATTACATCAATATCAAAAATAGTTTGTCTCTTAAAAATGAAACTTTATTAGTGTTTTGGGATAAAGTTTGGATCATGTTATGCTATGAATGGAGCGACTACTTCCAGGCCCCCTAAAATAATACTAAATTTAATAGCTTATTTTTGGTTTTTTGTTTAAATTTTTTATGAGGCCAAGTAAACGAATTTGAGTGTCTAATGAAATTGAGGTTGATATGGTTTGTGTATGCTAAATTCATATTTTATGCAAATGCGAAGTAATAAAGTGTTTTTCTTTCAAAACAACGACACCCATACCCTTAAAAGTTAATTCAAATATTCTATGGAAAATTTTTCAAATAAGAGTTTAATAAAATCTAAAATATGTAGTCTAAGGCAGTCAGAGCTTTTGCTACTTTTCATATTTTATATGTGAAACTGTTTAACAATGTGCCAAAATTTGTTTTTAATTGTTTTATTAAACAAAGCATATGATTACTTATTAAATCCACTGAAAAATTAGAGCATTTACAAAGCTCTTCGTAGATTTTTAGTGACGGGTTTATATTTGATTTTATCATCCCTGATTTGAATGATTTTTACCTCATCTTTATTTTCATAATAATAAGGGTATTCACGATGGTAGGTGTGCAAATATGCTTTGTGCAAATTTGCAGTGCATTTTGTGGTTGATCATGAGCTCAATTTTCTTTTTGTGCACTTGCGAAAACTTAAACAAATTCCTTGTTTTATTTTTATTTGATAGCTTTTTCAATTCAATTTATTTGATAGCTTTTGTTTTTGACAGCTTTTTAACGTGCCTGTAGAGATGTCAAATGTACGACTCATCCCCAATAACTTCTTCTCGCCAATATTTTATCCAAACACATCAAACCAAAAAAAAAAAAAAAAAAAATTAATAAATCGGCTGCCTTGAAAATGATTTTTTTTTAACTGCGAAGCTTCTTGCTTGTCTGCAGAAACACCCAGAGCCTTTGGCAGGAATCGAACCTGCGACCTCGGGGACGACTCTCAGTAGGCCACTCTACCAGTTCATCCATCGAGGCGCTCGATTTTTGATGTTTCAAAATTTGTCATTATATCAATAAATTTTTTTCAAATCAATCGAGATATTTAAAATTTTATCGGATGAAAAAAAGTTGAAACTAAGTTTTAACTTTTGTGATAAATGGCTAAACAAATGATTATTTCACGCGTTGATGTTGTCCGGCATTTGGTTTTGTTAGTAACTGATTTCTTGGGGCTGTGGCTTATCCTGTAGAACATGACAAAAACGCTGTTGAAGGGTAAATGCTACTAAGGCAATTAGGCGTTCCCGGATGAGTTTGTGTCGCTACTCTGCCTGGTCATTGGTCATCTGAAACGCTAAATAAAATGCTAATTTTTGATTACATACAGATTTTAGAGTCCATGCCTGGAGAATAAAAGCTCATCGCGAGATGTTTTTATTTACGGTATTCAAAGGGTCGTCCTAAAGTCAGAAGTCTTAAAATAATAGCACGAAAATATATGACTGCTGTGAGCAACCTGTCAGAAAGTAGTGCGCTATTTAAAATATGAATCAGCTGTTAAAAAAAGAAAGCCAGTTAAATATTTTTGTTCATAATGCCAAAAATAAGTGAAAAAACTAAAATAATAGCCAGTTTGTGCGAAAACTAGCTATTAGATGTTTTGATTGCTGATTCAAGTAAATTCGAAATCAAATATGTCCATATTTACGAACATATACATACATATGTATGTTTATATATGCATTTATTTCTTAAATGATATTAAATTGAATAAATCAGTTTATTCAAACAAAAACAGCTGCCGCCGGTTGAACGGAGTCGATTCATTTTTTGGATGGCGTCCAGTACACAAGCGTTTGTGGGCTGCCAGTCTTCTAAGATTAGTATCTTATTTTTAGGTGAAATGCATGGATATGGATGTTGATATATATATGTATCTGCGAAACACATACATGCGTACATTCGTATCGCACACAAACATGTTTGGTCCACACTATCACACTTTTTGAGCACACATTTAATTTTTACCATATCGTATGACTGAGTAGGATAGTAAAACAAGGCCTTCAGCTATTAAACAAATGTATTCTTGTTTGGGTACATACATACATATAAGCGTTATACGCATATAAGCGGTTTTTATTATGTATATATAAAATATTTTTTTAGAACATAATTTGCGGCAGGTGAAGAATATCACCGGCTCGACGAATGCGTTTTAGCCGTTCGCCTCAGATGTATGCTGTTAACTTATGACGAATCACTAAATCACAGTCGATGAAGTCCCATTAATTTATGACTATTTTTTGTTTGCAGCGCAGCAACAATTTTTCTAAACTATCATAAAACGTTAGTACTTTCTGACATTGTAGACACAACATGACACCGTTTGAATACCGTAAATATGTATCAAATTCTGTTTTGCATTGAACTAGGGTTGGCAAAGAGCTTAGCGTTGCTCTGAATGTTAAAAACGACCGGTAGAAAGCGACAGGTGCTGAAGTAAATCTTGCCTCATGCGTTTTTTGCTTTGTTTACCAACTAAGAATTTTATCTATATACTCACATACTATGAGCACAGCTATTAAATAAAACTTGTATCCAATGCCTATCAAGTTTCATACTCATTACGTGTGGTATTAAAGAAACTATTAAGAGTTTCACAGAATCCTTCAAATTTGGTAGAAGAATCCGATGTCATAGTGAAATAAGCCATCAAGAGACGGCTTGATAAGTAATGAATTCAATGCATTTTTCCATACATCATTTCGTAACGTACTTATTAAAAAAAAAGAATTGTTTTCGAACAATACACTGTACTGTTTCCAATTTAAGCTCGATAAATTTTCATTAGCAACTAAAAAACATTGAAGTAAGTTAATGTTATGTCATGATAAAATGTTTAATTACTAATTTTTACCCGTTTCACTACTACATTCTTGTGTGGTAAATATTTTTGTTTATATATATATATTTATATATTTGTGTTTGTCTTAAGACTGGTGTTACCTTCATCACACTAGATATTCCACGCCATAATGATAGTCTGTAAAAAATTTTCAAAAAATTTGTTCATATTGAATTGTTGTTGTTTAAGGTTTGTATGGATTCTGATTTCTATCAATGTAAAGGGATATTTTAGCGTTTTATTGGTTTTTTGTTTGTTTGTTTGTTTGTTAATTTTTGTGTTTTTTTTTAAAGCGGGTTGCACAACTTTTAAAAAAATAAATGTATAATTTCTAATTGTTTAGATTCGTTAAACTCAATCCATGAATTCAATCAATTCCTAGTTTAATACCATTTAATAATTATAATAAAACATTTGAAAGCGTTCTTATAGAGATTTGCATCTTTTTTTTTAGTATTATTATTATTAGTTTCTATGGCAAAAAATAGACACCTACTATACAGCCCCAACACAATATTTAAGTTAATTATGATGCAGCAAGCACAATTATACTCATTATAGGTTTTTTTTTTTGTTTTTTTTGTTTTGGTTTTTATTTTACTAACCCTTGCGAGGATTCACTACAAGCAGCAGAACTATCTAATCTATAATGACGATCGGCTTCTGTTTCAGAAATTCGTATGTCTTCAGACCCACTGGGACTCATATGTCTCGACGAATGGTGTTCGAGTTGTCTTATAAGATCCTCAAGATTACGTATGCGCAAGGGCCCAGTGGCGGGGGCATCGTCTTCATCGGGTGGCGGTTGCTGTTGCATCAGGGGCTGATGCAACTGATGTTGCGAGCGATGATGATGCATAATGGGTCCACCGTGAGGACCACCCATGCTGGATGTTTCGACCAGCAGGGGGTGCGGTGGCCCCTGGTCGCATATATTCTCGCGAGAACTAGTTTTGGAACCGCTCGAACGTTTGTAGGGCTCCGTTGTGTAGCCCAGTTGAGCTGAAGCACATTCTTGTAGGGTTTTACGTAACATTTCCTCACTGAGACTGCCACTGCCAACGGGCGTGTTGCCAGTGCCGGTGCCTCGATGTGAGGCGGCATTGCGCAGCGCTTCCAGTATATCCTCATGATAACCGTTGAGTGATTTTAAAGTGCGCTCAACTTCTGATACTGCAGCACCACTCGACGATGCCAGAGTACCGTCTTGTGTAATTAATTCTAAATTATCGGATTGACCATCATCGTGTACACCATGTACAAGACCGTAACCGTGTTTCTTTAAAATACCTTTTTCTGTGAAGGAAAGTGGGAGAGGGAAATGTTTTCAATGTTTTCAATGTATTTTTTCATTTTGCTTTTTTTTTTTTTTAGTATTTGTTTGTTGTGATATTTGTCTTAAAATTCAATAAATCAATTTCTGTAGAATTTTTTTTTTTGGTATAACTTTGTTGACGTTCACACAAATATGAAGACTTAGAACATAAAGACGGAGCAAGTAAAGTGATTAAAAACATGATAAAGTAAAAAATATATCTATTTGTTCCAAAGTGCAGGTATGTAATTAGAGTGCTAAAACTATAAGTGCGTTTTGTTAATCAATGAGAGTGCCTCAACATTTTGTCCACAAGCAAGTGAAAACAATAAAATATTTTCTCCGATTCGCTAGATCTATCATTTTGTGGTATATGTTTATAGAAAATTGATTTCATATATCTCTTGCCCTACTTCACGTAAACAGCGTTTTGCTGCAAGTAACCAGAACTTTTAGTAAAAAGCGGTGATATTATAATGTTTTAATTTAACAACTTTCAACGCCCTCGTAGCAGAATGTATAATTGTATTGAATTAGTCTCTCCGAGTTGGAGGTGTTGCCTGTCATCGTGCCGTGCATTTAAGGTTGCAAACTTATGTAATTGCAATTGTGAATGACGCCAAATTAACACCAAATTCTCACTTTCTCTCTCTCTCTCTCTCTCTCTCTCTCTATTTTTTTTCTTTGTATAGCTATCGATTGCAATTGTGTCTCCGACAGGGAGAGCGAATAGAAAACACGAGTTCCACCTGTTTCATATACACTAGAGCTGCTGTTTTGTGTCGTTCTTGGTGGGCATAATATTTTAACCAGCTTCAGCTCCGCATAAGCAGAAGAACACCGAAAACAAAACAGGACACATGAGCTTAATTGTGTAGGGATGTTGATTTTGCCAGCATATTTGGAAGCTAAAACAAATGCCAAATAAATGCAAACAACACTAGCACACTTAAAGCTGTGTGTATGTATACAATTTTATGCCATATGAATTAATCCCCTGTGTGTTTTTTTGAAGGCAAAAAAGTTAAGCGGACTTAAAAAGAATCTCTTGTATATTGGCTCAATTGTTTTGCGTACGAAACAATGAAATATTATTTGCCCAAAATTGTGAATAGTTTTGCTATTTACTGATTGACATTGCAAATAACGCCACCAGTTTTGATGCTCCAAAACTTGCAATCAGCAGCCACATTAGCGGAAATCACCCTTGGTTGCACATCTGCAATTTTAGCAGATATAGCATGATTTTTTCCTACAAAGCATGAGTGCCTTTTTCAAGTGTTTAGCAAAATAATTATATTAGCTGATTTTAGAGTAACGGAAAATATAAATATTTTTGTTTTGCAAATTGATAAGGAAGTTTAGAAAACAAATTGCAAAAATTTCATTATTCATCTTTTCGTTGACCGTCTTTTATTGTTGACTTTTTGTTTAATTGCCTTAATTTTATTTTTACTTTCTTCCGTATTCATTTTCTTCCCTGTTTTATTTATTTGTTTATAAAATTTAATAAAGCGAGTTTGCCGCATGAGATAAGCTAGGCCGCCAATATTTGAAAAGCAACGCCGTCGATAAAATTTGCACGTGAAGCAACCGCCCGATTTTTTGCTTATTTTATAAAATTTAATAAAAATGATGCATAATAATAGGTATAATATTCACTTTTTACTATGTTGTGAATGCTTCTTTGAGCAACGTTAGCATTAATTTAATTCCAGCACAGGCATGTTTTGTGGCGGCCTTGCCGTCATACAGTTTTTTGAGCGCAGCAGTTTACGTGTTGAAATGTAGAAAAACAAGCAGCTGTTTTAGCATTTAGCACCATTTGCAAATACGGATCTGCAATGGTTTTTAGTTATACATATTTGCTTAAGTGATGCAAATCTCGCTTTCATACATTTTGTTTTTGTAGTGTTGCAGAGTATGGCACATATGCTACGGTTGCAATATCTGCAAGGTCTGCAAGGGTAATTTGCAATGAAGGGTGAGTTCCGAAACCTTAAACAATTTTTGGAATTAATTTATTTTCTTTATTTCATGGTAACACAGAGGCTTTGCATATTATTTGTATGTTTGAGTATAAGTGGATTTGTATCAACACAGTGGAGAATATATAAAACTTTAAAATCTTTTGTATTATTATTGACTTTAAGCGGGAACTGGATGACAAGCAATATTTTATTGGTTTCGTGTAGAAATGTGATGACTCTAGTTTTTCTCAATTTCAAGAATTTTGCGTTTTTTAATAGAATATCCCACAAAATGCATTTCCTTATCCTATTTGCTTTGATCTTTGCTTGCTTAATGATTGCATGATTTCTTCAATTTTGAGTCTTAGACCCCTGTTTACTATTTTTATTTGCTATATTTCGTTTTTATCTGTTTTGCAAACATTGTTTCCAGAGGAAAATGAATTAAAATTGAAAATATTTTATATATTTATTTGAGCTTAAGGTCTTTTTATAAGAGAATTTGAGTATTTTTGTCAATATTTCGCTCTGCTTCGGATGGCTTCTTCAGGACATATTGAGAAAAATATTCAAATAATCAAATTCTCTAATAAAAAGACCTTAAGCTCAAATAAATATATAAAATGTAAGAAAAAAAAGGGTCAAAATAACTAAATATTAAAATTGAATATAATATTAGTAAACAAGCACCTCAAGCTCGAAACTGAAGAAATAATATAAATAATGAATCATAATATACAAAAAAAAAAAAAAAAAAAAAACAGATTGAGAAAAATGCGAGTTACATGGGAGCAACAATCTATTGCTTTAAATGTGATATATACATACATATATAGTAAACTTAGCACTAGATTGATTTGCTTTTTTAATTTTGTTTTAAATCTTTCGTTTTGAGAAAATCTATTTAGGAAGCTTACGCCGACGCTATGTTTCTTTTAGTGTCGGCTTCTTTTAGTGTCGATACAATTAAATGACGGTAGTTTCTCCATGGTTGAGAATAATACCTTGTTCATACATGTATTTCTAATTGAGATAATATTCAGTTATTGACATAATATTTTTTGCGTTCATACATACAAATATTGCGCTAACTCAATTAGTATTTGACAGCTGAAAAAAAGTTGTTGTTTTTGTTTTGGTAGTGAGAAAACAAAGTGAAAAATATTTTCAAATAAGAAAAATGGAAGAAAAACTGCCTTTTATTAAAAAGATTTTAGTGTTGTACAATAAAAAATATGGAACTTGTACAAATAGTGCGTTCGTGTTATGACTCCAAAGTGGCAATAATAAAAAGAAGGAGAAATAAAAATTTGAAAATGTTGCAATGTTTTTATTTTTATTGTATTTATTTTTATTTATTATTATTTTTTTTTTGTTTGCTTTTGTTTACATTTATCACGTCATTCATTTCGCATTGTATACTTTTGCTTATTTAACACATCTTTTACAGTGCTGTGTTCCATCTTTTTCTCAATATGCAAAGCAATTTTGAGTTTATTGAGCAATAACTTTATTGACTTTTTGTGTTTAATATTGAGCTCAATATTGGACTATATTGCGATTACCTCAATAAAGGCGCATGTATGAACATGGTATAAAGCTTTAAAATTAGCACGATTAATTTGTGTTTTCGAATCAATTAAAAGTACAATTTGCTTGAGAATGTATTGCTTGAAATACACAAAATAACAGGGGCCCCATTTTTCACAAGCAAAAAAAACTTTGATTACAAAGTTCTTTTGCCGCTGTTTGGTTTGGTTCAAATAATAAATCAGGACATTAATTTGCAACTGCCGAGAGAGACTAGTTGTCGCACCGATTAGAAATACCATAAAACGTGAGAAATGAAAAATAAACAGCCTTTAATTAAGAATTCGTTTAATTAGTGCTGCCAAAACGTTTAATAAAATGTTTACAGTGATGCTAAAGTGCTACAGTGTGTTTTTGCCACTTACATGGATAAACATGTTTTTATTATTATTATTTTTCTTCTTCAAAAACAGTGAAACGCTATGGCGTCATGTGATTTGCATACGAGGAGGTTTGTAGTTTTCCAAGTAACATTAAGTTTCATTATGTAATTAATAATTCTTAAGAGAAACCACGAGTCGACAATAGTTGTTGAGATTTTGTATTAATAGATTCTTTGTCGCTGCAATGAACGTCATTATTTTAAGTAAACATAAAGCATAAATCTAAAATCATTCGTCTATAACAGTTTACTATAAATACATACATACATACATACATTTATATACATACATGTGCACATATGTCAGACTTGTAAATAATAGATATACATATATATACTAATGTAAGTTGTTTTCAGGTTGTTAAGTTCAGAAATATTATATAAAATAAATTGCCCCAGCTACGAGACTGATTCGCAAAGTAACTGGTCCGTACTACCGAGCAAGGGACTTAGCCCATGTTACTTAGCAGGCAAGGACCTGCTGGTTTTTACATTTTCATAAAAATCAATTGAACATTTTCTTACATAAATAACTCTTTTATTGTAAGATAGTCATATCTCGAAAAATATATGTATCAATGTTTTTTTTTTTTTTTGCAAAATTGTTTTTCTCGGTAGTTCGACCAAAATTATAACAAAAATCTGTTTTACACTCACTTTATAAAGGTAAAATATGGACCATTTTGGACGAATTTGAGATATACATACGTTTTTGAAGGCTTTTCAGATAAAGTGTACCATTGTACTTCTTTTATCTGTACAAAAAATTTAAAATTTATAGCCCTATTTAAACTAAAATTATAATGAAAACTATGTTATCCCATCATGTGGCTTGGAAAACTTGCTGCCGGGCTTGAGTTTTTTTTTTAAGATGTGACTACGTTGAAGTCAAAGAGCGCTGTGTGAAATGCAGTTTCAGGTATTGGGATCTTTACTAAATGAGCGTTCTACACTTTAATTATTTAGTGCCTGGCAATATTCTTTGAGAGTTTCAGCCCCTACCTCTGAAGATCAAAAAGTGAGAGCTTATTTTCGAACTGAAGGGTACCCGTTTGAATCGACCATCTCTTAAATTTTAAGGTTTGAGTTTGTACTCTTATTTGTTGTTGTAGCTGCCACACAAGTATGTACATAGCCAATGAAGCTATCAGGTATCTGTTTGTTACGGCTAAAAAGGTACAGCCAGTTTGAAAGTTTCTTGTATGGGAGCACCCTTTGCCTATGAAGTTTTTATTATTTTAGGTATTTGTGCAAATTTCAGGTCTCTATTATGGTTCAAAAGTTATAGCTATTTTTCACAGTTTCCTGCACCGGACCACCGTTTGGTTTTATAATTTTTGCTATAACAATTTGCTATTGCAGCGGCGGAGTAAGTTCATATTCTGTGAAGTGATCATGTGATACAACACAGAATGAAGCAAACATACGTAGACGAAAAAGAAATTACAAAAAAAACAATCTGTAATATTAGTTAAAAAATTAGTTGTGTTGGCTAAAATTTTTTTACTTTTGCACATAATAAATCAGGACATTAATTTGTAAGCTAAAGCAAATAATTTTCTTTATTAAACAAACTTCCATTTTAATTGCATGAACTAATTTTTATTTAAATCATTTAAAGAGTTTTAATTGAATTAACTTTCTTATGTTAGCGCTATTCAACGGAAAAGTTTTTTCAAAATTTATTTCGTTGTTCAGCAGATTCAATCGCAATCAAAATTACCGTATTTGAGATAATGAGAGGGCAAAAGTGAATGTTTAAAAGTCAATGAATCCACAAAGAGTAATTGTTTGATGCGTTGTGGGAGGGCAGCATCATCGGTCCATAATTCTTTGAAAACAAATGCGGCGAAGCAGCTACCGCAATTACGGTGCAAATCGCAAAATGATGAAGAATATTTTGTAGCTAAAAATCGGTGATGTAGACATATGGGGTTTTAATAGAACAGTGAAACTTGTCACACCGCCATAGCTCTTCTATACATGAAACTCAATGGCAGTGTCGTTGTTAATTGCCTGCTATGATCATATGATATGACACCGGGTATATTTAAATAAAGTGCACGTCTATGAGCTACAAAAGTACGACAGGTAGGAGATGAGATAATATGGCACATTAGCGACTCTGAACCTTAATTATGTCTGAGAGGTACTGAAAAATTGGACCATCGGGCTGGACATGATGAGCACTTGATAGATATTTTATTTTCTGTATAATTATTATATATACTTTTATTATAAAAAAAATTGATAACATAGTTTTTTCAAAACTTTTAGATGTATTTACCATTAACATCTTTCGTTTTAGTTAAACCACTCTACCATTTATTACTTTAGTTCAGTGATGCGGTTTCATAATTTTTAACGATGCAATATTCGCTATATATGACTCTAAAAATGCTGTATGACTCTAAAAATGTAATTTTAACAGCTGTATTTTGGAGTATATGTTAAGAAAATTTTAATCTTTTAATATTTTCTCTCAGTTTCTCTCTCTCTCTCTCTCTCTCTCTTTCTTTCATTACATAGTGAGCATAGACGATTCTGTTCGTTCTCTTCTACAAAAACGTTGATCATGTCACGAAATCTTAAAAATGTTACAGAGCAGCGAAAATATCGTTACAATTGTAACCGTTCGATTATCGCTTTATAGCCCTTTTACACTGACTAACATCCACGTGAAACGCATTGAAGATGTTGAAAATGTGAAACAGTCGTTTACATTGACAACATCTTTCATCTTTGATTTATTTAGATGTCAACGAAAAAAAGACCCAAAATTTTTGTGAAAAATAAAAAAAAATTTAAAATAGACTTGGAGGAGAACTTTGGAATTTTGGAATTTTTTCTTCTCCATATCGATCGACCATACGATGCAAACTATTTATAATTAATCAAAAATTATAAAAAAATATTTACATGTTTCGCTAATTTTTTTATGTTAAATTTGTTATGTGTTTATTTTCTGAAATGTCATTTTGCTACTGATCGATTTTCTGCAATTTTTTTTTAGTGATGGCACTAAAAAAAATCGAAAGATGGAAAA
Source organism: Sturmia bella (assembly GCA_963662145.1). Taxonomy (NCBI): domain Eukaryota; kingdom Metazoa; phylum Arthropoda; class Insecta; order Diptera; family Tachinidae; genus Sturmia; species Sturmia bella. The sequence goes on along the minus strand of OY759170.1, from coordinate 66,481,009 downwards.
AAATGAGAAAGGATCATCTTCTGCTGATGTCGAAAGATGTAGAATTTTCGCCTTGTATAATTCTCATGGGAACGAAGATGTAAACATCTTTGCAAATTGATAAAAAATGTGAGATGTACGTCAGTGTAAAAAGGCTTTTACAAGTTAAAGAATTCCAACACAGGAATGTGAAGAAAAAAACGCAATTTGTTATTAAAGAACCCGAACAAATTTTATATAATCCAATTTAATAAGAAATTAAAATTTTTGAGCTTTTTATTAGTACAGGTTAGAGTGAATCTAATGAGCTAATCATTTTTCATATAAACTTTCTTGGCAAGTCGCAACTGCCTCTTGCAAACATTTTTTCAAGTATAAGTTTCAAAACTGAAAAGTTAAAATTTTTTTTTTTTAACATACATTTTTCTCTCTTAAGTTTGTATATCATCTCAATTAAAATTCAAGGTAACAGCATATTTGTGAACTTAATAACCCCCATGTTTGCCTTCATGAAATTCAATTTAAAATAATTTCATACTTTCATCATGTATCATCTATAAGACAACAAAACACAAAATTAATTAAAATTAATTTTTTAATTAATTCCATTAGAGCATTTTATGTTCCAGGTTGCGATATTCATAATTTTTTTTTTTTTTGCTACTAAAAGTATATTTAAATGACAGCTATTCTAAACATTCTTATTAGTTACGAAATAAACAGATAATAACCACTAAGTGTCTACGAATACTAATTTATGTCTATTTGATTAAATATTAAAATTTAAAAGACAATCAACTCATGTTGTCAATGAAAAAAAAAAAAAAAAAAACAAAGAAATCAAAATAAAAATAATGGAAATTTAAAAGAGACTATTGCTTGGGGCTTTATAACTGCTTGTGAGCAAAAAAAAAAAAAAAAAAAAATTATAACAATGAAATTATATCACAAAGACATTAAAGAAAAAAATATAATAAATATTAATTTTTATAGTAAAACACGGAACGCCAACAAAGTTAAACTATGAAAGATGTTATAATTCAAACTCAATACACAGAAGAAGTTCAACAAAAAGAAGTTTAATTGAAAGACAGTAGAGTTTGTGTATGCAACAAGTCAATATTGGTTAGTTTTTCAGTTGCTCTAAGAAATATATTTTCATAAATATAAATAATCAACTAATTAAAGATATAACAATGAATTTACAACACGTACGAATCGTCTTACAGCTAAATAGTTTTGTATGATTAAGCAAAATGGGGGAAAAATCAATTACCTGAGTGCGTTTGGTCATCATCGCTGCCCGTGTAGCGGCGACTGTGAATACTTTTATCACGACTGGCAAGAAGAGATAAACGAAAATATTAGTTTTAATTAGTTTTGTTTTGTGTATAGAATTGTAAGAATTTTACCTGAAACCTGGTTGATTGGCATAAACTAATTTATTGGAACCATCTGGTGAAACCTCTTCGACTGAGTGATGATTGGGGGCAGTGACTCCAACGCCATAAGATTTCGCCATGGGCTTTTTTGTGTAGGGAGGATCATACTTATGGGTGGTGGTCTTGCGCCTGGTTTACCAACGATTTGTCCAGTGTGGTTTATACGATTATTAGGTAGTTAATTATCATTTGTCAACGGTTTTGATTTGGTTTAATTATAGAATATTATTTTTGGTTTTTGAGGTTTTTGTTTGTTTAAATATCGTTTTGGTTATGATTTGTTATCGATTATAAATGATTATGATTTTTTTGTTGTTGTGGTTTCGGTTTTTTTTTAATGCAATTTTTCGTTAAGGTGGTTCAGTTTAAACAATCGTTGTTTGGCATTTTCAGGATGTTTTCAAAAATTTGATTTTGTTATTGTTTTGGTTTTCAAAGTTGAAAATTATTAATTTGTGATGCAACCATGATGTTGAAGATGTTTAGAGACAAATTTTGGTATAAATAGTTTTATATTTATAGTTTTTAATCGATTTGTGTTTGTATGGAGGAATAAACAAATTTGGAATAATAACAATAAAAACATGTGATTGATTATTAGAAATTGTAGCTGCTGTTTGGTTGTCTTTTTTTCTTTTCTTGTTAAAACAAAACGAAAATTATAAAGGTTTTTAATACATCATTATAACGAAATTTGAAAAAATTAATAATTTTTAAAAATTAATTCAAATCAAAAAGGATAATTATGTTTGTTTTCGCATGGCTGAATGATTCAAACGTGGTGATGAGGAAAAATTAATTAAAAAAAAAAATTTATTCATGTATAAATTAAGAGGAAGGCTTCTGCCAGAGTTTAGTTGTAGTTCAAACTGCCTTATTACGAACTGTGGAAACTGTCAGAACATATAGTGTGCATTGTTTGAGAAGATAAAATATTAAAAATTTATTTATAGAATTATAAGCAGAGAATGTGCATGATTCTGTGGTATTATTATTTGCCTGAGGGTTTTATCGGTTAGTGCAAAGCAAAAATACTTCAGTCAGATTTCTAGCGGTATCTGCTAGCGATTTGACATCAATTGATGTGTAACAGCTGGGAGACAAGTAATGTCTCAAAAAAAAAAAAAATTATCTTTTCTTTCTAAATTAACATTAGATCATAAACAATAATTCATTAAATTAAGTTTAATTTTTGAGCTTAAAATTTCTGAAAGAATTTTTATTGATAGTTCTAATGAATTAACTTCATTAGCATTTTTTGATCAATCCAATAAAAGGGTTCATTACGGCAATGTATTTTCATAGTACTTCTATGAATAAATTTCATTAAAATTTTTTTTTATAAGTTTTCAGAATTTCTCTAAAAAATATCATTGGATCTACGGAAAAATGTCATAATGAACAATTTCATTAAATCAATGTATTCGTTCATTGAGCTTTCAATCCTCATTTGATATCTAAAGAAATTTAGATATATGCTAGCAAATTTTAATATTTCGCAAGGGTTTTGAAGTCTATTGCCAGTAACAACTAAGAAGTGGCATCACACATAAAACGGCATTTTGTTTTTTTGGAGAATATCTTTTAATAATAAGATTATAAAAATTATGTTCTGTTTTCATTTAATCAATGAATAAATTCCTTTAAACGATTAAATAACGTTTCATTTGGTTAATGATTTTTTGCCATTCCAATGAAATACTTCATTAGCTTAATGGCCAAATTCATGTACATACATAATGAAACGATCATTAATATAAATTTAATATAAAAACAGAATGCATTGCATCAATGAACCCCAACGCTGGTTGATAAGTAATGATTTTTTTTTTAATTTATGTCAAAGTTCCTTGGATTTATGAACAAAATTCTTTTACTGCAGATCCTTTCTTAATATTTCCTGAATAATCGGTCTTGGAAATTCCAGTGAGTAAAGTCGACCAGTTCGATGCTTTCCGTAGACCTTGAAGATCGACTGGGCCCAGACGTTGGCGCACTCATAGCTGAAGCAGTTGTGCGAAATCTCTTCACACGCGAACGAATTCTACATACACTCGGTCCATAAAGTAATCGCCGAATTCCGAACTTTGAAAAAATTGTCGACCATCAATTGCGTAAGAATCACTAATCTCTTAAATTTCCCCAGAGCTCACACATGATGCCCACTCGACCACTACGACATCGTAATTGAAAAATCCACACAATTGATAGTTCTAAGGGCAGCAACTTCCCCCAGCGCAGCGCAGTTTATTTTTTATTTTTGTACAATTGTATGTAAAAGTATAAATTTGCTACTAGATATCCTGTATAATGATTTCAATATCAATAAATTTCGAAAGTATCTTCTTATAAATATTTTTTAGCATTTTGCAATAAAAGCCTTAAGCGGCAAACTTATGTAGTTGTGTAAGTAGTTATAAAAAATATTATGCAGCACTCAATGCTTCAAAGACGCAGCATGAACTCAAACTAAGTTTGAAGCCACATTCCTCTTTAAAATAATCAAAATAAAGAATACAAATTTTTCAGGTTGTTATTTTTCAAGGGTTCCATAAGCACAAATTTTTACTCATGATTTTCAAAATGTATAAAATATGTATGTATATGCAAGTTTTGAATTAATTATTTAATTTTTATCGTATATGTTGGTGGGTATGTATGTACAAAGTTGTTAATGTATTGATGTATGTATACAAATTTTTTGTTATTGTGTTAGTTGAAAAAATAGGATTAGTTTTAGTTGTTTTTATTTATTTTTTTTTATAATTTACATACATACAATTATATATATATATATATATAAAACAAAATTATTCTTTTCAGTTTAGTTAGTAATGTTATTGATAAAGATTTTCGTTTTATAATTAGTAATAGATTTGTTTAGCAAATGAAAAAAAATGCACATACAATAATACACAAACAAAACACACACAAATGCAATAAGATTTAAATGTCTTTGTATGTGTATTTGGTATGATTTGTTTGAAATCTTTCATTCCTTTTGCCTGACTGAATTAAACGCAATTCATTTGTTCTCGGGCATTTTTGCGATTTTAGCTCAGTAGAAAGCACCACCATAACTCAAAAAAGACTTTGTAAATGTGGGAGAGAGACAGATAGGTAGAGAATGTATGGAATAGGTGTGATGTTGTTACTTTATTTTTTTTTTTTTTTTTCTTTAAAGTGAAAACGTTTCCAAAGGACTCGAGCCTGTTATGTAAAGCTTTGTTTGAATGCTTTTTTGTTTAGCAATATGGTGTACCATTGTTGTTAAGAGATGCCATGACTATTGCCGCTCATGAGAGGGTTAATTGAGGGGCACATATGCGCGACTTGGAAGGACAATAATCAAAGTATCTCTGTTTTGTTGAAACAGTATTTTGAAATAAATGTTGATGGTTTATGCTTTAGATGGGTTTTGTTTATGAACAGCTAACTACATTCAATGCATATTTTCAAAGTAAGCATTTATCTTAACATTTTCATACGAATAAAGCTATTTAAATTTAAATTTTGTTAACAATTTTTAGTAGTAGTTGAGCTAAATCCTACGGCATTATAAATATAAAGTACTCCCCGCGCCTTCTTCTAGGGTTTAATTTGTTGCTTTAATTTTATCTGTTATTTTAATAATATAAATAACTTGCTTTAACTTACCTTTTTGTAAATGAAAAAATTAAAAATCTGATGGAAATATTGTTAATATTAAACCCTTTGCCGACTTTCAATTAGTTTATAAATTATTTTATTTTATTGAGTTTACAAAAAAATAACTTTATGTTTCAAGTTAATTGTTGTAATTTTTACTATAAATAAGCTTCATAAAATCAACTGGATTGTTTTAATGTTTAAAGAGAAAAAAGTTAAGTTCTATTTATTTTATTATGATTTTTATTATTTATTAAACTGTGTAACACAAATGAGCTTACATCATTTAATAAGCACGCATCAAAGTGATATGGCAACAAATTTGTATTCACAAATTTTTTGTTTTAAGTAATTATTTAATTTAAAAAAAAAAGTCTGTTTGTTGAAAAATTTGTGGGCTAATAATGCATTTTTTTTACATCTCAATGAAATTTATCTGCTAGATGTTTTAGATCGTGTTACCTAGCACTTTCACTCGCATTTTCATTTCGTTTTTGGCTTACAAAGTCACATTTCCCTACACTTTGATGTTGGGGGGCAATTGTGGCGGCCATAAGAGCATTAATGCACTTGATTTGTTATTTTAAAATTTAAACAGGCAAACATCCATATTTAACATTATATTTTTAAAACTTGTTAATATGTTGGTATGTGCTGTTATGCGCATAGTAAATATGCATCACTGATTTCGAGTCAATAAGTCCAATTGACAGCTGTATGCTGTTAAAACTGTGCATTTTGTTTTGGTATAAATATTACATAAAAAACTTATGTGTTTTTTTTTATTAAAGACACAAGTTAATATGTATTTAAGCATGATTAAACTGTTAGCGGATAATAATATTTTAATGAATTATAAAAAGGAAGTAGAGAAAAACCGTAAAGTTTTTCTTATAGTAGAACTTTTAATTACTTTATCGATCTTTTTCAGTTCGATATTTATAAAGTACAGAGCTGGCAAGAATTGCCATCAAAAAATAAAATAATAGTCAGGTATTTTATCGGTCTTGAGTTCAATGTTTACTTCCTCAGAACTGAGAACTATTTTCATGAATAAAAATTGCATTGATCGACGTTTTTAAAAAACACATAAAGAAAGTGAAGTTGAAGTCTCACTCATTATATTATAATACATTTTATCAATACACTTTTAGATCTTAGACTCATTAATATAATCTTCAAATAATACTGCAAATTGTTAATAATTTGTATTTCGATCTTTACTTTCTAAAAATTGAGAGAGATTTTTTTGTAATAAAACCGAAGTGATCCACATTTTGAAAGAAGACAGGAAAAGTGAGGATGTGAACTTCATGGTCAGGAAGCATACCTCTGATGTTTAACGTCAACCACGATGCTCGTCAGCGCCCGAATTTCTTCTACCCATTTCATGACTGTTTGTAAGCAGAAGTGCGCAGCTGTTCTACTACCTGAGCTCTTCGTTACTGATTGATCGAATTGATGGAATTTTTATTGCTGGGTTTTTGTTATTGATTAGAATATATTTTATAATTTTATCTTAGCATCCAATTGGTTTTCAATTGATTTTTCAAACTTTACCTTGGATCCAGCGAATTTTAAGCATGAATTTAGCTTTGTAATCACACTAAATAAGTTTTAGCTGCTAATTATTTTACACACATTTTATTTTGCGATTTTGAGTTTTAACGAGCGTTAGATAAATATGATCTTTAGACTGTTGTCTAAAGCTGGTGCCTATTTAAGAACGGCTAGTTGATTTCTGGCCGGCAAACGTTTTTTTTTTGCTCTCTTTGGGTCTCTTCCTCTTTCCTGTATTCCGCTGAGGGAAGTATAAAGTCTTCCTGGACTTAAGACTCTCTCTCAAGTTGCGGTTTCTCAAGAAATGTAAATGCACAAGCTTCAGAATTGGAATCTAACAAAATATGTCAAGGATTTGACAGCTGTAGGACCAAGTTACACCTCCACTTGCTCTATATTATTACAGCTGCAAGGCCCGTATGACACTACATTTTTCTTGCATTGTTCAAATTTTGTAGAACAGTGCAAATATAATGTAATAGTAGAATTTAGTATGTGCAACGCGTTCAGCTATATTAAGATAAATGCAAAACTGTCAACATTTTTGTTGAAGTTATCGATAAAAAATGAGATTATGTCAAAAAAAAATGTAAAATTTTTCAACTTAAAATTGACATTTTAAACTTGAATGTTGCTGTGTCAGCGGTTTATGGACAATTTTTGCGATTTAAAGCTTCTTTTTTGGAAATTTTTTATTTCCTAGCGCTTTCTTGAAATGAAAAGAATACAACACTTACAAAAAATATGCCAGTTTTGTTTACGTTTTGTATATTTGGTTCTTTCTAGCAATAGCTGTTTCTTTCTATCAATTCTACACCAATTAATGAAAGAAAAATGAAGTATCATACGGGCTTAAGGTGTGGAATAAAAATATGGTAATAATATTTCTATTCCTAATACTTGCTAAGATAAGTCTATCTCGCTATTATTTTTTTTTAGGTTATTTAGGGCTGTTATTACAATCTGCCGTTAGTTAAAGGCAAATTTTTATGGGACATATAAAACATTTTTCACTATCACAACCTGCCTTTAATAAGGGAGCTTCAAATTATCAGAACGATAATCCAACCGGTAAATGAACGTGAGGCTTAACTTTTGCATTTACCATATTTGATAATCTCTTCATGAGAAAAATTTGCCTGAAGAAAAACTAATTTTTCATCAAGTTGTTACTAATGAAAATTGCTTACAGGCCAGTTTATTGCTCACTTCAATAAAATGTAATTTTAGCTAAAGTCAACTTTATCGTCAAGTCGTAATAATGGTCCTTAGATTCTAATTCGACCTTAGCAAGGCAGAAATATAAGCACACTTTTTACTTTTTATGATAACATAAAACATTAATATGCATTCCAGCCACAAACAATATCAAATATCCAATTTATAACTTTTTTCAATTACTAAAATATAAATTAATGAAATGCAATTTTTATACCAAAACCTTTTATGCACTTTTCTTGCTTTCTCTTGTTTAAACCACGTCAATTTCAATATGCTCAACTGCCATTTAATATCACTAAAATTTAATTGAATAAATGACATAAAATTTAATGTCAAAATTATATTAATTTTTTTTTTCTTATTTTTTTATTATGTTTTGCTTTCAATCGTTGTTTATGATTTAATTTTTCCATTAATATTAGAAGTGAATATGTAAACTGACTTATGGTTCATTGATTTTATTAGATACGTGCCATTGATTATTATCATTAGTGTGTAGCAAAAAAAATAAATATTATATGTATTATAAACTAACTGAAAGCCATTGGCGAGTATTAAGGCGTAACTTACCTGAATTAATTGAAAAGTTTGGTTTTTTTCTCGATTTTTTTTTTGTTAAAATGCAAAAATAAAACAACGTTGTTGTAGATTTATAATTTCAAAGAATTTTTTTTTCGTTTTCCACTACGTTGTATGAGACAATTAAATGTTAATTGCTAATTTTTTTTAAAAGCTTTTTATTTAAATTAGATAAAAATCACCTGGGATTAAAAATTGCTGGTTAAGAAATTTAAGTATTAGTAGTATTTTTTTGGGCTAAAGGGGTTTATATTATGAGTATTTATTTTTTTCAGTATAATTGTCCTGAAGAAGTTATCCAAAGGAGAGCGAAATTTTGACAAAAATATTCGAATAAATGTAAAAGTTTATGTAATAGAAATACATTTAGCTCAAGAAAATACTAATATTATTTAAAAAAAAAGGATGAAATAAGACTGTGTATTATAAAATTTCCTATCAAAAAATCTAGAGTTTTTTTTAATAACTGTGCTTGCAAATCTTGTGCACTTGAGAATGATATCTTGTTATTTAGTAGTTTCTATTGGGTCAATGTCTCTTAAATATAAATTTATATCAGTATTTTAAATTTTCTTGATAAAAAGCGGCCTTAATTATTGCAAAAATACCTTTTGTTTTAGGCGATATGTTAAAACTGCAATATGTATCCTTTTCGTGCAGGTTCCTAGTCACAATTCAAAATTACGTTTCCTTTGAAATAAGTTATTAACTAACTGCCATTTCGGCTTACAGGTCAGTTACTGGTTTGGATTTTTGCAAATTTCAATAAGTTAGCATGACATGAGAAGAAAGAGAAATGAGAAAAAGCTCGGAAACGTTCCATGGTTTTGTTCACGAGAAATTATACAGACAGAGTAAATATCAGTTTTTTCAAATAAATTATAAAGTTTTAGAAAAATTTACATAGACAGTGGTTAATAATTTTATCATGCTTGAGTTCCACTTTTCTGCCTCAAAACTGAGTTGGTTTTTTTTTTGATAAATTGGAGTGGTTAACATTTTTGAAGATTACAAGAAAAGTAAAGTTGAAGTCTTACTGGGTGGAGTACATTGCTTTGACGACACTCACCAGCATCCAAATTGCTTCAAACCCAGGTAATGACCAACTGAAAATTAGTTTTAAGCAGCAGCGCCAGTCAGTAATGAAGAGCTCTTCTTAAAAATAGTACGCCGTTGGTCCTGGTTCGAAGCAATTTGAATGCAGATGATCTTCGTGGTGGACGTGAAACAGCCATGCTATGTATCCCAGCAAAAAAGCCTTAAAAGTCTTTAAAAAATGTAGATCACTTCAATTTTACCACAAAAATATTTTTCTAGGTCCTAAAGAAGTAAAATAAAGTCAAGCTTAATAAAACTATTAGGAGTAGTAAATCAACAAAACAAAATTTAAATTGTATGCAAGGCCCACGAAGTCACTTGACAGCATTTGCTTGAACATAAAAACTGAAAGCACCAAAAAAATTTGGTTTTATTATTGCCTGTAAAGGGCCCAGGACATGTGCAATAAAGTCGTGGCTAAAGTTTGATTGTGAGCACGTTGTTTGTTTCAGCGATTTGCTGCAGACATTCAATAAAAGACACAAATATCAACATCTTTGCGACTTTTTAGCGTGTTTGTTTCTATTTTGCCGTCGGGTGGTGAGTTATTTTTGCCTTGTGCTCTTTTGTTTTGCACAAAGATAGTTTTCAAGAAACCGTAAAATCGCTCTTCTTGTCATGAAGGTTTCAAGTATACATAAAAATTAAAAAAAAAACATCCTATTTCAACGTATAGTTTATTTGATCTTTTTTTTTTTAATAATAAATTAAATTTTAAGGCTTTTTTATAAAAAAATTTTGCAACAAAATACAAATATTTATTTATTTCATTATTTCGCCTGCAATTTGTTGGCTTCTCAGGCATATTTTTTTATTCCTGAAGAAGCCAACAAATTGTGGGCGAAATATTGAAATAAATAAATATTTGTGTTTTGTTATATTTTATACATATATTTATTTATATATAAAATATAAGAAAAAAAGGGGTCAAATAACTAAATATTAAAAATATTTGTGTTTTGTTGCAAACATTTTTTATAAAAAAGATCTTAAGCCTTAAAATTTAATTTATGATTAAATATCATATTTCGCTATAAACTTAAAATAAAAAATATTTGAATTTTGCTTCAATCAATGCCAAAAAAAGAGAGCTCTCGATTGGTTTTGCGTCCTGAAATATATTTTCGGCATGTTTCTGTATGCTCTTAAAAATTAAGTTCCCCTGTAGTAAACTGAAGAAAGGCATCTGCAAGGCAGCAAGAATATTGTAATAAATTGTCCACGAAACAATGAATCTACATTTTTGTTATTATAGCGTCAATATTCAATAGCACCAAACTTTTGAAATATTTATAGAAAATAATACTTTTGAGGAATAGTCAGTAGTACAACTGACTCAATCAGAAATTAATGCACTCACAGGGTGCAAACATGCTTCATATGTATGCGCATATTTATATGTATGCATAAAGAAACACAAAGAAGCAAAAATTACGCATTTTCCTTTTGTTTTTTCATCCCGACATTTATGTATCTATCTACTATGAAATTTCAAACCAAATGAGGTTTTTTCTGCCGCGCAATGGTGCATACGCGAGGAAAATATTGCTGCAAAAAAAAATTATAAAAACTTTTGATTTTTGCTTCAAACAAAGCCGATGGCATCTACATACGTGTAGCCGAAAAAGCACGACCGCACGTGATGAGTTTTTTCCACATATCCTGGTCACCGACCGAAGTCAGCGAGCGATGTCGAGTGACATCATGAGTGTAGCAGTAAGGCTAAGAATTTATAAATTAAAAAGTTTTTATAGCAGGAAATTCGAGTAATTTTTTTTTTTTTTGTAATACATAGTTTCTTATACTGGTCACCCATTAGCGTGCTCGATATAGACAAGTAACATTTTTCGTGGGTATCATGCTACACACATGCTACATTGGCAGTGTTGAGCGAAATTCCTGTTTCGTATCAGCTGCGTTTCCAGCACAAAGCAGCTGGAGTTTATTGCCCGTTGTTTATCTCATAAAGTTTTATTTTTTCAATTTTTATCTTAAACGATATTGTATGTATTTCGTTTACACAACATTGTTTTATTTTTGCAAAATTTTGTTTAATTGAAAGTAAAAAGGATATATAAAAATTTGAAATACTTATGCGCTTGTTATTGTTTCGTTCTTTAGCAAATTTCTTGATCACAAAAGAAGAAAGAACATAAAATTTTTAATATTATTAGTTAATATTAACAAACAAATTCAAAAACAGAACAAACCAAACATGTCCGATAATAAAACGCAAAAGAAACTGAGAAAATCTTCTAATACAAGCAATTCAATTTAAAAAAATTTCAATCTTAATTGCATCCTTCAAAATTTTTTATCTATTGAGAATTTGTTTTTTTTTTAATTCTTCTTAATTATCATCATACATTTATTAAAGCATAAAAACAGAATCAAACACAAGATTGAAACAACTTTTTTAGCTGACATGATAAAATTAGAAAAAAAGAAAGTATAATAGAAAATAAAACGAGAACGGAACGTAACAGAAAACGTAAAAATCAAGAGGCAAATACCAATATTTATTTGGAACGAAAATAGCATACGTATTGATTGTAGGTTTGAATTTTTTGCAACTAGATTTTTATATTTTTATATCTGTTTGTTGAAGTGGTTGGTGGACGAGTACGAGTTGAATATATAGTAGATATTGATAGACTTTTGTTGTTATTTTATTTATTTTTTAGTTTGTGAATAATACTGAGTCTACATAGATGCTAACAGTCACAATGACGACGACAACCATAAAAGTAGTAATGAAAAATTGAGTTTTACTCTTAAAATTTTTCCTTCTCTTCGAGCAAATTGATTGTACGTTTTTTTTTTTTTTTTTTTTTTTTTTTGATTGTTGTTAATAATAGAAATTTTTACAATTTTATTTTGAAATAATTTTCTTTGGCAGAAATAAGAAAACCAAAAAGAAAAACGGAACATAAAAGAACGAATAAAAACATTGAACTTAATGAAAGTTGATAGAGTTTTTCTGTTTTTTTTTTGTTAATTAAATTGGTTTAGGGCGGGAGTTTAAATATTATATTTGAATTGAGTTTTTTTTTTACATTCTAAATGCTTTACAACGTCCGGTGATAGAAAACATTAAATCAAAAGTTTAACTACAAAAAAATACATTCATTTGGAGAGTGCAATTAGCCAATATAAACAGGCAGTTGAGGTGATTTAATACAATTTAAAGGGGCTATAATTTTCTTGTTAAGGTTTTGAGATGAGCAGCATCCGTGCAACAGTTGCTAAGTTGGACATTTTATTTTTCTGCCAAGAGAACATAAGGTATGTTCTTTTTCAAGGCAAATCCGGTTGGGTTTTAAATCAAACACAGCGAATTCTGTGGAATAACCTTCATTTTGGATATAAGATTTTCAAGGTTTTTGTGGTTTGGTTTGTTTTGGAACTTCTGCAACAAGTTGAAGGAAACTTTCAAACAGTTTGAGGCTTGGTCATGAGAATCGCATGGAAATTGAATGCTGCTTATTTAGTCATATTATTTTTCTTCTGCTTTAGAGTTTGAATTTCAAATGCTGTTGCTGAGAACGCATACATAAGTGGTGATTTTCTTCAAGACAAGACAATTTCAGTCTTAAAATAGAAAATTCAATGGTACAAGCCACATCTTGGCTTCAAAAATTCAAGATGTTTGGGACCTTTTTTGGAAGGGCAGTTTAAAATATTTTAATTCTTAAAGATCAGAAGCTTTATTTAAACGAAAGAATTGTTTCAGGACACTGTTTGATTGTCATTACAACCTTCGTTGAAACAAAAATATGCTTCCTGGAAAGAGGAGTCTATTTTTAGTTAACTACAGCCATAATCTGGAGCTCCAATCATAGGTTATCGAAGTGCAGGTGATTAGAAGTCTAGCTTGTTTTTGATATTAAGTGTTTGGAGGATCAGCATAAGGGGTATCAGCGTTCAGAGTAGCTTTTAGAAAGGCTCTATTTACCCACAGTTTGAGGTATTTGCCCTGACTGAAATAGATGGGCTGTTGGTTGCCATCAAAATATCGCTGGGGCAGCTCATCGAAAGTTGCTGTATATTTGAATCTCCTTAGCAAGATAAATGGCTACACAAATCGCTGCCTTACCACTGTTTGGTAGCAGTGATGCCGCATACTGATTTCAGCATATGGATTGTCAGGTGCCGTCCTAAATATCGCTACATCTGTATGGGGTTTTTAAGCCACAAGTCGACATGAACTGAAATCAAGCTTGTCTCGCTGAAAAAAGTTAGACTGAATTATAGACAAGAGCGATAGAATGTGAGTGTCAGGGATGTGCACAATTTTCGAACGAATTTGGGTTATCGATCATACCTTTTGATAAAAGCAGGAAACGAATAATGATTTTTCATACTAAACTAAAGATTTTAGGCCACTTTCATTCATGCCATGTTCTAATTTGGAAGACATTGAGCTCAAAATATATAGAAAATTTAATTTTAAGAAGGAGTATCATACGCTTTTTGAACGAATGTATATTCTTAATGAGGCATTGCGTTAAATTCAGGAAGTTTCTAATGAATAATCCTACTAATTTTTAAAATTTCAAGTTCTATTTGGCAGAATATTAAGCTCAAGACATATAAATATCAGCTCCAAACATGCTTATAGGTGGCCTAAAAATTCCTTCCATATCAAAAGCATTGCTGCAATTCTTTTGAGCCTTTTATTTATGTCCAACTCATTTCAAAACCTTTAACTTGATTTGAACTTGTTTATATATGAACATTATTGTCAGGACCAAAAAATCTATGAAAATAACAATAAAGTTTAACCAAAAATTTAACTTTGCGCTGCACACAACAACAATAGTATGAAGATTAAAAGAAAATAAAACAGACAATTCTCTAAAATATTTATGTGTAAATTTGAAATGATTCTGAGATGCTGAGTTTTCTTCATGGCTTACTGACTAAAAAATAAATATTATTGTTTTTGATATTTCCTAATGTAGGAACAAGGATATGCCAGATTATGAGCCATCTATTAATAGTTATTCATTTAAGTTTGTAAAAACTGTTTAAATTAATAATTTCACAAAGATTTAACAACATTACCAAAGAAAGATGAGTTCGAAGTTTTTAAAGATTAAAAAAAAAAAAACAAAGAATGAGTAGAATTTATGCAAAACAAAAATCAAAGGAAATATTACTTAAAACAAGAGCACTTTGTAATTTAAATATTCATGTTTTATATTTTCTAAGAAAAATTTTATTCAAAGGAAGAGGGAGAGAAACAATAAAACTTGGTACGTGTTATATGGAAAGCTTGCTGTTGTTGTTGTTGTTGTTGTTGCTGCTACTTTGAGGCGAAACACAATTATTGTTGCAAGCCAAAGTTTCTTCTATTCTCTTTTTAATTTTTATCTGCCACCAAATGCTATCAAATACTGCAAACTATATTTTTTCTTGTTTGTACTTGTTAAAGGAGACTCTTTTAGTGAGTAAAACCCTGTGGGTACTAGAAGGCAAGCACTTAAGATGCCTTTTGATTTAAGGTATTTTGATGTCATTTTTAAAATTCAACTAACTAAAACTGAAGAGAAAAAAATGCATAATCAAAATGATAATTTTGTATTCTATGTTGGAAAAAAAATTTCCTAAAGAAAAGGCTGGCTGTCAATGTTATCGGATAAAAATAATTGTGTTTGTTCTGGAAAATGTTTAGTTCTTGTTACCCAAAATTAAATTATACTTTTTCAAAGTATAAATTTTCAATGTAATAATAAGTAATAGAAAAGAAAATAATAACTACTTTTCGTAGGTTTCATTTTCAGTAAGAACTGCAGTGCACTAAATTTATTATTTCTAAAATTTGTAAGCATACACAACTATTTATCATAATTTAACAAACTAACAGCAAAGGCTTCCATAGTAAAATTTTCCAAAACTGCAGTCTAACAATTAAGATAAAGGGTTCGTCAGAAAGCACCAAACTTGAGTTACGTGTATTCATGTGAACCGCATTTGGAATTAATTTGAAAAAATTTGACTTGAAACTGATGTGCTTATAAAAAGAAATTTTGTTAAGAAATTTTTACCAAAAAATTTACGTTAACAAGGATTAGCTTATTTAGCAATAGTTTTGTTAAAAAAATTCGTTTTTAAAACAAATAATGAGGAAAAAAATCTCATTTTACAAACGTCTATTTTCTAGTACAGAAGAACTGGTCGAAAGCATTTTGATGTCTATAGTTATGGCCGATTAATTTTAGAAAAGTACTTTTCACAAGAGTACGCTTTAAGAAAATTCTTTTTAAAAAGGTTACCTTCAAAAAGCACTTTTAAAAAAATCCTCTTGAACAAACATACTTCCGTGGAAGTACTTATTGAAAAAAAGAACTTTTTATAAAATACGTTTTTAAAAATTTACTCTTAAATATTAAAAGTATGCAAAAAAAAATTAATAATAATTTTTCATTTTCTAAAAAATTTACATAAAATTTAAAACATATTACTTAAACAAAAAATTACTTCCAAGAACTTAATTGAAAATTGCTTTTCACGCAAAACCGTGATTTTAAAATAAATACTTTGAAAAAATAATTTTTATAGGTTTTTTAAGATATTTATACTTGAAA
The DNA here is from genome assembly GCA_963662145.1 of Sturmia bella. Taxonomy (NCBI): domain Eukaryota; kingdom Metazoa; phylum Arthropoda; class Insecta; order Diptera; family Tachinidae; genus Sturmia; species Sturmia bella. The sequence continues at coordinate 66,464,892 of OY759170.1, read as the reverse complement.
AGTATCTGCTTGGAGGCTGCAAAACGTTCCGTATTAAAAAGCAAGATTTACTAGAAACACTTTAAAAAACTAAAACTTGTGCTAAAAATTTTATGAGCCGGCTTTCTATTTCATAACGGGTTTTGTTAAGTAAAAAAACCAACAAAAGATGAAAGACATATTTATCTCCTATTGTTTACCCCTAACACATTGATAAGCTTGTTTATTTTCTTAAACATTTCCATATTTCCGCTACGAAAAAATATGTCTCCCAGACAGCAGGTTTTCGATACAAAAGCGAAGAAGTAAATAAGTAAATTATGATTTAGCATGTAGGTTTTTTACTATCTTTTTCCCAGGCATTGGCTTACATCAGGAAATGGTATTTTAATTATTAAACTTCATAAATATTTGTTGTAGTATATAAAGATAAAAGGCCATATTCATAATAATTATTGTAAGTTTATTAAGCTCTTATTTGACGCATTTCTACGGAATATTTGTCAAATAAACGTGTAATAAACCTTCAATAGTTTTTATGAATATGGGTGAAAAACTCAAGAGTGCTTTAAAAATAGGACTAAGAATATTGTTAACTATTGATAGTAAAAAAAAATAAGTAAATAATAATCATCCGTGAAACAAAATGAAACAACATGAAAATCATGAAACTGACATTTAATTCACGGCGCCTCTTTACCGGCCAGTCAAAAATTATGCCTAAAATACTTTTGGGTAAAAACTCAAAACTCAAACTTTATCTAACCTTTTGCTTGCAACAATATTGCGCTGAATTATTTTTGGCGTGGATTGTTAGTCGCTAGTTTAGGAGTGTTAGTATTTATAGCAGTAGAAGTAGTGTATAAAAATATGTACGTTTCTAAGGAAAAACACAATTATTGCAAATGACATTTGTTTTGAATGCATAAAACTATACAACAATTAACAAATTAAAAACAAAAAATCAAAATAACAAAAATAAATAGATCAAAATTAAATTTGAAAAAACTAAAAAAAAGAGAGAAATAAATCAAAATATTTTTGTTTTTAAACAAAAAATAAATTTTTAAATCTTCATAATTGTTTTTTGTTCATTATAATTTTTTCCATTTTTATACTCTTTTTTTCATCATCAAATACTGTTTGTTTTTCATTACTTCTTTTCAACTAACCTCAGACACAGGGAGAAGTTTCTATGTACTACAACTGACCTGTAGCACAGTGCCATCAAGGTGAATGTTACAAAAACGAACCCAACAACTGACATTAGTACACCAACTAAAAATACTGTATTTGAGCCATGGTAGTTCTCTATACGAGTTTTAAGAGTTTGTGACATTTTTATAAATTAAAATATTATTTCATTATATTTATTCATTTATTTATTTTTTTTAATTGTGAATTATTTTTTGTTTATTTTCAAAGGCATTAGTTTTTAAAATAAAATTAATTTTTTAATAGTGAATTGTCGAATGAAGCAAACATATTGCCAGGCGTAATTGTGATGAACATAAAACGGCAACAGAAATGGCAGAGCCGATTGCAAAAATAAACAAGAATTTGAACAGAGGCATTTGGTTTTATGTGAATGAATGAATAGGAATCAATTAATTGAATGCCATTTTACATTATTAAATAGGGAACAAAAACAAATGAAATCCAAAAGTAGGGAATAGAAATTAGACGGTTATCGAGCCATTCATATATTTCAGTGGCGGAAGTCCGTTATTTGTTCGTTTGTTTGTTTTTATTATTTGTTTGATTGTAGTGGTTGGTAGTGGTTGGTTGTTGGCCATATGAAATGGATTTATTTCATTTAAGTGTTTTTTTTTTCATTTGTTTGTTAAAACATTAAAATCATTTTTATACCAGTTGATTGATATGGGGTTTTAACATTTGTTGGCAGTAGCAGTTGTTGTTATCAGAGTTGTTGTTTAATGCAGCCATCATGGTTGTGATGGAAGTTGAAATAATTGATAGACAGAGGCGGAAATACATTAAAGTAATTGTTTAGTTTTAGGAAAAAAAAACATGAAAATAGTAAATATACCCCATATTCATAAATTTATTTTTAATTTTTTAAACTTCAAGCAGCGTGTTGTTTTTTTTTAAGCGAAATCGTTTAAATAAAGAATAATTCAATGTGACAAAAAATATTTTTTTATGAATATGGGAGAAGTTATGTGTTTAAGGATCTTTTTTTTTTGTTGTTGCAGTAAAACATTTATTAAATTAAATGTTTTAAAATTAATTGATGTTGTAAAAAATATCCTGTGATTTAGGACGTATAAATGAATCAGGACACGCTATGACAATGGTAATCCTTTAAGGCTGCTTATTTTGTTGCAGCACAATTCATTTAATTTATTTAATTTCCAATTGATTATTTATTTTATTGTGTAAAATGTCACTAAAGATTTATACCATGGGTTGTTTGTTGTGTAAAAGTGAATTACTAATGGCAAGGGCGGATATACATATATATATATTTTTTTCTCAAGCTTAAGATCAATAATAGAACTAAAGCTTTTGATGGATGTCATTGTCCTGCCACTTATTCAACCTAAACTATAGGCTGAGACTTGACAGCTGTTTGCATTATTAAGAGAAGTTCACACGAACCTAATACGAGATAAAAAGAGCGTGTTCTGTAGTTGGCTTTTATTTTGACTCTGTTCATATTCAGTCAAGTAAATGAAAGTACAAGATCAAAACCACAAGGCTCTAAAATAACAAATGATTTCGAATCATGAGGGGAATTTAAAACGTGTGATTTTAAAAGCATGTGATTTTAATATCACATTGTCTCTTAGTTCAGATTATATTATAACCCAGGTGATATTAGAGCCACATGTGATTTCATAATACACCAGGTTCTTGATCATGTGATCTTCAAATCGCATGTTAAGCTTTTGCAGATAAAGAGCCATATTTCACATGAGTTAATAATGTAGAAGTAATTATTATATTATTTTTTTAAGCTCTGTAACGAATCATACAAATATTTTTTTTTTTTGTATACTCGTCTCTGGAAAGTAGAATTGTTTATAGTTGAGTAGTATGTAATATCACATCCTTAAAGGCAATTTGCGTCCCACTAACTTTTTTGAGTTGTGATCCTTGTGATGCACAAGTTCGAAGTGATCTGCAATCATAATGGCCTTTAAGGAAATTTTAAAATAATATACTCATTTTTAAATCATAAGCTCCGATGATCCGCGATTGGCCAGAATGTGGTTATATATCTAATATTATTTCAAATTGCCTTGATTGCGAATCATGTGATTGCCAGATAATATCCAAGTGATGCGTTTATTTTTAACTCTGCACTGCTATGAAAAAACTGGAAAACAAACTAAAATACTATTCAAGAAACAATAGAAAAAAATGACCATAAATCTGTTTTAATTGTTCATGTCATAATCAAAACAATCTTTTTTTATATATTATAAAAAAATCTTTGTAGCTTATAATATGGGATCTTACTACATTGATGAATTGGTATTGATTTTTCATTATGAAAAGCAAAGTTGTTTAAGAATAAAAAAAAAAAATAAACAAAACATAAAAGGGAAAATAAAGAGTAAAGAAATGATTAACTGAAAAACAAAACTAAAATTAACTTAATTTTGGAATTTATTAAATAAAAGTGAAATTATGCGTATTTGCAAGCCAATTAAATACAGCTAGAAAAAAAAATAAGTGCAAAATTATTTTCACTAGATCACAGACATTCATCACATTTATACAAAATCCGAGTTTTTACACAAAATGTTGTCCAGCAAGTATTTATGACAGAGGGTTAAAACAAAAATTATAAATGAAGAAATGTTTTGTGATGCCTTAAAACTGCCCTTAGAAAGTCACTGCAATAATTACCTGATTAGAACATAAACAATACACTTTTATTATTTATCTTTTCCTTAAACCTCATGAGGGAGTTTTCTGTACCTGTTTACATAAAATTTTTTTTCCAGCAAAAAATACTTTAAAAAATTGTAGCTTAGCTTATAAAGGACAAAATTATTTAAAATTGTCCCGATAACAAAATTATCTTTCCGGTTTCTCAATATTTTTATATATTTATTCTATTGTGCGAATTTTTAAAAAAATTAAAAATTTTTTTTATTGATAAGCGGAGATAGTAGTAGACAAGCCTCCTGTTCGCACGCACATTTTGAGAAAAAATTTGATTTAAATTAAATTTACAAAAATTCAAGCTGGATGGCCTTCGTTCATTGAGTTAATTTTGCTACAACTCATCAGTAGACTCGAATCAATAATTAAATTCTTTGAAACCCAACTACTTATTCCATACTTCCCATCAAAACAAAATGAGAATCAGAAATGTTCGAACACTTAACACAGAAAATATTTCTTTCATCTTGCAACCTCTTTTAATTTTCTTTACAACTTTCTATACAACGAGTTAGCATCGGTTGCCACGATGTGTATTTTTGAAGGTATCAAAAAGTGAAAGTTGCACTTCATTTCAAATCGGGATTAATTGTCGTGTTGTAGAAATTTGGGTTGCTTCTTATACCCTTCACAACACTGTTAATGTTGTGATTCTGCTTGTATCGTCCTTCAGTCTCAATTGCCGATCACACAAAGTGTATATATTATTTACCAGTATTGATGGAAAGGTCGAATTAATGATGTCCGTCTACTTGTCTGCCTGTAGGCCTGTAGCTTACAAAAACTTTTTTGGTGACATTCTCTTAATATATCATCTAACGCATTTGCTATTGAAATTACACAAAATTTTTCAATGGACAACCGAAATATAGTCAGAAGACTGCTTTCAGATTAAAGTACTATCTGTTTTTTTTTTTCAACCATGGTCATTAAAAGCCAAAAAAGAATAATTTCCGATATCGGTTCATGTATATTGAAGGTGTAGTAAAAGCTGGTTCTTGGAAATGTTGGGATTGATATCGGGCTGAAACAAGTTTTAGTTCTACAAAGTTGATGTTATAACATAATATATCTACTTAGTGCGAGAAATTTAAAATTTTGGAATGCGGTTCATAAATAGCCGAGATATATCGAAAACCTTATTCTCAAAAAATCAGTGCTATACGCGAGCTGAAGCACTTTTTGCGCCAAACAGCTTAATCATAAAATTTATGATTTCCGTTCTTATACAGCCGAGATATAGCGAAAAAAAAAATTAAATTCGCCAGAAGTGGGGCTTGTGCTTAAAACTCAAAAACTTTTGGTACCAAAACGTTGATGATAGAATAATATATGGTTGCTCAAAGGCAAATAATAAAATCTCATCACACTGTTTAACATCTATAGGCAAGATATAGCAAAACCTTATCTTTTAAGAAGTTGGTCCTGTACGTGAACTTAAACAAGTTGTATCTTATATTTGGGGACAGGAAGTTGTTGCAATAGTATAAGTTGTTGCAATAAGAAAATAAAAATTAAAAACCTTTGATAATGGTGTATATAAGGAATCTGAAGGATTAAGAGTTGGTGATTGTGAAGGGTACTTAGAATTCGTCACAGCCGAATAAAGACCTCTTACTTGTTTTTAAATAGCCTTTTCAATAAAGAATAACTTTAACGGATTCGTTATTTAATAAGATTTAAATACTTATTTTGTTTAACTTCACTTGGCTGAAGATAACCTCTACATTAGCGGATAATTAAATATTTTTTTAATATTTAAATTAAATATTTTTTTTAATAAAAATAATAAAAAAAATAAAAAATCCAATCTATTCTTTGTGTGTATGTATGTATGTAACGTATAGACTCCAAAACGGCTGGGCCGATTTTGATGAAATTTTCAAGGAGTCTTCAGAATATTCTGGCGGGTTCGATTTTCAGTCTGGGGACGGAAGGGCGTGGCAAAATGCAAAGGAACCCCTGTACATTAAGAAGTAAAAAATAGCTGTTACTTTTGAACGACAAGAGCTAGAGAGCTAAAATTTGCACAGCATATTTCTTTACACATGCTCTACAATTACAAATACCTAAACCAACAAAAAAAAAAAATTAAAATTAAAGGGTGGCCAGCAACGCGGACCGGGTCAGCTAGTGTACTATAAATTGCTTGAAGTACTTTGTCTTAGCAAAATTTTTGTTTTCTAAAGTCACATTCGTCTTAAGGTTTGAAAGTGATAATTTTTGCCACTCCGAGTCTAAATTTTGCCATTATTTTTTCCACTAACAAAATTACTTGGCTCTGTAAACATTTTAAAAAGCCATTGCTTCTTATGACAAAAAATAACGAAAGTTATCAAATCTGAATGCTGTGATTGGCACAAAAGTTTCTATTACGAAAATAGGAATTGGAAATTAATTTCATGAAAGCTGTGACAATATCTTTCTTTTTCTTTTACACACTCATCTTTCCTTTACTTTTTGAAAGCTGTGGGTTTTGTTGTTAGTCTTTTCCTTATATAATATGTGTATAAAACTTCCAGGAAAGTACTCTCCCTTGTAAATGCAGTATAATGTTCTAGGCCGGCTGTTAGGCTGAGTCTCAAACCTTCAAGACACGTTGTTGTGGTGTAAATTCTTAGTTGCTTAGCTTTTGTAAATAATGTGATATCGCATCTCTACACTGACCGAAACTAAAGAGGTTTAAACAAGTATGCCTTAAACATTATTTTGTTGAAAAAACCCCAATGAAAACATTTTTCAATATTATTGTCCTGAAGAAGCTCTCTGAAGAGATCGACAAAACTATTCTAAAACTTACATACTCTTATGATAAAAAAGACCTTTAATGCGAGATAATAATTATATAAAACATAAAAGGGGGTCGAAAAAAAAAAACAAATATTTAATTTATTGAATATCTGTATTTCCTTTGGGTTTAAAATAATCCTTCAGAAATTTTGAAAGGTAAAGCCTAATAAAATTATGTATTATGAAAATTGCTTTCGATTCTGTTTTTTTAAATTAAGTTTCTGTTTGTTTTTTCTACCTCATCTATCAGTCTCATTTGTTCTCTTGTTTGTAGAAAATAAAAGTATTAAATAAGACATTTTTACACACACACACACACAGAAAAAAAAAAATATATTCATACATACATATAAATATTTATATCGAAACAATAGAATTACAGATTGTGTTTTAGTTACAGTTTAAGGGGGGCAGCGAATAAAAAAGTATTGCTGTTTTTAGTTTTCTAGAAGAAAATAAACGTTTAAAGGGATTAAATGAACAAGAAAAGTTTGAAAACAAATATCGACTATTTATTAAGAGTAAACACAAATTTTGTACATTTATACACACACACTAATGTATTGTAAAATTTATAGTGTATAATACAATCAAACAAATAAACACATAGAGTTAAACACATAAACAATCAAAGAGTTTTTAATTAATATTTTATTTCACGAATCACAATTAAACAAAAATATTGAAAACAAGAATTATTTAGAGAAATAGAAAATGCACACACTCTTATAAGCATACATTCAATTACATACTTGAGTGAGCCCATTTGTATCTGAATCACACACATACGCACACACACACACAAACACAAACACAGACACAGCCACACTCACCTACAAACATACAAATTAAATAGAGAATTTAACACAGGTATTAAAATACAAATGGAAATCCAATTTCTGTGCTGGTGTATACATGTACGAGTATTGAATTTTGTACGTGTATGTGCACATATACACCTACACTTTGCTGTTATGATGTGAGTGTGAGTTTTGCTGGCAATGAGAGGGGACATTTTATATTTATGTTTATTTATTTTAATACATACATACATAGATATTTTTTTTTTGAAGGAGGCACTTTCCTCGTTAGTTGCAGTTTTTTTTTGTTAGAAAAAAAGCAAAAGCTGCTCTTATTTTCTATTTTATAAAATACTTGAATGTGTGTTTTAGTTTTTATTTAGAGGCCAGAAAACCAAGCAAAGATTTCTTGTGTTAATTTTTTTTATGAAATTATATTATATTTCAATACAAATTTGTTCGTTTGCATACATTTTGTTTTAAACCCAATTGAAAAGAAAACAATTTTGTTATTTTAGTTTAATTAATTAAAAGAATATGAGAGACAAAATTATGAAGAATGATTTCAAAATTTTTTTTGTAAAATAATTCACTTGACAAGAAAGCTATTGGGAATTCATTTAGATATTGCTAATTCATTTAGTTGAAAATGAAATTGAAAAAAAATGAGAACCTCTTTTTGGAGTAAAGGGGCAGTTGACCTTCCAATAAAAGTATGATCAAATTTCTGGCAACTGTCAAAAATCTAATTTTAATTACAAATAATATGCCCTGCTTAAACTTTAATCGGCAGCTGATGAGCAGGTTTTTTAATTTTAATGAAAACCAAATTTACAGATATTTGTCTACTGAAATACTACTCTGATTAATTGTGTGGGCCACCTTAGCACTTAATACTAGAAGTGAAATTGCAAAATGGGTTTGGTTATAATGAAAAACAATATGTGCCATCTTTACGGCGAAATGTTAGTTTCTTACCATTATTTAATTAAACTAAACTAAGCTGTTCCCTCAAAAGCTCTTATATTAAATGGGCAAAGACTGCACATATTCAGTTTAACTAATCTTAGTTTAATATACTTGATGGCTTTTTTCTCTGGAAGTGATTAATAATAAATGTTTTGAGTCAGTTTATAATGAAACAAAATCGTATGGAAAGTAAATCTTTTTATCGCTTTATTTTTAGTTTGCATAACACATTGAATTCACATCATCAAACTTGTGAATATTACCTGAGTTTTTGACAACTTCTAATACAAAATATTATAATTTGAAATGTTCTGTAAGAAATGTACTTTTATTTAATGCGCTTCTGAGTATTTCAATTATTCTAGAGCCAGTTAGTTCAATGTTGGCTGCCTTATTTATTAAAATTAAAAACAGCTGATTTTAAACGCCTGTGAATGTCTTTGTAAAGCTTTATTGACTATCAAAATAATAAAAAAATATGTTTTTATTTAAACGATTTTATTAGCATTGCATTACAGATTTGACTGCGTTGAATGGTTTCGCTCCTTCCTAGCTTACGTTACTTAGAAAAAAGAGTCTCTTGCTCTTGAAGCAAATGAATTTTCTATCTTATGTGCAGTGATTCTTGCGTTTCCCGGCACCTATATAGAAAATATATTAAGTCTAAAAATCATAAAGACGATAGAGTAACTCAAGCAATATGCACCAGCAAATAGAAAATGTAATATATAATAATGTGGAAGATTTAGGTTAGGATATATTAAGACCGAAGGCGTGCATATATGCATTGGTAGGCATACAAGGGTTAACTGGATGCACGTTTTATATATGTAGGTTTCTTCTAAATATTTTACTTTTAATTTTGGTCATCTGAATAACATTTTATTTTAATTTCTTTTTAAATTTTTTGTATAATGAAAGGTTACACCTTCAAAGAAAGCAGATTTCCCTATTCCTCAGATAGCGACTGGATTGTTGATGCGAATATCGTTAGCGTACTTTTGAAAAAAATTAGCTATTATTTTAATCACAAGAAAAACAGTTCTAAGTTGATCAAACTACCCACAAATATTTGTACCTCCTGCAGGGGAGTTTTAAAAGTATTTTAAACATTTAGAAGAATATATAAAAATATATTTTAACAACTGCCTGTTCTGATGTAGCCTTAGTCAAGTAAACTTTTATAACTAAAAAAAAAAAAAATCTTTAATCAAAAAGTGAAAAAAGAAAAAATCAAATCCAATAATAATTTTGTTAGTATTTGTTTGTAGCTTTTGCTTGGTACTCTACCTGTAACAAACGGCCAGTGCTGCAAAACAAATGAAGACTAATTTGAAGGTGACAGTTAAAATGATGACCATGTTTAAGGTGCTGATTCTACCTTTTTGCGTAGGCTCTGTAAGGTATGAGTTAATCAGAGATGATGTGTAAAACAGAAATATTTTTTAAGAAAGTGTTTTATTTTTATGTAACTCCTACACATCTTGTTGACTTAGTTAAACATTTTCTTTTTTTGAAATAAAGTATCGGATTACCATTGTCATTTGTTGTTGTTTTATAATGAATGCAAAAAAAAAAAAAATAAGTTCACAAATTATTCCAAAAAACGTATTTTTTCCTTTCTGTTGCTTTAATACACATTTTTTTGCTGTATTGGCATTCTTTGGTGCCCGTTTTTGTTTTCTCTCCATTTTATATACATATATAAAAATTATTTAAATCTCTGCATGGAAAAAATATTTAATTGTATTTACGATTCTTTTAGCTTACCATACGGCGTTTCCTTCTTTTCCATTTTAATTGTGTTTTCTGGCGTTGGCAGAGCTTCAGTTGGCAGTGGTGTAGTTAATAAAACAATTAAACTGCAATCAATTCCTCCCCATCCCATATCGCAAAAGCATTTATTTGTATTCGTGCAAACCTGAAAGGGGGAAAAGTAATTAAAATGTTAAAGTTGTAAAAGAAATTAAACTAAGTAGTAATATAATTTTTTGAAAATAGTATTTAAATTGGAATTTTAAATGTAATTGTAATTTGAAACCTAGGATAGAAAGAGTTAATTAGTAATGTTTTTCGCTATAGCGAGATGTGGCTTCGCTGATCTCAAAATTATCTCAGTTTCTAGCAAAGAACTGTGAGTCGGTCATTAAAAGAAAGTGTGGATGTTTTAACAGTGTAAATATTTTATTAGGAAAATATTTTTACTTTTATCAAGAATAAAAATTAGCGAATTTCCTGAACTGAATTAGTTTTGGTTATTCGAAATTTTTTTCTTCCATTTTCATTTTATAAAACACTTAGCGAGCTAAAATTTGTTCTATAAAATTTTTCTGATTGATTAATATCAATTAAATTAAACAAGTTAAAGAAATAATCAAAGATATTTAGCTGGGTGGACAATTAGCTGTTTCGAAGCCGCCACACTTCCCGTCAGCACCCGCCCTTGAACTCAGGGATTTATGTTTCTAGAGCAACACGCAAGCCACTCTGCCGCCTAATGCTAGGAACACAACTGGGACGAACGACGAATTTCGCCCAACGCGACGATTACGCCGGTTGAAATTCGCTGTGTAAATTCGTCGGATGAAGCACAATAACGACGAAAAACAAAAACATCTGTTATAATTGATAAAGTTGTTTATTGTTTGTTCAAAGATAAAAAAATTTAAATGAATCAAAGAATTTCAAATTCGGTAAAAATAATGAAAATAATGAACATGATCCCAATTTATATAAAGATTCATGAAGTTTAAAATTTTCAGTTATAATTTCACTTGTATCCATTTTCTCAGTTTCTTAATTTTATCTTATTATAGTTGAACAGCTGATGGGGTGACCATATTAAAAAAAATTGGTTGCTAAAAAATTTTGCATTACCAATAATAAAAGATTAAACACTATCAACATGTTTTATAATCTAATATCTAAGCTTTTTATTTTAAATGCAAAATTATCAAAGCTTAGCACTTAAAATAAAAACTATTAAAGCAAAAATTAACTGGTTTTACTAAAACACTTGATAACTAAAACCAAAATGGCCACATGGTACTGATTGGTTGGTCGTTCGCTGGCGTAAGAAATGGAAATATGTAAATCGATTTCAAGTTCGCCGATTACAACGAATTTCGACCGAAGCTGTGGCTGTGTGCATTTTCATATACACCCAAGGCGAATCCATGACAGGTGGCCGCATACCAATTCGCTTCAGCATTTTTCCACGATTTTATCTTCTGAGTTGTCAAAGCCGATGGAAAACGACAACAAAACTTGTGACGTCTCGAGAGAAAAAGTTGAAGCGAATTGAATTGCGACCACCTATACTTGATTCGCCTTGTATACACCAATGTGTTTTATTTTTGATGGCGAATATTTGCGACGAAAAATTCCTCGTTCGTCCCAGTTGTGTTCCCAGCATAAGTTGTTGCATGTTTTCTATCTCAATTTTTAATTATATCTAAAATTAGTAGTATTTTTATTTATATATAGTACATATATTATTGTATATGTTTCTCAACACACAAATGTTGGAAAATTTGTATTGCAACTCAATGTTAATATTTTTCTTATAGTATTTAGTTCTAATAGCTCTTTTCTAATGTTCTGCTGTGCCCAGTGACTGTTTAGTTGATTAACTTTTATAATTTGAATTTGGTTTTTTTTTTCTATTATCATTTTATATCAAGTTTATCGGGCTCAACTAAATATTATTTGGGTAAACTTTTGAATAAGGAGGCGGGCTTTGAAAGAAATGAGTTTTGTGGGTATATAGAGGGGGTTGTGAACCTCCTAAAGCAGAATTCAAAGTGTAACGGAGGCTTTTAGTTTCTTAATAATTTGACCTTGAAAATGCGGGGATTACTAAGAAATACTGTTGGTAAAACAATGCTGCCAGAAAAAAGTTTTTGTGCAGAACATAAACGGCTTTTAAAGCATCCCAAATTCTATCTTTTAATTTCATTTCAGAAGTTTTTTCATAGGTGTGCAAAATTTGTTAGACAGCCGGCCTTCGATCAGACTAATTGCTTTTCTCCTCCATGGTATAGCCAACACCGGTTTCGCTTACAAAATCTTTATATGGCTCATGTACTACAGCCAACTGCATTATTTGTGTCTTTTGCATAAGAGCAATCATCTATTCAAATTCATGCAAAAGCAGAAAATAAGCCCATTTCGAGAAAACGATAATTAACGTTTACAGCTGTAATTTCTATATTTCTTAAATGAAAAATATGTTTATTTTCTTATTAAATTATTCCCTTACTTACCCCTCTCTCTGAACATTCTTGGCCCTGTTTATTGGTGGGACATTTCGTTTGATCCACATGTGGAAATATGCTGACACATGTCTGATTTAAGCAAATTAAATTATCACCACAAGGCGTACCATCCTTAACAAGGCCATGATCGGGATATTCATTGGCATTCAGTTGGCCGCTGGTGGCCCTGCAAACAAAGGAGGGGTATCGTTATTAAATGAAATTTAATTAAAAAAAGAAAAACTTCCTTACTTGCACTCATACTCCAGACCCTTAATTGATATAATGGTTCTTGAATACAAATCTCCCTCATTAACGGGCTGGCGTTCTCCCTCTTTGCACTGCAAAGTGCCACACTGCACATTTCTGCAATAAGAAACAAAAACAGAAGTTTGTATTATTTCCACAAGCTTTCACTGAGATCTTAATTAAAAGCATGCATCGTACTCTGGATCACACTTAATGAAATTTTCCTTGCCATCCCGTCCACAGTGGCCATTTATGGAGCCTTTTGAATTGAACTGTTCAAAGCATTCCTTATCGGCAGCAATGCCACCGTAACCCCATATTGCTTCACATTGTAAATTCAAAGTGGGGCAATCGCCTTGGAAACAATAACCTAAATAATTTGAAATAAAAAACAGAATATGACAAAAGAAAATGGAAATGAAAGCAACAGCACCCACCTGATACTCCTGATTTTGAGTGACCACAAGGTGAACCATTTTTTTTGAACACATCCATGGGGCATTCTCCACTATCACCATCACAATATTCGGGTAAATCACATTCATTATGCGAGTCGCGGCAAATATGATCCTTTGAACGCAACTGCAAGAAAGAAAGCAACCGCATCAAAATACATCCAAACACCGCGCCAGCCACACACAAATGCAACAAAGCAAACGGCAGCCGGCAACGGAAGAGAAACAATAGCCAAATGTGCAATTAAAGTTGAAAAAGTAAAATGGTTCATGGCAAGTAAATAAATACAATTTTAATTAATGGCAAAGACAGACAACAGCGTTGCATTCAAACTTACGCGACATTCGTCACAACATGCACCCGTAGCACATTGTGCTTCTGACTTCAGTTTGCACGTAATGCCATCACAACACGGATCCGTGGCACACTCCTCAAAAGTGCCACAGTCACACTCCTCATCTTCTTCCACAATTTTATTGCCGCAATTGCGTCGCATTTCGATCTGTAGGGAAATACAAAAAAGTCCATGTTACAAAACAAGCCGAAACACAAAAGAAATTAAGTTCATGTTCATGTTCAAAATGGAAATAAATTGCAAGTTACTCTTCTACATGCAACTCATAAGTAAACAGGTACAATACTACACGGCAGCTCGTACATTATTCCTTTGACGACAGCGTAACTGCGTTAAACTGGCGTATGTGAGTGTGTGTTTATATGTTCACTTTTATTTGTTCGCAGGAAAATTAATGGGCTACAAAATGCATATTCAATTGTTGAACAAAATAAATAAAAAAAAAAGAAAATCCCATTTCTCATTTCTCATTTTTTTTTTTTTTTTGCTTATTTGTTGACAAAGTAATAAAAGGTAACAACATTTTTATATCTTTTTCCAACTCGTTAAAGCAACGAAATTGAATCTCTGCCGTTTTCGCTGCGTATGAATTACTTACGTTCTTGAAAATGTTTATTTGCTAGCATGTATGTACATATGTAGTAGTTTGTTTTTGTGCATGAGTAAGAGAAATTAAGTAACGAAAATTATGCAATTAAGATACTCTGTTAATTAAAAATATCCTGGGTATGTTTTACTACCCGTTTAATTTGATTTTTAATTAAATGGCATACTTTAGGGAATTAGACTTTTGTTTTTTTTTTTTTTTTTTGCTATTTTCTTTACTTTTAAAATGAACAGAAAAAGTATGGTGTAGTGTGGTGACAGTTGAAGGCTTTTTAAATATTGATTTTGTATTGCGTCTTAGCAAAGTGCATTTAGGGTATTCCTACGTACTTGATGGGAATAAATGTGTGTATAAAGTTTGTGCATAAGATGTGCAGGTGCAAATCCTTGATACTGTAATCTGATTAGTGAGAATTTGAAATGCATTTTGAAATATTTGCTGAAAAAAACATCTGGAAAATAAAGATCTCCATCGCAAAGTGTAGAACAAGTCCATAGAAGAATTAAAAAAAAAAAATTTCTTGTCTCAACATTTATTGAAATGAGTATACACAGAAAGATAATGTTACACCAGAAAAAATACTAAGGAAGTGTTTTCCTTGAGACTTCTCAGAATCTTCTGGAAGATTCTGAGAACTCGCTAAGGTCCATGAAATTAAGGAAAAACTTAATGAACAAAAATTATATTTAGATACTTATACTGCAAATAAGGTTATCTAAAAGTCCTCAGAGAACATATCTTATCTAAAGCTTTTTTTATTGTCAAAAATAAAAAAAAAACTTTGAAATATTACATTATTGCCCTGTAGTGCAATTCAGTAACTTTGACAGATAAAACATCCGCGTTCAGCGATTCATAAACTATCATATTCAACATAATTTTAAATTAAGAATACAGTGGCATCTTTGTCACAAAGAATGTTTAACCAAATCCATTACAACGGTACCTTTTTAGGACCCAAGTGGTTCGGACTCATGACCGGCAGCCCGTGAAAGGCAACATAAATCCACCACTAATAATTTTGAATCAACTAGTCCACCCATAGTCAAGTCATATCAATTGACTTATGACTAGACTCAGCTACCAAACATTATCTTGTAACTACACTAGAGTATTTTTTATCATTTTCTGTTTAAAATAAATCACAATCAAATTCTGTGGTCATATATAAGTAATGAATCAGAAAATCAGATAGTGTCATAAATATTTCTTTTATACTTTGACTTTAAATACTTTAATTTATAAAAAAATATTATAACTTAGTAGTTTTGAAAAATAAAGTTTTAGTTTGGAATATCAGTCGTCAGTTAGCAATTGTCACGTTCTTACAAAAAAATAAAAGCTCAAGTCTGCGTCTTTTATAACTATTCTGTTAATTATTTGGATTGCTGTGATAATAGTTAAATATCTTTAATGCTAAATTTATCGGTAAACGGTATGAAACAGAAGCTGTGGGGATTCTATCCGAAAGGGGATACACGGGAGTTAGAATCAAGATACTCTCCGACAGTCAGTGGCTACTCAAAGCCCTGGAATGTCACGACAAGGTAAATGAACTGGCCACTCACAATCAGATTAATCTGATATGGATGCCAGGTTATGAGGGGCACAAGGGTAACGAGTTGGCTGACACTTACGCAAAAAGGGGAACCAATGGGGCTTTCATTGGACCCACTCCATCCTTTGGCTTTAGCAAACTCCTCCTCAAGGGGGAGATGAGAAAATGGACCACAGCCATCATAGAAAAACTCTGGAACAACACTAGGGGTCTGGAACACTCAAAGAAATTTCTTAGCTTTGATGCTAAGAGGGCGGACCTCGCACTAAAACTAAATAGCAAGAATCTAAGGACACTGTGTGGGGCGTTAACAGGCCACTATACCTGCAAGAAGCATCTATACAGAATGGGACTATCCAGTACGGCAATCTGCAGATTTTGCGGAGAAGAAGAGGAAACAATTTAACACTTGATTATAGAATGTGTGGCACTAGGCCACAGAAGATACAGGCCGTTGCAGGCCTACACATTGGGTTCACGGGAGTTGCAAGGGCTTCCACAGAAGGAGCTAATACTGTTTCTTGATGTATTAAATTCGTGAGGGACAAAGGGTTGCACAATAGATCATCTATGGTCGCAGTGCAAAGGGCCATCCTGGACCAACCCAGTAATAATACAAAACAATACAATCGGTAAACCAATTTAGTGCATTGAACTACTGAAGAAGTAAATAAAACTAATATATAGAGGAGACCTTAAGCTTAAAAAATACATAATACAAAAATAAATAAAGAACAATAGAATAAAAAAATAAATAAAAAAATTCTATCCCAGCAAAAACAAGTTTCACATTAGTCAGTAATAAGGAATTTTCACTCCATATAAAACTATCTTGCTGAACCGAGTCCAAGGATGCTAATCATGGTAACCACATATGTATGCCTTTAAAATCAAATTTATTTCTCAAGCGACACAGTACGTCCTCCCTCGGAACTCCGCAAGGGTGCAACTATTTCAGCAATTGAGCTCTTTTCTTTCAAAAATAATATTTTTTTTTATTAGGTTTATCATTCTTAAGTTCGTTGTATATTATTTTTGTGATTGCCATTGATTAAACAAGACAGAGAAAACATCAAGGATCTTTAGCTAAATCAACAACTAGCTGTTCCAAAGCCGTCTCACTTCTCGTCAGCGCCCGCCCTTGACCTTAATGGCTCATGTTTCTAAAGCGACACTCAAAACACTCCGCTAAGCAAGTTGTTGTATGTTTTCTGTCCGAAATTTTAGTTATATCAAAGACACCTATTGTTACTATTTTATTTATGCATGTCATTGCAATTGTGTTGGGTGAAAGTTTCCCTTCACAAAAACGTATTTAAGTTGTATTACAACTTGTTGTTCATTCTAATTTCTCATATTGTTTATTCTAATAACTTCAAATGTTCTACTGCGCCCAGTGACTGTTAAATTAATAAAAATTTTTTAGTGGTTAAAGCGGCTGTGTTAAAATTGTGAAATTTGACATGTCCAAATTTTATTGGGTGCTGCTGATGAAGGGTGTTTGCTACCCAGAAGCAGCCGGTTGTCCATCTAGGTAGATAGAAAAATTTTACTTTTCTTTACTTAATTGATAATGATTAAATGGTGGCAAACCGAGGGTTGAACTTGTGCCTTAAAAAGTAATTTTATATATGTAACTGTATTACAATGTCATAGTTCAATGTAATTAAAATTTCAGTGAAATGTTAACAAATTTTCTATTATTCGAATTCTTTCTAACTTTATTATTTTGTTCTACGCTTACTAAGTCTGTGATCTATTATTTTTGTGATTCATATTAATTAGTCAGGAAACATGAGCCCCTATCGGCTTCGAAACAGCTTGTTGTTCCCCCAGCTAAAGGTTCGGATGTTTTTTTTTTGTCTTGTTAGATTAATATCAATCACAAAAATAATATATAACGAACTAAGGCCTGATAAACGTAGTATATTATGCAAATTTCTGGTCTCTAAGGTTTTTTTAGTTCTTAATTCTTCTTTTTTTTTTTTTTTTTTTTTTTTTTTTAATTGTTTATTTCAGCAAAATATTATAAAAGGTTATTATAATTATACTTAGAAATAAACAAAAGAGTAGTTTTAATAACATGTATATTATACACTGTCCCTTAATCGAGCTCTCTAGTATAGAAATTATAAGTAATATTATACATTTAATACATTTTTTAAATCCAATTATAATCTATTTGCAAATGAATACATGTAGTGTTACCTGTAAGCGAAAATTACACACGTAAAGAAAAAATATTGAAAAACATTACTTTTTTATTTGATTTAGATAAAATGGTCAAATGTTAAAAGAGAAGAATTTTTAGTAGTTATATAAGCCACCAGTATTTATCATAGTTCACGTTTGGAAGGATATTTTTATCTGCACGATAAATGCTGGTATCAAATCTTCTATTTTCGTTTGTCATTTTGTTAGTTAAGACATTTTTTATATTGGCCCTTCTATATATATGAAAAAATATAGGGACTCCAGTTGTTTCGCTTTGAATAAAACCATTTTTATCTAAGTAAACAAAGGCTTCTGGAGGTACATAGCCAGTTTGTAATGTCTGTGCTATGTATTCGTCATTGACATAATAAGGAGCCATGATTAAGTTATTTTCATAGCAGCTGCAACAATTTCTTATATGATTCCTAGTTAGGTGTATAATAAAGTTATCAATTCTGCTAATTTTAGCAGCAGAATAAAGTTTCCTATTGCTTATATATTTTTTGAAATTACTGTTTGAAGATCTGTATAGAGAACAACATGTTCTTAGGCATTTTCTTTCGAATTTTCGTAGCTTTTCCATATAATATGGTGAAATATTAAACCAAATTTGGCAACCATATGTTAAAATTGGTCTAATTAAAGTTTGATATAGTAGAAGCTTAATCTATGGTTTAATATGTTTCGAGAAAAAAAGATTTTTATACATAAAGAAAGCTTTTCTAGCTTTTTCAATATGTATATTAATATGTTCATTAAAATATAAAAATTTGTCTAAGTTGATTCCAAGATACTTAACCGCTTGTTTATTTGCTATATTTACATTTTCGTTTGCTTGGATGCAAAAGGATTTCCAGTTTTGTCTTATATTACTGTTGCACTTTGCTACAGGGGGACGAAACAGTATTGTTTCGCATTTATCTATGTTTATTTTCATTTTCCAATCAGTGGCATATTTTTTTACGATATTGAATTTATTTTGTAGATTTTCATTGATTTTCTCAATTTTTTTATCAGCATGATATACGATAATATCGTCAGCGAAACCAATAATGCTATTAATACTATTTAAAAGGTCGTGAATGAACAAATTAAAAAGAATAGGTGAATTTACTGTACCCTGCTGAAGTCCATTGACTATAACAAATTTTCTTTCACTTACTTCATTACCATTACAGACAACAAATGTTTTATTTGAAAGCATGTTTTGGATCAGATATACCAAATGGCGAGGAAATTTATATTTTAAAAGTTTATATACGAGACCGGGAATCCATATATTATCGAAAGCTTTTTCAAAGTCAACAAGACATGCTCCTGTACAAAGGAATTTGTTTAAATTCCAGTTAACATTGGAAACTAGCAAATGAACACCGTGTATTGTGGAATGCTTATATTTGAATCCGAATTGCTTATCATTTGAAAGGTAATTGTTCCTGCAAAAACTGGTTATACAAATGTTTATGCAGATTTCAAATATTTTACTTATGTTTGGTAGCAAGCTTATAGCTCTTAAATTTTTAGGATTTCTCGTGTTTTTATCTTTTTTGGGTAAGACCACAACTTTAGCCAATTTCCAAGCACGGGGAAAATAGGAGTTGTTAAGACAATTATTAAATAAAGTGCAATATTCACTTATGCACTCATCAGGGATGTTCTTCAAAACAATATTAGGGATATTGTCTATTCCAGATGATAATTTATTTCTAATGTTTTTAAAAATATAAAAAATGTTTTCTTTCGTAATAAGAAAACTCTCTGACTGTGTATCATTTAATTTATTTGCCCTTTTTTCTATGTTAAAGTTTGTAAAAGTTGATTGATTGCATTCATAATTAGATTTACTTTGCAGAAATCTACTGAAGCAGTTGTCAACTTCAATATGTAATGCGTTGTCGAAATCAATTTCTTTATAAGCATGAGTTTTTTCGAAGGAAGCTCCTATTATACCTAAAATTTGTTGCTTGTCTTTTATTATGAAGTTCTCGTTTTCTTTTTCAGTATTTAGAGGATCGATTCCAACATATCTAAGTAGGTTTTCTTCCTCGTGGCTTATTGATATCATATCTATATCTAATGTAGGCTTAGGTTTAAATAATTTTTTGACTTCACTAAACATGTGTGATGAATTTTTTTTATCAAAGTTTGTTAGTATATCTTTATAATATTTATTAACGGATACCCTAAAGTTATCAATGAGTAATTTTTTAATTAGTTTCAGATTAGATTTGCAGTGTGCAATTGTTTGAGGGGTGCATATAATTTCGAATCTGTTGTGTTTTTTTATTGTAGTTAATAGTTTAGTTTTTTCCATTTGCAACTTTTTTATAATTGGATTTACAAACTTGTTTGTCGGATCATTATTTTTAAATTTTGGTACTACATTATTTACAGTGTCTATAATAATGTCGTTCATTTTTTTTAAGTAATAATCAATTTCAGAGTTTGAAAGATTTTTATCATTAGGAATGGTATCAATATTTTTTAATGTATTAGACATGCTTTTTCTGAATTTATTCCAATTCGTTTTTTTATAATTAAATTTTTGATCTGGACATTTTGTAAAAAAGGATAACGGATGGTCACTTGTGTCATTGAGAAGTACAATTAATAATGCATTGTGATCGCTGTCGTAATCCAGACACTCAAGAGAATTTACAGAATTATTTGTTCTGAGAATAGGTAAACGAGAATCGGCTAAACACAAATCCAAATACGAATCACATCTTGGATAAGAAGGGGATGTGGATGCATAAAGGCTACATTTAAATCTGGTTTCATTATTCTCTAACCATGTCTTCAAGGAGTTACCATTTGTATTATTTATTGAATTACCCCAGTAGGAATGCTTACAATTTAAATCACCGGACAAGATATAATATATGTCAGGATTTTGTAAATTTAAATAGTTGAAAATAGTATTTAAATCGGGTATTAAGAAACTGTTGTTATTTCCGGAGGAGTAATATGCAGATATTATATAAAAGCTCCTGTTTGACAACAATGGTATTTTTATTACGCAAACTTCCAGATTTTCAAGTGAGTTACTGATTAAATTTGTATAGTTTTTAAACTTTATATCTTTTTTTATTAAAATAGCAGTTCCGCCACCTCTCATAGAATTTGGCCTATCTCTTCTTATTACTTCGTAGTTTTCGAAAGAAAGCTTGTGTTTCGCGTTTAGCTTTGTTTCATTTAACAAAACGATATCAGGATTATGCAAGCTTAAAAATTTTACTAAATCATACCTTCTATTTATTTTAATTAAAGAATTGACATTAATTTCGATAATCTTAAGTTTTTTTGCGTTTGACACATCCATCTTATTCTAACATTGAAAATATAGTATCTATTCTACTTGTCTGTAATTGAAGTTGTTTATGTAAATTAATTAATTGGTTCGATAAATTCTGCATTGTACTGTTCAGCTGCTCTAGTGCTTGGGTTATGGGATTTACACTGTTGGTGGTTTGAGTATTGTTCTTCAAGACGTTTGCAAAGGTCGCAGAGGGTTGAAAATTTAGCAATTTTTCTGGAGATCTTCTTTCAGATAAAACATTTTTTTTGGCACGCAGTTTTTGTTGCATTTCTTTATATTTTTCGCAACCACGGTAGGAAGCAGGGTGTCCATATTTTTGGCAAAGAACACAAAATAATTTCTCTCTTTCATTATCTGGAACTTTTTGTACTTCACATTCTCCGATGTTGTGATTTTTATCACATTTTACACACCTTGGTTTTAAAAAGCAATTTGAAGCGCTATGGAAAAAGCTTTGACATTTCCTGCATTGAGGAATGTCCGATTTTTTTATCGGTTCCCATCGTATACAGCGGTGAAAAATTGCCTGTATGGATTTTAATTCATTTAAATTGCTGTCGCCGCTAACTTGAACTAAATACATTGGAAGTTTCTGCCCATTCGTAATAGATTTTTTGGTTTTAAATTGGTTGACTTTTAAAATTTTTAAATATTCGTTGTTATATTTGCTGAGTTCCTCACAGATTTCCTCAGTTTCCATATTGGCAGAAAGGCCTTTTAAAAGCAGAGTTTTAGTTTTCAGACTTTTAGGTGTGTAAGTAAAAAATTCGGTTTTGGTTTTTTCAAGGTAAGCTTTTACCCGTGTGTATTCATCAATTGATGACATAAACAATGCCGTCTTATTTTTATTTATTTCTTTGATTTTGAAATTATTAATATCTAAACCTTTTTTTATAAATTTTATTAGTTCATTAGGTTCCACATTAAAGATATTAAGTGGTGGAATTTTTTTATTTTTGTTTTGATTTGAAGTTTTAGCAATTTCGTTTGTAACATTTTTCATTGAATGCTGAGAGGCATTTTGTGATGTTGATGCACATTGATTATTAACATGCTCTTCGTATTTTTTTAAATATTCTTTATTGCAATGATTATCATTGTCCAAAACTGCATAATAATTATTTTTAATCTGTTTGTTCATTGTGATATTTGGTATTTCGCCTTTTCTTTTTCTTAAACTCGAATAATGATCATTAACATTTTTATTAGCTGAATTTAATATGTGTTTTTTGTCATTGTTAAATTCTGAGCTTCGAACATTAAGTTCGCTCATTACTTTGGGTATTTTATTGCTCTTCTTTTTTTTTTTTATTTTCGTTTATAAGAGTCTCTGTCTCTAAAGTTAATGTGTTGTAATTTAAATAACAACAATATATTTATGCAATTGCACGCACTACAACAATACTTAAATTGAAAAACATATTGAAGGAATGCAAAATATTTTTTTCCGCTACACGTCCGTTTATCATGACAATCACGATCGGTCTCTTCTTAATTCTTCTTGTATTTAGTTAGTGATGATACAACTAACGAGTTGGCCTCTTCCCTGCAATAAAATTAACTGCAAGAAAACTGCAGGAAATTGTCAAAAAATACCTCTGCTTAAAGAGATAAAAAAAGTTTACTGTGATTTGACATTGTGAGTTTTGATTTTTGAAAAAAACTTTATTTTGAAATTTTGTGCAGCTGGGTCTCATCTTAATTATGCAGGGTTTTAGAATCATACTTATCAGAACACCGCGTAATATGTTGTCTTGTGCACTTGTAACATTTCTATTATATCACAGAATTATCAGCCTCAAGTCATTGAATGTGTAATTGAGCAACTCTTAAACGCAATTTTATATATTTGTTTATTTATTTACTTTTTTTTTTGAGCTTTACGTTAACAGAGCGCTCGAAAAAAATTTAATAATCACACATATTCAAAACGTATTTATTTTGTTGTTTCCCATCTCTGTATGCCATAAGTAAACACAAATTATTTTTGGCATTTTATCAAATAACGATTGTAAAGTAAATAGAACATTTTATTCTTTATTTGCTTTTACAAACGGCAAATAATTTTTGCCTTTTTCAATTCTCCAAAAAGAAAAAATTTCATATTATAAGGCTGCACGTAAATAAGAAATTGTTAAAAAAATCAAGAGTAAAAGTATTTATTATTTACATTTGCGAACAGAAAATAAATGGTATTTGCAATTTATAATGTCTGTGTGCACTTTTGAGTGAGGAAAGCATCATTTACCAATCAATACTAAAAGGGCACGTCAAGCAAAAATACAGAGCCTTTTCAAGGTCTCTTGATAAAACAATAGAGGCTGGCTAAAAAGCAAATAGAATTAAACTCAAAAATAATTGAATCATTATTATGAAATAACTTTGTAATAGAGAATTTTACTAGTCTAACTTGCTTTGAGATACATATGTACATATATATATATATATATATATATATATATATATATATATATATATATATATATATATATATATATATATCTATATGTATATATACAAATATTTCTTATATTCAAATTGTAGTTTTAGATTTGTATTATTGTTTTTTTTTTGTTTCTTTTAGAAGAGACAAAAACAAAACTCCAGGGATTTACAATTTATTTCGTACCCTGTCATACAGCTGGCAATCCACATAATCCTCTATCATGCTTGACTCATCCAGTTCCCCATCCGTATTCATTTTGGTGGCTGAAAACATAGTCTTTTGAGAAAAAAGAGTTAGAAATAGGAATTGGTTTGGGCCAAATTTCGGGTGGAACCAATCGTTGTCGGATTAAAGAGGTACGCAGCTTAGAGAGTTGGATTTTGCTTTTAGATTTTTAATATTTCAACGGTGAGTAAAAAAAAAACGGAAAAACAAAAACACTAGGGCTTGGAGTTTCTCAAAATTGAGCTCAGGAAAGCTTATTTAAAAACAATTTCACTTAAAGGAAAAACCAAATTTGAAGTAGCAATTAAAATTTAGAATGGAGATTAAAAAGTTTACTCTAAGAAATTGTTGTTTCGTTATTAAAAATTAACAAAAAAAAAAAAAAAAAAAAACATCAACTTAATTATTTATTTGCTTTAAGAGCCAATTGAAATGTATTAATTCAGGTCCAAAAATGAACCTTTTTTTGAAAATGTTCATTTTTAGACCTGAATTAAAAAAACATCCTAATAAATCAACCAAGAAAATGAAACCCATTTATTCCAAGAATTGCCGCTTTGAAAATCAAAACTATTCATTATGAATACTGTGTATAATTCCAGCTGAAGCAAAGTCTAATTATCCTTCAGATATGAAAAGTTTTTGAGGTCGTGCAACTGTGAGGTAGTAGTGTGAAGCCATTTTCGAGCTAGTGATTTGATAGTTATAAGTTAGAGTCCCTTTGCAATCTTATTCACATTTATTTAAAAAAAAAAAAATAATAGCAAAAAGGTATTAGAAGCCCTCTACACTAAACGAATTTTGTTCGAAAATCCCAAGAATGCCGACAATAATTTAATGAAAAAATTAAGTATTAGTTTTGAACCGAAGTTGTGTTCATTGAATCAATGAAATTTGCTAGATTCAGTTTTTATTAATTTTTTTTAATATTAAATTCTTTTTATTAAGTGTATGATATATTTTGAGTTTGTTTAGTGGCAAACATCAGACTATTACACTTTGTATTAATTTCTGTCAAAAATTTATATAATACGATCAAATATGATAGTCTGAATATAATGCGTTCTACAAATGGAAAATAATAAGATAGAAATTTGGCATCTGAAATTTTTTAAAACGCTAATACTTTTCAGGGTTGCGATTTATCATAACGCACCCAAAATAGCTTCATTAAGTCAACAGTTTTGCCGCCGATAGTCAGCCGTTGGTAATAGTATTACTGTTCCTTATACAATGCTTCAAAATTTCGATTTTAGTAATCTTGAAGAATTATTTTTTTAGTCCACGCCATGTCTTACAGATACCCACTATCTGTAAGACATACCCACTATCTTCTTATAGACATTTTCGTACTCTTAAGCATATCGATTACTTTAGTTGTCGAATATTGCTAGCGGGCGGCACGATGGCGTCGATGAAGATTTTGCCATGGCGGGTACTATTTTTCATTTTGAATGGAAAATGTATGTGGGCCATTAAAAACAAAAGTCAAATCGAAGCAAATAGACGAGTCTGATTTATAAATATAATTGAGCGAGCAAAGCGAGTGATTCAACTTGTAATGGAAACATGCTACAGGTTTATTTTTTAAATTTAAAAAAATTTTTTTTTCAATCTTAGTTTTATTTAAAATTTTACTTTTATGCTTGTGTTTCTACCTTCTCCTTGAAATTTGGTGCGAAATGTTTAAGTGCATTCTTCAAACACAAACAACACATTTCAAAAGCTCTGAAAGACATTTTTTATACGCTGTCATTTTAATTTTTTTTTTATTATTTACGCCCACTTAAATGTAGAGAGAAATATGGCATAAATTTTAAGTGTAATTTCAACATTTTTGTTTTAAACAGCAAGAGGACTTGTTTTTCATTATAAAGTTTTAATAAATATAAAACATTTTAAGGCACTTCTAAGAAAGAAGCTTGATTCTGATTAAATTATAATGTGATTATTTTGAAGTGTCTTATATGCAAGGGGATAATTTTCAAATAATTAAGAACTTAATTAATTCAACCTTGGATTGATGTTGCTGTTTTATTTTTTCAATGAAGCTAGCAAAAAGAAAAAAAAAAAAAAAAGAAATAATAAAAACAATTAATGGAAAAAAGAAGTAGTAATATCACAATATTCACGACTAAACTTAATATTGTTAAAATGCTAAATATCCTTAGAAAAACATTTGTAAACATTCTATGAACAACACTTGATTTGTTAATTTATTACTTGTTTTTAGTATTAAACATGTTGTAAACGTTAAAATAGAAAATATTGGTCGTAACATTTGTCTGTTTATTTGTATTTTTTTTGTTTGTTTTTGGATTTATGTTGTTCATGAATATTAACACATTTTAAGACGGGTTGGAAAAATATTTCTTGATTTTTTTAATTAAATTTTTTTAATTATATATTATTTTGAATTTTAAAATTAAATTAAGACGGGTTGGAAAAATATTTCTGGATTCTTTTAATCAAATTTTTTTAAACAGTTTTTTTTTAATTTTAAAATTATTTTTGTGACGATACTGGCAAATTGCTGGCGAAATATCGAAAATAAATATATATTTAAATTTTTTAATTATATCTTAAAAAGATCTTAAGCTTGAATAATTTAGTTAATAAAATGCAAAATACATATGCCTAGAAGTATGCAATAAAATATACACTGGGAATACTGACTCATAACTTTTAAAAATATTGGCAGTTAGAACGGTAAAAACAAGATTTTACTCTTTAAATTACAGAATCAAAACTATACACATATATTCTGATGCAACTGTGGGACGAGGCTAGAAATGTTTAACTTTTTTTCAAATTACATACTCAACCAGAATTGGATTATGTATGTTTATATGTTAAATTATGTTGAAAAAAAATTTATACAATTTAGGAAGACATATTGAAAACAATATATGCTTGCTAAACTTTAATGGTAAACTAATGTTGTATGTGTATCGAATATGCATTCCATGGATGAAGTCTATGAGAAGAAGTGAGAATAAGATCGGCTCAAAATATCTTTTTGCTCGAAGTGCATTAGTGGCCTCAAATGATAACAATAATAAATCATATTATATAAATAACATTTTTTATTTCTTTTCTTTTATTTTTCAGCGATCTTTAAGTATAATTTATAAAAGTTTTCTGTGGTTTTTAAACCCCGCGAATAAAGAGGCTTGAGCATATTTAAAAGGTTTAACTCTCAGCTTATCGATATCGAACAAGTTTCTTTCTTACTTCGAGCTAAACATCAAAATCAAACAAACATTTCAGGTTATAACTGTATATTTAATATCAAAAAGAGGCAATACAAAAACAAAAGATAATAAACTACAATTGATGTCAATACAAAAGAAGAATTATTAATGTATATTTAATGTTTAAAACGAAATATAGAAACAAGTTCGATATTAGAAAAATGGCAAAAAAAAATATCAATTTGATATCATAGTTTTATTACTCAAATATGAACTTAATTATTTATTTGCTTTAAGAGCCAATGGCAATGTATTAATTAAGGTCCAAAAATTTTTATTTTATTTTATTACTATAGAAATTTCTATTACTTAAAAATTTAGCCAAAATTCATTGCAAGTAAATTTTATTTTTGTACTAAAATTATTTTTCCGCTCGCTTTTACAAGCAAAATTTTATAACTTTACGATGTATAATTGTTAGTAATTTTATAGCGCTTGACTTCGGTTTTTTTGCTTTTTCAAAATTTAGAAAGATTTTTTTGTGATAAAATTGGAATGACCAACATTTTTGAAGACGACAAGAAAGGTAAAGTTGAAGATTTACTGGCTGGGGTACATACCATACCCAAATGGTGCTGATGAGTGCCGTGGTGGTCGTGAAACAGCCAAGGTGTGTACCCCAGCCAGTAAGTCTTTAACCTTACTTTCCTTGTTTTTTTGTTTTTTAATGTTGATCACTCCAATATTATCACATGCAAATCTTTCTTGATTTGGTGGAAGTACAAATTGAGCTCAAACCCGAAAAAATTATTAGCAATTGAAAATGTTATAAATTTTATTCGAACGAATCTTTACATGCAACTAGGTATAACAAGTGTTTGTGGCCATAGGGGCTTCTTTAGTCATGTGATATTAAAATGAAATGCACTGCTGGATCAGTAGAAAAATAGTATAGATCTTTATTATTGTAATCGTATTATTTTTTAGTTATATATTTATTATTTCAACCCATTGAAACTTTTTTTAATAAACCATATGATCTTGAAAATTTTCCGCTCCATTGCCCTACAGAGAAAAACATTTAGTTTTAGTTCCACAACTTTTAAATACAACTCACTTCAATAACTTCTTTAGCTGACAAATTTCTGTTTTGCCAAAACAACTTGAACTGGCGCCTTTAGTCATTTGACATTCGCAATAGCAAACACTTCAGAAATAAATTACAAAATCAGCACAAACATATTGCAGAATTTATTTTTACCTTTAATTCTTTTTTTTTGTCGTATTCTGAGAACAATTAATTTGGTTGACCTTACAAAAATCCAATAAAAGCTCTCAACTTCCTTTTGAGTTTCCGTTAAAATTCAAATTAAAATTCTAACAGTTACATAAGATTAACTCAATGCGACCTTGGCCAATATTTCTTGCATAAAAATATATATAAAAATTTTCTTTTTTGCATATAAATTTAATTTAACACATTGTTCCATAAATGCGTTCTGCTAACAGTTTTTTAATCACTTTCATTTCTGTGGGGTATATAAATAAAAATCCATTAAAAAAATTAAAGGCGGAATGAAAGAAAAAAATGTATATATAAAAAAAAAGAAAATTGTATTGTAACTGATGGCAGCCTGGTATTATTTTTAGATTTCTTTACAATTTTAATTATTTTTCATGAAAATTTTGTAGTTTGTTTTTCAATTTGTCTTGTTTATTGGTAAATATTACGCAATCACTTACAAAAACAAACAATAATTAAAGTTTGCAACACTGGTTTTATAGTGTTTTATTAATTTTGTGCTTATGGATAATTGTACGATTTTATATTTCTGTTTATATGTTTTTAAACATTTGTTTTTTATTCACAATATCTTTCGTTTTAACACGTTTGAACTGTCGAAGCTGCGAATTGCAACTGCAAACAGTTGCTGCAATTTTTGCCTAAGTTGTCATGAAGGATTTTGGTTTTTTGTTTTATATAATAGTTGTTGTAGTTTGCTTTACTTGTTTTTTTTTTTCTTTCTTTTTGTTTGTTGCTGTAGCTTGTGTGGCAGCATCAGCATCAGCACCAGCACCAGCAGCTGCTGATGTTAGTAGTGGTGTTGTTGAATGAGCAATGTAGGGCTTTTCCAACATTGCTCAAGTATTACACACTTAGCAAACAGGGAAGTATGCCATCGATGAGTGCCAAGTGCTGTTTTTGTTGTGGGCATTGTTGTTGCTATTGCATCTTAAGAGCGCAAAGTTTTTTAAGGAACTAAAATGTATTTTTGTATTGAATTATTTGTTATTTTATTTGTTTCATACAAACATACAAACGTAGTTATTTATGAAAAAACTTCAATCAAATTGATTGACTTTTGTTTGTTACTTTTGGCAGTCGGACAAAGACTTTGCGAAAGCTATTTTGTTTTATATAGCTGGGCTTAGACTGGGTCAGGTTAACTTCCCTTAAAGCAAACTAACGCCAAAAAACAGTGAAATAAGAAAAAGTTTTGACATCATCCTTGGTGGATGTGAAAGTATGTCTGAAAAAAGAATGTGTTTAAAAAGAAAAACTGGCAATACTTAAGACTGTGACTATTTGTCAGGTTGTTTCTCGATGTCGTTGTTGTGTTGTTTTAAGAGATGATGAAGAATTACTCAAGTGCCAGCCAAATATACAATAACAAAAAAAAAAAAAAAAAACCCTTACACACATACTTACAAACAACTTTAAGGCAACAAACACACAGACGAACGAATACAATTAAAGCAGACGCCTACATATTATGGAGCTGTTGCCACAATGGATTAAAAAAGTGCCTATGGGCTCATACATTTACATACGCAGATAAGTACAAACATCACTTAAATTCAAATACCTAAAGCTGAGACTGACCCAGTTAACCAAACAGATGTCGACGAGAAATTCATAAAAGGGGTTTGAAAAAATGTTCTATTATTCAACAGTTTCGCAAAGGGAAACCATGGCATAAATAGTGAATGTTTCGCGGGCTGCCGGTCATGAGATCTGCCCACTTGTGTGCCAGAAAGGTCCTATTGTGCTAATAAGTAACTACTGTAAAAATATTATAGTTTATTGTTTTTACTAGTTTTGCGACTTGCCACACTAAGGCATTACTGGGTACATCGAAATAGTATAAAAAATTGTTTCTTATTCGAAAAATCCCAATAGAATGTTGGAAACTCAACTACTTATTCCAAAATTTCAATTAACAAAATGAGTCTCAGAAATGTTCAAACAAACCTTTAATACAGAAAACATAGTTACGTCTTGGAACACATTTTGTGTTTTTTTTTTCACAACTTCTATACAACGCGTTACCATCTGTTACTATGATTTGTATTTTTGAAAGTATCGAACAGTAAAAGTTTTTTGAATATTCAAAAATGAACTGAATAATTTATTTGCTTTATTTGAAATGTATTACTTTATATCTTAAAAGATACCTGAATATTTTCGGTCTTTTTCAGCCGTCTATATGCCGCCGATGTTTTGCTAATGCTAATCAACTTATTAGTATACTCGAAAAATGTTTTCTGTCTTAAAGCATAGTTTGAACATTTCTGATTCTTATTTTGCTAACGGGAATTTTGGAAAAAGTAGTTGTACAGTTTCAAAGATTTTTTTAAGAATTTTCGTATCTACTGATGAGATGATTAGCGTCAGTAAAATGGCGGCGGCAGACAGGTTGTTTCTTATTTGTGAAAATAAAAAATTACAACAAGAACATAAGTATAAACAAATAGTGCATAGAAATTATTTGTCTTTTGAGATAAGAATCAGTATCTGAAAAGCGATGAAGAAAAGAGTTGAGAGACATTTTGTAGTTAAAATATAAATTATAGCTTGTTCAGAGCTTTTTTTGGGTGGTGGCAGCTTCGAAATGTTCAACGGCGTTTCCTTTTCCTTTTTCAATACTAATCACAAGGAACATTTTATTAAATTGAAAAACATGTAGTATGTAATATATAGAAAAAACCACAGAAAATCAACAAAATGTGGAGTGAAAAAGTAATTAAAACTAAGTTTTAATTGTAAAGGAAGACTTTTTCCCAATCAGCTTTTTTATATTTACATAAGTTATTTGTTTAGTTTTCTTACATCATTGCTTTCAACATTTCTTTAACTATTCATCTATATGTAAAATATCGCATGCATATAATAGAGAAGTTCAAAGCTGCTAAACCTTTTTCAACGCAGACACTATAAAGTTTCTTGTGTAACGATATTGATATTGTTCGCTTCCACAAAACTGTGAAAAAATAAGCAAATTTTAAACATATTTATTTTACATATAACTGAGTGAGCGCAAAGCACTTACATAATGAGAACATGACACACTGCATGCTATTAAATGTCAGATATAGTCCGGCCGTCTTAAGCTTACATACGACCACTTTAGTACTGGTCACACAGAGCAAGCCTCAGCTATTAAGGCGGGATTGTTTGTTTGAAATTAGTTCAGCATGGGATTTTGCACATGGAGACTTTACTATGTTGAAGGACAGTATCAGAGGTAAAATGTATTTACTTAGGGCCTATTTCTCACCTGCGAACGTTGTCGTTCGTTCGCACTATTACATTGAAGGCGAAAACAAAATATTGAATATTGTTTTTGCTTTCAATGTAATTGTGCGAACGAACGACAACGTTCGCAGGTGAGAAATAGGCTCTTAACCTTTTACTCGGAGATTTATTTAGTTCTCATATTGGCTGACACAAATGTTCACAAGCTGAAGTGTCAAAACATTATGCGTTGCAAAATTTGATTAAAGTAAGGTATATTCTCAAAAGCTCAAAATTCAGCCATGGTGGAAACTCTAGAAACAATCATGTTATTCGTCATCCAGAAACGTTTATTCTTTTATGTATTTTAATACATATTTTGTTTACCGAAGCTTTTAAATAAATATTCTTGTACATTTTGTTAGTCAGTATTGGGTTTTGGTACGGTCTTACTTCCTCATAAATCTTGTGATTAATATTCTTAAAGAAGACAAGAAAAGTGAAAACTGAAGACTTATCAGCTGTTTCATCTTCGCAACAATAAACATCAGCTCTCTATTTACTCCGAACTCAGGTGACAACTGAACGTGATACTGTCATCAAGCATCAGCGTAAATCCATTCAGGATTCACATTAAATTTCATCACTGTCTTTTTTTCTTGTACTTATACCCGTCCTTATGTTATGAATCAACAGGGTCAGACAAATCTTCAGTGACCCATTTAACCTATAAAGCCAGACGACATCAATAATTTGGTTATGTGGGCGACACATACACGAGTACGTACGAGTAAGCTTGCAATTACATTTACATATTCGTAATGTCTGTATCTTGCTAATGTTGTTTTTAGCAATGTGTGCAAAGTAGTGAACAGCATTTGAAATAAACACGTGCACTCAAACTGACACGCGCAGGTGTTAGGACCAAGATGAATTTTGTGCAGTGATGTGTGTTGCATGTATGTATATATGTACATACATATATGCAAAAACAATATATGAAGTAGTTTCAAAATTTTACTTATCATGCAAGTTTGTTTCATTAACAACTTTTAATTGGCCTATTAAATGCCATCACAAATTAAAAAAATAAGAGGAAATTAAAAGTTGCTTTCAATGCAATCAACTGGGATTTATTTTATAATTCGGAATTTATAAAATTATTTTTGAGAGCAGCTGGCTGAGTAAGGAGCACGACTAGAACGGTTCTAAAATTAAATGTGTCTCAATAGGCATTGGAGAATTCATCATAAGGGTTTTATTGTTATTACAGTTTCTTAAAAATGTTTTTCCTCTATTCCACAAACGAATAAATTTTTAGTTTTTGTACGCTGCGAAGCAAATAAATGTAACAGAAAAACACTGCAAGTATTCATCTTATTCAACCATTCTTTTCTTTTGCAAAGACGTACATATGATATGTGCGTTTAATTCTGCATGCATATGGATATGTTCGTATAATCATAAAAAATATTTGCTTATTCGTTAGGCAGCATGTGTTATATTGAGGTCATTGTTTATGCTACAGAATACGAAACAATTTAAAACTCTTTCATGAAAATTAAATTCTTTCTTGTGTTCTTTTCCTCTAAAAACCTTTTATCAAGAAAGAATCAGAATAATAAGACAAAAAAATAGTCGAAATACAAAAGATATTATACAAAAGAGTCGTTTGACAGATAAACAACATATGTATTCGTATCTTTTTGCACATATTCTCGTATATTTTTTTTTTTTTTTATAGCAAAGGTGTCAAATAATGGCGATTTTCTTTTTTATTTATTATGATGCGTAAAATGTTTTATTTGCAAACATTTAAATAATATTAAAAGTGCTGCAATATCACTATACTTGATGTATTAAGGATTCAATTTGTAGTCTTTAAGTGATAACTACTAAAAGTTTGAGTAGTCTGATATCTTCTTGACATTTTTCTTTTCTTTGCGTCTGTTTTCTTCCTCTCTTCTCTTCTCTTCTCTTCTCTTCTCTTCTCTTCTCTTCTCTTCTCTTCTCTTCTCTTCTCTTCTCTTTCTTACTCTTTCCCTTTTTATAAAAGTAATATATCTATTCCTTTCAACTATGTATGGAAAGCTTCAAAGTATCGCATTATATATGATTATTCTTCAACTTAAGTGGAATTGTAAATGGCGAAAATAATGGAAAGAGAAAAGTGTTTCCTGCTGCACTAGCCAAGTTTAGCCAAGCATGTAAATTTTATTTTAGAAGCCTTAAATTCTCTACAAAACAATTACAATTCAAGCGTAATTTGTTTAAGACAAATAAAAAAGAACTATAAATATTGAAGTATTTTCGTACATATGTATGTACTTCTAAGTGTATGTACTCATTTGGAAGTTATAAACACCGCTTGTTTGTGCGAACATGCTTTTGTTGAAAGTTGTGCTCTACTGATATTCAGTAAAACAGTGCGACTTTTGCCATTTTATTTTCTTTTTTTTAATTGAATCAGAAACAAAAATTGTCCTACAAAAACAGTGACGCATAAAAAGCGTGACCCAGTGCCAAGAACAAATAGAAATATAGAATAAATTGTAAATGGAAGTTGTGTTGTTTTTTTTTTTAACAAAACATAGAAAAACACTGTGAACTGGGAAAAAACTGTTTTAAACATATTTAAACAATAAATCAAAAATTTCTTTGAAAAGCAAAATGATATATAAATACACACTCGCACACATATTTAAGCTGTCTCTTGCCTCAATTGAGTTCTATTTAAATTATTTGAATATTCATAAATTTATGGAGCTGACCTTTTGGTGCTCTTGTATGTATATGAGAAAAGAATTCTTTGAAATTATATTCATTTTGCTGGTGTGTTGATTCATTGGAATTCCCTTGTTGCACTTACCTCATTTGGTTTGTTGAGCAAACACAAGCCATGACCCGTACGCAGTGCATCGATATAATCCTTTTTACTGCATTCAGAAAATTTATAAGGCTGTACATTCTCTTGGCCAACAATGGATTGAGCCATTATGCAACCATGCCAATCACGACAGAAACATTCCTCACCTATTTATTATTGTATCGTCGAAAAATGCAATGCAACGAAAAAAGAAATTATATAAAAGGTGAAAGAAGCGCAAGACGAATAATAAAAAATTAATTAAAATTTTATGAAATAATTATAGAGATGATCTATTATCGTTGTCCTCATCATCAGCTTTATGCTCTGGCACATGCACACATACAGATACCGATGCTTACAACAAAATTCATTTCAATCCAATCTGTATAGAAGAAAATAAGTACTGAGCTCAGCGCAGCTACAGCAACAGTCATATAGCTAATGGTAACAACAGCAATAATATTAAATAATTTGGAATCCACTAACAATTTTGCAATCGCAATCACAATCGTAATTGCAATTGCAATGATGACAACAATTAAACTTACGTCCATCATCGTGGCCCATGCCAATATTGTGGCCAATCATGTGGGCCATTGTGCCGGCCAATAAATGAGGTTCATATACATTGATGTCTACACTGATGCCAACAGCACGTGGCGTACACACTGTATCTGGTACCGCCATACCAGCCTCACCACCAGCAAACGTTTCACCCCTGCAACAAGATGCACAATTCAATATCATACAATCATTAATAAATCGACAATAACAGAGTACATA
The DNA here is from genome assembly GCA_963662145.1 of Sturmia bella. NCBI lineage: Eukaryota > Metazoa > Arthropoda > Insecta > Diptera > Tachinidae > Sturmia > Sturmia bella. Next base: position 66,429,389 of record OY759170.1, on the reverse strand, counting down.
CATACTAGGGTGTGTATGTGTGTATATAAATGTGCCTCAAATAAGTGATGGTATTTGTACAGATTTTTTTCTGTACTTATCACAAGATAATTAGTTTTGTTATCACCATGGAAATCGTTTAATACTTTATTTGGCTCATTAGCTGCTAATTTTACGGTTTTTTCTAATGACAAGTTTTATTGTTGTTATTTAGATATACATTTAACCTTGGATACTGTACCTTCTCTGCAAACAAAAACTATACACAATGCATAATTTAGAGACTATTTATAAGCAGACTGCAATTTCGCACTATCCAATTCAAAGGATTTAAAAACGGAAATTAAAAACAACTTTTACATAAATTATACTGAAGACTATTCAATTAAATTTCTTATCACAAGGCATTTATCGGTTGAATGGCAGCCAAACTTATAAATCGGGATTTATCTTTCAACTTATAACTGGCAAATACTCATGTATGTATACGCGTACATTATGTTGACTGGCACAAAAGCTTTGTGTATGCATTAATGTGCATGTGCTTATGGCCATAAATATGTATGTATATGATGCGGTCAGATGCTAAATGTCATCAACATGTGATAAAGAACCACAAAATGTGTATTTTAACAAGAAACTCAAATTAAAATTTGCATCAAAAGTTTTCATTAAAATTTGAAATGAAAAAGGGAACTTTGCATTAAGAGAATTGAATTTGTTTTTCTAGAATTTCAACATCATATTGTGGTTTGACAAATATACAATTTATGTTATATGTGTGTGTGTGTATGCATGTAATTCTTGCCATAAGATATCATAATGTAAAATAATTTTCTATCAGCTTTGAGTGCTGTTTTAAAATGAGTAAAACGGATATCAAAAATAGGAAAGTAAAGAGAAAAAAACATAAAAGAAAATGGTTGCTTAGTTTTTTTTTTTTTTATAAAAAACCTAAAATTTTGTTTAAAAGTTGTAATTAATCGTATAGTTTCCTGTATAGGTTTCAATATGCAGCACAACCGAATATGTCACTCTTCCTTTTTTTTTTTTTTTGGAAATGCTTACCTAAAATATATATTATTTGTAGACTGAAAAAAGCAAATTTAATCCATTTGCACTCAAAACAATTACAAGCGGTGTCAGATGCTCGTTAAGCATATATTTTCTTAAGTGAAATATGTTCTGCTTGTTTTAACTACGGACTTTTCAAATGCTAAATAATTAATTTTAGCCATATTCAATAACTGTTTCGGATCGATTTTAATCATATCCAACAGCGTTACTAATTTAAGAATATTGGTATTTACCACAGTTTTGACATGGTTTTGAATTGATTTAAGTGCGGAGGATTGGATTTGTTGTGAGTGTGATGCTTGTTTATGCACTTGATTCGATATTTCTGAAGCCTATTTAATCCCAAATTTGTACCTGAAACACTCCACTCTACTTCTTTTATTTATTAATAATTTATAAGTTACTTTATTTCTTTGCCTATTTGAACCTGGAGTCTAATTACTGCCAGTCCAGCCACTCTACCAATTCAGCCATCGTAGCAATTAAAAAATTGAAATAAAACTCAATACTCAAGTGCTGGTCACAAATAAACCCAAGAATTTCGTATAGATTTTAAAATGTAACAAGATTGATTCTTAACAATTCCCATGCGTTATGCGTACTTATATTTTCAAGTTCGCTACGTTCTAAAATCAAGCACAAAAAGTCTAAATTTAGAACCCGCTTTATCTTTCTGTGTACACTAATTATGTATGCATTATTTTAGTTATTTGAGTAATCACACAATTTATATATACACAAAAATGTGCATATACATATACACAACTAATGCCTAAGTTGACAAATTCATAGTAATTTATCTTAAAACAACAAACACCCCCAGTCACAATTAAGAAAACCTCTATTAATTGTGTGGTTAAATTTGACTGATTACACTCTTGTATTGAAATATCCAGAGTTAAATCCCTGGAAATAAATAAATCTTAATTTGAAAAATGAAAGCTAAACCAGTGTAGCAACATGTTAATTCGAATCTTTGAAAAATCTAACTAAGCCGAAGTTGCCAAAGGAAAATTAAACCATGAAAACAAATCATTTGCCATTTGTGTGAATATGAGCATGACTTTTCTAGCTACACCATTATATTTGCGTATTTTGTTGCACAGCTAAAGCAATTACACTTTAGAAACAACACACAACATTTTGTCAGCTCATTTATTGTTCTAGAGATTTTGTTGGACTTTGCAATTTTTCTCATACATATGTATTTGTTTTGTAAAATTCTATTTTGTAGAACAACAATAAAAACTCATTAGTTTTATTTAGTATATAAAATAAATAACAAGTGCTAAACATCAAAAGAGTTTTTGAAATGTTTTGCCAGGATCAAAATAAAATACCGAACCAAAATTAAGCACATGCCCACGTCCACCACTAACGCTTACAAGCATTCGAACAGCAAGCAAGCAGTGTTTTTATTAACCAGTCTACAATATACTCGCAATACGGGTATATCTTTTCGCTTCGTTTGTAGTCAGAGACACAATAAACAGAAATAAATTAAAATAAATCAAGCAATGTTGAGTTGAGATAAATAAAAAAAAAAGCAAATAAAACTATACAAATTAACAAACATAAGATATCAGCAAAGAAATTGCAGTTTGTCATACATGGTTTTGGGCGATATGTATAAATAAAAAGTGCTACCATGTTTATCATATTATTTTATTTTACATACAAAAGCCTACATGTATGAGAGCATACACATATCGATATATGTATAAGCCACAAGTACGAGCAGTCCGCGGGTGAGCTAGAATATTATAGCAAAATAAAAAAACCTCTAAAAAAAAAAAATTTAGCAAAAGTTCTTGATTTAGGTCCAAAAATTAACCTTTTCAAGAAGTTTACTGTATTTTTCAGCTGCCTATATGCCGACGACATTAATACATTTCCATTGGTTCTTAAAGCAAATAAATAATTAAGTTCATATTTGAATATTCAAAAAGCTTTTACTTTTTGATACTTTCAAAAATACACATCGTAGTAACCGATGGTAACTCGTTGTGCAGAAGGTTGCAAAGAAAAGTAAAAGAGATGCAAAAACGAAACGAAATGTTTGCTGTGTTAAAGGTTTGATTGAACATTTCTGATTCTCATTTTGTTCATGGGAATTATGGAATGTGTAGTTAAGTTTCAAACAAACTTTTAAGAATTTTTCAAGTCTACTGATGAGTTGATTAGCATCAACGAAATGTCGTCGGCATATAGACAGCTGAAAAATATAGTAAAGTTTTTGGACCTGAATTAATACATTTCAATTAGATCTTTAAGCAAATAAATAACTAAATTCATATTTGAATTGAACAAAAGTTCTTTATTGAAAAAAATGTATAGTTGCAAATGATGTATATACTTTTTGGTGGCACAATATAACTTTAAATGGTATAAAACCGTCAAAAATGTCTTAGTCGTACAAAAATTAGTATGGTTTAGATGGAAGGGTCATTTAATTTTTTGGGTTATAATTTGATATTTTTAATTAAAGAGTCCTTCAAAGCACTCCTAAAAATTTGTTATTCTAATTTCTGAGTATGAGAAAAGAAAAGGCAATATTTAGTAATATTGTCGGGCTTGAGTTCAATTTTACTGTCTCCGAATTGTGCAAAAATAATTTTGTGATGAAATTTGAGTCACCAACATTTTTAAAGGAGACAAGGAAAGTTTAGTTAAAGACTGACTGGCTGGACTATATGCCATGGCTGTTTCACATCCATCATGACGCCCATCAGCACGGGGTAAACTTTAGAATAAGGAGCTATTAGTTTTATAATACTATAGAGTAGTCCCACAGAGATGTCAACGGCCATGTTTCTCACAGTGGGATAGTCCTCACTATTTTTCCATATCCTTTCGTCCAAGCATTAAATTTTTTCATTTTGCACATTAAATTTATTCACTAATATTGCATGTAAGCAAAAAATATATGACTTTTACTTTTTAAATTTTTTTTGGCTTATTTTAAACCGTTTATTAAAGCCCGCCCCTATCTACTAAGTTCTACTACTTAAATTGAAAGTTTCATTACTAGTGAAAAAAATAATAATATCACACACCCATTAACCTCACACTGATTGCATGTGTGCGTGTCATGGCTTATTTGCTATTAAAAATAAATATCTTGGTAATCCGATTAAACAAATAAACTTTAACAGCAATAATCTTATGTTAAGTTATTTTTGGACAATTTGTAAATATTTCTTTTTCTAATGGTGATCCACCATACGAACAAGACACTGTAAGTAAGTATGTCTACGGACAAGAACAGATAAACACTTAATTTGAAAGGGTCATAAAAATTATTGTGAGCAGAATAGACAATGTCTTTTGGACACGCCATTTAAAAGGCAAAATGTAATTTTGTTTACAAATTCATACTTGAAAGATTTTGAAGATAGAAAATAATGTAACCATTTCTGCACACAACAACAAAAAATATATTTTCGAAGAGGGCCACATTATTGTTGAAATATATGATTGAATATATTATAGGTGCAGACAACTATAATATGATTTTAAGCCAAACCAAATTATGTAGCTGCGATTATAGTGTTCTATTGCATTAACCATACTAAATGACTGCATTAACCATATAATGCGGCTGCATTCATAATATTGTTATGCAAAACATAACACCGCATATGCCGTAACCATAATTTAGTTCAGTTTTTCTTTGCGTGTGTTCATATAAACATTCGTTATAAGAAGACTATCATTAAAGCGTTTTTATTAGCCAAATAAAGTTGAGGTATATATCTTACCCGAAATGACTGATGGAAACTAATACATGAACAACTTTATTTCTAACACATGCAAGCTCATTTTACAACTTTCAGCTTAGCCACTACAATAATTTTCTCAGCATTTTGATTTTTTCTATATTATTTTTTTTAGTTTGTCATATGTTCATTTGTCCTTGTTCTCTTTGAAAAGATGGTTTTGTAAAAGCTTTGTCCATGTGGTTTAGTTTTCTATTGGTAAAACTGCTACTGATTAGCGGTTTTCTTTTAATTTTATTGAAATGTATCACTAAAATATTTTACTCTATTTCTTGTGTCTTATATTTTGAAATTGTCTGTGCTTTTAAAACAAATTTATTGCAAATGATATTTTCCATATGATTTCTGTGGAAAACGAAATAAGAAACAAAGGACCTCAAGCTCAATATCATATGATTAAAACGGAAAAAAATTTAAGCAAATATGATAAAGAGAGATATTTTTTATTTAACTGTAAGTATGAATTGATGGCATTGTATGGAGTTTGGTGGGCATTTCGAGAAAAAAGAATTGTCATGTTCATTTTGCTGAGATGGTAACACTGATTTATAAAAGCTTGCATTGATTGAGAGAAAAAACGAAAGTTTTCATCAGATTATCATATTGCCCTTAATAAAATGATAGTAAATGATAATAAATGAACTGACGTCTAAGACCATCAGCTGATGCACCAAAAAGCTGTAAATTTTGCTGTAGGGTAATTGGCAATGGTCGAAAGTTTGATGGTTGCTTTTAATATTTCTTAAAGAAAACGCGGCAGAATGCACTGAAGTTTTCGAGGATTTTTTGAGTCTTTTGACTTTTCTTTCCCTCTTTGTTTTCAACATTTAACATGACTAAGTACCACCAATTTCGCGGACTTAAATTTTGTAAAGACATAAATGCTTGTTTGAATTCAAACACAGCAAACATCATTCATTAGTTATTAAACTAAAACATCCTGTGTTAATGTTTTACATTTTACTTTGCAACTTCTTTAAATGTTTTAATAAAACCTGTAACCTTTACATTATTTATTTACTTTTTATATCTTTTCCATTCAGTTAAAGATTTTCGTTTCACTTGTTTTTGCTCCACAATACTTTTTCTCTCTTATATTTTATTACTTTTAAGCTCAAAATGTTCACTGTAGAGGATTTATAGGCATTACGTTGTTAAATAAAAGTAAAACTAAAGAGCTATTTTGCCCATAAATCAGGAAGCATAATTGTAAAAGAGGTTCAACGACTAAGAAGCAATTCTGCACACAAGAGAATATGGATTTATAAACCTAAGAAAATGCTGCAGACATAAAATAAGAACCATATAGTTCTTTTTTACATGCTTAAACTACTTAAGTAGAAAAGTTAAAAGTTTTGTAAAAGTGCAAAAATAAATAAATTCAAATCGGCTTTATTTCAAGTGCATTGCAAAATAAGACTTTTGCCATTTTTCCGCAAATAGCAAACAGGACAACATTTCAAAGTGATACCTCTGCTGCAAAAAGTTCAAGCGTATAGAAGGTAAAACTAAAAGTGCTAAATATATGAAAGTAAATCGGTCTCAATAGATCTTTTTGTGATTGGTAAATAAAAACCATTTACATGATTATCTATTGTAATAAAATCATAACATTTCCCTTTTGTGACCCAAAAGCATTATGATTTATGTAGCTTATAAACACAAATTAAGTCATGTCAAATTTTAACCAATTCAGTAACAGAGATAAAGTGTGATTAAACTGTTATACAGGTTATTAAAATATGTTTTAAATGATTTAAGGCTCGTTTTTGACCTTTAAGCAAATAAAATTATTGTGATTTATCATACAAAATTTGTTGTTAACTCAAACATTTGTATTCGTGTATGTTTTGTCGTTTATTTGATTCGATTGTGCAGTAAAAAATGTTATTTCAATATTTAATATATATCTCTTTGCTACCAACCAGAGAACTGCAACGAGTGATAATTTTGTTGATCTAAGTACAAGTTGTCTGATTACGATGTAATAATTTGAATGTTACAAAACTGTTTTAATAAATTTTTGACTATATGCATGTAATTTTTTTTTTGTATAAAAGTAGCTGGGCACACACTCACAAGAAATGAGGTTTAATTCTTTATTAACTAACTTCCTTCCTTTCATGATTTCAAACCTGTCCAAGCATTTGCATAAATGCATTTAAAATAAAAACATATTTCAAGATTTGTTTTAACGTGATGGTTAACTTTATCTATGTACTGTTTATCAAACAGATTAACATCTTTTTTTTTTTTAGTTTAGATGAGTGACATCTTAATTTTACCACAAAATATCTTTTTTATTCTAGGGAAGTTAATTCGAAAAAGGAACCTGATAAGCTTATTAGTTGGTATATTTTTTTTCGTAATTGCCGTACAAAGGTTAAAATTTACAATTTAAAGTTCATGCGCTAAATGAAATGGATGACTTTACATATTCTGTCATGTGTGTACCAGATGTGCACGTTTCTATGATGTTGTCATCTGCAGTTTGTAAAGCTTAATAGTGATTAATTGTTGGCGTTCTTTAGAGTCCAATTTAGTTTATTAATGACACTGCTACCAAAACCTTCGTCATGAAGAAAATATCCCTTGCACATACATATGTAGGTTTATGCTGCCGGCTTTGGGATTCAAATATGTGCTTTTAATATTTCGTTTGTTGGTAATATACATATGTACATAAACAACAAAGAGAAAAATGTTTTCAAATTTTTAAGGCACGTGCACAAATTCTTTTTAAACAAGTTGTTTTATTTAAGTGTGTACAATTTAGTACATACCCTCAAAATTAAAATGATGTCATAACATTTATGTTACCTAAGCAAATGAGAATGTCTTAAGTGGACAGAAACTCAAGTGGTTTTTATAAAAACACAAAGTGCGCCATAAGCAGGGTTCACACACTGTATGCAAATAAAACTCAACCTCTGAGACCAGTGGAATGTTAAATATGTTAGGGCTTTAATTGTAATAAACTGGTAAAGCACACAATTCTAAGATATACAATTGGTTTAAGAAGGTGCAAACGTTGGGTGATGGAAACATTTCTTTTATTTAAAATAAAAATTGCTGCTCCAATACAGCTGAATTGTTTCGGAATTAATATTTTAAAATTGAATATTACTTTTTGGAAGCATTCATAAAAACCAAACGCAATTAATGTTATCATTGTAAGAAATATAAAATATTCTTAGCAATAATTTTTGACTGATATTTAAGCTTGGGATCAATTCTGTAATTCCAAAACTTTGTATAAAACATACCTATATTTGAGTCATAGTTGCAAAGAAAACAACAAATTGTCTTTTATTAAAGTATTGCAATGAATTCTATTACATGACTTAAGCAAAATATCTACTCTTGCCAGTTGTATCCTCCCTTTAAGTTTTTAATGCATTATAATTTACAACGAAACTAAAATCTTTACCTGGCACATAAAATTAAAAAATAATTTACCATGTTTGCTATAAATACGTAAAGAAATATTTTTTTTTTTTTGTAAACATAAGAAAATAAATGCGAGTAGGTGGTTAAAAAAGGGAATCAAATGAAATTTACTGTAGTTAACACACACTTACTGGTTAATTGTAACATTTGTTAGCACACACTTACGTACGTACACACACACACACACGTTTCTACATGCCCAACCCCTAGAACATAACAACAATAATAAAAATAAAAAATTACAAGTTGTAATTGTGCAGGATTGTAATGTAATGGGGTAACAAGTCCTGCGCACATATCCATGTATGCATTTGTATATATTTATAAATGTTGTGCGAAAGTGGGTAATTTATAGCGACACAAACATGTTAGTTTTTGGTAATAAAATGTAGTATATTTTATGGCGTTACATAAATGCTCACTTGAATGCATGTGTTTTTAACTCTTACGAGAATAAAAAAATAAACAAACAAGTGTAACAGTAAATATAAATTTTCTTATTTTATTGCAACTAATTGAGACAACATATTAACAATAAGAAAAAAAAAGTGCAGTAAATAATTTACCATGTTCCAAGTTAACAAAACACTTTTTATTGAGTATTCTGAGGCACAGGAATTTCTATGCAATATTAAAGCTTTAAGGAGATGTTTTTATAATAATGTTAAAAAAAAACAACCCAGCAAAAGGATAGGGAGAAAAGAAGCAGAGAAATCATAACAACTAATTGAATGAAGCACTTAAAATTTTGAGGAAAATGTATTGAATTTTACTTTAACATGTCATTGGAAGCAACTGATTCTTGAAAACTTCAAATAAAAAAAAAAAAAAAATTACTTCGAAGATAAATGAATAAATGATAAAAAGGGAGCAGTGCTGGTGGAAAGTAGTTCTAAACACTTCATTACTGACTGTCTATACTTAATCTTATCGATCAACTTTCCAGTTTATCCTTGTGTTTTTCTGTTGATTTGAATATATTTTATATTTTATCACCACCTTTGAATCGATTCTCAATCAGTTTTGTATTCGTTGCTATTGTAGCAGTGAAAACAACGGTTTCAAACTTCTTGCCGGGCCGAGCGATTTTTTAGCATTAATTTTAACTTTATAGTCAAACTACATAATTTACAACTGTTGCTAATTTTATCGGGCTTTAGTTTGATTTTGACTTTTTCAACATAAAAGTGTTGAAATTTTCTTCTAAAAAGATTTTAGTTTGGCAAAATTTTTGCGAACTTTTGCAACTCTATATCAATTTATGCTATTGGCATCGTTTAACATTTTTCAGACTTCTTATTAGTGTGATACTAAATTTTACAAAAAATTTCTTGCAACTTTTTACATTTTACTGTCTACAAATTTCTGCCTTACATCTCATTTTAAACCGAAGCCATTATAAAATATTTTGTCCAAGCACTTTGCCAGGTTTTTTTTTTTTTTTACTTATGACAACACTGTAATAAATGTCTGTATACGAGCTTCAATTGACTACTATTGAAATGGAACTCAAGGTAATTGTCTGTATATGAATTTCAATTGACCACTATTAAAATGAAACTATAGGTAATTGCAATAAGCCGGGAGTATTTCATTTAGTTTTGTTGTAAGTGGCTTAAATTCGTTTTGAGTTTCGTTTTACAAAAATAAAGTAAAATACAGTAACTCAGTGGCTTACTCATCAGTAGTATATTACAGAAGAATTTCATATTTTCAATGTAGTCTTTATGCTGTATACCACTAAATTCTTAACATTTTGGGTCTGAAAAACAAATATTCAATAAACACACTTTAATGGGATTATTAAACATGAATGCACTTATCGTAGTAAGGTTATATTTTCCAGACTGTACTTTAAAGAAAGAACAACTTATGCAAAATAAAAAGCAAATATAAATCAAACATTTTTGGTTTGGTAAATTCACATGCTTGCTTACAAGCAGAAATAAAATGTTTCTTTTTCGCAACTATAGAAACTAGTTTTTGCCAACAATCTAAAACAGCAGCGATAAAATTTATATATTTATGAAATGCTTGCACAACTAACAAATAATGATGAAAACGTAAGCCATATTTTCATGTCATTAAATTTAATGCAGATTTTTTTTTTCATCAGTAAAATAATGAGAACTACTGCTTTATAAAGAATACCATAAACACGCACACACTCATTTACTTACACTGAGACAAAAGAGCAACACATGAGCTCCTACAAACTACTTAATATGTTTTTGATGTCACCTGAAGTTATATCAGTTCTCTCTAGTTTCTAGTTCATCAGGTTTTTATTATAGAAATATTTTAAATTGGTCGTTGTTATGTTATAATTGGTTATGTTCAAATTTAATTCTAGCTTGCCAGCCTTTACTAACAATTAAAAATGATTTCGAAAATTGATCTTAAAGGCCACTGTTTGCTGCAAAAAACGCACTCTTTAGTTATCAATATTTTGCTACTTCACTTTGTAGCTTCTCGAGGAAAATTTTTTGTTTGTTTCTTCTCTGGTGAAGCAAAATTATAAAGCGTGATCAATTTTTTTCTTCGGTGACTATACTATAAAAAAAAGATGCACCTAGCTTAAAAATTTTGGAATTTTTAAAGCAAAAATTTACTTAAAAATGAAATTAAAAAAAAATTAAGAAAAAAGTTTGGTTTTAAATAATAAAATCTCGAATGGCAAAACCTTCCGGTGCCAGCTACATCATAAGGCTTGCAATTCTATTTCAAGTGCACTAAGTCCAGAGTATACTGTTCGGTAGCTTGCCGGTTAGTTTAGTTTGCGTTAATAGCAATATTTGAAGTTTATTATGTTTCTTTGCTCCTAATAATTACAATTTGGTATGAGTATTTCATTATTTCTCAAATAATGATATACTCTTTTTATATAAGGATATTTCGATAAAAATTAATATTTTCAGTCATCAGTAGTGCTGATAGAAATCAAATCTGCTACACCGTCATAAGCACATTCAATCACGATTCAAAATTGGATTTTTGTCTAAGTATTTTTAAGAACAAGTATATGGATGCGTATACTTAATATATGTATATTCAATATTACACTACACCTGTATGCCAATGAATAACACTCATACGCTAGTCTAATGTCTGGGGAACTAATTTTCTAATGAGATTATTTATATTAGAGATTATTTATATTATATAATGTGATTTTTTTGTATTCCAGATGTGTATTTGGAGTGAAAATATCGTGTCACGCTCGTGAATAAATTTTAGAAAAATCATGCGTGAGTGCTGAGCGTGATTTAAAAATAATTATTCCTGTGTGATACTGATTAAATATCTCTTTAAGGCAAGTCACAAAGTTACACGAAATTTCACGAAAAATTTTAAACACTAACATTTTTTTGTTCACAAAACCACTTTCACACATTTTGCCTTGTATTGTTCTTCAATGCCGATTATTTTAGCTCGATTTCTATCTACTCCAAGTGTAAAGTACATTAGTTTGGGTGGATTCGTATAGAAGTAAAAATATATAAAAAACGGTTAGGGAAAATAGTTCCCTGAGTAATTTTAGCCCAATAAGCTGTATGTCATGCAAAACTGAAAGCGAAATCATTAGTTAAACCTACAAAACTTGCTCTTTCAAAATATATGTAACTTTTTTTTTGTTTAGGAATAAATATTATCAGCCTGAGAGGATAAGTTTCATGAAACAAAAAGCACTGATTTTAAACAGTAAATTAATTGTTAGTAGAGCAAATTATAGTCTGCACAAGGAGCAATAAAATTATCGAACGAAAGTGAAGTTGAAATTGGACCATCAAGTCGCGGTCAACGGCACACGGGCCCCGATAATTTTGGGAACAATTAAAATAGTTTAAAGAATAAATAGCTAAATTTATAAAAGCACTTACATTACAAAAAATTAGGAACTTAACCTTAGTGTCGGTGTATTTTAATTGCGACTCCCGGTAATCAAACCGTATATGCATATGTATATTTTTTTTTTTGCTAGAGTAAAATTTCTAAAAATACTAAATTTAAGTTGATTTAGCCTTATTCACTACTTGCTGAAATGATTTATAAATTAATGTTACGAATAAAGAACCTGCAAGTCTGGGGTCAAATCTGGTATTAGCGATAGAATCCTGTGTATTTGTTGTCTTAATTTTTTATTATTTTTACTATCCTATTAACTTGATTACGAAGGCCCGAGTGCGGCCCCTTGTCAAAATGCAATTGCTACTATTACTTATATTCAGTTTTTCAACAAGAACACACTTCTGCAAGTAAGAAAACAAGAACGCGTCTTAATTTCCTTTGATTCTACGAATGCGTAAGGTTTTAATAAATATTTGCTTAAAGTAGAATCATTTTTTACTGCCCCAAATTTATTATATTAAAGCTCTCCTGGTCATCTTAATTTTTTTTCTTCACTTTTGCTTTACTTGAGCAGCATATGCCGCAGGAAAAACCAACCCCATATGTGCGCTTCATAGTTCTATTTGAAGTAAAGAATCACATAATTTTATGTACAAATCTCTTTTCAAATTTTCCAAAAAATAGCATTTTGCATATATATTTATTTATACATTGCAGTTTCACTTTGACTGCGTCTGTGTTGGTTTAATTATATTTTTCGTTACCTAAAGAGGACTTCAATTTTTTAGTTAAAAAATTTGTGTATGGTTTTTGTTTAATTTAAAAAAGAAATTACTATAGCTTTGTAATAAGTTATGTTTGTACTTACATTAGAGCTATTTTTTTCAATTCTTTGGCCTTTTACACTTTCTTTTAATACTGAAACCCCTCATAAAATTTTTATATTTCATGTGTTTATTTGATGTACTTTGAGTTAAAGTTAACAAGCCTTATAAAAGTCATAGGGGTCAAAGTAAAGAAAAAATATAAAAAAAATAAAATTTTTACAAAGCATACAGCAAGCAAAACACTAAAAATATTCGTGACTTTTTATTGCTTTTTAATATGATTCTACAAATCGTTAATTTAGAGTTTCTTTCTGAAATTTGTTATTTTTGAAGGGATTGCTCACATAACTTAGGAAGGACTTGTTCCAATTCCTTACGAAATGTCCCTAAAAGTTCAAAATAATACTACTGCCTTAAACTGTTAAAAGATTTATCTTCTGCTTAACTTTTATTTCTATAGTTATTGAGAAATTGAAATTGGCAACTTTCCGAAAAAATTTAACATTTTTATATAAAAAAAAAATTTGCTAAAATTTAAACTACTCAAATTGTTTAAAACTTTTTATTAGTTTTGTAAGCCTGCATGTCAAAAGCATAAGATAAGTAATCGCTCAAGAAAATCGACGGGTAGATAATTATTTTATTTTAGATGAAGTCAGATAACCTGGTGGCATACTGGAAAGAAAAGGATTCGTGTGTGTGTCCCACGCATCCCATATTTGATTTTGTTATACAATAAGATTGAAGCTACGAACTCTTATAGTGTTATTATCTTCATTAGTTAACCATTTGTTTCAGGATCAAGCTCAAGTTCCGACCTTGAGCCTGAAATAAATACGCAACCACTTGAAGAACGTAAGGTCGAAGAAAATAATATAACTATTCTCAGCATAATTTTTTTTTCCTATAATATTCATCACAAAAATAATAAGAAAGCCAGTTTTATATGAGTAAGGCATACTTTAACAACACATACACATTTATTGCCATTGATAGAAAGGAGCAACACATGAGCTCCTACCAACAACCTAAATATTTTAAATGTCAAACAAGCCAAAAAGCAGAAAGGTTTCGCAAAATCTTTTAACTTCACTTGGGATGCGAATGATAACAGTGCACTAAGTATTTGCTTCTCTTGCCATCAGTTTTATTTTAAATTAGTTTTTGTTGACCTTAAATTTAAATTGATGCTAGCTTGCCAACCTTTGATAATGGAAGTACTGATTTTCAAAATTAAACTTGCGGACCCCATTTTGCTGTAAAAATACCTAATGTTTTATTCTCAATATTTTGCTATTCTATTGTGCAGCTTCTGAAGGAACATTTCTTTTTGAAAGTGCAAAAATCATTTACTTATAAATGTATACAATGAAGTGAATTTTTGAAGCACTTAAAATTATTTTAGAAAATAAACTTAAAAATGTTGATTGCGAATACCAAAACTTCAAATCGGAAAGTTGTTTTTACGACAGCCGTGACAATGGGTTTGTAAACCCGCTTTGGGAGCACCCACAGTGTGTTTGACTAATAATTTTTGCAGCATTGTTTTAAAAGCTACTACTAAGAAATAATTCTAGACGCTGTTTTTAGTCTTAAATTTTCAGTATGTCTATGTGCAGCTGGCATTTCATTGCTGCCAACCAACTCGTCACTAGACCTGAAAACATTTACGAAAATATGTTCAATCTTTGTACTTCATATTCTATTAGTTGATATTATTTATGAGTGTTTTCAGGCCTAGTGACGAGCTGAATTGCTGATATCCCATAGACATCAGACTATTGTCTGCCAAACTTGTTTTTTTTGTTGATTTTTACCACGAACTAACGATTGCGTCAATTCAAATTTCCAGTGTGAGGTAAAAAGGAACAAAACAACGAAATTGACACAAGTCTTATAGACTTACTAAAAATTTACGTGCAGAAAAAAGCTTTAAACTTGTGTTTACTTATGGAAAATTGACAAATAATAAAAAAGTAAAAAAAACTACCTCTCTTTAGAGTCTGAAAAACAAGGATTTAAGATATATAGGATATTTGAAAATAGAAAGCATATATTTTTTCAAACTTGTGTAATATATTTATTTTAAAATGAGCACGTAAAGGTGCGTTAAATCATTATTTCCTTACAATAGCTTTTGTTTTGTTTTTATAAAGTTAAAATTGCAATTCAAAAATTACCATTATATTGTTTAGCAGCTAAGTGAGTTATTTTAATTTACTGTCCATGATTGATTCAATTACTTTTTATTTCTTTCATACTTACGTTAATAACTGTGTTGTATCACGTTCCACTTGAAAAAGATTTCTTGAAGTATAATCATTAAAGTTTGATATGGCTTTACTAATGTCCTTGCTGCCATCAATGACAGCCTGGTTCTTGCCCCATGTCTCAATATACACTACCGATACCCGTGTATTCATGGTACGAAAATACTGCAAATATTCAAGAATATCGTAGAAGAAAATAATTAGTAATTAAGAATAAAAACTTATTTTTCAATTTACATTTATTTTACTAAAAGTTATTAACCATCTTAAGCTGCTGCAAGTTCTCAACATGCAACTTTTTATGTTGAAAAGTATTTTGTGTATCTCTCTTGCCATTATTCCAACAACTTAATTATTTATAATACTTAAAATTCAATTTATTTCCTTTCTAATAAAACTTTGCGCAAAAACGTAGAAGAAGACTTCGATTAAAATTGAGTACAGCAAGGACTACAGATAGCAAAAGAAGAAATGTAAATAAATAGAAATTACTCACGATATTAAAACCAAGTCTTTGAAAGATTAAAAATAAATTCCAACCAGATGAATTGTTGCTTTTGTAAAGAAAATATATTTCATTCTACTTGGTACTCTATACCCTGAAACCAAACAGTAGAGCAGGGATTTGAAAATTGTTTGAGATGAAAATGCGTTTTGACACGAACATGCATGATTTACTAGATGGCCCAACCACCAAAACAAAACCCCAAAACTTAAGAAATGCTTCGCACAAACAAACTCTTACAGCCAGCAGAGCTGTTGCAGCATGAACTGAATGTTAAGATGCTGCTTAAGTTTATTAACTACTTTAAACAATACACTATTAGCAAAAAGGGCTGAGGCCAAAATAATTGCAGGAGAGAAGCACTTAACAGTCCAATGCTTAAAATGAATTGTTAGTTAAGCTTAGTATATAAGGCCAGCAAATGTTTGTAACAATTTCTTGCAATAAAACAGACGTCTGAGACCATGTAACGTTTAAAGTTTAGGCTCGCCAGGTCAAGACAGAATAGCATTTCAGTTGAGACCAAATGACTTGAAGTTTTGCTAAACAAATAATATAATGCAATGAATGCTTGGCCTGTTAATCTGAAGAAGAAAGCCAGGCTAAATTAAAGTAAAACTTTTATTTATTTATTTTAGACACATAACACAAGTCTAAGGTTGATGTCTGCACGAGCAAATACAAAACTACAATTAGATGATGTTGCAAAAGCCATAAATAACTGGGATTTGTCTGACGGAAGTGGCTGAAGGAAATGAAAAGAAAAAGTTTAACAATATACTACAACTGACTGAAAATACTTCAAACCAAATGAAGATATAATCGAAATTGCTTCTTTTTAGACCACGAAAACCATAATGCATGTCAGCCAGAGTGTTTGTAAAGTATTTATAGGAAAAGAAAGCATTTCTCATAATGTAAAAACATAAAAACTTAGCGTATGAGGTTTTTGCGTTCTTTTAAACTATAATATACTTAGAAATGTCTTACGTGAGACACATGAAAGATAAATATTACATTATTTCCAATAACAAGAAAGAAAAGGATTAATAAGAGTCAGTAACAATTTTCTTTTGTTGCGCCGACTTTGACACGAAGGACACACATGCCCTTAGAGTTCTTCAAACAATTCATTTGTCTTCGCGCAGCAAAAATATTAAAGAAAATTCAGATACACTGAGAAATATCTTGTCAAAACTTAAGTAAAGGGTGTTTTTTTTTCGATGTATAGAACTTTAAGTTGCAATAAGACAACGATAGATTATTCGATTGACATGAATTTTATTTATCCGAAAGATAATCTTGTACCATTACATTTTAAATATGATTTCTGGCATATGACCGCCCAGGCTGGCGTGGATGTATTCCAATCTTTCATGACTTTTTCCAAAATTTTCCGCCGTATATCGGGAATAAAATGGCAAATGTTGTCTTGCAAATGGTCAAGCGGTTGTGGCTTATAGACCAATGACTTTAGATAGCCCCACATTTATGGTCGAAACCCGAAAAAATTGGCTGCTGTTAATCATATGAAGTAAATGTGGATGTAACCCAGCTAAAAACTGTAAGCTACTGAATTTTTTTTCAAGAATTTTAAGCAAGAAGCCGTATATTTTGGCTGACAAACGTTAATTTATATACTGCTAAGTCGAGCAAATTATTTTGAATAAAAACTTCTGCATAAGTTATTTATTATCGGAGGGTCACGACTTTTGTGAAAAGAAATGAGCTTTTCGAATACTTTTTCAAAGCATTAGATGATGTCATCTCTTATGTGTATTTGTTTCTATAATTTAATTAATTTTTTGTGGAAAAAAATTTTAATTACAATATGTACAATTTTATTTACTGCCTGAGTTCACGAATTTGCTTAAGAAGACATCAATACTATTGTTGTTGCTGATTTTCAAATAATTTATTTTATTGATCTCTGACGTACCGAGCATCATAAATAAAAAACAAAAAACCTGCGTTTTGTTCTCCAACGCATGTCTTCTACTTTAGAGCCTAAGGCTGTTCACATGGATTCAAACACTTAAAATAATTTTTAAAACATATAAAACCTATTTACCATACAGGCACGTATGCAACAATATGCTGCTGTTTGTTGTCTTTTATATCCTTTATTATATAATATATTTATATATTTTGAGTTTAGTAGAATATTATAGTATCAGTGAGTGAGTGAGTGAGTGTGTGTGTGTGTATGTGCACAAAATGTTTTATTGATCAGCTTAGCAGTCTATTAAAAACGCATGTGTGCTTTTCAATTATTTTCATGCAACTACGTGAGAAGATCGAAATAAACTTTTTGTTCAAAGATTTTTTTAAACGGTGTTTAATGTCTTCAAATTGATATATTATTTTATGCTGCACATAAATAAAGTTTGAAAATATGGTGTTTTTCTTCCTAAATTATGCAACGCAGTGTGACAATAAAAAAGGAAGAATATCCTGAGGATATTTGGCTCATGTTTGTATTAAAATTTTAAACAAAAAGCTGGAAAGCCCCTGAAAACTTATTGTTGTTTTTTTTCTGTGTGCAAGATATGTTCTTCTAATATTTTCTGTACTAAAATTGTTTAGGACTTATAAAAGCCATAAAAATACGCGGCAAATGTGAGGATTGGCATTAGGGAAAATTAATAAAAAAAAAAAATTAATATATGTATCTATAGTCTTATGTTATTTTGTGTAGTTTTCAGCTTATTTACAAATTAAAAATTCATGAAATGCTTAAAAGCTCAAAACTTGCAGAAAACTGCCAGTGAAAATGCAAAAGGGGCAAGGAATTGTTTTAACATACACACCAAAGAGCAGGCTGTTAGTTTTCTTTGAATTTTGCTTTTAAAAAAGGAATCAGCCAGAAGTTTTCTACAAAAATATTTCATTACATTGATGGGAATTTAATTTGGTGCTTAACGTTGAAAAAAACCAGTATTTAAAATTGTTTCCAGATAGAATTATCTAAAAAAAAAGAATCTTTAGATCACGAGATCTTTTACGCTTGCCAGGAGGAAAAAACAATAAAAGATTTCTCTCCGATCTTTTACTAAGCAAAACTTCTACACAAATACAGACTTATAGATTTTGCCTAGAATAAGCTGGCCAGGTTTTTTCGAAATGCAAAATGTGTCATGTATGCTGGAAATGATAAGCAGCCAACTCTTTTTATTCCGAATACAAAATCCAAATATGATCTTAATTATTTATTTGCCTTAAGAGCCAATTAAATTGTATTAATTTAGGTGCAAAAATTAACCTTTTTAAAAAATATTTGTCGTCTTTTTCAGCTGTCTATATGGCGACAACATTTTCTTGGTGAGTTGATTAGCACCAATGAAATGTCGTCGGCATATAGACAGCTGAAAAAGACAGCAACTATTTTTTAAAAAGGTTAATTTTTGGACCTAAATGAATACAAAATCAATAAATTTATTTAATTAACTTTAATAAATTTGATAAAGTTAGCATCATTATCGGGCTCTTTTTTGATATTACTTACTCGGAATTGAGTAAGATTTTTTGTGGTAAAATTCCAGTGATTAAAGTTTTTAAAAGATGACAAGAAAAAAAAATTTTAAAAATTATTGCCTGGAAAACATGCAACGGCTTTGAATCCAGCTTATAGTTAACGCTATAGCGGTATAAGCAGCAGGGCTTAGCCATTCTACTACCTGAGCTCTTCACTGCTGAGTGTCTAAACATTATGGAGTGTTTTTATTTGTTGATCAAATCTAAATTTCAAAAAGCTACTGGCGGACTGATGGTCATCTTGGTGGACGCTAAATAGTCTTGGTATGTTCTCCAGTCAATAAGTTCTCAATTTTACTTTTCTTGTCTTGTTTTTTTAAAGGTTGATCACTATAATTTAATTTTTAGTACTCAATTCTGAAGCATTAAAGTCGAAAGAGAGCTGAATAGGGTAACTAATAATTAAAAATTTAGCTTATTCATTGAAATCAATAAATATTTACAATTTTACTCATAACAAAAGTTTTAAGTTAGTAAAAATTTTTATAAATCTGAAGGAAAGTAGCTATTATCAAATTCAATTCAAATTCATTTTTGTATAAAATTTTGTATACAAAAAAAAAAAAATCGCACAGAAAAGCTTTGATTTTATACACTGAAATAAAAATAATTTTACATAATTATTTTCACCTGGTGATCACAGCACTATTGACAAAAATTAATTTCGGTTTGCTTTTTTTGAACCAAAATTAGCTTAGTTATCTAAATTAATAAAGACAATGTTTAAATTGACACAAATATTACCAAGACTTTAAAGAAAATGTTGTTTGCCCACGAGCACATTTTTCAGCGCGCTTAAAGCAAAATAGTAAAACTTCACAAGACTGTTAAAAATTTTCTTTAATGAAGCAACTAATATTGCTAACCCTTTAATTGACTCCACAAGAGGGAACACAACTTGTACCGAGCAAAAAAGCAGCATTTTTTCAAAGGCCAACTTCTAAAAGTTGTATTTTTTTTTTTTTTTTTTTAGCAAAATAGAAAAGAAAAAGACTCAAAGAGCAATAAACATTTATAATTGGTTTAATTTCAAGAAACCTCAAGTAGAAAAAAATGGGAAGAGGTAAAGTGGCGGGCGTAGCTTTTAGGTCTGGTTATAAATATAAAAATTTTTCTTCTTAATGCTTTTCTACACTTAAAAAGAAACGAAGGTTTTCTGAAGAAAAAATCTCAAATCCTTTTGGTAGTTACGAGCATTTGCGAGATTTTTATATTCACACATACCCAAAGGCCAACTACTGAAGGCCTTGCGAAATCAGGGCTTTCTGAAGTCTTTTTTGCATCTATGTTGCATACGGCTAACGTTGACCAGCTTTAGAAATTTACTCAGTTTTAGAAATGGTTTTCAATAAAGTAAAAGTATATTGCAAAGTGCTTTTTTTAAAAATAACAGCAAATAATGTTCATAAGCGCTAAAAGTCAACCAAAAACCTTGCACACTTTGTCCGGCAGTATTGTGAGGCCCTCCGCATTAAATATATAAAAATATGGAAGGGGATAGTCAAACCTAGTGCCTGCAAAATAAGGTCTTCTAGAAGGCCTGCGTGCTCCTTCTTTCTGCAGCTCGACATACGTATGTACATACATACCTGTGTACGTTTACACACGAATGCATACTTTAAGAGCAAGGGTTGCGTATATTTTTTGAAAGGAAAAGAAGAAAAACCCGGAAGTACTTGCCAACCCATAAAAACAAATGTAAAAAGTGTATTTTTGTTTGAAAAAAAAAGAAAAAATTTAGAAACTCAAGGAAAGAAAAACAACAGAAATAAAGAAAATGAAACGTGCAAATAAAAGTTCTTTTTGTATATATGACACTCTTTATCGGTGTGTTTTCCGGCAAGTGTGTGTGCCTATGTCGAGATGCATGTACGTATGAGCTGCGTTGTATGTAAAGTTAAGTATTAGAAATTGTGAAAAAAAAACTTTCTATGCTTTGAGCCTAATAAAAACAGCCACGACTGTCTTAACAATGCCTGTTGGAAGAAAATTTATTGTGTGGGGGTAAATGCAGTTTATGAAAATCAACACAATTTCTACTGCGATAGAAAAAGATTGAACAATGTCATTAGACATCGTTCGTTTGAACAAAATCACTGAGCACAGCAACGAAATTTTAAAATTTATTATTGTTTTGCATGCAACTAAGCGTATGAACGAGTGTGTTGACTGACGTCGTGGCCTTGGCGGTTTTTTTTTTCAGAAATATTTTAATAGCGCAAAAATCTTGTAATTACTATTTTTCAAAAAAACTTAATCTTTTGCAGCTCAACAGTATTATCTTTAGATTAGATCTGTATATTACAAAATATTTACTCTCGATTACCAAAAAAATTCGATAATGCTTCGACTGCTGGCGATCTTAGACTTCGCCAACCGTAATCAAGCTGGTTACCTAATTCTCTTTTTAAATTTTATTCAGAATGGCTTTTTTCTCGGCAAGGAGTCATTTTATTATCAAAATTTGTTAGCAATAAACAACAACAGGAAAGAGATAAACTTGCCGTAAGGTTTTTCTTCAGAGTGGGAGAGTTGACAGTAGAGAAAAAGTTCACAAACAATTAGTCACCTCGATTCGAGGTGACTATAATGCGTTATAATGTTCTGAACTTTAAATCAACACCAATCATAAGAAATAATTTTGGTTCAGCTCTAGCTTAAATAATTCAAAAATGATAAAATCAAGTTCCCATAGGGAAATTTTTTATGCAGCGAAATTATAAACGAAAAATTCATACCGGTACTTGTACTTGTATTATTACAAAAAATAAGGTATTATAAATAAAAAAATGCTCAGGATTTCTCTTGGGTTTATGTCCAACTTCATTTGCGGGAGACAACAAAAACACACAATTGTGAAGTTACAAATACATAAAAATTTCTTAAAAGACTAATATATTCTTTTAACTAAAGAAACTACAAATAGATACATAACATATCCTGCATAAAATTATTTATACTGGTGAGCCTCCGTACTTGTTTAAACGTCTATCTTTTACGCATTCTAGAAGAAATAACAACTTGGTCCAGTTAAGATTTATGAAGTTGATATCCGAATGGCAGTTTTTTATCCACAGTATTCGTCTTTGGAACTCAATACCATCATCTCTACAATTCATTGGAAATACAACGCAGTTCAGGAAATGTATATTTAAATTTTATGGTCAAAGTTAATAATCTGTAATAAATATGTATGTATGTATATAGTTTCTCTAATTGAAAAAATAACTTAATGTATGGAACATTAAGTTAAGTTAGGTTAGGTTAGGTTGAATGGAGGGGTTCTACTGCCCATGTCTTACGACATACACCTAAGCCAATATAGGCTTGTTGTGCGCTCCGTGGTTGTTGTGCGCTCCGTGGTTAAGTTATGCCTAATTTCCGAGTTAAAAATTGATTTTATTTATTTCATCTATTTTATATTTTAGTTTCGTAGTGCTTTGTTGTATGACACGTTAATATAAAATTGTAAGAAATTGCACATCCTGTACTATAATTATAAGACTTTTAGTCTTGTTGTATAGGACTACAAACAAATAAACAAACAAACAAACAACTAAAAAAAGGTATAAAATAAAAAAATTTTAAAAGAGGAAAGCAATTTGTGTTTTTTATACATTGAACAAAACATAATAGTAATTTTATACTGGCTACTTTTAGTTTTTTTTTTTAAATTGGTTTTAACGTTAAAATCAATCTTTAAAGCCTGGTTTTATCACACAAAATTATTATGTTAAAACCATTTTAAAACCCTTTTTTGAATTGGTTTAAGGTTGACTTTATGAAATGCGACATTGTTTTTGATGTAGAATATAAGTGCAGCCAAGTAAAAATGCAAACAAATTTATATTTTAAATAATATTGGATAAAAGAAAACAAAAAAATTACAAAAAATAATTATAAATGAACGAGAACATTTTTATATAGTTTGTCAAATAAATTTTCTAAGCGAAAAAGAGCAAAAATATAGTTTTTTGTAAAAACATGCATTTGAAAAAAATTTAAGAATTTTGTGCCTTGTAGTTTTTCAGTATGTCTATAGACCACCGAAATTTCACTAGTACAAAGCAACTCCTTACTAGAATGGTTTCATTCGACCCCTTTTTATTAAATATTAGTATTTTTTTGAGCTTGAGTGCTTTTTAATATTGCACATACATATATTTTTTTATATCTATAACATTGGGCAAAAAAGTTTCAATATTATTGTCCTAAGGACTCTATCTGAAGGAAAGCGAAATATAGACAAAAATATGCGAGGAAATATAAAGAATATATAATAAAAAAACCTTTAGCCCAGGGAATTTCTAATATTTAATAGTAAATATTAATTTTTAATATTTTGTTTTAACCAGAAGCTTATCAGACAAATAACTTACAAACTTTACTTAATACAATTTGTAGTGTGAACACAAAAGGCAGGTATAAAAGCACTACAAAATAGAAATTTATTTTAACTTCATAGGCGAACTATATGATTTTACAATTGTTGGCAATTTTATCAGGCTTTCTTATTCGATTTTCAATTTGTCAAGATGGAGAGAGATTTTTTTTTTAGTGATCAACATTTTTAAAAGCGACGAAAAAAAGTAAAGATGACAAATAATTGGCTGAAGTGCACACCAAGGCTGTTTCAGGTCCACTACGACGCTCATCAACAGCCGAGTTGTTTCGAACCCTGTTCATGACTAATTGCATACTGTCTTGAGCTCTTGAGTTCTTCATTACTAACTGTAATGATTAGTAGTAATTACTTTATATAAAAGCAAAAATAGTGTCTACTTGAATTGCGTGCTAAAAAAAAGTGTTTTTGTGTGAAGGCCCAGTTTTAGCACTTACTTCAAGTAGACATTATTTTTCACAGAACGGCATATATGATTGAATTTCAATAAGAAAAGTTAATGAATTTAAAACAAAGGACATCTCCTTTTCATGCCTTTGTTCACAAGAAATGTACGATTGGTGAAAGTTCCCGTCGCGAAAAAATACATTCCTTTGGAATATTCCTGCTGGAGCTGGTTGTGACAAATTATTTTTGGACAAGTAAAGTTTTGAGCACAACAGAAACAATTTTTTCTAATGCCATAGAATTACACTCACATTAAATGCAAGAAGCTCTGTGTATGTGTTGCTTAGACCTGTTCAAGCAGGCGAACGCTTTTGTTTTAAAAGCAAAAAAGAAAACTTTGGTACGTTTTGTAAAACTAAAGATTTATGTTTTGCATTTAAAAGATTTAAAGGCTCCTGCGGTGAGACTCAAATAAAAAGAACATTATTTTGCAGTATTTTAAAGTAACTTCAACTGCCAGCCCACAAAATAAAATAAAATGAAAAATATACAAAAATAGAAACTGAACTAAGAGAAAATGCACAAGAAAATAATAATAAAAAAATTAAAGAACAGTTTTATTTTCCCTTTTTAACAATTCTCTGTTTGCTAAAAATTTTAACTTAAACCTTTTCCCAATAACAGCACTTAAGGATAAAGAAAAAAAACCAACAACATACATTTAACTTGTCTTTAGTTCTTAACATTTACTCACCAAGTCGGCAATGTTGGCCACTTGTATGGCGTCGTGTATCACTTCAGCTCTTGTGCTTCCATTGCGCTTATCAAACATGGCTTTGTCTACAATTATGGCAGTTTCAATGTATTTTGTGGCCTCGCGGACATCACGTTTATAGCGACCGGCACCATTTGGATGTACCTCATCAATTATGCCAGCTGATAAATGTTTTGTGCGACGTGAGAGTCGCCATGAATCCAGATTGCCTGAATTGGCACAACCCTTATTGGCTTTTGTGCGTGCTTCAAAGATGACATGCGGATGCTTCTGCTGAAACCAATCATATTTAGGTATGAGTAAAATGAAACTAATAATTATAAGAGATACATTTTAGTCATAAATTTTGCTTGTGAAGCACATTTAAAGTACATTTAGCAGATTAAATTTCAATGTAGAAAAACTAATGTTTTCGAATTTTCCACGAAAAGCATTATTATTTGAGACAATTCAACCATTATTCAGCATGTAAATTGCGTGTGAATCCACTAAGAAATTTTTAGTAGTTGTAAAGGCCTATTTTGGAAGACGTTGGTCACTCTAATTTCTATCAGAAAAGTCTTTCTTGGCTTCCAGGTGGTAGACGCGACTGTAAACTCATCTAATATGTAAATAACAATTGCTCACAAGTTTTAGTAAGCCTGTGCTTAAAGCTATTAAATTTTTAAATATTAGTTTTTGTTTGTGGTCTAACTTTCTTATAATTCGCAATAGCTGTTAATCTTTCTCAATTTGGAGGAAGTAAAAATCAAAATCAATCCCGATAAAATTATGAACAATTGTGAATCATATAGTTCGACTATAAAGTTCAAATTACTGCTAAAAAATCGATCGGCCTGGCCAGAAGTTTGAAGCTGATACAATAGCAACAAACAACAAAAAATCAATTGGAAATCAACTAGATGTTGGTGAGAGAATATAAAATATATTCCAACTAACAGAAAAACACAGTGATGAGATAGAAAGTTCTCCAATATAATTAAATATAGACAGCCAGTAATGAAGAGCTCAGGTGGTGGGTTGGTTATGCACTGCTGCTTAAATGCAGTATGCACTGTAGTTATGAGCTGGGCTCGAAGCAATTGGCGTCTGTGTGGCGCACATAAAACAGAAATCGTGTGTTCCATATCTAATAAGTCAGCCGAACAATGTGTGGTCTTCAATTTTCATTTGCAGGTCTTCCTTAAAAATAGTTTTACCACAAAAATAATTTTTCTTAATTTGGGGAAAGTAAAAAAAAAATATTATTTAAACTTTTCCCTCTAAAATCACTTGATGTTACGATAATCGGTTTTGGGTTAATTTCAAATTAATGTTGAGATTGATATTAGATGTACAAAGCCAAGGAAATATTAAAAAATTGTACGCTAGGGAACAGCTTTCCATTGCCCAGCCGCCACACTTTTCATCAGCATCTGTATCTGTTGAGTATGGCCCTAAGCAAGATGAGTCTGAAGGTAAAAATATGGGTCCTGATGAGAGGCGCAGCAGCTTCGAAACAGCTAGTTATCCCCTCATGAAATATTTGTTCAATATTGATTTTAACTTCTATATTTAACATCAATCACTACAATAGCATAAAATGAGCTTAAGGCCGATTATTTTAATATCAAATAAAATATCTATTATTTTCATATTATTGTATACTCGAATTTAATACACCTACGCTGGCCTATTTCCTACTAGTTGAAATTTCACTAAGCTAGCTGGGGCCAAATCGTCTCATTGCAAATGTAAAACAAAAACAAAATAAGCAACAAACACACAGCATAAGTGACGGAATTCGTTCGATATCGAATGCGACGATTTGGCTCCTGATCTGAAACGCTGAAAATTGTTTAAGAAATTTGTTTGAATAGAAGATTCAGTTATATTTCAATGCTGCTAATGTAAAAAGCATGTATATATTTGCGAGATTTAAAATATGTAGCTTGTACAAGCACCTTCTCAAACTGGTACAAAAATAAACTTTAATTTGCTGCATTAAATAGCAACTGCTAACATGCATTCCATTAACTGCCACAGCAGCTTGCTGGCAGTTATCAGTGTGCATTTCACCAAAACACACACACACACACTACCACCTATATCTGTGCTCACACATGTATAAGCCGGAACCCAGTGGGAGTGCATGTGAGTAAATTGTATAAGGAAGATAATTTTATGGCCTTGTTTTGAAGGAGTGCATATTTTTCACTCCA
Organism: Sturmia bella; assembly: GCA_963662145.1. Lineage (NCBI taxonomy): Eukaryota > Metazoa > Arthropoda > Insecta > Diptera > Tachinidae > Sturmia > Sturmia bella. The sequence goes on along the minus strand of OY759170.1, from coordinate 66,402,354 downwards.
TATTGCACTCGTATGCACGTGAATAACAGAAAAAAAAAATTGAATATCTCCTGGAAACTCTGCTGTTATACAACAACTCTACAAAATGACTAGAAACTGACTGTAGATATCAAATTTTCCATCATATAGAACCAGTAACGTAGACCTTTTATGATTAAGATTTTTTGTTCAAAAACAAGACCATCTGGTTTTAACAAATGTTTATATCAAATGATCACTTCTTAATAGTCGTTAGACTTCCGAATTCCCTCCTTTATTCATTTTAGCAATGAAGCCATGTTATAAAAGTATTAAGTACTATTTTAGTGTTAAGTACAATCGTGTCTTCCTGCGTTACGCTCTTCAAAATTATTCAACTTTAGGTGTTGTATAGTTTGACTGCTAACAAATGTGTGTGCTGGTCTTGCTAAATAATGCCAGATGTTCGTAATGTGATGTTCGCCACGTATAAATCTATTTTCTTTAGCTATCTTACATGACAAGTCTATCAGTACTTCTGTTAAAACCAGCAGCTAGTTTTATTTATCATATTATACTACCTCTGAGATATGATTGCACTAATTCTACCGTTACTCACAGCTATACCTGAGGTTAATGTTCGTGATAATTTTTTGGTATGATTTAACCAACTGCGGTCCTACCAAAAATAATAATGTTCATATTCAAAACAATATAATCCTGTCTTAGCACCATACGTTACGCCGGCCGCCGGTCATGAAACCGGTCCACTTGGGTACTAGAAAGGTCCTAAACAACGAGCCAGTTTCACTGCATTTATGAAAAAATAAACCCTAATTAATGCAAAATTAGTTCTGTGATATGGAAAAATATAATAGAAACTAAACTTGATAGATTAGGCGCAGTTCTTGAATTTGTGAAATTCAAGTTAAGGTGTTGACTGTAGCACGTCACATATGTACATACATATATGTACTAGGACAAATGAACCAGTAGCCATAACATGAACAGAAACACTAAAGGGGCCAGTGCTCGTACATTTTGGTTTCGATCACAAACAAGGCATAAAAATATCACTCAATGTGCACGTTCTGAGCTCTCATGTTTATAAAATATTTTTATTTGTTTACAAAAATAGTAGCGGCTTTTAGTCGTCTTTAACAAATCCCCTGAGCAACTGAACACAACTGACGAACTCAGTTTTAGACAACCAACAAACTAACACCCACCTGGTATGAATGAGTCCGCCTTGCTTGTAGCAGAATTTGGTTCATATTGTGCACAAATTGATCGTTAAGAAAACTGCCCTAAACTTAAGTTAATCGTAGCGAAGTTGTAGCATATGCGAATGAAACAGCTCGATTATGTTGCAGTTCACTGATAAATCCATACGCTACGGCATATACATATATTCAACTCTTTTTGAGTCTTATCTGTGCAGTATATTTTTAAGACATATTTCTTAAGAGCCAACTATTTGTCAAATAAAGCATATGGTATATCCTCACAACACGGCGTTAATCCAGCCCAAGTTTAATCTTAAGAGACGTAAGAGAATATGTTTCGCGGGCTACCAGTCGTGAGACTGGCCCACTTGGCTCCTTGGGTAAAACTAAAATAATAAATAGGAACTTGGCAAGAAAGTATAAAACAGTATAGTTTAGTGACTTAAAGCAGGCCCATTTTAAATGTAGATTAACCTGTTTAAGCTTGTATGTATAACCCAAAAAGTTTGTGGAATATGAAATTACTCTTTCAATCTGTTCGTGCGAAAATAAATGTTATAAAAACAGTAGCAGAAGTTCTATGGGGGAAGCTGATGCCAAAAATTAACAAAAAAAAAAAAAAGAAAATACCATTCTTGTGTCAGTTAATTTAATTCTTCACTTTTGAATTGTGTGAATGTGGAAAAGTAATCACATACCAAAGTCTTCCCGTGCGTGCTCAACTGTCTGTTATTTTATTCTAGTTTTTTTTTCTTATTTTATTTAAGTATTAAACAATTGAAATTTGATATTATGCTATATTTTTTGCGGTGCACAAGAAATAGTTTTTAGTACATGTATGAAAACAAACATAATGACAAAGCAGAAGCAGTTTTTCTTAATTATTTCCTAGTGATTAAATATAAAATTAAATACATTAGAGGAAATAAAAATTGAACTAGGAAGCTGGACAAAATTATTAACAATTGTAAATACTAAAAATGTTACTTACAATTTAAATAGAAACAAATTTTTCATTTCAAGGTCTCGGTCTATAGGAAACAAAAACTGCACAAAATATCCTTTTTGAGCGATTTGCACAATTGGCCGTAAATGGCCCTTATTATTAAAGTTTCTGCACACTTTTTCATACTATTTTTCACTGTTTAAAACTTTTGAGCTTGAGATCTTCTATTTGCATTTGCATTTGCATATGTGGCACTTTCTTTATTCTTTTCGATATTCTATTCGCCAACCTTTTCAGGCAATATATATGTTATCCAAGTAAGAAATAATCTGTTCCTATTCCAATTTTAGTCTCTGATTTTTGTTTAGACGATCTATGAACTGAAATTCGGTCTGAAATCTTCAAGGACCAACCTGTATTAACTTCAACTTAATCATATTTTAACCAGCAGTTAGACATGAATGTATTTTACAATGAGGAATTAACTAATAACCATCACTATTGATTACTAAAGTTACTGTTTAAAGTAATTGATCAAAATTTTATTCAGAAATGTTAATAATTATCACTCAAAAATAAAATAAAAAAGATATAACAAAAAGAATTAACAAAAAAATTAATAAAAAGAATTCGCCGCCGTCAAAATAATTTTTTTATGTTGAGCCTTCATTTTGATTTTATTCACAACTTAAAGCAAGTGTCTCTAACTGTAATATTTTGTATGTATACATTTTAGTTCTGTTACCTGCCTGCGATAATGTTGTAAGTGTATAACCAAATGTATACATACAATTTATTACAAATAAATTGTGAGTAAAACCAACATTGGGTTATGGATCTTTCTGATCTATAGCTTATTTTATTTCTTAGACATGTTGAATTTGGGAAAATGTAAAAAATGTAAAATGCTGCTCATTTTTATTATTTTTTATTATTGAATATTAAAAGCAAAAAGAAAACGAATTTTGCATGAACAAATTTTTTTTTCGCCATTGATTTCCGATTAACTTTGAAACGAAAACATTTGAAACAAATTGTATGCCAGTACTTGAAATAAAAATTTTAAAGCGCTATTTACTAAAACTGGAGAAAGGTCTTCCGAACTATGGTTATATATATGGGCGTAACTATATAATTTAGGGGGCAAAATATGCCACCATCATAAAAAGATCGTTACGTGATAGAGAAAAACTGAAAACAGATTTGGGCTTAGAGCATCAAAGTACATATAGTCTACACATTTTTAATCAAAACACAGCCAAAGAATGTTTTTTTTTTTTTTAGAACAATGTTTTTACGAAACGTAGCTTAGAAACGTATTACGTTTTAAGGCTCTATTTGAATACTTACAGCTCCCGGAGGATTATGATCTACAGAAAATTTATGTTTGTTCTTAGTTTTCTTAGTCCTAAAGCTTGCTTGTTTTACCTAGACCATTGAATTTTTAATTAATATTTTATTTTACATTAAATAACAGAGTTTTTTAAGAAGTCCCAAATTAAAAAAACCCATTTATTAAAACTACCTTTTGTCATGTTCTCAGCAGGAGACTGCGAAATTCAATCTCGTTCATCATCTTGTTTTCTTAGTTATATATACATATATAAAATTTTTTTGAACTAAAAGAATGACAGTCGCTCAACAAAAATTAATTAAAATTCAATTAAAAGGTATAAAACAACACTGAGTGTAGTACGTGCATGATGTTGCTTCTGTTAAAAGATACAACAATGTCAATCACGTAACATTCAAAACTGACTAACAGGGATTTTCTTTATGCTTAATGCTGAAAAGTTTAGTTGTTGTTTTTGTGTAATATTAGAGCGCTTCACTTCATTTCCTACACTTACACTCATGCTGTTTTCTGCTCTACAATACAGTGTTTTCAATATAGATTTGCACAAAATATGTGGGTGGCCTTGGTTTTATTAATTGTTTTTCACTTCTTCATAGCGCTGAAAATAATAAAGTGTAATTCTAAAGTTACACCACCACCACCGTCGAATAGCCAGTAATACTGCTCGGATGGCAATTTATTTGCCATTGTTCTTGGCCCATAATAAAATCCCTTGCTGTCTAGTTAGAGCTGTCTAATCTCTGCTACGGTGCAACTGAAATCACGACTATCGCTGGTAGCCCGATATTCCTGGGAACATCAGGCCTTAACCACTTCCTATGATGCCGCCGTTTAGGTTTTTATAAATTAGCGTCTGTTGCTTAGCAACAGCACTACAGCCCTATTTGAACCACCGAACATACTCCCGAAGGACATATGATCAGTTTAGTTACTAACTATCCCTTCCATGTGAACTTATGGTACCAACTATAGCCACTACGTTTCAGCCAATGAAGGCTCCTCAACCAATGGTCGCGGAGTCCCGGGGCACCAATTCGTGTACATCAGATCCCTCACGACACGCCACAACCCCTCAGGATCTGCCTAAGATTTCCAGTTACCAAACTAACTGAGGCACCATGCCTCATCCCCATCTGCCATGGTGACACAGCACTAAGCTGGAAAAATCAGCAAGATGCATTCTAAGACCTTGGGGGGAAGTTTATTTTTACGGTTGAAAAATTGTCTAACTCGATGAATACGATGATAAATGCAAAATATTGCAACCTTTCTACATACATATTTAACATGCTTACTTCTGAATTAGCAGGAATGCGATTGCTAAAAACATTTTGCTAAATTTTTTTGTTTTTATTAATTAAGAGTTATATTCGCACAATATAATTTACAATTGCCAATTATTTTATGGGTCCTAAGTTTAATCTTTACTTCCTACAAATTGAAAAAGATTTCTTTTTTCACAAAATTGCATGCATTTTTTTGTGTGTTCATTTTGTGTTAAGTTCAGCACTACAATTGTTTTTTTTGTTGCTAAGTTATAACATTTTTTTCCTGAGGGCAAGCTTATCATGTGGAGACTAGAAATTTTATTGTAAGGACTCAATTTTCAGTCTCCAATTTATATAATACGCACCATCGCTAATCTAGTGCCTAAAAAATACAAAGAAATTGAGTTGCTCTAATATTCATACATTTCCATGAACAAATGTGTGCACTGACGCTTAAATACCTTCACATTTCTATTAATATATTTACACAGAATTTCCAGAAAGCCATAGTTTAACTAGTAACGGTGGCTATGACAACTATTTAGTGAGTGTGATTATGATGATGCTGCTGACAACAGCGTTGGTAGTGACGACGACGACAACAACAATATTTCTCAAATGTGAAAGAGAAATAGAGGGCGTTACAAATTTCAGCAAAATACGTTGTTAGAGAATGCGTAACAAACTGTTAGAGGTATTTAAAATGACACATTTAAATTGAATTTTACTACAAACTGTCGAATAAATTTACAAACATGTTGAGAAATATTCTATAATTCGTAATGGCTGTGCAAAAAAATTCTCCTTTGAAAATATTTGAAATTTTTTACTTCAAAGAAACTCTCAGAAGAACAATTTGTAATAAAAAGAGCAATTTTTATTAGTTTTTTTTAGGATGGAACAAAACTTTAAAACAACAGCATTCTAACATACGAATAAGAAATTGAAAATCGAAAAAAAATCAAACAAGTTAAAAAGGTTAATTTGGGTTCACCGAATTTTAAATATTCTTTAAAATAATAACGTGTATATTAGGGTGGGGCGATTTGAACACTTTAATGGGCGCTTCGCGTGTCTGATTCTTGGGATTGTATTGAGCAAAAACGTCCACTACACCATATGTCTACGGTGAAAATCGAGCTTCCTGATTTTGATTTTTTTTTCTCATTCTTCTGTCACCTTTTTTCTAGATATTTTCGCCTATAACATCCAAACCATTGAGATTTTCGGTCTAATACTAAGATAAAAATTGTAGCCAAGGCAACAAGTCAAGAACTCTCTGGTACATTGCAAAAGCATTGGAATGCGCCTTCAGGCAGTTTTAGCCTTGTGAAAGTGCAAATTTATCGTGAAAAATTACCTTTTATTGATAAATTACCTTTGCGCAGATTATTTAAAAATTACAGAGCAGCTTGTAAATTTTAACTAAGCTGCCAATTTTTTAATAATAATTTTTTTTCAATAACTTCATAATTTAATTTGTTCCAAATTTGTATCAATTTGTTGCAAACGTGTGGGGTGAATGTGTCGTATGAAAACATTTTATTTGCGTTTTTGCAAGGGCCGGCCAAGAAATCAGCCCTTTAAAATTTTGGTTGCAATAAAAAAACTAAAAATGTAACCCATTGCTGTAGAAATGAAAACGCCATAAAATACACATGTTGCAAATTTTTCGATCTTAAAAATTTTAGTGAATGCAGCACACGCAAAAGCATGGAAAAAAAAACTGAAATAAAAAGGTTCGTTCCCTGAACTATTTGTATCATCGAAACGAAAATGTTCATTGGTGCATTGAATAACATTTACATTCATTAACGGATGATGAATTTTCTCTTAGTACGGGAGCTTTTATTCAGTAATTTTTATTGCCTATATCTTCTATTAAAACTGCTACTTCCCCCAATAGTTCTTTTAGTCCACTCAATAGGCAGACCTCTTAAGAAATCAATATAATGATATGCTTTTGCACTACTTTTTTTTATTGCAAAAGTTCGTGTTGGCTTGCGAGCAGGTTGCTGGATAAATCGGTTTGTGTTGCTACACATACATGCACCAATAACGGGAACTTTTCGTTTTCGGCTTTAAATAGGACATTGTTGTTTTAAGAGTTGCTCAGTAACAAGAATGCTTTTAATAATACAGCTTTCATCTGATCTCAACATTTACCTCAGTTTACTTAACAGGAAGACTATTTGAAAACTTGATTTTGCGATTTCATTTCAAATGGGATTCCAGGTTTCATCAACATCGAAATGTTTTGAAATTGCTTTAGTGTAGATTGTATTGTTGTAACTTGATTTCATCTGATTAGAACTTTTAATATATGCACCGCATTTCTCTTGCTGTATTTATGATAATAGAATAAACTATAATGGATGTTGCGTTTACAATTTCATTTTCGATTGGATTGCAGTGTGTGTATCAAAATATGCAGTATAAATGAAAAATGCGTTGCTTAAATGGATTGTGTAGTATATAGCCACCATGAGAACAGCTGAAGTTCTTACCACAAAAATGCTACATTCGAAATATCTTATACATCTAAATGTTTTAGCTCAACTCTAAAATTGTATAAGCTGTTCCAAAAGCAAAGCATGTAGCTTAGCACAGTGTATAAACATTCTTCTATTGCAGCACACTTGGTGGTAAAATTTATTTTTCTCTTACTCAACAGTTGAAGTGTGTTAGTCTGATTAATAAATCAAGTTAAGCCGTTAGATATAATTTGTGTCAATCTAATCCTTTTTTCGAGTTTAGCTTTCAACATGGTTGTTTAAGGCATATATTTACAGTTTGTTGCAAATGTAGATGAGAATTAAAAAAAGAAACCGGACAAGATAAAAAGAATGAAAGAAAACAGGATTTGACAAAAAAAAAATATATATTTTTTTGCTCAAGAGTTGTTATACTTTTGATAGATAAAGAAATATATTTTCTTAAAACTCTAGAGATTTAAAATTCAAACACCATAAAAACCAACAAGAAACAGAATCAAACCCAAATTGAATTGAATACTCTTCACATGACACAATAACAATTGTATGGATGCCAGCCATGAAAGAAAGACATGTATAGAATTTAACAAAAATATTTTTGTTTCCAATCAGAACAAAGAATCTTGCACGGAACTTGAATAAAGACACAGACATAAAGCACTTGTATGTGCACATACATGCACACTTGTGTATACATATATGTATATGTATATGTACGTTCAAACCGAAACATTAAAAGTGCATGTCTGAATGTTTAGTTATCTGTGACAAAGAGACACAATAGTACCATTTTAATACAAAATAGCAGATACAGCTTGAGTATCGAGAATAGAAATAGAAGTTGATTGATTTATGTCTAATGCGTAATGTTCAACACAAAAGATTGAAAGTGATGATATTGTATGCTGTGCAAGCACACAAGGCTACTCGCTAAATACGTGCACCTTGAAACGGCTCCTCCTCCTCCCCCTTTTCACATTTGTTTCCCTTTGAAAGAGGTTACGCAGTGAAGATGCAAATAGAAAACATAAATAGAACTTTGCTTTGATTTTACTAAAGTTGATTTAATGAATTCTAATTTCACTCCAATAAAAAAAAAGAGAAAACAACTTGAGCAATTACATAAATGACATGAGGGAAGAGAGTTCAAATAGACAACCGAACTTGTGGCTATTTCAAATTGAATGGCAAAATTTACTAGTTGTATCAAACTCTGCCAGTGAAATTTAGAGCAAGGCCTGGTGAAAGCATTTAGTTTTCAATTAAGAAAACTTTTACATTTAAAAGAGTTTAAGCGTATCCAGTAGTTATTTGGTTGTTGTGGGGAATTAGGATGTGTTTTTATCAAAGGTGCAATACTCATAGAGTGAAAAGGAAGGACTGTTACAGATAATTCGCTGTCCCACCACCTGGCCGTCCATCGGCCACAGCATCCAATCTCGAAAGCGGCCAGTACTTGTTAATTTTAAAATTTCGATTATTTTAGGGCTCAAAATGTATTGTTTTTAGTCTACATGCCGCCCATGTTAGGGCTGGTCATCTCGTCAGTACACGTGTCGAAAAACTTAAAAGAATGTTTGACACCCATCTACTTAAGCCATAACTCCCATGAACAAAATGAGAATTGGAAATGTTCGAACAAACCCTTAATACAGAACATATATTTTTCGTCTTACAACATTTTTAATTTTCTTCATAAGTAAAACTAAAATTTTTCTATCACAAAAAGTTAATAATTATAAATTATCTCTGCGCTTTTATCTTGATTTTACTTCCTCAGCACAATATATACTAAAAACAACAAAAGGTTAAAAAGGATTTGCAGCAAGATATAAATACCTACAACAATAATAAGTAAAAAACTAAATAGAAACAAAGGATATCTAAATAGTAGGCTTCTACAGCAACAAATACAAAAAACCTAAAGTAGTGCTTAATACGTGAAGGCACCCTTTAGTTTGCAAATTATTTGTAACTTTTGAGCCGCAAGAGATAGAGACATGAAATTGGAACAGTATACACAGTTACCTGGCCCATAGAACAAAAAGTAAAAAAAAGGTCATTAAGGGTCTATGCTTGCGTAATACTGACTGCCAGTAAGTACATTTTGATGGAACAACACAATAACCTTAAACTCAGAAAGCTAAATTGCAGATAAAAAAAATATCATGCAAACATTTTCTTGGTTTTTGTTTCTGGTTTTGTTTCTCCTTTAAATGGGGTTGCTGCAAGTAGAGTAATACAATGTTTTCTATGCGTACACTGTCCATAAAATTCTCTTTTATAATGCAGATTAATTGTCTGTGCTCCTACTTTTTTTACAGTGAAGAACAAAATTTTTATAAAATCAGCTTTAACATTTGTTTTGTTTGAAAAAAATAAAAGACTGCGAAATTCTTTTATATGCATGCTAGAATAACTAGGTTCTTTGGCAGGTGCCGAGGTGGCCAACATGTAGTTGTTGGCAGGACTTTTTATAACAATAAAGTGAATTCACCAGCTTAAACATATTGCTTATCGATTTATTGCGTGGATTAATCTCAAACACAAACGTAATCTAAACTAAAACAGAAATATTAAAAATAATTTGAAAATTGTTTTTATTTTGAGATGTTGCTTTCGAAATTCTCCCTCCAAAAACACAATAACAAGTTGGGTTTGTGAGATGTGCCATATATTTTGCTTTTGATTCCTGTGTTAGAAATCAGATTGTAATAAAATGAAAGTTTTTTTGGTGCAAAATCGCCACCGAGAAGCAGAAAATCAACCATAATTTCTATGTTCTTAGCTTGATCTTCTTTCTATGTATGAACATAACATAATACTTGGCCAACACTGTACGTGCTGTCTAACATTGCATTTGAGTTTTTAAACCAAAATGCAGGCCTGCAAAGCAACAAAAAAAAATTGACCTCCCTAAACCCAATAACATGCAGCACATTTAAAAAAACAAGTGCAAATACCAAAAGTCCCCTGAACTTGTATTGATTTTGGTATTGAAAAATTGTGTTGAATAGAGGATATTCTTGAGGACGATGAGGAGTTAATGTTAAGATCAAAAAAGAAAAAGAAAGTCAAGTTGTTAATGTTGTTGTGAAAAAGTTGAGATTTAAATGGGATTTTAATACCAATCATCATAAGTTAAATCTGATGGGTTGTTTTCTTGTTGTTTAATGATTTTTAATTTCTTGTATATCTATACGATGTACAGGTATGTATTTTCTTTTTTTTTTTTTTTTTTGCAAAAAGCTGATTCAGTTTGAGCATTGATATAATATGTATGTTTTATAACCACCTATTGACAATATAAGGCAACTAATTGTTAAAAGCAGTGTGTTCTAAACGTTGAAATAATTTTTGTTCCATTTATAAGCAGAAGCCTGATTATTATACTTTAGTACTTGGACTAGATTTTGAGCAGCATACCGTTACAGTTTTTTTTTTTTTTTTTAAAAAAAGAAAAATTGTTGAAGATGACGCGATGAATGAGATAGATTTTAAATAACTAAGCAATAACAAGGTTTTAACATAAACACTTTTAGACTAATGATATCCTGGCAGTAGGAATAAATGCAAGTTTATCATAAGCTTGTGCATAAAGCTACAAGGTTGCCAAGGTGTATTGTGGTAGTTAGTCGTCGACCAGCTACTAAATATTTAACACATTGCACTGTAATTTTACAAAAGTCTTTCTCAATATGTACAAAAAGTGTAGTATTTTATGCCAACAAATGAAACTAATTTGCACAATGTTTTCTAAAAACAAAAAAAAAAAAATTACATTAATAAAAATTGCCGGCATATAATTAAAAAAAATAAGAAAAATTTATTCTAAGGTATCGGTATTAGCGCTGATAAGTGGCTTCACAAAAGAACAAAATAGAACATCAAATTGTTTGATTCTTATACTATGAACTAATAATGCTGTTTCATTTTCACCCTAGACGTACCTTCTCAGATTCTTTCATAGTAAGTGCTACTAAATATGCAGTTCTTTCAGTTACAGTACTTAAAAGGCCAGGGAAATAATGGCACCAATTTGTTTAGGTCAGCAAGATGCAATCTGTGTACCCAGGAATAACCAAAGAAAGAAAACTTCATACCTTCTCTTGATTGTATGTATATGTGGTGGTAATTTATAGCGAAGGCTTATGAGTTTAGGGTTTTATTATTTTATAAAAAAAGAAGACTTAGAGTCTGAAAAACAAAGCAAGGTAAGTACAATTAAGAAGGTCGGAGAAAAAACAATATTAAGAATCATTTGCTTATTATTGATAATATTGTGACTAAGAGTTCTCACTGAAATGGGAAGAAAACGAGCTATTGAACCCTTATTGTATTTTTTAGAAACCAAATTTTGTATTAATATTTGAATGAATTTTCTTGTAGGCTTAAAAGAATATTGAACCATTATCTTGTACACATTTCCATGAACAGGTACAGATGAACAGCAGTAGACATTTTAAATTAAAAGCCTTTATAATCAAAAATACACACTGCTACCAGAATCGACGTTTTAAATATTTTTAGCAAAAATCAAGCCATTATTTGTGGAAAAGACAATTTTTTTTTCTAAAATAAAATATTTCCCATTACTACTGTTTTCAAGTTAACAAATAATGTAGCTTATATGCGCAAAAACAAAAACTCAGTTGACTGCTTGTATTTATTTAAGTTCTTGATAATTTCATTTCACGTCAATTAGATTTGTTTTACTGAGTGACGGACGATGTTTGCAGTGTATTTTTTTGTTTGTTTGTAGTTTTGATGTTGTGCATTTAAATATTATTTATATGGACTTTATAGTTTTTGTTGTGTGTCGTTGTGGCTTGCTGTGCAGATTTAAAACACATACAACAATGCCGCTACTTTATATTTATTTTTGGGTATTTTAATGGATTTTTAATACAATACTGAAGTGACCTGAAACAGTGAGGAAAAAAATTTACGAAAAACGAAATTGAACTCGGAGAAAAAGAAAAAGCAAAAGTAGAGGTTTGTGCATGAAATTTGTTGAAAGTGTAAATGTTGTAAACACGTGTGGCCTTTTTTCATTCACTTTAGAAGCTGTTTGTTTTATATCCGTTTTTACAGCTGTATGTGTAAAGTTTATAATAGAGTTTATTTCTATACAAAATTCATTAATAAACTTAATTGAAGCAATTAAATTCAAAGCTAACAAGTATTGGCTTGTTTTGTTTTGCTAGTGGCAAATTTTACTCCTGATTTAGCAAACTCGATGGTTCCTATTAGCTTAACTGAAGGTATTTGATTTCATCAATGGTATTTTAATTGTTCCCTCAAATTAAAGGAAATTGAGAAATTAATGAAGAGGACAAGAGGGAAAATTGTGCTTATATATAACTTCCTTATACATAATAAACTAAAGAAAAAGTTTGGCTATAATTGAAATGAAAAAAGGAAAAGAAATAATATAGAACAATCATGTTCTATTAGTCTAATTAATGAAATGAAATTTCTTTAAGGTACAATGCATAAGGTATAAGGCATAAAACAAAACCAAAGAAAACTGTGAGGAGTAATAAAGTTTATAATGAAATGAAATTTACTAGAGATTAAAGAAAGGAAATTGTGTTTTGAATAATTAGAACTAAAGACTGAAGTGCTTGAATCAGTTAAACAGCAAAAGAAGGAACCAAAAATTATATAAAAGTAATTGGATATGAAATTAAATTTCCTATATATCATATCAATTGTGAGTGGTTATTATCAACAAAATAGGTTTGAAGTCCTACCAGCACCAAAAGCAAAAGTTTCTAACGTTTAGTTTTCAATTCTTTCAGCAATCAGTTACCAGCAAAGCCAAGGCAGGACCAAAACAAAATGTCTTTAAGATTTTGTCTTTAAAAGACAACTCTCTATGAAACAGTACTTTGCAATTTTCCATTTTTCTGATTTGTTTTAATTGGTGTGGGTGACATCATAAAAAACATAGAACTACATGCAATATAGTTCGCTTCATTCGGTTTTGTTTCACTCCATGTGGGTACGAAACCACTTTCATTGACTGCAACGAGTGGCTTAATGCAATGACTTGGTATAATAGCCACAAAAACAGTTTTGTCTTACTTCAGTGTAAATCCAGCCATCTTTGTATTCAACGCCTTAGAGGAGTTTTGGGGGATGATTTCCCACTACTGGCAGCCCTATTTAATAGTCATTAAATTTATTTACACCTAAGAAGTTAAAAGTCAATACCGAAAAAACTACTCTGGCTTAATTGTATATAAATCTAAGAGACACTACAGGCTATTCAATCATATTACATATTTGATTAAAGCTCACCTTATTTTTATTTCGCTTCTTTACAGCTTAAAGCTGGGAAAAATCTCTTCTCATGCAGGAAATGCAAAAAAAAAAAAAAAAAAAAATAATAATAATAATAATCATAAAACCAATCACTTTTACAGCAATTTGTTCGGCAAATTTAATATGCCTTTTTTATACATGCATGTAAGTAGTTCTGTCTAATGCCCATCAATCATACGTCATGTTGTACGACTTTCAACTAAAATAAAACATCACAAATAATGACAGACAAGTAAGTGATATACTGCTGTTTTTCTGCCACATAAAAAAGCTAAAACGGAAAAATTCTTTTGGACTGGAAAATATTTAAAAGTAATTGCAATTTAATACATGAGTGTGTAATTTTTATACTGCTTGTTCGACAAAATCTTATAAGAATGAAAAAAAAAAAAAAAAAATTTGTTTTCTTGGAAGTTAAAGAAAAAGTTAAAACAAAAAATTTGTTTCTCTCAACTTATCAAAAGCCTTGGATAGATTAGCAGCAAAGAGTAAAAAACTTTAGCTTCAGTTGCGATGGCAAACGACAACCGGCAAAAATGACAAAAAAAATTATTCCAGCCAAGAGCTTTTTAATTAATATTATATTAAAATTTTTTCATTTATTTTTTATTTTTAATTATTTCAACAACAATAAGCAGTGGCTAATCCTAAAAATATACATATATGGTAATGCATGTTAGAACAGAATGTTAAAAACCGCATAGAACGCGGTTTGCAAAGTATTCCCTTTTGTGTTTGTGTGTGCATATGCGAATAAATGTGTTTGAATATTGCTGAGTTTGGCAAGTGAGTTGTGCTCTGTGGCAAACAAAATTTTTTTGTAGCGAGTAACTAAACTAACGGGTGATTGTTTTTGAATGCTAAGTCCGTTCGAATTCAGTTAAAAGAGTTTAAGATAACTTGTTCTTCGAAACTCATGGTGTTGTTCTTTGGGTTGCCAGAGTGGCTTGATGTGGCTTAAATTTTTACCATTTTTAACAGTTTTCAATAGAAGGAACAATAATGTGTGTTACATAAGTACGTGCCAAGACCATCATACAGTTGTTGCTATATTTACATATCTAGTGGCTTAGGATTCAAATTGCTACAACCTCATAAATTCACTCTCGAGTTTTAGTAACAGAAAAAAAAAATTAAAAACACGCGATAGAGAATTTGTTTCTGTAAATATTTACTAATATTGTTTAGTGCAAAAAAAATAAAAAAAAAAAAAATAAGCGCAAGCTAATACCGTTAGGCATACGAACTTCTACGACATTGTGATGTATAATAATAAAAACATTAGAAATGTTATTCTCTGTCTGGCATTAAACAATTAGTTTTCACCACCTTAAATTTCAGTGAGTTGATCTGGAAGCAAAGCGCTGGTACAGGCTGAAAACTACCATGATAATTTTTATAGGATTAAATGGTTTTATAAGTACTATTCTCTTATAATGAAGAAAATAACCATATGACTCGAAGCTATACGTACAACAAAATAGCTTTATTTTGGTGAACAAAATATTATTTGACTTGAAAATACTCAAGGCGAGCGAATTGAGTTATTTGTGATGCTTAGCATATGTGATATTTAATATAAAAATTTAATATAACTTAAGTATTAAAATTTTTCGTGCTGTCCCAAAACAATTAAGGGTTAGAAGAAAACCCTTTATTCAAATAACTACCCTTTGAATAATTGGGAAACAAAACAAACTGCAACAACCTTTTTTACTCCACCAACAATTAAACTAAAACTTACCCTCATCACGTGCAGATATTACCTCCTATCTTCATGCCAGGCACTGCAATATCCGCGTCTTCAGCTTGGCTACCAAAAGGCAACAAAACACTGTATTTTTTCCCTTCATATCCACCAGTGTGTTTGTGTGTGTGTGTTTTTTTTTTTTTTTTTTTTTTGTTTAATGGGAGAAAGACTTACGGCATGTGAAATAATTGTTTTCAAAGTACTCGCTTAAAACCATTAGAAACCGCTTTTAATCTACGAAAAATGTTGAAATAATAAAAAATGTGTTCTTTTTTCTAATTCCTAAAAATATGAACATAAAACAATATGGCTTGTACTTGAAAAAAAAACCCTATTAAATTTTTTAAAGCTGCACAGAGCTTTTGTAGTTACTACACGATGAAAACAAAATGTAACTGACTTTTGGCTTAATACTGATGAACCATAAACTTAGATTTTACAAAAGAAAAAAACATATTTTCGTAGAAATATCGCAGGAGAAAAGGCATTCCTTTAATTTGATAGGTTACTTTGCTTTTCTAGAAATATCAGGAAAGGATTTTTAGTGTGAATTGACCATATATAAGATTTCACCAGGGGCATGTTGGGGTAAGCCAGGATGATGGGGAGAAAATTTAAGAAAATTCTTTAGGAAGGTTTCGTGCCCATGAAATATCAAAAGAGGAAAGCTAATCTTGGGCGGTCACACATTTCATCCTTTTAGAGGCACAATGGGTCCAAGTATAACGATAAGTAAAATATTTTAAAATATAATTTCTGTAGGGGAGCCACACTTATGAATATTGATATCATATTGGAAAAAATTTTGGTGATTAGAAACTTATGGTGGCCAGTCTCACATTTTTCACCGCAGCAATTATGGCGCATTTTGTGAGTTTTTTAAAATTCTCCTTCTTCTTGTGAGCAAATGGGGCACTCTTATTTCCAATGCAGTTTGCCTAAAATTTTTCAAAATATAATTTTTGGGAGAAACTGCGATACAGTTCTAGTTCTAAGAATACAGTGCACTCTATTGCGCAGTCATTCTTTAGAAGTTTATGTGGTGAATGAAATAACGCGAAATTAAGAGTTTTCACATGGTTGAAGTCTAAGAAAAGTATCTGATCTCTTGATAACCATAAAATAAAAATGAAATATTCTGTTTGCGTACATTTGAACAAAATGACTAAACCGAGTCAGAAAAAGGGAAGCTGGTGAATTTCATAAAACATCCGTTTTATGAAATTCACATTTGATTAAAGACCCAACTCTAAGAAAACTGGACAATAGCAAATACACAATTATGGACAAGAAGACAAGCGTTATTGAGAGGATTGAAGAGTCAGCCCAGCCTAAACTAGTACCCTTATTTGTTTCTAAACTAAAGCTATAATACTACAGCTCATTTCTTCGTGCAGTTAAAAGATTTGTTTAACTTTTGTTTCCTGCTTAGCCAAGTGCTTCAATAATACTCATAAATTATGGGCCATTATAGTGTAAATAAATTTTTATTTTCATTATTCAGCTACTTATGCCAGACATTTATTGTACTTAACGTATCTTTTTTAACCCCTTCTGATATTTAAATTTTTCATATTTTTTAAATTTATAAAATTTTCTGTAGTCAGCAAATTTGTGTTGTCTTGTAACCCTCCTTTTACAAATCCCACTCGTGTTTAACACTCTTACGCCTTTCTGCTGAAATTTCTGCTCATAGTTTATATTTCGATTGTTTATTTTTTCCGTTTTATTTTTCACTGGCAATATATTGAAAGAAATAGGAGAAATTGCTAAAAAAAAAAAATAACAAACGAAGCAAATTCGTGGTAGAAAGTAGCAATGAAAATCAATACGAACGTTAACAGCCATAAATCTAATTTTCGCTTGTTGTCGCTGCTTATTTTTCCTGATTTAGAAAAAAATTAGAACACTTGTTTGTGCGGAATGTTGGCCAGCATTCACAGTGTTAGAGTTTCAGTTAATTCGTATTCGTTGTTCAAAAAAAAAAAAAAAGTGAAAAATTCAAAGTGGCAGAAACGTTTATGTGAATTATAATAAAAATAATAAATAATAAAAAACTAGAATTACACAACGACTGAACATTGCAGAATGAGCCACGGCAAAGTACGAACAACTGGAAAAATTTCATATCATAACTTCTCACGTTTACGGTTTTGTAACAGTGAAATATAATTGAACCATGATTTTCCTTCACATATATTTTAGTCGAAAGTGGTAGACGAGTGCTTATAAGTATTTAATAACGATTCGGTGTTTGAATTTATTTTCCAGAAAAGTAAAGATGGTTTTTGTTCCTGTTATATATTGGTGGTTTTTCATTGCTGACGCCTTTACTAGTAGTAAGGGAATATGTTTTCTGTTTAACTTTTTTAACTTGAGGCTGTTCTGTAAGCGAATGTGGTTTTAAAATATGTAAAGGAATGAATTTACTTAACTCGATTTTAAATTTTCCGAATTACATTTTACTGGAAAAAAAAACTAACTGTTATCACGTTAAAGCTACCATTTTTTCAGCATTGTGAGTGTTTCTTTCTTGCAACAGTATAATGCAGGTTTTAAAAATATCAACTCACAAAGCTGGAGCAAACAAATTGAAAATCGCAGAAACTGTTAATAAATACGAATATTAAAATTTTCAAATGGGCCTTTTACCACTTGATGTATTTATATTTGAAACAAAGTTGGATAGGAACTGCGATTGTAAAACTCAGGTCTCGAATTTGCCTTCAAAGCCAAAAATTATCAATACAAAAGTATTTTGCAGAATTAAACATAAAAACGATATATTAAAAATTGGAATACGTTTTTAAATAATGTAACTTTTTAAACCACACTTTATATAATAAAACTTGGGAAAAATTTATTTTTAAAACTTTATAGAAAGAACATTTCGAGAGAAGTCATTTATCCAAAGAGTGCTTCTCAGAATTTTCAAAAAAAAAAAAAAAAAAAAAAAATATACGTACAAAGCTAACATTTCTGAAAAGTACTTTTTGAAAAAAGTATCTTGTTAAAAAGTAGCTTTTCAAAAAAAAGTACCTTTTGAAAAAAATACCTATTGAAGAAATTATTTTTTATAAAACAAATCTTTTCAGAAATATTTATACCTTGGAGAAAAATTACCTTTTGCAAAAGCATCCTTTTTGAAAAAGTACATTCTGAAAAATTTAATTTTTGTAAAAAATAAAAACATCCCCTGTAAAAAAGAACTTTTTGCAAAAATTTCTACGGAAAAACTTAAATTGTTAAATTACTTTTTATTACTTTTAAATTACTTTTTCGAAAACCACTGTTAAAAATAACATTTAATAAAATGAATCTACAAAAAGTACATTTTATAATTATTTTACTAAACAACCAATACTTTAAGGAAAATGTTGCCATTTTTTGATGCGAATCACAAATTAATAACAGCAAGTTAAATGGAACTTCTTTTCGTTCAATTCAAAGGTGTACATATATTTTTTTATATAATGCTTATATAAAAAATAATTAAGCACTATATTATACTTAAAGCAGTAATCAAAAATTATTGCAGTGACTGAAAGAGGTAGTAAGCGGGCTTTCCGAAAGACCTCATTTGGCAGATACAAGAATTATAAAACAATATTGATTACATTTGTATTGAATCCAAACTACAAAAGCTCCTAATGAGTAACTTTTAAAAAAGTATTATAAAAAGTGGCTTTAAAAAACTTTTTTTAAATCACCTGTAAAATGTCCCTTTTCAAAGCGGCCTTGAGGTTTTTAAATCAAAGAAGTTTTTAGTAGGTATACCTTTGCAACAGAGCTACTTTGCAAACAAGGTTCTGTAAAAACATTTTTTGTTTGTTTTGGAATCAACTTGAATAATTTGGTACTTTTAAGACACTGCCACTCTTTTGCGCCAGAAAAATACACATACATATGTATATACTTATGTATATTCGGTGCCCGCTGTTCAGTGTCGCCGTACGTATATGTGTATGTGCTAGGAAGTGTTATTGCTAAAATCTTTAAGTGAAGTCTAACAACAAACTCATAACAAAGATTTATTTGATATTTTTAATTTCGTTTTCTTTGTTTTTTTTTGCATTTAAAAAGTATTGAAACGAAATGTTCGCAGGCAATAAATTTAAATTTTATAAGACCTTTTCATACACTCAAAATGCTTTCCTATTCCCCCAACATATAGAAATGTGGGGGCAATTTACCTTTTTTACATTTTGAGTATGAATAATAAATTTAGTAGATTATATTTGCAAATCTTCTTCAATTACTTACCGATAGATCACCACCGTAGAAGGGATGTATCACAAATGTTTCATTTCCTATATGTATGACGCCACTGACACCGTTGCACGTATGAAACGCCGCACTGGCACCTGGATAATCTTTAACAGTGCCATGATAATAACAATGCTCAATATCCTGTAAATGAAAAATACAAATATTTGTCAAACTTCAATATGTGTATAGATTAATGGTGGCAATTCTTTGCCATTTTAAAATTAATAGTTAATAATGTTGTGGATCCGTTTGGTAGATAATTTAAATAAAATACTCAAATTTATATACGGCATTTTTAGTTTTGTTGTAGTAGCATTTTTTGCTGAATATCAAATTACACAATTTATAAACTGCAGACAGATGCCCTAAGTTATATAATTTAAGGGGTAAGTGAAATTAGGAAGGCATGAAAAATTATACAAGTTTTGAAATAAAGTGAATCAGGCCAGTGTATCTTAGCAATTTCAAAATTACACAGTTTGCAAGTAGATAACGTATTCATAAAACTTCACGTAAAGATAATACATAGGTGACTCCCATTTGCAACATTTTTTTCGTGTCCCTTGAAAGTGCGATAAAAGGAATGCCTAAGGTTGCAAGCTGACTGTCAATTTTTCTTGAACATGCACAGATTTCCCTTCTTAAATTTACATTCAAAAACATTAAGCAAATATTGAAATTTGTTTTTGTTGTGAACACAAACACACATAATAAATGTAGTTAAGTATGTTTTAGAAAAGCCAGCAGTAAATCTAACGTTACGTGATTCGAATTGATTCGAATTGTAAAAGATAAAGATGTGAAAATTGGAGATATTGTGGAGTTGCCTGTTATGCGTTGAAAAAAAAGAAAGCAACCCAAATAATACATGTAATTGCTCGAGGTTTTTAATTTTCTTTGATTATTAATCAGGGTATTCATCAGCACCCCAATTGCTTCCAAACTAGGTCATGACTAATTTTAGACTGCTTTTAAGCGTCAGGTCAGAGCCACTTCATTACTGACTGTCATTATTTAATGGGGGCTCATTTTTGAATTTAAAATTTTTGTCTTGTGTATTTTTGCACTGGTTGCAGCTAAATTTTTACGAGGGAATTTATATCAAGTTTGGAGATAGAAGGGAATAACTTTGATATCGTCAATTTTATTTGATTTTAATCGACATTGAGGGCTGGGGCTTTTCCATGTACTGCATCACATGACTATTCAGCGGCTTCAGTCGAAAATCAAATATCTCCATAAAATATTTTGCTACGAGCAAAAAAATCGATTTGCCCACGGCCACTAAAAAAAAAAAAAATCGTTTTTGAGCAAACAACAGAGTTTTTTTCAATGCCAAAGTTTGCTTACCAGCAAGGTTACTTCGAGAAGCATTGAATCAGTTTACTTGAGAAATTGTTTCTTATTGCTGCCACAGCTGCACGCCGCCATTATTCATTTTAGTAATAAAAATTTTCAATTGTTGTGCATGTGTGTGTGTTGGCAAACATCTTAATGTAAAACGTTTTGTTAATTCATGTCGCATGTCTGATCACCAAATGTCGATTGGCGTAATGCCACATGAGCAGAGATTTGTCACACACACTACAGCAAGCAAATAAGAATAATTTCATCAATTTTAACTTTGGCGTACAAATTGTTTTTAAAATGTAATTATATTGAAATGTAGAAATTTTCTTTTGCAAAAACAAAAAAATAAAAAAATACACTTAGAAAGCAGAAACGCATGTGCTGGTTGGGAATTTGTTACTGTTGAAAGTTGCTACTGGCAAATCTCACTACGTGTACTTGTGTTAGTGAAAATATCAAAGCCCCAGGCATATAAACATGCAACTAAAAAAAAAAATGTAAGGATTAGTCCCAGAGCTGACCCAATTGCCCAAATTGTACTATACGACATAGTATGTGACGATTTATGGACGATTTATTTGATTCGATTTATTGTTGTTTTTTTAATTTTTGTAAGGACATGGCTGATAGGATGGCCAACAATATCTTCAACTTAGACAATCATGAAAAAAACTCATTAAATAATGGGAGAATTTTAAATAACAATACTTAGACCAGGTATTTGACGATGAGTGTGCCATTTATTGTTGCTTTTTAAAATTTTGTAAAGACTTGGAAGATAAGCTAGGTGACAATGTCTTCCATCTAGTTACGCATGAAAAGCAGTTGATCAGAAAAGAGGAGGATTTCAAATAACAGGCCTTTGACAAGGGAGTCAAACAAATCCTTATGCAATTTGAGCATTTTTCAGTTACATAAATAAAATAAAGTTCACTGCATGAAATTTGTGAATATTGAAAAAACTACCAATATAATATGAATGTATGTATATATACTATACACGTAGTACAAAACATAGCTTATTTGAAATCATACTCTTAAAGACATATTCATAATAATTATTGTAAGTTTATTAAGCTCTTTTTATTGTAAGTTTATTAAGCTCTTATTTCTACGGAATATTTGTCAAATAAACGTGTAATAAACCTTTAATAGTTTTTATGAATATGGGTGTTAAAGTATAAAACAAAAACTATCGACAACAAAATGGGTGATGCTCTTGCTTCATCATCGTGTTTATTCTTAAAACACGTAAACGAAAATTTTTTGATTTTTTTTTTGTTTATATGAAAATAATATTTTATATGAAAATAATATTTGGCACCCGAATGTATTGGTGGAAAGGTGGGGCATTGACATAAATAGTGCTACCATGTCTCACTATCCCCCTACATGTTTTTCATTCATATAATTTCGTTATTTCCATTCGGTTTTAGCGTGCCTGTAGATGCGACTGACCTCTTATCTACTCAGTCCGGCCTTGCTATGGCTTAGTAGCTCCTTCGTTTTTTCTTCGTCCGCATTTCCCTATATAATTCTTGTATTGAATGCGACGGTTTCATTATCCCAAAGAGTTAAGTGGGCTTTGTGTGCGCCATTCCTCAGCACAGAACTAACTGCATCGAAGGGTTTCGCTCATTCCAAACTTATGTTACTTAAATATCTTGCTCTCTGCAGTGAATTTGCTGTCTCATTACCAGTTATTCGCTTGTGTTTCGGCAGCTGTATGCTCCGTAGCTAACCATGCATAGAAAAGCTGTTAATAGTAGTTTCTAGTGACTTCTAGCTGCTGTTTCCTGTACCTACTGGCATCTTATTAACAATCATTTGCATGATACGCATACTTTATACTCATTTGCCTATATGAATACTCATTTTCCTACATGAATATAAGAAAAATACGTAGATGAATTCTCAAGCATTTAAAACACATAAAATAAACATTTTATATGTAGAAATATGAACATTGACAATTTCCATTTCCACTGTCTGTTTTCTCATTTTTTTTTTCTTCTTAAAAGAAAATCTCAAACTTTGTATTAATTTTAATGCAATAATGTGAACACGTAAAGCTTACAGCACAATTTCGTCAATCTTTTTTCCACCATCTCTGCCTAAATAAATAATACTCTCGCAATATTTTTCTCTGCGTAAATGTGTCTCGGCTGGCTGGAAAACATAAGTCGTTATTCATTGATGGAAAAATGTTTCGTGTTAAACTAATAAATATAGAAAAAAGTCGTTTTTTAAATATAAAAAGTGAAATAAAACTGAGAGTACGTGCTAACATTTTAAGCACAGTACGTTTATTATTTGTATGTATGTGGAAGCATTTTATTTTTTGAATACATAGCAAAAATAAATAAATATGTATATACAATTTTGATCTCAGACGTGATTTACTTTAATAATTGCATTTTATTACTGCTTATTGTTCAATTTCTATTTCGATTTCAAGCTTTGTACATGCCATTATTTTAAACGTAAAATATCGCTGAGTTCTGTGCACAGGTTTTTTACTTTTAAATTAATTCAGATTTGCTATAACTGTGTCAGCAGAAAAGTTTTCGCTTCAAGTCATCACAGAATCAAAAACACAAGAAAAATTACTTTTAAATGTGTTTGCTACTAAAAGCAGTTAGCAGACCGAATAAAAGACTAGGGTGCTAAAAAGGCAACAGTTAAAGACCTCATTAGTTTGTACTTTCACTTTCTGTTCTTTTCTGCAAAAAAAAATTAGTTAAAATTAATTTTTTTCACACACGAAAAACATATTCTCTTTACTCATCGTTATTTTGTTCACGAACAGCACACTATTTTTTTTTAGCAACTATTGATTCAGGCCAATTTTCTTTCAGCTTTAAGCAAAAATTTCTATTTTCTTATACAATAGTAAAGAAAACATATTCAATTATAGCTGCCACTTAACGTTGAATTCTATTTTCTACAGTTGTTTTAAACCGGCACAGAAAATAAATCTAGGCTTGTGTCATTCGCAAATGAGTTAATCAATGACTCAAGTTTATTACATGAAAAACTTCTGTAATTGTTTTCTATACATTTCATCCTTCTATTTACTTACATACATATATTCAAAAAATGCTCTTAAATTTAAATTTTAAAACAAGGTTTTTTTGTTAAAAATTATTCGATGTTTATCAGTTCTCAATTGTAAAAATATTCATTATATTTTTAACCGTCCGAGTCGCTAGGGACTTTTTTGCCTTTTGAAACTGAAAGTACTCCTACTTCGGTCACTACAACCACCCCCCCCCCCCCCCCCCCCCCCCCCTGTGAAGATTAAGTTAACTCTACCTAGCGGAGCCATACAGCACTGTAAAAATTTTATGGTTAACTGAGTTCTGCTAACTGCTTAACAGACAATGTCAAGTAGCTGGACCTAGGAAGATATGAGGTGGAAATTGTTCTCTGCAATATGTATTTTGTAGTTTTGGTTACAAAATATATTGAAAACTATTCCTGAGGATCAAAAAAACACTATTTGAAAAATGTCATTTTTTTGGAAAGACTAGAGGTCGTAGTGGCAAATCGGAAGATGGTACACATATCCCTGGTACACTAAAGTGCATAGTTTGTGGCAATTTTAAAATAATTTTGGTAAAAGAGTTGTGAGAAAGGAAAAAAACGGTTACTGGAAAAATGCCACTATATTGAAAAGATGATCCAAGGGGTTGACTAAGGTCTGTGCACCTTAATGGCATTTCCGAAATAATTTTAGAAAAAAATATTTTAAGCAAAACACTTTTTGAATTGAATTGTTTTTATTATTATTTCTGATCCTTTTTCAATAATCAAAAGAAATCCTGATTATTTTTAAATTCTAGGTCTATATAATCAATGACTAATCAGAAATTGCCTGAAGAAGGATAATGTAATCCCTGCGATTCTTTTTGAAAAAGAATGTGATTGATTAGTAATTGTAGTTAAAATCTAACTGCTCTGGCTTGAACACATCCCAGTAATATTAAAATTTTTTGTTCACGATTTTTTTGCTTAAATTTATTACAAAAAAACGTAAGTAAAATGAGAAGGATAGTTTGTAGTTATATGTATGTATGTAAGTAAAAGCAAAGTGTTTTTTCCAATGGTGTGTCCAACGCCTCCATTTGGATGGCAAAGCTTAAAAATAATTTGTCAGGATTTTTATCGGTTGTAATTCTTATAAATTCGTTATTTAAATGAAAAAAAAAAAACTTTAGAATATAAAGCAAACAAACCCAATCATTACCAGAAAAATTCCTTTTACTTGGAACATTTCATGATAATATCTTTAAATTTATGCAAACCCCGAATAAAAGTAATCAAATAAAATGTGTTGGAAAAAAAATTCTTTGAAATACTTACATGACGGTTGCCATCTACTAAATAGCCACTAGAATGATAATGTTTTTGTATTAAGTTCGGCGATAAAAGTTGTCTGCAAAGAAATGAGAGATATAAAATAAATTAATTTCAATAATGAACTTAAAAATATCTAAAACAGAAAATTAAGCTGCATAAATTGAATAATCTAAGAGTAAGAGCCGTATACACTCAGAAAAAAAAAAAACCTAACTGACCATTATTTCCTTTTTTAATTAATAAGAAAATAATCCAGAATAATTTATATAATTCAGCGACAGCTTGATCAGGAACTCAAAAATATAAAAATTTTTAACATCAGAATCAGCATAAGTGCGAATGAAGTTATTGCAAATACTAAATAAATGCTTTAATATATTTTATAAGAATTAATAAACCTCAATTATTTTTAGGCTGTTGCCATTTGCAGTAAGTCCTAACACATTTTTCTTTCAGTGTATACGAATTCCTCCCCAAACATTTTGATAAACAACAAACTATAAAATAAAGTTGTCAAAACATAAACTGTATCTATTACCACCCGCCCAAAACAGACAGGCATTTTGTAAACGAAAGCACAGAATTTTAGAAATTTCCAACACAAATTCTAAAATAACAAAATAAAGTGCGTATTTATTACATTAAATTAACTTACAGTGCACGTACTTATAAAAGCGTTAAATATTTATTGTATCCAATAAATAATTTTGTAGTTAAGTGATTTTTTTTCTTGCTGCTCCATTTTCAAATTGTGTTCAGGACATTAGGTTTGCGTTGTTTGGTTTTGCCAGGCAAACAACAAATCGAATTGAATGCAAAGAAAAAGTGGAGGCACTCAAAGAAGCAGTTGTGTTTTGTTTAAATGCTAATGAATGGGCGTACAACAAGATTTTCGCTTTTGCACACATTAAACAAATAAATGAATAAATATTTAGACAATTGCCAGATAATGCCATTAAAATTTCTTGGTTTTGCAAGCGAAATTAATTAAATTTATAAAAGATGAACCCAACTCGATTAACCAACGGTGATTTTAGAGTGTTTTGATAGCTGCAAATTATAAAAGGAGAAAATTGCTTCTTTTTTGAAAATAAAACTCATAAAACATAAGCTGGTTTCAATTCGATATGAAAAAAATTAGAAAACAAAATTTGTGTGAAACTAAAACTTATAGAGGTCAAGGATTTTACTTGTACATGGACTCACGGCGCTCTGTTCCATGAGTAGCGTTTAATGAAATTAGATTTAATTAATATTCAAAGATATGCATTTTTCCAAAGCCATTATAGTATCTCAAATATGCACGTAAGAAAAAGACTACAAAACGACCTGCACTTGCTGATCTGTCGGCACTTTCGCGTATAACTCGTAATTTGACAAATACTCCAAAGAACCACATAGAAACCCCCTCCCCACAGATGCACAACTTGTTTCTACTGTATTTTCTAAAATCCTTCTTCCTCACAAAATTTGAAAACGGAAGTATTTAGAACAAAAGACTACAACGCGACCTGCACTTGCAGATCTGTCGGCACTTTCGCGTATAACTCGTAATTTGACAAATACTCCAAAGAACCACACAGAAACCCCCTCCCCGCGGATGCACAACTTGTTTCTACTGTATTTTCTAAAATCCTTCTTCCTCACAAAATTTGAAAACGGAAGTATTTAGAACAAAAGACTACAACACGACCTGCACTTGCAGATCTGTCGGCACTTTCCCGTATAACTTGTAATTTGACAAATACTCCAAAGAACCACATAGAAAACGCCCCTCCCACGGATACACAACTTGTTTCTACTGTATTTTCTAAGATCCTTCTTCTTCACAAAATTTGAAAAATAAAACAAATAGTTTGTTAACTGAACCAATGAATTTATAAATATTCGATGAAAAATATAACAGATTTTCTTGAAAAGAAATCGGTGCGCTCACGATTAGCCATGAAATGCAATGCGAATTTGTACAACGCGTACTTGCCCAGTTACTATAGTGAAAACGCTCTATGATAGCGAAGCTCAAGCGAACAATTAATCATGTTTTATAAATGAAGCAATTTCAAGTTAATAATGCATTTTCAATCACAAAAATGGGCAAAGTATTTTTGTTTGTCTGCAGAAACATCTAGAGCCTGTGGTAACAATGGAGTCTGCAGATATTGGTTCGGTACTTTATCAAATCATCCATCAAGGTACCTTGTCAATATTTATGTTAGTTAAACAATTGTCAGCCCTACAAGGCCTGTGTGATATTTCCATTCAAATCAATATTATATGTATGGTTGTTAGTTTCAGGTAAGTTTCTTGTTTTTCCAATATAAAAATGAAAGCTTTTAATCTGCTAAATATTTTTATTTGCCAAAAGTTTCTAACAAGCATAAATTTTATGCAAAATAAACAACTGATAAATATGTATTCTCTATTTGGACTATTATATTTTATTTTGTTTTTCTCAACAAAATAAACAAACAAATAAATGGTCATTTGAAGTTAGAGCATGTACATATGTGTGTTCGCATATGCGCATACGCAAACACAGACACACAGAGGCCATTATATTGACAGCAGACATTGTGAAAGCAACACACGCTCACGAAGTCATGTACGCAAAGAAAACGGAAATGGTGAACGTTGAATGTAGTGTTGAATTGAATTGAATTGACGTTTCAATGAAACGAACATAAACTCACGTACAAAGTAAATCCTTTTAAAATATGCAGCACCAATTATGCACAAATATACACGTACACATCTGATGTGTACACAGGAATCCTACCCAAGAAGTTTGTAGCATATTTAAAGGCGTTCCAGTAACTAAACGTCCGCAAATATACACAATGATAAATAAATGTGTGTGTGTGTGTGTGTGTGTGTGTGTATGTGAAACAGGTCAGATATTTGTCGCTACAAAATGAAGACTGAATATTAAACCTAAAAACAACTTAACAACTTTTTGTCTTGGCCTAGTTCTAACGACCAAGAAAGTTTAAAGGGAAAATTAAGATTTTATGCCATGGCTATTCTATTCGCACAGCAACTGCTCAGTAATGATGACAAAGTGCTGGGCAACATTGAGAAGTCATGTTATTTCGGTCAACCTTTGTAGTTGAGTTGTTTCAGATATTTTTAATTAACTCAAAAACATTGTTGAATCAACACACACATACAAACACTCGAACGCCCATGTGTCTCACACACAAATCATTTCTATCACATAAACACTGTTACTTTAACGTAGTCGGTGGAAAGTTTTATTGATATTAGAAAGAGAGCAAAAAAGCCTACACTTAGATAGCATACATCTTTGTGCCAGTAATAATGATGCTCCAGAAGCTGTCGACATGATCCTGCCTAACAACTAATTCATTTATTATTATTATTTTTGTCAAAATAAAACAAAACGTGTTTGCACGCCAAACATTTTGGCCAGTCCACGTTGAAGAGAAAATTTGTGCTAGGAGATTATTATTTGGCCAATTAACATCGTTTCACTTCAGTAAATGTCTTGATTTGTTTAAGGGAACTTGAGAAATTAAATTGGCTAAGTTCTACTGAGCTATAAAAATATTTGCTTAGTATTAATTAAAAGTGACAATAACGTAAGACGTATGAAGTGAAGTTTGCCATACTAAAGTACCCGGCCATTTAAAGATGCAATAAAATGAAGAACATGTGTCTGCACATGTTTGATGGATGTAGTAAACCTTTAAATTATATAAGAAGTATTTCATATATTTTTACTCTACATTTAAAATTAGAAACAAGTGACATTTTGTGTCAATCTTTTGTGTACGAAATCCGCTTAGCTAGAACATATTGAAAGAATTTGAAGAGATTATTTTACAACTCATTCAATATCCCTTATTTGGAATTAAATATTTTTCATATTTTACTGAAATTTTAATTTTATTGAACTCTGATATTTTTAAATACATTTATATTAAATTACTTTGGAGGCTCCTGTTCAACCCTTGGCTTGTCTCCTTTTAAATCAATATTAATTAAGTAAAGAATATTTTTCATAACGAATATTTTTCATTATTTATTTAACATTAGAACTTGCTCATCTGTATTTATTTTGAATTACATTTATTCATATAATATTAATGTTGTGATAGTAATAAGACAAAGCAGGCGTAGGCTTTTAGCTAGGGGACAACTACATATTTCTTTTTGGAATGGTTCTTGACGTGATGTGTGATGGTTTCGAAAGAGCCAATTATCTTCCACCTAAAGGTATTTTATGTTCAATTGGCCTTGTTTCATTAATATCAATTGCAATCTTAATACAGAATGAGTTTTAGCCCGACTAATGATATATAAAATATTTCTAAATTAAAAAAAAAAGGAAAATTAAAAGTTTAGTTAACGGCCTAAGCGAAATAGGGCTGATAATACTAGTTGGTGATTGTTTTCTCTATTTTAAGCGGCAGCGCTTCGCCATATCACAGCGCTTAATCCTCTCACTGAGCTCTTCATTATTGACAGTCAATATTTAATCTTATTGATCAATTTTCAATTTTAGCACTGTGCTTTTCTGTGGATTGGAATATATTTTATATTCTCTCTACAAATTTGCATCGATTTCCGATTGGATTTTGTGTTTTCTGCTATTGTAGCAGTCAACAACATTAAAATATAGACAGTCAGTAACGAAGAGCTCATGTAGTCAGCTGACTAAGTAGTGCTGCTTAAAAAGCAGTATATAATTAGTTATGACCTGTGTTCTAAACATTTTGGGATGCCGCAGAGCATTGTGGTAATCCTGAAACAGCCCATAAGCCTGCAGCTTTATTTTTCTGATCAGTACATTTTTGGCACAAAATAATCTTTCTTAGTCCTAAGGAAATAAACTCGAACTTAAACTTAACGCCTGTTAAAATAATTAACAATTATCGATTATACAGTTCAATTATAAAGTTAAATTGATATATTAGCTTATTAAATTCGTGTTTGTTAAATCTACCACACAAATTTATTAAACAAGAAAAAGAAAAAAATAATATCACCAACCACTTATAACTGAAGAATACTAGTCTGAATATGGAGAGTTGCAGGTGGAAGAACAAAACCACAGATTAGTTTTTGCCGTCTAAACATTCATGCCTTAACAGCATTCCTTTCAGTTTTTGCATAACACACAAATGTAAAAACAGAACTAAATCCTCAATTGCTTATACCATTCCATTTTTTAATTTCTATAGCAATTTTTCGTAGTTCTCTCATCACTGAGTGGACGCAAAGGTCAAGTAATCTTTGGCATTTCAAGTGTTTGAGGCCTTCGATGTAATTTGCACTCAACATTTTTGTGTGATTTTGCTCCGGACAATGTTTTTGTTTTGCCTCCATTGAACCATTCTGTTGAAACATGTTGTTTTCCTTTTTTAGTTTTTATTGCCTGGCAACAGGGAATTAAAAAAACAAAGCAACACACAGCACAAACGAAAGCAGTAATAAACTGAAGCAACAACAAAAAAAAAAGTAAAAAAAACAAATATTAAAGAGATGAGAAGTAATCCGGGAAGTAATATGACAAGAAAAACGCAATAACAAGCCAAGACAGGACAATAAAGTGTATTTTGTGTTTTTTCTTTGTGCAAAAAGAAAACAAATCAACTTTAATTTTAATGATTTTTATTGCTTTGCGCTGCGAGTTGTTTGTTATCAGTGGCGTTGGCTTGTTAGTGTTTATTGTCTTAAGATTGTTGGTATTTATGGGATTCTATGTGTGCATTGAAAAGGAAAACCAAATATAAAAAGCGTAATCTGGAGTGTTTATGGCAATGAGGAAAAATAGCTGGACAATAAAGTTTTAATTCTTAAATAATGTTTTGTCTTGAAATTGTAAATCATTATTATTATACTTTGGGCTTTTGCTGGACGGAAATGCTAACACCAAAGTCACCATCAAATTTATCTGTTTTTAAGTTTCTAAATCGTGATAGATTTTTAAAAGAGAAAAAAAAAAACATTAAGGAAGTTTAAGTAAACTTTAAAAAGGCAATTTTTAAATAATTGCTTTTCTGTCAACAAATTAATGCACTGCGGCGGTTTAAGGTTAAGCTCTCGTATGTCTGGTTGCGGTAGCAATTTGTTACATAATTTTCATCAGTAATTTTCAAGTTTTCTCCAGGTTTGGGATGCGTGAACAAACAAACTTGCTGATTTTGGAACGAATACAGTCCCAAAAGGACACTGAAATTTCGGCAAATTTATTAGGCTGGCCAACCTATTGATGAGAAGTGCTGTAGATCCATCATTACTAACTCAACTCTCACATTAAACAGTCCTTTTATTCATATTCAATTCGTGGCCATCTTCTTTGAGAGGTGGTATAACTTGCCTTTGAGGTCATATGACATCGTATTGTATTTCCAGATATTTAAGCCATAAGCCACCTCAATCGCAAAGCCACCACAATTAGTGCTATGTAAAATATATGTTTTCATGTATTTAAAATACAAAATACTGCATTCTACAACCAAGTTTATTACAGTGTAACCGAAATATGTATTCAAAATACGAAGACGAGTATAAAATTCTTTGGATCAAAAAGGTTTTTATTTCATTTCATAAGCACCAGTCTTTCAAATGTGATATCAGCCAAAGAACCTCTTGATGATATTTTGTTGAAAGAGATATAATGGAATTAAGGAATAAGTGACAATTAAAAAGCGTTTGACCAAAGGCTTTATGTAAAGTCTATCCAAGTCATTATCTGGTTGATATTTTTTCTCTTCTTGTTGTAGATATCAAACGCTCGTTGTTTCTTGAAATTTGTTCTCTGACTGTTTGGAGACTTTTGAAATGTATATGCTTTGAGTTGCTTTTACTTTATGTGTTTGGTAGTTGAATTATGGTATTGCCATTTTTTGGAAATAAAACAGTGGTAGTAGCAAAATTTTGCACATTTAGTTGATGTCTGAATTAAATAATTTTTTGCACATATTTTTTAACTTAAATTAAAAATGTATTTAGAAAAATGTACTTTGAGAGCACAAGTATTTGAAATACAAAATATATAATACTAAATATAAAATACTAAATACAAAAAAAAAAAAAATACACTAATGACATGTATTTAAAATAAATGTGCAAAATACGTATTTGTATTGTAAACACGTATTTCAAATACATTTATTTCAAACACTACCCATTCCCAGCTCTGACCACAATTATGCATTTAGTCAAATTCACCAAAATAAAGCACAATAGAGATGCGAAGTCATGTTTCTTCAAGACCACAGTCAATTTTTTCTTAGCATACTTTAGTAAAAAAAAAAAAAAATGAAAAATCAAAACACAGATCTCACCAAAATTGTTTACAGCTGCTTTGCCATAAAATTTTCAGAATAATGAGACCGTGCTGAAACAGGTAATAAAAACAAAAATATGAAAAAAATTTCACCATTTTATCGGGCTTCCTTATTTCCTTAAAACTGGGAAAGATTATTTTTTTAATAAAATCGTAATGATGAAAATGTTTAAAGAAGACAAGGCAAGCAAGATAAGTCTTCAAGTATTGGCCGAGGGATAGATCAGGGCTGTTTCACGTACATGACTGTTGTTGAGCAAGAGGAAATAGATATCGTGCTATATGATCTGTTTATAACTGGCTATATAAGTTCCATTTTTTCTCATGATGTTTTTCTGTTGATTAGAACTTGTTTTGTATTCTCTCACTAACATTCAATTGATCTGTAATTGATTTCTGTGTTTGCTGATATTGTATCAGAATTGCTATCATATTAAAATTCTTACCGGGACCAGCCTAAAACTTAAGGTACATATGTCTAACTAAAGTAGTTCATGAAAACCAAATTTTTGCAGCTTTAGATACTTTTTTTATACTAAATTTATTAAAAGTTTTACTAAATATGTCGCTAATAATTTGTTAGCATCTTTAGGATACTATTTGAAATAATATTTGAAGATTCGAACAAGCTGCTAGCAAAATATTGAATGAAACTAATAATAAATTTTATATAAAAAGCAGCTGCACAAACTAATTCGTTATAAATCAGTAAGATTAAATAAAAATTATATAGATTTATGTTTATATTATTTGATCATTAGATTGTTAAATTAATTATTCAATCTTTTGATCTTTTTTTTTTATAAATTTTTTTTAAGCAATTATTTCTTTATTTTCAATTGTTGGCGAAATATTGAATATAAATAAATAATTGCTTAAAATTATTTTTTTATAAACAACCAAAAATCAAAAGCTTGAATAATTCATTTAAAAATTTTATATTTAAAAAGCCTATAGCAAAAGTCTATCCAAAATTTGAGACACAAGCCAAATGTCCTAATTTATTGCATCTATCTCTACAAATTTTTAAAATATTCACACAAATTTTTAAAATATTTTACTTTTGTTTGTGAAACATGCATTCAAATGCAAACATTTACCACAGTTTAATTTATTTGCAAGTACTTTCCAAAATAAAAAAAAATTTATGTACTTTAACTTTTGCATTTCCATCATAATCTTATTTAATTAAAAGTTGTTATTAGTTTAACAAATATATGAAAGTTTTCTCGAAAAAAAAAAAATATAGAAATTCTGCTTTAAGTTACTTAGAATATTTCCAAACTTTCTGAAGAAACCATAAAGAGAAAGTATTTAGTTTTACTTCAGTGAAATAGTTGAAGCTTACACACATACACACACACATAGATATAAGCTCGCATGCACAAACGTGCATATATTTTCAAGTTACTGTTTGTAGTTGTATATGAATAAGTCAGTGAATTTTATGCATTTTACCTTGAATATTTTTTTTTACGTTTAAATAATAGTTTTCTTTCATTGCTTTGAAAAATTTACTGTGAAAAAAGGGAAAAGCAGAATACTAGCGCATTATTATGCACAGCTTAAGGTCAAAGTGATCAGCTTTGTATCTAAACATGATAGGAAAATTAAGCTTTTGGCTACTATTTGCTAATGACAGTTTAGGGGGCAACCAGCCTTCAGCAGATGTTTTAGTGCATCAAAACTTGTAAACCTCAATAAAAAACTTTTATTAATGAGGAAATAACGAGCATTTCTATTCTGATATTCGAATTGTCACTTCGTTTATGTCAGTTTTAGAAAATCCAGCCATTAAGCAATTAGTGGCCCAGCTATAATTGCAAGAGAAACTTAGTTTTGTTGCAATTTCCCAGACAAAGGCTACGCCCTCTGGCGGCTGTATTGAGAGAACACTCTCACATGGGAGTACATGAGAAAAAACTATATCTTCCATGTAATGAGAGAGGTTGCAGCCACGAAGAGGTGGAGAAGGAGAGTGTCAAATACTTCCTCTGCCGGTTTTCGACTCTCTCAAATAAAAGAGCAAACTATTTGTGCAGACCGATATTACATGGGCTATCGTATATGTCGGAATGCGAACTAAACAGGGTTTAGTTTATTTGATCATCTGGCTGGTTCAGGATAGACCAGTCGTGGTGTGTAGGGTTGTTTCCTTACCGCCTCTTCTGGAAGCACAACGGGACCTTCTAGAACGTAAGTGGGCTGGTCTCACAGCTGGCACTTGGAAACTATAACATATTTTAATCAAATATTTAATTAATAAGTCTTCTTTTGTATTGCCATCAATTGTAGTTTATTATCTTTTGTTTTTGTATTGCCTCTTTTTTTGAGGCAAAACAATTCAGGTTTGTTTTAAAATGGGGAGTTCATTAATTTTTGGTTCTAAGGCCAGTATTTTTAACCCGAAATTGGGATTTGACGAGTTCCGTATTTGCCACACTTCTGGCACTGTATGTGATGGATTAAAGTGCAAATGGCTTGAGTTGTTTTTTTTTTTAATATACGGCCTTATTTATAAAAGATATTTCTTGTTCATTAACTTCTGATTGGATAAATTTTGCCACAATGTTTTTCAAATAAATGTTTGTCAAATAATTTTTGTTAATAAATTTTTTTCAAAATTTTGTTTTATTGTTTTTTTAAATTTAAAATTATATTCCTGATGATGGTAACAAATTGTTGCCGAAATATCGAAAATAAATACAAATAATTATTTCCAGTTATTTTTTAAAAAAATATGTTTAGCTAGAATAATATTTAAAAATCTCAAGATCAAATAATATTTAAAAATAAAGCTTGTTAATGTTTGCAAAATCAACTGCTATGTATATGAAATATAAATCATTTTGAGAATATTTTTATAAAATTAGTTTGCTTCCTTATATTCGTGTAATGTACAGTTTATATACAAAATCTGTTTAACAACATTTGTTTTTTAATTATAGTTTTATTTTCTATATAATCCCATTGTTTGCAGTACAACAGTTTGTAATAAAATATGTGTGGTCAGCAGAAATATTATTATTTTTAATTTACGGAAGAGAACATTAAATTTGTGCTCCATGTTTAGCATTTTTTTTTTGGTCTTAATATTTACCATAAATTTGCTTGTAGAGCAAATCTCAACATTCCGTGTAGTATGTACAGCTAGTAACTAAATTGTACAGTTTCTTCCTTTCTCAGGTAAGCATACAAAATCATAACAATAATCTAATAAATTCTACTATTATTATATTCAGCCCTTTGAATGGTTTAAAACCAAATATTTTTTAAATATTGTATTGAAAGTTTTTGTATAAACCACATTTATTTTAATTCATTGAATTTTGCTCCCGCTCAGAGGTCTTGACCTTAATGAATTATTTATTCAACCGTAAAAATTTTAGCATAAACATTTTTATGTAATTTATTCAACTTAAATTTTTTTAATTCCTGTGTACAGAAATTCATTACCCTTTTCTGCCGTTTTCCTCCTATCAAAATAATTTTTTATTCATGCATAAATAATTGTAATTTTTTCCAAACAAACTTCACACACAATCCTGACCTCAATTTAGGAAAACGCAGAAACAAAAAAAAAGACGCTTTAGGAAAAATAATTGTTTAGTTTATTAACATTTGCAATTTGTTATTTTAATAAAATTTTGTTGAAACTTTTATCCATTAACCTTGTTTTTTATTATTTTTATTTTTATTTTTGGTTAAACAATATCCCCACATACAGATTTTAGTTATTTTTTTCTTTTTTGCTTTTGGTTTTGGCTTTTGGGATCTACGGATGTAACTGAAAGCCTCAGGTACGTAACTTTTGTGACAATAAGCTGGAAATTTGTGCATCATTATTTATGTTTTCACAGATTTTTCCCAGAAATTTAATTAAGGCGGCTTTATGCAATAAAACAACTTTTAAAATTATCTTGGACTTAA
Source organism: Sturmia bella (assembly GCA_963662145.1). Lineage (NCBI taxonomy): Eukaryota > Metazoa > Arthropoda > Insecta > Diptera > Tachinidae > Sturmia > Sturmia bella. Next base: position 66,365,798 of record OY759170.1, on the reverse strand, counting down.
TAAAACTTAATCTTTATGAGGGTGGTGGACAAACAAAAATATTTTATCAAAGTGACCGGTCTTTTCTGATGACAATCTTTTGCAAATTATGAGGCATATTTTCTTAGTGGCAGTCAGTGCACATAAGCTTGAACATGGAAATGTTAGTGAAGTGATTTTTGTTCTGCCACCTGTTTCACTGCAGAAAAAAAATGTATTGTAATAGAAAATGTCCATGTCATTCACATATACATAAGTTTTAAAACCATAACACATGCTGTTTAATATGAGTCGCTGCATAACGTCAAGAAGTTTGTTCAATCTATTTTGATATTTCTTGGTTGCCTTGCAGAGGTATGGAATTGAGTATATTGCCGAAAAGTTGAAGCCTTGTAATGAAATAAGTTTTCCGCGAAGAGACGCATTTTCCCCTTAATAGACTTGCTGACAAACCGATTTGCCCCGTACGAATTGCAGTCCATAAGTGATTGTTGAAATGTCGATGCAACCCCAAAGAGTGACTGTTGGATGCGGATTACTGGAAGATCACCCAATCAAAACCTGGATAATATGTAGCTCGAACAGGATACTATGCAATGTCCCTTTTGCACAGTGCTTTGTAAAGAATTTGAAAAGCTAGAATCTTCAATGCAGAAAGACAAGATTTTATACACTGTTATTGATTGAGTGAACTAAGAAACATTAACATGATGAAAAATTAGTGCATAAAAAGTTCTCTTCCCATACATCCTTTTCTTTAAAAACTTAGTTTTAACTGTACTTTTCCCCAGAACGCGATCCTGGCTATTTAAAAAATCATCCACTTTAGCTCTGCTGTAAATTTGGTAAAAATTGGGGAGGGTGAAAGCCTACTGGAAATCATTTTCAAATTATGTTTTTTTCTTTTTTAAAATGCATTGAAATTTTATATATTAGAACTTTTTTATGCTAATCGTATATTCTAGTAAAGTCCGAAAAAAGAAATCCGAAACTGTTATGCCGGTATTCGAAAAAAAAAAAAAATAAAACCTTGTTCAAATAAAATGCATTTTAGCAACAATATAATTTTCGTGAATATTAGCACATTCTACTGCTTCCAAAGATGTTAAAATTAGCACATTGCATTTAATAGATATGCCAAAAATATTTATCATCTTTAATTGTTATGTTGTTCTGATATTTGCAGAAATGTAAATAAACGTCACAGTGATTTTACTTGGCCACAGCGATCATGTGTTTTGATTCAGTTGGACTTCTCTCTTTAAGCAAAACGTTGCGATAATTCGGCACACTAAAGGCCATATTCAAAATAATTATTGTAAGTTTATTAAGCTTTTATTTGACGTCTTTCTACGGAATATTTGTCAAATAAACCTGTAATAAACCTTCAATAGTTTTTATGAATATGGGTGTAACAATATTGATCGTCAATTATAGCTCAGGATCGTCAACTATATGACCTAGGGGGCAGGAGTCTGCCACCGAGTCCAGGGCAAGCACTTGGCTCATATAATAAGAAAAAAATTTTTAAAATAATTTCGTGTTTTATTTATAATTACAATTGGGAATTTTGGCTGCAGCATTTTTTAATTAGCACAATTAAAATCAGTTTAATAAGCAATATTCTAATAAAGAAATAAGAAAGTAATTCTTTTCCCACAATCACGATCCCGAAAGAGTACTTAAATTATATTTCCTTATTTTTTTATAATTATTTATTTCATTGACCTACCGCACATTTTTCAAGAAGTGGCTCAATTTAATCTGTTAACAATATTTTTATTGTTTTAGAAATATTATAAATATTTGTTTAAGGTCTACAAAAAAAAAAAAATTTGTATGCTTTCCATTCAACTTTTCAGTGGACCATATATGATTTATGCAACTGTTCTTTCCGGAACAATAAATTTAAAAATACTTTTTGCTTCTAAATATCAAACTTGAGCTTTACAAGTGAACCCCTTATTTTTTTGTTTTGTTTTCAAAATAACATTATTTTCAGATAGTAAAACAAAAGGAACTCTGTCAAATAATTCGAAAATTCTTATTATCTCTTGTTAAAGATTTGGCGGTGCGTTTGAATTATACAATCTTGAGATGAAAACTCCAATTTATTTTCTGTTTTCTAAGTGTTTAAATTCACACATTATTTTCTGAAAAACTTATTTATCTACTGGTTTAAGAAGAAAGATGTTATTTTTAAAATATGAAAAAGAGTACTTACGAATTTAATTCCAAATCTAAACGAAACTTATGATTAAAAGCCTTAATTAACAATGAGGTTCGATGAAAGTGTTTCTGCAAAAAAATAAAAGAAAAGAAAATCAGGTGATTAATTGACATTTTTCATAGCTTAATTATAAACAATAATATAAATCAGATCATGTAATATGTCACTTCGGATAACATACTCACATGCACACATATACTTATACATACATACATACTTGCCAGGTCTAATTAAACACAAGGATGCTTCTGTGTTGTGTCAAATGTATGGCGAGAAAATTCTGGTAGTATTTTGTCAAATATCTTTTCTGATTTCAATGATATTCATCTGACTACTAATACCTTTTCTACAAAAATATTTTAAGAACTCTTAGCTTGCTTTTCATAATATACTCATACTTTTTCTACACGCTTTGCACTAGTCACAACGAAATTTCTATACTCTCTTTCTAAGTGGGCCATACTGAAAGATTTCTGCTGAGGAAGGAAATTCTGAAGGTTTTAAACACAAATGTATAGGAACACAGGTGATTTACCAATCAGTCTGACAGAACTAAAAATCAAAAAAAAAAATTTTAAGAATATCTCGAAAAGGCAATTTTTCAAACGATCTGATAAATTTCACCACTGCGAACTTGCATAAGTTTTCTACAGCAAGTTCTATTGAAATTTCCTCTTGGACTTTTCTTTAGATCTAGTATTGAGTAGGGCCTTCTAAATGAAAGAAACAATGGGTCTGAACTATAGTCAAACACTAAAGTTGGTTCTTTTTAGTAACAACTTAAATTTTAAGACATGGTGCTTACTTTTTTCTAAATATGTATATTCAAAATTAAAGTTGACTTTAAGCTGAATCAGCTTTAAATTATTTATCGAAAATGCCAAGTTATTTATCAGACAAGCTCTTACAAATTTAATTAATATCCCATCACTAATGAGACGACTCTCAAAAATTATGTATACTTGTAAGCACACACCTACATAAATGTAAGATTGTATTAGTAAGCAAACAAAAAAAAAAAAAAAAAAAAACAAAGCGAATTGAATAAAAGTCAAATTTTGAAGAAAATTCTACTTAATAATAGTTATTAAAAAATCTTCAATTTAGTTATTTAAAAAATTATATTCTTAAGTGTTCATGTTTCAAAATAAATAAATAAATAAATTAATAAATAAATTAATAAATAAATAAATAAATAAATAAATTAATAAATAAATAAATAGATAAGTAAATAAATAAATTAATAAATAAATTAATAAATAAATAAATAAATTAATAAATAAATAAATAGATAAATAAATAAATAAATAAATAAATAAACAAATAAATAAATAAATAAATAAATAAATAAATAAATAAATAAATAAATAAATAAATAAATAAATAAATAAATAAATAAATAAATAAATAAATAAATAAATAAATAAAATAAATAAAAAATTTACATTAAATAGCTTTTACATATAAAAGTGACATTTGTTTGAGCAAAGCTGTTGCTAAATAAGTTAAAGATAACTTCTGCTGGTTTTAAGTTTAAAGAAAACTTTTGCGCGTAAAGTCTCGTCTATAGTAGACAAAAAACTAACTTTTATGTAGCAGTGACTTAAAATTGCTCAAAGCATAAGTCTATAGTTATGGGCCAATATGTTTAATAATCGTTACAATCACGTGGTATGCTTACGGCAACCATATATTATCGTTAAGACAATGGTTACAGCCACATAATTCGGCTGTTGACAAACATATTATGCATTCAACAACATATTTCAACAATAATATGTTCCTCTTCTAACACATACCAATTTTTTCTGCGCTTTCTGAAAAGAACTTTTTATGACGACATTTTGTTTTATAATTATCATCACCAGGAAAGTATAGTAAAACCTTTGCCTACCGAGAAGGGTAATGGAAAAAAAACTCTTCTTAATAGAATCCATCATTCCATATTCTGGCTCATTCTTTTCATCGTAACAAATGGCTTCCTTTTGATTTTAATATCCCAAAAACTATTATTTAAAATATTTTGCTGCATATTTTCATGCTGTTTCAATTAAAGTAAAACTAATTTATTAACTCATAAATTTGGAATATATATTGATTATAAAATACCCGTTGTCACCTTAACAAAAGGATTTTATCATTAATTTATTTTTAACGCATTCAATTTCATTTGAACTTTTCTCCATTGTTCGGAAGAGGCTTAGTAATGAACACAAACAGAAAGGCCCTCGATTATGTAGTTACACAACCGTATCCTGTAGCACAGACATAGAAACATTCATTGATTTATAGAGAATTAATTTTAGTTATTTAATTTGAAAACAAATAAATGAAAATAGTCAATATTTGCTAAATGTTTAAATAAAATTTTATGATTAAAAATGTGAAAGCGTTGTTGTCATTGTTTCCATTGAAAATGGAGAATAATTTAAACGTTTTATTTGCATTGTTAGCAATCGATAAAACAGACGTAGATAATGATGTTACTGATGGCAATGGCTGCAACGACAATGATGAGCAAATTCGATAGAAAGTTTTTTTTTTTTTATGAAATACATTCTTTGTTGAAAGTATGAAAAAGAATATTTTTATGTTTTCAAATGAAATGTAAACCGTTATTCATTTCATTTTATTGAAATAATTGAAATTTAATTGATAAACAGAAATAAATAATAACAGCTATGGAAAACCGCTTTCCATTAAAATGTTTCACTTGAGAGCACTTTAGATGACAATTGACGGTAAATAAAAAATAAATTGGGCCACAATTCGCAAATTTTATTTATGTATGAATATAATTTTCTTCTTTTATATGAATATACGTTTATGTTTTTGTAATAATCTTTATTAATACCCTGAAGTAGTAAAAGTGCAAAGATCTCTCGTCATCAACGACATGAAATGCAACGCGGTGTGAAGTTGTGCTTTGCATTAATAAAAATATTTTAAAGTTTTAAAGATATCAAGGCAATTTTATAGGTATTAAAATTATTTTTACTCAATTTAAAGTCACAAAAGTAAGTCGACTGTTAAACTATAAAAAAAAAACGTAAAAGCAGCCTTTATGTAATATTAGTAAAAATTATAGCAAGGTGTTTATCATGTGCTATCATGCAAAAGAACTTGCCATGGAGAATGCTTCGCCATTTGATGACGGAGCTAAAAATTTAGTAATATTTTTCCATCGTTTGCTCATCATATTCTTTGTAATAGATTGGATATTTTATAAAATTTTATTTATAGGTTTTTGTCTTCTAGCTAAAAGTAAAAGATCTGTTTGCTAAAAGCACAGCTAAATAAATTGAACATTTGCCAAAAAGTGTAACCTGAAGGTAGTGGCTACACTTTAATTGTAAACAATAATGAATAAAATATTTCAGAATAGTAGTTATACCTTTCAGATGCATATAACTTTGAGCTAAAGAAATGGATACATGAATGTAAATCATGTGGGCAGGAGAGCGAGACATTAGAGCACTACTTATGCCAGTGCGCTTTTCACAATTACAGTCCCTACGCGGTTGGAAAAGACATGTTATCTGACATAACCTAATTGCGGGGCATATGTTGGAGGATTTTAAGAAGCCTTATGAACTACGGGTCTGTTCATATAAACCCATGCGTCAAACATTTTGCGATTAAGTACATGGAGCGCTCAAGAAAGCCTGCACTGGCTTAAGTGTAAGTCGTGACCAAACGTACTCCGCCAATCAATCTTATTTAGCGTTTGTATAAAAATTCTGTTTAAGTAAGTATTGAATAAAGAGCGGTCTCACCACAAGACGTGGTGATAATTGGTTTAATCGTGTAACTATTTTTTTGTTTTTTCACGCTCCTAATGATGTTTTGATAAGCAGAGTCGAAGAAATGTGTCCATAATTTGAGCGATTATGAGGATATTTCAGAAAGTAAATTCTGAAATTTCTCAGTTCTTTTGAAAAAGACATTCCTTAACTATTTTAAGGATTTCAAGTATTACCATACTGAACGAAAAGTCATTTATTTATTTCTTCCTACAGATTTGCATTCAAGCTAGGCCAAAACCTTCAGAACTCCCTTTCCCAGCAGATAAATGGCCCGCTGAAGAAGAGAGTGCTGAAAATTTGTTCTGGCCAGAGAAAAGTAAATAGAAAATATATGAGTATGAAATGATGGGCCAGCTAAGAAAAAAACTCATAAAAATATTTAGGAAATTAAAAGAACGCCTAGGCATACTCGACCAGTATATATAGCGCGATTTCTGGGCAAGCGGCGTCATACGCCCGTACCTCTGAAAAAAGGAGATCAGCCAAGCAGTTATCGTGAATGCTGTTCACTGTGATAATGCTCTTCTTGTGGCCGCAAATTAAGGTAATGAAACTAGAAGATATGGTGTTCTCTTATCTAATGGTGGCACACGCCAAACAGCCAATGAAGCAATGGATCTTGGGCGTAAGTAAGTATAACTAAAAAACTAAAGTCGTTGCTGTTGTATTGTTCAAGAGGAATATTTATTTTTTTTACGCCGAAAATAAAAGTGAGTGTTAACATTAAATGGACTCTGCTTAGCTCATCAAAAATAGAAACAGCTTTGGAAATATATGTGTACATATTTGAAAAAAGAAAAAAAAAATCCAAAATATCAAAGGATGAGAAAAAAACACAAACGTACTTAACACCCACATTTTGTTTACGTTTTATTTATTTATATTTATATTCCTTTTTATTGTTATTCTTTATTTCTTGAGTCATTAGACTGGTTTTCTGGCAACAAAGTACAAGTGTAAAAAAACCCACTTTGCAGCAACGAAGCTTATGTTGCTGTAATAATCAAACTTATAAAAAAAAAAAAAAAATATTTGCACCAACAAACTTGCGAACATTTTACTGGGTGGAAATGTCTGAAGGCGCAAGAATGTTGTATGTACATATGTATGTTTGCATGTGTAACTCAGGCATATTTAATACATACCGTTACATTTATGTAGGTATTTTATTTAAAATTTTATTTTCTTTGTACAATATTTTTTTAATGAGAGAAGTGAAAGGTGGGTCGAATGGTAAAAATAGAAGGAAAGCAAAATTGCTTTCATAAGAATTTCGTTTTTAAATAAAAATGTGAAAATAAAATTGTATGCATATAAAAAATTAAGTATAAAAATGTGAAAATAAAATAAAAATAAAAATCCAGTACAAACACATTTTAATTTGTTTAATGAGCAGGCCGTGGTGGCACACAAGCAATTGTAGGCAGTTCAGTTATGTGAATTCATTCTGAAAATTGCGTTTAAATAAACAATATAAAAAAATACAATTTTGGCCAGTTGTTTGCTCTTGCACGAGCGTTTTCGGCCTTAAAAACCATTTTATCTAAGACAATAATAACATTTTATTTTCACTGTTTGGTTTTACTTCTTCTTGAGTTCTCCCGCGCTCTAACAAGAGCCAAAGGTGTGATGATAAGGTGTTTTAATTTAAATTTATGCTTTGAAGATTTGTTTATTTTATGAAGTTCTTCTACTTTTTAGAAAAGGTCAGACTAAGTTAAGCGTAAAAATGGAAGTTATTTTATAAATTATGCTCAATTAACTGTTATTAATGAAGTATTCTAAAAATTGTTTGATGGATTATTCTGCTACCGCTCTACTAAAATATTTAAAAGTAAAAATAATTGTATGGCCTGGTTTTCAGATGTTACACAGGAGTTTGTATATAATTCTAAGAATTTATTCAGTCAACATTTTAAGGGTTTTAAATTCAAATTAACGTTTTAAATTGGGGCTAATAAATTTTAATATGTGTTTTCTACAGGCCATTTAAAATTACCAATAAACAGAAGGTGAAGCAAATAAATGGAATATCCGAGCCGTTTTCCAATCTTAACCAAGTAAAAATAAATTTGGTCAAATATAAGACTGGTTTGTATAGCAATGGGCCAATTTTATTTCACTTAGTGCACAAAAAAGTTTTTATGTTAACAATTTCATAAAATGGAATTTATCTTGTATGCAACTCCCTTTAGACTCTAGATTTACGTTGTTCTTAATACTGCAGTAAATAAATCTGTGTTCGTTCTGTAAAATCTTCCAGGCTCTATCTGGCATGGTGCAAATGCTACAGCTAATATTCTGCTTCTTGTATGACGACACCATTTAGTTTTCGCTTTTTTTTTATTTGCCGCTGCAACGTTAAGATAACTATGTACCTCTTACGTTTCAGAAGTTTTAGCAAACCTGCGTTTTCGGAAATGAATGTATCTGTTACTTTTTAGCATTCTCTAGTTTTTTGCTTTTGTTGCTGTAGTGGCCATGCAACTACATATCATGCCCGGCAAAGTTACGAGGCTATATCTTTTAAGGCTCAGAAGTTATAGCTAATTTAAACAGTTTCTTGTACATCACACCTTTTAATTTTCAAATGTTTGCTGCTGTAGAGCTCATGAATGCACCTCTCTTGTGCTAACGCAGAATCTCTATACTAGTCAGGGTACACAATTATAGGTCCCTTTCACAGTTTCTAAGCTGGGAACATCCTGTAGTTTTTACTTTTTTTGTTTTCAACATTTATTTTGTAGCAGCCAGTCATTTACATCTACTGAGAAAACTTAAACTCTCTATCTATAAGAGTTCACAAGCTAAAGCAAAGTCAAATTTTTGTTTTGTATGGGGACACTCTTTGGTGTAAATTTTTAATTTAAAATTTGTTTAAGTACATGCTGGTGTAAGTTAAATTTTAAGAACTGAAGTTTATTTTGAATAAAATACAAATTGCTTAGAAAATTTTGTCATTTCATTCTATTTTTTTTAAACAAACACAAAACTGCGAAGCTTTTGGCTTGTCTACAGAAACACTCAAAGCATTCGGCAGGAATCGAACCTGCGGCCTCGGGGAGTCTTAGTAGGACTCTCTACCAATTCATCCATCGAGGCGTTCAAGATAACATTGGAAAGGTTTAGTTATATATGAAACAAAATATCGGCAAAATGGCAGCCGCAAACTCGGCACCATACCTCCTCCAGTGATCGAAATTTTCGATGACGCTGAGATATAATCGAGGTTATGTCTCATTAATATGCCGAATTATCCCATCCTTTAGCTCTTGAATATTTTCGGGCTTATCAGCGTATACCGTTTACTTAAAATATTCCCAAAGAAAGAAGTTCAACAATGTCAAAACATATGAAATTTTTGTGCAAAAGAGCCAATGTTTTGTTAGCTATATGGCAATTTGGGTCAAAAAAGTTAGTTGTCATCTTACGATAGCGAATACCATTCATAGTAACTGCCTGACCGGTCTGATTTTGGAAAAAAATAGGACTCGATGAGGCCGCCAGCCCATAGACTGCACCAAACAGTCATTCATTGTGAATGCATTAGTTTTTCGGCATTCACTCCTGGATTATCGTTCTCCCGAAACTGGCCATTCTACTTATTGGCGAATCTACTGAGTTCACCTACATGCCTCATTCCTGAAGATGACTTTCTTTGAATGCATTCAAATTTGCATTTTGATTTCAACGCCCATTTTCATAATAACCCTGAATAACCTTAATGCTTTACTCGATTGTGTATCTTTCAAATTGAATTAATCAGAAATGTAGAAATGCCAAATAAAATGCAAAAAAGGATGTTTAGGCGTGGTGTACATTCAACATCAGCCCTTAAAATTTAACCACTCGTTATACTAGCCCACCCAATTATACTAACCCACTTTCATGACAAAACCACTGTTGAATCATGGTTCGAGTGCACACGAAGTGTTTCAATTTAAATGAAGAATATATGATTTTTATTTTAGCGTGTAATTGGTTGTCAAGTGCTCATATGAATACTTAGGGACTGAGAGACTTTCAGTTAAAATGAGTGAATTGAACCAAGCTATATTTAATGACATTGAAACCGCCTTGCCGAAGATTAACGAAAATTTGTTTCTATTTATTTATTTTTTTCATTGTAGATGAAGTCAGTGCTGTTTTCAATCACGTCAATAAGTTCGTATTTTTCCGTGAGCCAAAGTCCTTCAAAACGACATCGTTTCATGCTATGAACTAGAAGTCGTGGAAATGGCAAACATTTTGAACAACTGCAAACTGTTATTGCCACAATCTGACAAATTAAGTCTATTCTTGTTAATTTTGAAGCAATGAAAAATGTCACAGTCATTAATTAAATAATTTTTAAGCTTTTAAAAATCCAATAGTTCTAAAGAACTTCAAATCAAGCATCCGAAAAATTTATATCATCTAAATATATTTTTAAACAGCCTTATCATTCATATGATTCTACATACAACTTTATATCAAACACTCTACTCTTAGCTTAAGTATCATAATGATATTAAGAATGTTGCCATTAAAAATCAAGTTTTATGGCGTTTCCTTTATTTATATACCAGAAAAAATATCTGTCCAATTACTGCCACAAAGCTAGAAATAATGACAATAAAAGTCAATGCAAGAGCCAGTTTTTCTCTGTGTGTATTTTTTCCCCTGCAAACAATCTACATAATTTAATGTAACCAGTGGTTGTATAAAGTTTTTGCATAAGTTCTGTTGCACCCTATAGCTTATCTAACGAACGTTAGATATTGGACCGTGGCCATTACATTAATATGGTCGTTTATGTGACTGGTGTGGAGCACCTGAAGCATCATATTTAAACGTGAAATGAATATTAGATAAAATCCAATAGAAATAAAAGGGAATACAAAAATGATGATGCCATAATGAAATAAACAGAAAAGGCACTAGAGAAAAAAGCTCTTCATTAGTAGTAAGGCAAAATAAAAGCAAAACCCAGAAATAAAAATAAAATAATAGAAAAGCCTGCTAAATAAACTACGTAGTCATGGCTGTATACTTTTGCAGGGAGACAGTTTTATATAAGACAGCTTTACTGGTTCAAATGCTTTATTGACAAAAACGAACGAAAAAAAAAACAATTGAACAAACTGGCAGACAGGATGTGGCTGATGTTGATTTTCTAATAAAATCAGTAGTGGGTCTCAAAATAAAACATCCAAGTATGTTGAAATGTTTGTTTAAACCTTATACTAGTGTAGAGTTTTGAACTCAATGAAACATGCAACATGCTGGGTTTATTTTTCTTTTTGTTTTATTTTTTGTTTTAATTTGTATTAATTCAAGTAAAGCCATTTGAAATAGGATTTACTTAGTTATGCACAAAATGGTTTGAAAGCTTTAATCTTGGAATCAATGGTATTAAGGTTATATAAATACTCCAGAGATTGTTTTATTTATTAAGTTTAATTTGATTTTACATAAAATACCCTTTAGGAAACTTTACCATTCAAAGGTTTACAGCTTATTTTTACATGTTTTTACAATAGAGAATCGAGTTGTTATCAAACTTTAAAGATTCTCTTAAAGTTAAATGATAGTTAATTTTTAAAATGGCAATTTAAAATTTTTAAGATGAGGTGATGGGTGATTTTTGAGTAATACTTTTTTTGAAGACGACACTGCTTTTTGTAGCTCAGCAGTTGTCGTCTAATGTGTTACTATTATATAAGTAGAGTTGGGTCGTTATTTTAGCCATGAAATTACCTTTAAGTCAATAACCCTAACAGATTACTGAATTTTATTACACACTTATTAGAAAACTGTGGTCAACGACGCAGCTCATTTCTGGTTGAATGAATACGCAAACAAACAAAATTGTCCTGTTTGGTGGGAAGAGCAGCCAGAAACATTGCAAGAACTGCCAAGGCATTTTAAGCGGTGCAATATTGGATGCAAAATGTAGTGATTACAATTTGTTTTCTTCAAAATAGAATATATAAATACATAGATAAATAAGTAAATAAATGTAATGAAATAAAATTAAACAATGAAATTAATTATTTATTCGCTGTAAGAGCCAATTGAAATTTACTACTTTAGGTCTAAAAAAAAAAAAAAAAAAAAAATAGACCTTATTGCTTTCTGTCTTTCTCAGCCGTCTATATGCCGCCGACATTTCGTTGCTGCTAAGCAACTCATCAGTAGACTCGAAAAAGCAAAAAGAATGCTTGAAGTCCAACTACTTATTCCAAAATTCTCATGAACAAAATGAGAATCAGAAATGTTATACAGAAAGCATTTTACGTCTTGCAACCGTTGGCCAAACTTTTTTGAAAGCAAACATAATATATTATTTTTAAAACTTTTTAATTTTGTGATTATTTTAATCGGATCTCGAGAGATACACCACTATACAATTTACGTAGCACTTTCTGATAAAACAACAATTTGTATTTATTAAAATACAGACTTAATAAATATACCACTAGTTTCTTTCTGTATATAACCCTTGTAATAATATTTTGTTTGTTTGCTGAATTCAATAGCCAAAAACACTTATTGAACATTATATTATGCCTAGTGAAAAAAGTAATTTTGTATTATGAAAACAACCAAACGTTTGGCCAGCTGCTCTACTATAGAGCAATAATTTATCAAGTCTTTTACATCTAATGCAGCAGGATTAGCAACTAATGCTTTCTAAAAGCTCTCCAATGGTCAAATAATTCAATTGTGTCTTTTAATTTGCAATGTAAAGGATTAGAGATGACCTCAACTATCAGACTTCAAAACAACACAGCAAGCAGAAAAATGTGCATAATTAGTACACAAATTAAAAACATATGTTTAAGCCAGTTGAAAGCACAGTGGGAAAAAACTTTGTGAGATAGACTATTACTATTATTGTGAGATAGAATATTACATACAAAATAAATAATAATTAGGTGTGCTTAACAAAACTAAAATTTGATGAAAAAGTAGGCAAGTAGTAGGCTCAGGAGCTGATTGACCGAAACATGAAACTCTAAATAAAAGGACGCTGGCTGAGGAGAAATGCGACGGCTCTAAGACAGCAAGTTGTTCCCCAGGCTAAAGGCTTTTGATGTCTTTTTTGTATTGTTAACAATGGTATATATATATATATATATATATATATATATATATATATATATATATATATATATATATATATATATATATATATATATATATATATATATATATATATGTATATATATATTTCGAGCGTAAGATCTTTTATAAACCAATAATTTGGATTTTAAATAAAATTTCGTTCAATTTGACTTCTTCAGAACAGAGAAAGATTTTTTGTTGTAAAATTGTAGATACCAACATTTTTAAGTAGGACAAAAAAAGCAAAGATAAAGACATATTGGCTGGGAAATATAACATATATCTTTCGTACTCATACCACTTAAAATCATTTTCAATTCTGAGGACTCAAAATCGATTTAGCCAGAAACGTAATTAATTATAACGCTTGACTATGAAGTTAAATTAATATTTAATAAGAAATTATGTTATATTACAACCAAAAATTCATTTTACATTTGTTCTTAAATAGTGAATTATATAAATATAGTATTCATTAAAATATTGTATGCTAAAAGTATTAAAGGGTTTATTTTGGGGTATTAGCAGAGTAAAACATATTTCTGCCAGAATAAAATTTAGTTAGAAATGCCAAAAACTCTTTTAACAAAATATCAAGACATTAAGACCTGAAGCTTCTTTGGATACCTGGACATATCAGTTTATTCAGCAATGCAATGGCGGATGAACTGGTGAAATCTGGTGCCCGCTTACAACAGGAGGGCATGCACGCGTTTGTTGGTTTTGGCCTGAAGAGCAGTAAACACATAATATAAAGATAGCTGTTAATAATGAAATCAGCTATCGATTATCGGGGCTCACGTACCCCAGCTAAAATTGAAAGAAAACCTTAGCTTTGTTATATTTTCCCTTAACAAAGGCTACACACTTAATTTGCTGCTCTACCAGGACACTATCACATGGGAGTGCATGCAGTCTTCTATATAATGACTTCTGCAGAGACTACAGAGACGAGGAGGAGGAGAGTGTCCTCTGCCAATGTCTAGCTCTTCCGGTGTGTCGGAATGCGAACTAAACAGGTTGGAGGGTTTCATTCGCTCATCTGTTTGGCTCAGGGCAGAACTAATAGATGGTGTGTAGGGTTGTTTCTCTGCCACCTCTTTCGGGCACCAAATCGTAACCATCTGGAAACCAAGTGGCCCCTTACGACTGGCAGCTCGTGGAACATAAAATAGCCGGCACAGCAAAAAATGTTGCATTAGTAAGAAAGTTTAACGTTGTTTTAATTGTTAATCTTCTTTTGTTTTTTCCAAACTGTCAAAAGAGATTTTAAAGAGGAAGTTATACCAGAGATTTTCTTTCTCAGGGCAATATTACAAACTACATCTAAGAAAAAAGGTAACTGCATTTTGGTTATAGAACTATACTGCTTTTAACAAGGAGATAAGTACTTATATATATTTTTCAAATTTTAGTATAGTTCATAATCATTGGTTGCAGAAAACACAGTATTTTACCTGCAACAATATTCTTAATCAATTTGGAATTTTCGTTTCAAATAGGGTATGTATGAACGTTTGCACTTATCCAATTCATACCCACAAACCTATAAACAATTAGATATTGCCATATTGATTTAAGGGAGAAGCTTCAACTGAACAAGCGCTTTGGATAAATTCTGTCATGACTTAAATCGTTCACATAAGAGTTTAAAAATGTTGATTTAGGCATATTGCCAAAAAAATCTTTTTCTAGAACAAACGCAGACGTAGTAAAAAACATATGCTTACATAAATATGCGTGTATATGTACGTAGGCACTTGTATGTGGGATTATTTACCGCCTTCCCGTCACACGTTTACGCAAACACTGCTGGCCAAATTCAAAAGACAATTTTATAAAATCGTTTATTCAAATCGCAAAATATGCTGTGATGGCTTTTCCAAAACAAAAACAACAAAATTAATACTACACGTTGTTAATATTATTTGTAGTTGTTTGTTTTTATATACATATGTAATTTTTTTTAATATAAAACCTTTTATATATTAACAGATAGATGGCAATTTTTACAAACATATGTACTTATGTACACGTGCCTTGTCATTCTGTACTCAAATCCTGGCAACAACAAAATTGGTTCTTATTTATAACTTTAGAATAAAAGTTGATACTCTGTAATTGTCATTTTAATACATTTTTAATTTATGTTTTTAAACATAAACTGCTTAAAATATAATTGAGTACATGGATGATTTATAAGGGATACAAATTGTTTTTTTTTACATCCAATGAATAGATTGTGGGTGTCTTTTATTTCTATTGATAAAATAGAATAATTAATAAAACTGGCGTGTTAAAAAACTTTGGTGATTCGTTTAAAAAATACTTGTTGCTAAGTAGTATAATATCCACTTTTGCGTTTGTGGTACCCACACCCAGATAAGAGATGAGTTGGAATATGGCTATTAGTTTTCTGTAACTCTAAAAAGCAGTCTGTGCTCGTGCATAATTGCGATGAATGCATGCCCAAAAAATTACTTAGAGTTATAGCTGCAGTTCAGCAGAACCGTTGCGTTACTTAAATCCAGTTTAAACTTGACTGTAGTAAGTCAGTGAACCATTTATTATTGATTGATTTTAGAAATAGAAATTTGGTAAAATGCCAAAAATGTCAAAAAGATGATGTTTTGCACGGTTTACTGGCTATAGCTTAAATGTTAATGTTTGTGAAGATAAATACGTATTTAAGTTGCGGTACTCGAACCAAAATTTTTTAGCAAAGCCACATTTTGAGGTTAGCAGAGCACTGTTAACGAGTTAACAGCGCTATTTTTTATAACAGCCGACAATTGGGGAGAAGAAGAGTGGGTTTTATGGAAAAATTAGGACGTCTGTGAAGTACTGACCATATGGAAATGGTGGTCCGGAAGGTTGGCTATGACCTCTGGTACCTGGGATGTCTGTAATAATTTTTTTAGTCCCACAAAGTGACTTTTAAAAACACTCCATTTAAAAAATTTCTGGAGAAGATAAGTGGGCTCATGGAAAAAAGGGGACTTCTGCGAGGTACTGTCCTTATGGAAATGGTGATCTGGAGGTTTAGCTATGACTTCTAGTACCTGGGATGTGTGAAATTATCTTTGGAGTCCCACAAAATGACTTTTAAAAACATTCCATTTATGAAATTTCTGGAGAAGATGAGTGGGTTTAATGGAAAAATGAGGACTTCTGCGAGGTACTGACCATATGGAAATGGTGGTCTGGAGGGTTAGCTATGACTTCTGGTACCTGGGATGTCTAAAATTATCTTTGGAGTCCCACAAAATGACTTTTAAAAACACTCCATTTATGAAATTTCTGGAGAAGCTTTTTTGTCATTATTGGTTTTTCGAGTACCAACTTTAATTTTTCTGCATATAAATTGATATAAAGGTTTTTTTTTTAATTTTATTGAAAGTCGACTATAAGTTAACACTTTGAGGCAGGCGATCAAAGTAAAATAGTTCTCTTTAATGCTCTTATTCAATTTAAAACCAATTATTAAAAAAAATTTTTTCTTCAATGTTGATGACAATATATAAATTTTGTCTACGAGTTGCGCTTAATTTTCACGGAATTACTAAGAGCCGGCTGCAACTCAATTTTGTTCAATACTTTCATTAAGTGGTAGTAGTATCCTTGTAGAACAGCAAGCGATTGGTTAAAGTATTGCTTATAGAACGCCTCAAAATTTGAATTTTAGTAATCGTATAGACCTTTTTGTGCTCTTAAACAGAACGATTACTTAAGCTGTTGAAGATTTCTAGTGAGCGGCACGACTTCCGCCTACATAAAACTTTTAAAATGCCATCAATGAAGATGTTACCAAGTCGTGCACTATTTTTCATTTTATCTTAAGGGTGTAAAAGTGTAATTAAGTTTAGATTTTTGACAGTCACAAGAAATGTTCATAGACTTCTGTCTCTTAAAGCGGAGTGAAATTATTAGTACTTGTATAATAGTCTAATTTATCCTTTAGGTTGCTTTGCAAACATTCAATTAGTCCTTTTATGCAGCTCAATCAACTACAAGCATTGATTTAACATTATTTTGGACGATCTGGGTAGACTCTTATGATTCACCTACCACTTTAAATTGTACCATTTGCAGTCTTAAGTATTGATTGGCGTCTAAACTAATGAAATTTAGCTCTAGTTTCGAGTGTTCTAATCAAATATAAAATTTATGCCATAACAATTACTTAAAGCTTTTTCTTTCCTTTTTCAAAATCGAAATTAAAAACAGAAAACTTTTTAAAGTGGTGCAAACAATTCACATCTCGCCAATTCAACCAGACAAATAATAAATTTTGCTTAATTTCAATGAGTTGAACTTTTACCGATAAAATATGAAAAACTCAGCGTTACTTGTTTCCAACTCCCAAAGTAATGCAAACGCAAAATAAAGTCCATTAAAAAAACGACTGGTATGTTTGTAGTTGTAAAAGTGTGTAAGTGCTTACATTCATACGTGTTTGTTAATTAATTTAATTGAAAAACTCCATTACGCAAATGAGAGTAACTATTTATTTAAATATCAGAATCATAAAGCGAGCGATAGACAAATACATTTTTTTTTATTAATTCTCATATTGATATTTGTATTAATATTTACGTTTATTAGAAAGTTTTCAAAGCAGTGAGCATTAGTGACAGCTAAATTTAAAGAGAAGGAGGTTTTCGTGATACATAAAGAATATTATTCCTTTGGCAACCAACATTTTTATTTAAGTCTGTATAGTTTTTTAATAAAGAAAATATCCCTGTGATGATTATTTTGCAATTTTAAGAATGTCAAAAACTTAAACCTGCTCAGGCAACAAATTTGAAATTCAAACAGTTCATGAATTATGTGATCAGGCCCAAAATCCTATTTTGGTGACCTCGGGGGGGGGGTTTTCATATACCAATTAATTGATTATATTGATGTCTGCAGGAAAGCCGGTAATTAAAAAGATATGCCAGTTAGGGCCTTTTTACGTGAGACCAGCCAGCTATTTGTTATCTAAATTAATAGTAAAATTTTTGTACTTATAAATCTTAATAAAAGAGAAAAGCGTTTTAGACTGCGTCTGTAACATTTTTTTTAAAATAATTATTCTCGAATTTTAGCTACCAATGGGACATTAGTTGAAAATCTGTGTACGAAATAATTGAAAAAATATCGAAATAACCCAAAAATGTGTAGTTGAAAATTAGCTCAGTTATTGATTTCATAGTATTTTTATATTTTCGGAATTCTATATTTGTAGTGATTTGGATTACATTAGCGAATAAAAATTTAAAAAAAAAGTAAACAATTGTTTGGACCTATAACAATATATTTCAATTGGCTCTTAAAGCAAGTTAATTTTTAAACAGAAATATAAGTTTTGAACATAAAATAAATATCTCCATTTATTTATTGTTTATGGGGAGAAAGTAGTAGAAAAATGATGTTGCTACAAATATTGTCTTCCTACCGCCCATGTAAGTTTCCGATCCCGAGCTCATAAGGTTGAAACACAAGATTTTTTAAAAGCAAACAAACTTTAACAAGAGATTCATATTTTCATGATTTATCGACATTTCGAACACCCCGAGAAATTCTTTGCCACGAATCCACTAATCATTATTTCCTGTCGGGGTAGTCTGAAGTAAAACCAATCTGTTCTTTTTTTTTAACTTATTTATCTATAAGAAACATATGAACAATTGCTAAGATAAGTGTATCTCTGCATCAATGTCTATTTGTTAAATTATTAATGTAACTTTAAATTTAGCATTATCAGATTAATTTATGAAAACTGTAGTTAAATTTAACGAACCATTATAATATTCGAACTTGTGTTACTTTTTCGTAAACATAATATTCTTTTTAGGAAAGAGTATAACAAATGTTAAGAATTTGTTCACGCAACACTGAACAATATAAATTTTAAGTAGAAACGATTTTTGTAAGTTGTATACTCAATATAAATTAGAAATTTATTATGTGGTTGGTTTTAATAAACAGAACAAAACTACGTTCATAAAGAGCTACGGCATTTGTTGAGACACCCTACTAATTGTTTGACTGCTGCGGACCTGCAAAAGAAGTCGAAAATTCAAGCCACAATTTTATGAAATTATTTATTGCAAAACAGGCAGTGTTCTGAACAGGAAAATCCAAAAGAGGAAAAACGAAAGCAAATCCCTTAAGCTAACGTTTGATGGTGCTCCAACTAAACCTTCTTGTTCCCATACACGTATAAAACTCATGAACAGCCCGCTAAAAACATAACTCTTACACGGGAACAGCAGACAAAACTCCAACAAGGAATTTAAAATAAAGTTATTGTCACAACACTGCTCTCAAGTTATTTCTATTCGTAGGTGAGCTAATTGCTACTTGATTTTATAGCCAAAACCTTTCTATATTTGTAAATAAATAGTAAAATGAAATTAATTTTATAGCCAAATCACGTCTTCATAAATCTCAACTTATGTATAGCAATTATTATTTTGCTTTCACCTCTACTATTATTCTCATTAAAGCCAAATTTTAAACAAAATTTATTATGTGAAAATTTTATTAATGCCTAAACTCAACCATTTTACTGGAAATGTGTAGGTTTTTCCCAGAGCAAGGAATTACTTCGGTTAAAAACAACATCAAATAGTTTTTAAAGTAATTTGCAAACACGGGAATGGTTGAACATTTTAAAGAACAAGGGTTTTTCTGGGTACCGCAATACGCTCGCAAAAAGCTTGTCTCTTTGTGTGTGTGTTTGTGTTGAGCACGTGCACGCACGGAGACATGTCATTTTTACTTTTATAACTATTAAATTAAAATTTAATTTTGTAAATCCTCCAGAGAATCTGACGCATCATAACCAAAGTTGTAACACATGTTTTTTGTTTGCTATAAAACCAACTCACACCCAATTTACAACAATAACACTACATAAGCCCACATCTGCTTAAACAAACTCACACTTGCATACATTTCTTTAGCAACAAACACACAGACGCACACAAATTGACAAAACTGCTTTTTTCATGATATTTTAATATAAAAGTAGTGGTTTTGTGAAAACAAAAAAAAAAAAAAAAATGTTCAAACGATTATGAGTTAAAGCAGTGGTAAAAATAAAACGAGTTAAGTAAAAGTAGAGAAGACATGTTACAAAAGAAACATCACTGGCAAAAAGGAAAAAAGCATAAGTTGATAAAAGCTACAAAAGCAACAGAAATTTTTGCAAAACATCAAACATGAATTGTAACAACCATATTTCAACATGCAAACAATAATATATATACACCCTGTCGGCCTACAAAAACCGTTAACTTTAAGTTAGCTTTTATGGACTAACTTTAAGCTTACTACTTCTGTTCTTGCTGTTCACATTTTATGGACTGACTTAAAGGTAAATTAAAAATTGTAAAATTTAATTTTTGTTCATAGTTCTAATGTATTTATTTCATTAATATTTTTTCATTAATCATATGAAATTGTTCATTATATTTATGCTAAAAGAGCTTTAGCTCAAAAAACAAATTATTATTTTAACATTTGAGAGCATTCCATCATTAGAAGCCAGCGGTTCGAGTGTTAAGCACATATTTTTTGGTATATAACTAAGTATTAGGCCTAGTTTCTTCCAATATATTCCACTTTATATCACCTTTTTGCCGTTGAGTAGAATAACTTACATGTAGCTTCCGTTTTTTCCACTAATATAATTGAAATACAAGCTCACTTTTATGTTTAATCAAACACCCTGTTCCATATACATACATGTGTAGCAACAAGCCTATGCACATTAATTTAATATGTTTTCATTTGTTTTTCTTCAGAAAAAAAAAAGTTTACTCTATAAAAGCGCTTTAATTTTCAGCCACATATCCTTTCCGTACACAAAAGCATAAACCAAAATCATATAAAAGTAAAACATAAAATGAGGAAAATTGGTTGCAAGAGAAGGGCCCACAATAACGAATTCAACAAGAAGTTGCCATATTTAATACGAATATATAAAAGTATGTATATTAGGCCGGCTCGATTTTTGTTTATAAAATATTGATCGATATTTTGCCATCGGTTTGTCTATAGCCTTTAGCATGAGAAAGCAAAATTAACTGCGGTATATCAAAAAAATTATCTGTTTTTCAAAATTTTTTTTTTTTTTTTTTTGTATATTCTGGTAGCCCTAGACTCTTATAAAGCTATTGATTTTTCCATCAATTTCCACTTTATCATTGAGTGTTATTGTTGATTGGAATATATTACTTACTCTCTCATCAATATCCAATGGATTTCTAATTAGTTTTTGTGATTGTTGCTATTGTATCAGTGATAACAACAGTTTTAAACTAAATGCCGGGCTAATAATTTTAACATTATCCTTGATTTATATGATTTTCAGTTGTTAAAATTTTTATCGGGCTTGAGTTCGAGTATTTAAAAAAAAAAATTCCTGAGGTAGCGAAATGTTGAATTAAGAATTTTAATAAAAACAAGTGACCTCAAGCTCGAACTATTAACATTTGTAAATCTCATAGTTCGACTATTAAGTTTAAATTATATCATAAGTTAAAAAATTTTTATAAATTATTTTCCAGACGTATATTTTTTTTTTCATTTTGTGGTGTTGGTATTAATTCAAATATTGGGTAGACAAATTTTTGTGGGTCACATATTTGACTCATTTAGGTTCACTCTAGCGAAACTTAGTGTGTTGGAAAATAATTTTTATTTTCGAGGCGCTCAAATACGGCCCTTAATACTTATCAGTCCCAGGATGCCCGCAGAGAAGTCAAATATCTGACCAACTCTCAATATTATTTTTCCCCCTCATTTATTTCTATATTAATTGATCTAAGTTTAAATTTTTGAATAAATTATTCAAGCTTAAGATCTTTTTTTTTTTACAAAAACTAGTTGCAAAAACTTACATTTATTTATTGTCAATATTTTGCTAACAATTTGTTAACATCGCGGGGAAAATAATCCTACGATGCTAACAAATTTTTAGCGAAATATCGAAAATATATAAATATAATTTTTTTCAATTAAGAAAGATCGTAAGCTCGAATAATTTATTTAATAATTCCTGCCTAATATATTTATGAACACACACACACACCACATACCGCGCCTCGTTAGGGGTAGTCCCACACAAAAATTAAGGAAAAAACTATTAAAGAGAGGACGAATCGAAACTGCTTTTGTCGTAGCTAAACTTTTTTCTTATGCCAAAATTTCTCGAAAAATCTATTGTACCAAATCGATTGCGAATTCGACCCACCCTTATGTATACAAAAAAAGTAAAAACCATAAATACACAAAAGCAAAAGCTTCTTAAAAGCTTTAGTAATCGAAAAAAATTTTCTCATTGTTAGAGAATGGCTAAATACTATTAATAGAGAATAAATGCTGAAAATATTAGCAGGATTAGGGAAGCACTTCAATTAAAACTGTAATCATCAATGAGAAGAATTATCATATACCACGCAACGTGTTTAGCAAAATTATAACAAGCAAGCAGACGCCGGTCTTTAAAGTCTTCAAAAGGCTATTCTTAGGGAGCACCCTTAAGGGGGGAAATGCAGACTAAGCCACTCACTAAAAAATTTTAGCAAAATTTTTAAGCAGCTAATTCTTTCTTTTGCCAAAAAAGCGCACTTTTTCAAAGTAGTAGCCAACACATTTCTACAAAGAGGAGAGACAAAATTTTACAAAAAAAAAAATTTTTTTTTAATGTAAATAATCTTTTTTTACGTTTGCATTGTCTCACGAAAACGCATCCAAGGGATCTATACAACATCTATGGTAGTCTATGTATTTTAAATGAAACATACCGAAACGAACATGTAAAATCTTACAATAAAGTACTTGTATAGATATGTATATTCTATAGTTTCATTCACTGCTTATGGCTCTTTTCACAATGTACGATTAAGAATTAACATGGACTTTAACGGCAAGATGGTCATACAAAAGTTGTGGTAAACGTTAAGTCTTATTTGTAAATTGTGAAAGTGGCCGTTAAGGCACTTAAGTAAGTGCATAAAGGTATATGAATGCTCTAAAGAGGGACATCGCCAACAAATATGGGTTAAATAATTAGGTTAACTAGCTGATATACTTAGCTCTGTTTTACAAACCGGATCACAGTAAAGTAGTGGGAAAAAGTAGTGGGATAATAACTGTAAACTATTCTCAAGAGTCCCAGGAATAAATAAAATCATGGCTAATATATGTACGTGATATATGTACATAAGTTCAATTCTTCTGTTATATCTTATCTATTTTGTCCTATATCTTACATTTTTTCCGTTCCAACTTTCATCGGTTTTCGTTCAGTTATTACAGTTGTTCATAATTTTTTTTAGAATTTAATGTTTTTTACATCACAACGATTAATATCACATGCCTGGTCATACAGAACGCATTAGTAATAATACCTATAGACCTGGTCCGGTAAACTGTTAAAAGACCATCATTATAGCCAGTAAAACCGGGTGCTACGGATAAACCATGTTAGACAGTTCAGCAAAAAGCTTTTTTTACATACTTAAATTTAATTTTTCATATATTTTCTGGCAAAACATATCACTCGATATATCTACATCAGTTTATAAATTTTTTTACTTTATTTTAAACTCAGGCAAACAATCTACTGCAAACAATGATAGACAACATTTTTTATGTTTTCTTTTCTTTGATGTACAAAGTATTAGAAATTTTCTATTCACTATAAAAATGAGAGAAGGCGTCAAAAAAATACACATCACTTAAAAATATTCCTTTTCGTTCAAGTGGTTTTTTTCTTCTTACGGTTTTGTCGTGCACACATGTGAGAGGGAAGAAAATATTTAAGCATGAAAATATGATAGTTTGTTGTTCGCATTTCAGTACATGCTGATTGTACTTAAGTAGAACGGATATTAAAATGAAGCATTTTCGGAAGCGGATGTATAAACAAAAATTGCTGAATTGAATGTTACAATATAATGTTGCTGTTTGTTCTAAGCGAAAAGAGTGAATAAGTAAAAAGATGTTCTATCAATATACCTGATAAGGGTTGTTCTGGATGAATTAAAAAATGAAAATAAAAATTTCAAATGGCAAATTTGTTCTGTTTTCTCAACTCAATTGTATATGAATATTTTCAGTTGCAAATATATATTTGATCATTTACATAATGATCACAGAAACGAGCAAACAATCCTAGTACCGAAATGTGTATTAGATTTCTTATAACATTTATTTATTAAAACGAATATTTATTAATTAACGTGTAGGAGTTGTTTTTTGCAGTATACTAAATAAAGTGACAACAAGAACAATATCAGCTGGCTTTTAATTGTGATGGTAGGCTTTTAATTGTCATTCATGAAAATGATTCCTTCAATTCAATGAATGAAATACTTCTGTATTTATGCTATATAACTTTCAAATTTCTGTTTACTTTCTTTTTGCTTGCATCATACAAAGATATTTTGAATTTAATTTTGATGATCTCAATTTTATTAAATTTTATTTATTAAAAATAATTTTATGCACACATTTTGCTGAAAAAGATAAACAAAGGATTATCGAAATATTGAATAAACAATAAAAAGAAAGTATATTTATTGAAAATAAAGTGATCTTAAGCTCAATTATTGAACCAAATAAAGTAAAATTTTATGCACATTAATTCTCACTTTTAAAAATATTCATATTAAATATAATGTTTTAGTTTTGACGTTGCGCTATTTGTTCAAATAATTAATGTCTATGTTTGAGTAAGCCCACCTAAAACCACATTCTCAAAAAATTACTTTTCATTACTATTGTTATAATTAAAACCTCAATAATTAGATTTTATAAGTACATACTTGACTTATAATACAGCACTTGTTGGTTTTAAGAAGTAAACCCCTGGTATGAACGAAACATTTTCAGTTTCCATAACTCTGAGTGATGTGCAACATTCTGAGTGAATGAATGAATTAATTCACATTAACTTTCTGAAAGAGAACGAACGATTCGGTCAAATGAAATAACTTGCCCAATACTATGTGATGGGAATAGCAGTTAGCGAATTTCCAGAACATTTTTTTTAAACTTATTTAAAAATCATTAAACAAAATAACAAATGCTGTGCTAAACTTGAGCTTTTTGTGCCAAAAAAAAAGTTATAATGACAATCAAAACCAAAACATATATATTATCGACTGAACTCTTTTCTAGCTACCATAAAAGAATTGTTGTGATCTGCTTATTTATTTTATTAAAATCTCTTTTTCAAGGGACAGGTATAAATAAACTAATAATAATATACATTTCTTCAGCCGGCTTTAATTCTCAATTTCCCATGAAAGCAAACAAATTCTTATTTTTGACATTCAAGAGAGAGAGAGAAAAAAATCATCCAGCTAAACACAGAAAACAAACTCCTCACAAACTTTTAGATTTTAAGCTCCAAGGTAAAAATATATTTTAAGCTGTTTTCAAAAAAAAAAAAAAAAAAAAAAACAACAACTCCTAAACAAAGAACTGCGTAAATTATTTCACCTCTTGGGTCTTAAGTTTTACTTGAACAAATTAAGAAAATAAAGGAAAAATATTATCTTGAACATCTAAGGACTTATTTAAATCTCATGAAAATAAATAAATAAAATTCTACGAAAATAGAATACAAAAGACATGCCAGAAACATTAAGTCGTGTTCTTTCAAATATTCATATCTTCTCATAACGAAAATGATTAAGATTAGGATTTATGAAAGTTATGGGCTACAAGTATGAATTTAAATTTTTCTGCGAAAGCCAATTAAAATTTATTATTTAAGGTCAAAGTACTCTTTAATTGTTTTCTATTGAGAGAAGTGAATTGAGTAGCAATATGATTGCATTGTTTCTATACTAAAGACTTGCTTAACCTTTTTTTTTATTTTTTTTTTTAATAATTTCTATAAAATTAAAACAACATGAAATGAAAAAACTGTTGGCTACTCAAGGCATTTGTGTGTGATGACGAAAATAACGAGCAGCATCAAGGAAAGCTCAACAGCCTTTGTTCAAGATGGTAAATTTTAAAACAATTTTATCTCATAGTCCGCTAAGAAGAAAATGTTGAGAATAAAATTAAAGTGTTCTTAGAGAAATAAACTAAAAACTAATTTTAGACCATTGGCACTGATGACTGCAAAAATTAAGTGCAGCAATGAAACATCTTAGACTGAGTAAGTATTGTTTTATAAATAAATAATTATGTAGTTTATTTGATCCCCTTGAGTAATATTTGATGTTCCTTTTATTACGACTTAAGATCTTCTTTAGCTTTTATAGTATAATATTTATTTGCAATGTTTCACCCAGAGTTTTTTTTTAATGTTTCACTAAAATGTTGACAAAAAATAGAAAACTCTCTGTCTGACAAAAATTTGAAAATTACATTTTATATTCTTAATTTAATTTAAATATTTATTGAAAAATAATTTTTTAATTACACATACATACATATGTCCAAACATATATGTGGACATATAGCTTTTAAATTTTCCTAAAAATGCCAAAAAACTGTTGGTGAAATATTGAAAATAAATATTATGTTATAAAAAATAAAGAAGATCTTACGCCGAAATAAAAGAGATATCAACTGTTTATAAATACGTTTTATTTTACTACACTTCTTTTCATTGGTATTGAGAAAGTTCCAATTGACATTGATAATTTTGAATTCAAAATGAGAAAAATCCTTTTAAAGTTAAGAGTTTCGTAATGCCTGTTATAGTCAAATTTTGAAGAAAAGGCAATCTAATTCCTTTTGCTTAACACCCCTTACATGCACACCGAGAAAAAAGAATCTATATTCAAAACAGCTTGGCGTAGAAATGAATTTACAGAATTATTTATCTTTATTTTTATAAATATGTTTTCATTGAAGAAACAAAAATGTAAGAACCCGATGATATATTTACCTGCAAGCTGTCGTACAAACATTTGTGGCTTGCGGCCATTGAAACACTTAATTTTGTGCCACGAGTTAATTTTTTCTTTCTTTGTAAATTACAGTTATAAATATACCTGGCAGCATTGATGCTTTTACCCCCTTGTTATCACAAAACCCTTAAATAAGTTCAAGTTTGAGGGCTCTTTCTTTTCTTTGGCGCAAATTTCTTGTGAAAAGATGAGGGTTTGACAAAATTCATAGAAGAAAAACACTTTCTGAAAAAGATTTATATCTGTGATTTTTGTTGCTTCATTATTAAACAATAAATTTTGTCTTTTTTCGTGCTGTTAAATAAAATTTAACTCAATTTCCTGTCTGTTAAGTCGGACGACCCGAATCAAAGGTATAGCAAACGTTGGCAGTGAGAGGTAGCAAAAGTTACTAGAAAAATGTAATATAAAAAAAAAAAATATCTTTTAGCATCATGTTTTACTTTGTTTATTGAAATTTTCGCACAATTGTATCTGCGGCTTCAAATCTTGAGACTTATTTTAATCTTAAATTGAAAAGATGTTTTTTTTTTCTTTTTATCTGTGGTTTGTGGAAAAGCACGCCAAATAAACAGAGAATATTTTTTCATGCAAAATGTTAAGGCCTTGTGTATTTTAGCAGAAGTAACGACAGGTGGGCCGACAGTATAAAAACACATCATATAAAAATGAAAAATTGCTAAAATGTTCATATAAATAAATTTTGATTGTAAAATGTGTTTGCAAGAAAACTTGCACACTGCTGCTACGTGGGTGAAATCTAAAAAGTAACAACATGTAAAAAAATTCCACTACCACAAGCACATTTTCTCTGAAAGCATTTGCTCGTGCATGTACATACATACATATTTATGTGTTTATTGGCTGCGTGGCAAGGAAATTCAAGAGTATCCAAATTAGGTTGCTTTCAAAAGTTTATGTTGAGCGAGCGCAATTTTTTTTTACATGCATTAGTTATATACAATTACAATTTACGTTGTGTTGTTCCAGCAGAAACATTATTGAAGTTCTGCATAAAACCCGATTTATTAAGGGCGCCTTGAGAAACATTAATGTCTCTGGGTATTTAAACTTAAGAGTGATATTAAAATTTTTTTTTATTTGTCTCCATTTGCACATTTTCAAAATTGAAGAAAAGAACAAAATATCTTTTGGGAAACTTCAAACTTCATGGTTCATTGAAAATTGCCAGAGAATTTATATCGCTGGGAAGATTTTAAATTATATCCACAGTCGTAGGCCGGCATTTTGCAAAAGAGTTTAAAGAAATGATTTTTAGTTATGTACTTTATGTGATTTTCTTAAGCAATATTTGATACCTCTTTTATTTCACCTTAAGGTCTTCTTTATTTTTTATAATATAATATTTATTTTCAATATTCAGGAAAACTTGAATAGTATATGTATATATTTACCTATGTAAGGCAACATTCGCCGTGGTATTGCCGATATACGGCCACAAATGTTGGAAAAAGTCATCGAAAATTAGACGTCCAGATTGGACTACATTCGCGCCAGCCGTGGCGGTCATATGCCAGAAATCATATTTAAAATGTAATGCCAAAATATTATCTTTCGGCTAAATAAAATTCATGTCAATCGAATAATCCATCGTTGTTTTACTGCAACTTAAACTTCTATATATCGAAAAAAAAAAAACACTCTTTACAACCATAGCTATGACTTAGAAAATTATTTTTCAATCAGATGTTGACAAAAATAGAAAACACTCTTTCTTACAAAAAATTTCAATATTAAATTTTATGGTCTTAAAGCTATGGACGGTAGCTATATCACTGAATAGTCTCAATCTGGTACATAGATCTTTAAAAATATGGTTGTTCTTTGCTGCTGTAGTTATATACATGCGTGCTCAGTGTAGTTAATTAATTATGTACGTTTTTTCAGTTTTTCGCAAAATAGTAGAGCAGATTATTTAGAAATAGAATGTCTGATAAAAAAAAACTGTAGTGTTACGTTTGTATCCTTAAAAAATGGTTTTGCGAATTCACTAATTACAAATGAAATTAAAACCCACTCAGCTATTTCTGTTCAACAGCACTTACAGTTCAATTAAACCTTTATTAATTATCCAAGTCTGTTAAAACTCTTTACTAGAATACTTTTTAAAAAGCCAAAATGGTATCAAATAACGCTACAGAACAGGTTACAATATATGTAGGAACCAAATAAGGCTGATCAATTGACTGCTTTAAAAATCACACTCTTTTTGCAAGATTTTTGTTGATTTTTGTTGCACAGACAGACAA
Source organism: Sturmia bella (assembly GCA_963662145.1). Classification (NCBI taxonomy): domain Eukaryota; kingdom Metazoa; phylum Arthropoda; class Insecta; order Diptera; family Tachinidae; genus Sturmia; species Sturmia bella. The sequence continues at coordinate 66,336,466 of OY759170.1, read as the reverse complement.
GACAACACTGGTCCCAAACTCGAAGGCAAACCACTTTTTACACTTCAACTTAACTTCCCGAAATTTAGAAATCGAGAACCGTCTAAAATGCCCAAATAGATTGCTCCAGTCTTGGATTAATTCTTAGTTAAAATTTAAAAAAATATTATATATTTATTAAAAGTATGCAGTGAAAGAATAGCAATCTTTTATATAAATATTCAATTTTACATGAACTGAGCTTAAGTCAATTACGTGCGTATTACTGTAATTATAAGTTATTGAACTTTATTATTCTTCTATATTGATTGTTGCTAATCTTTGCCTTAGATACTGTAAATTACTGCAGGGACTTTTATTAATTAAACAAGACAAAGAAAATATTAGAAATCTTTAGCGAGAGGGAAAAGAACTCTTCCGAATCTGCCACGATTCTCGTTAGCACTCGTCTTTGAACTTTGAATTATAGACGATGAAAGCATGAAAGAGTCTAAAAAATTATTTTTTTTTTCTGGGTATTATTCTTTGTGTCTTGCTCCTCTTGCACCTCTATAGAATCTTCGACCGTCCAAACTTACTTTTAACCAAAGTATGTAAAGAAAAATACAGACATGAATTGCTGCATAGCAGATTTTGTTAATTATGACCATAATCACTTCGAACTAATGTACTGCCACCTAAAACTTTAGACCATTTTCAACACATGCACACATACTTGGCCTTTAAGTTCTGGCAACTTATTAAACTTCTTTGCAAGTTGCTTGAAATAACTTTCAAGAACAAAAAAAAAAACAAGCACGTACCCTTTGTATGTTGGTTTTTAACTAACTTCCATAATTTACTCGTAAAAAATTAAACTATACATAAGAGAATAATAAAATGAAATTAAATGAAGAGTTCATAGGCATCCTTACAAATTTTATATAAATTATGAGAAGGATTTTCCTTTGTTTTCCTAACACATTTCATACCTCATAACATGGACTTTCCTTTGGATATCTTTATCTTCTTATTAAATGTAAAGTAAGAGTAATTGTTTTACTTAATTTAAAAACACTTGTTTATGAAGCAGATACTAGAGCAGAAAGTTAAAGATATGTTACTGTGAAAATTGTTTCAAAAATTTAAAAATTAAAAGGGGGAAAAGTAACTGCTATGCCATAAAAATATAAAGCTTGTTTGTTGGAAAATTTAAGCAATCTGTTTGCACGGCTTTTGGTGGATTTTTAAATCAAATTAAAACGACATCTTAAGAGGAGGCCTAGAGTTTTTTGGCAAAAGCTGCTAAGAAGTTAACGAAGCCACAATGACTGAAACCAATGCTGCAGAACACTAGAGGATACAAAATAGAAGGCAAATAAATGGCCTTTTCAATTCAATTAATTTCGTAATAATAGTTTTGCAGTTTTTAGTAATAGTGGTTTTTTAGTAATAGTGGTTTCGATGCTTATTTCTGTTACATACTTGTAGATTTAAATATCTTTCGGTGTGTTTGTTTAGAATTGTTGTATTTCAACTGAAAGCCATTTGTTGTTTGAGACATGAAGGTGCATTGGTATTTTGGAGAACTCACCATTGTAAAATCTGGGGCTGGGATAGGGCTTAAACGTTGCCTTAAGGGGATCGACACTTTTATTCTGTACGGTATCGGTTATAAAATATCTATAGCTATTCAGACAAATCGGACAATAATGATCGTTATCTATTTATATCGCTCAATAATTTCTTACTAATAAAACATAAAAACTCCCCATATGTTGTTATGCAATACTTCTTCTGGCAGTGCAATATTTATTGGTTGCTGTATCGCTGTCTTGGTTGAAAGGTGGAAGCAAACATTGCTAGGACTTGAATATAGCGATTATATACATATGCGTAATTTTTTGGGGTAAAATTTTTTTAGCGAGGGGTCATCTTAAAACAGCTTTCCATATCCTGAACTTACTAGGAAATTTAATGTATAAAAGTACTTGATTACTTCTTCTTATTGTTTAAGATGGTACAGTAGAAACTTAAAATGCTTTGATTTCTGAAATGCAATTTCTTGAAGTGCTGATTAGAACGTTTGATCTATTTAGTAAGTAGTTTCAATTGCTGAACTATGTATCGCTGTAGTTGTGATATGTGAGATAAATTGCAAAGGTCATTTTAAGGCCTGTGGTTGGAGTGCAAGATTTTTGTTATACTGCAGATGCTTTACCCCTTGTCAAAGACAAATCGACTAAAAAGAGATCAGTATGGTTTTGATATGAAAAACTTAGGGCATGATGGCTACTAGCTGAGATCTTGCCATATTGGTTGAAAAATTATACTTCCAAGATCTCCTTAAAGAAGCTGCTCATATTGGTTTTAGACAGGCCCTGTTTTCAAATGTTTTTAAAGATATAACCTCATAATAGCTATGCAGTTTGTTAATGAAGCTGGTAGAAATAAATATTTATTAACTCTTTTTATATCTGCATAATGCATGCTACTAATTTTATGTTCTTTGACTTAAGAACTTTCCAAGGAATTACTGATGAATTGATGCTAATTATATTGTTTGAGTATTTTAATAGGTAGTATTTAAAGCTGTTCCTGGTGAAACTGTTTAATACTGTAGTAGTGACCCATTAGTGTCATATAAGCGTTGTACAGAATTTAATCCTAATTTTTAGCATTTGCCATATTAGGATAATGGTCACATATTTCTATACCTTACTACTCTCACATCCCGGTTAATAGCTCAAGTTTAGTTATTTTATAATGGTAAACCATAATTTTTTTTTTCGCTTGTAAAATGGCATTAGATTTTATTTTTATATACATTTTTTTTTAATTTTGTTATAAAAAAGTGTTAGTTGTATTATACTAAACAAAGATTATTCATAAAATAAATTCTTTTGCATTATCAGAGGCTTATATTAAAATCCCTGTTAAATAAACTGTTTCAATAAAACTTTTCATTTAGATGAAAATGAAAACATGCGCAAATAAATGGGCATATATACTAGCAGTCACATATAAGGGGTATTTCACAAAAAATTGTCATTTGTTAATAGTATTATCAGGTTTGAGTTTGAATATCCTTCCTCGAAATTGAGAGAGAATTGTCAATTTTTTATTACCTTCCAGAGGTCTATTATTTTCATAACTTTTGAACCTTTACAAGCTTTGTTGGCTTGAAGTTTTGTAGAACTGAAAAGCTTGCGTTATCTCTTGTGGGCAGCGCGGAATCAAGTGTGTAATTGTTCGATATTTTTTTCTGTTGAATCAAATGTCTAAATACGCTGTCTATATTCTGCCTTACTACCTCCTCGTCTTATTTTCCTGGTGGCTGAGTACTGGTAAAAATCAACAAAGTACTGGAAAAATCAACAAAACCAAAACAAAGTACTGTTGTTAATATATCGCTCTGTTGTTAATATATCGAATTGTGATCTGCAATAAGAAGAGCTCAACTTGTTGAAATTCCTTCAAAGCAGCCGGTTCTTCACTTATTTATAACATTTTAATTTTCTTGACTAAATCAAAAATAAATAATTAGTAATTGCCGAGCAGCTGAACTTGTGAAAATTTAGAATTATTCAAAGAAAAGGAAAGTTTAATATCTGAAAAAATTTAAAGGAAAGTTAGTTTTTGTATATCGCTAACATATAAGTTCAGAATTTCTTTTTTGGGACCATTTCCAGTTGTTATTACAGCTGAAGGCCTTAAACCGTATTGCCAGTTCCACTCACAATTACCTATGTTTCGTTATATTTATTGCGCAATTCAAATATTTCCTTAAGAAAATATAGCCATTTTCTAAACCTAAAATGCAAATCTCATTTAACGATGTCAGATTTAACATCCTGTTTATATAAAACGGCAGTAAGGATGGCATAAAAGACACGCCATGTCAAAAATACTTAGAAAAGAATAATGTGTAATCAGTAATTTATGCTTTTAGCTATATCATGTATAAGCTATTCTGAAGCAGCAACATTTCTTATGAGCATCACTTGAGCTCAGATTCAAGCTAAAATAATTTTCTCTGCAGCCAAAGTGATTTGTTGTCGTACTCTGTTATTCAAACAACTTATTCATATCTAGTTTTAATGTGATGCAACTCAATTAAGTATGTATGAGCTTTGCATATGACAAGCAAGTTGCTTGTTCAAAAATTTTGAGTGGGAATTACCCAACTTCGTAAACTATTGATATAGAGATTTTCAGAAAAAGTCAGTAGAAAGTTTCTTGAAATGCATTTTTGCTGAACTGCAGCAATTATGTGTGGCTTCAGATACAAAATTGCATACAATATATTTTTCATTTAAGTTTGAATGCCATTTTTGATATGGAATACCTCAGGTGTATTTCCTAGAAATTTCTTCCGCTGCCTGAAATGATTGTGCATTCAGAATAAAAAAAATATCTCTCCAATTCTAACCGCTTAAAATATTTTAAAATCTAGGCAAACAGGCACATTTTTCTTCACTTATATTTTGTTTTCACACAAAGGTATACTCTACTGAGAGCTTCATACTAATTTTAGTTTGGTATCAATTTCAGAATGTTGTCTCTAACCATTCACTGATTTTGTAATTCTGTTTTTATTTTAACAGTTTCGGCCATTGTACACTTTATTAATTATACTTTTTTACCACTGTTATTTTGTAATTGAAACTGAAGTGGTCATATGAAATGCATGAATAAACAAATGTGCTTATATTTTTATAAATTTGAAGTTAATAGCTGGTTTTGAATAAATTTATTAAAAGCGAAAATAAGAGAAAAAAATTTATGCATCTTTTTTATTTTGAATATAAAAATATTTTTATTGGCAATTGCATGAGTCAAAATGTACTTTAGAATTTATTTTAATTAAACCATTTTATTTTAAAAATTTAAAAATAATATCATATAACAAAGAGTAATAATAGCACACAGGGATATAATTTTTAAAGTCTGATAAATGTTTCATACACGCTTTTTTGCTGTGACATTGTGGTGTGGCGTATTGAATTTTACCCGAATGTGTTGTCACAATTGTGCGCACCAGAGCACTGCACCACAAACATGAATACAGTCATTGTATAGCCAATAATTTTTGCATCGAGACATTTTCAAGCACTTAAAGAAACAAGAAACTATTCTTTTGTGTATTTTAATTAGAGTAAGTAAGAAGCCTTCAGAATACATTCAGTCACTTGTATGCTTGTGCATTTTACGGAATAAAATAAAGTTACTGAAAATAATATAAACTCTTTTAATTATCTATTAGTTATGAAAGGTAGAAAGCAAAATTGCCAAATCCGTGAAAGTGACTTGTCATAGCAATCACGAAGAACTGGGCATCTCGTTGGACCTAAGAGTCAATTCTTGCCTAAAAATGCCGAGTTAGCAGTTTCGCTTCCTGCCAAGGGATTTGGATGCTTCTACAGACAAGCAAGAAGGTTCGCGGTATGGTGTTCGTAATTTTTTTCTTCTTGGCAACAGTTAGTCCCAACTTATTCAGCTTTGTAAAGATAAATGTTCTGTCGTAATTATTTTCACTAGTCAAACGCCTACAAACACTCCCCATTTTCGGGTTTTGCCCACCAATCCTTCTTTCCTATTATCCTAGTTCCAGTCCAATGTATTGCATATATTTGATCTGGACTAAACGCGAAGCATGATTACTGTTTTGTATCACTTGTCGAAGCTTTATAAACAGGAAAGCAGACAAATAACATCTCTTAACATTTACTTCCTCAGTTATGCAAAATTAAACGAACAGTTTGTTCACATTTTTTTACACCAAAAAAATTCATTTGTACTCAGATCAGTCCCAAACGGTGTCAAAAGTTTGGAAAGTATGAATTTTCTCAAATAAATTTATTTACGAATTCTTCAGCCACTAAATACATTATTTTTATGTATGAATTGGGATTGGATATGGCTAATATCCAATCCCAGTTTCGGACTGATTTTGGCCACATTTAATCCTGATTTCAGCTTGAGTATGGCTTAAATCTCTACTAAACAACAAACACGCTGTACCTGATTTAAGAGCATTCGTACTTATTTAACTTTTTATACTGATTGGGATTGATTTAATTACAGAAGGATCGAATTTGTCTTGAATATGATGATTATGCACTTGGTTCGCTGTTTTTGACGTCTATTCAATCCTGACTTCGTATATGAAGCTATTCCCTCTACTTCCTCAATTCAATAACAATTTTTAAACTATTTCACTTTTTGTGGATTTGATTAGGGAACCTCATTACTGCCAACCCAGCCACTCTATTAATTCAGCTATCGCAGTAATTAAGAAAATTAAAGAAAATGCGAGGCTTAAACAAGCATGATGTTAAGACATAACAGGATTGATTCTCTTGAATAATCGCCATTCAGCTTGTTTTAAGTACGCTTGAGTGGTATGCGTACTTAAATTTTTAAGCACGCTTCGTATTAAAATCAAGTAGAAAAACTTACATTTAGAACGAATCGTTTCTTTCTGTGTACGCATTTAAACATAGACAATTACTATTGTATGCTTCAAATGAGAGTCATACCTAAACAAACACTTTCTTGTGCTTAGCTTTTACGCTGAAATTCGATACTAAAGAAAAAGCGGCGAAACTGCTTCAAAACGTACTATTTCATTTTTCGTTTACAAATGTTTCCACCAATATTATCACGCGCCTTCGTAAAATCGAATCTCCTAATTAGAAAGCGTTGCCAGTATTCTATATAAAATGTGTACTATCTAAATTATGTCAAAAGGATATGACTTTGAAATGATTTTAACTCATTTCAAATACATATACATTTTTGTACTAAAATACCCCTTAGCCTATAATATTCATCTACAGATTTTACTTTGAGACGTTGGGCCGCAGGATGTCAGCTTATATGTATGTATGGATATATGTATGTGGAAGTGTGTGCATTTAATGTGTTAATAACCGGAAGTCAAATTTAAATAAATAAGATTATTATTTGCGCTTTGCCTTAAGCACCTTAGATTTGCTTTAATTAAGTGTCCATAATTTCATTACGCATACCATTAATATTTAAACATTATACATTGTGTACTTCTTATAATTTTATAAACAGCAGTTGTTGTTTTGATCCTATTAGAATAAATAACAATTTTCTGCAGCAGCAAATTGTATGCAGCACTAAAGTATAATTCGAAAAGAGTGGAAAAAGACAAACTTGAATAATTTTCATTTTTATAGCATGAAACCATTTAAAATTAGTTGTACAGTTTTTTCATTTATTTGTATGCTTTAATTCAACCAGTAGGTATGTTTGCCATAAATAACGTAAAAATTCGGTGGGAGTAAACGTAATGAAAAAGCAGTCAGTGTCGATTTAATTGCGGCTTAAAACCGCACAAACAAACTAAAATAGTTGTTGTGATGTTTTTTTTTTTTTAATAATATTTTTCATAAAGATTTTTTATTGTATTTATTTGCGATAAAAATTTGCAAGAGTAAAATGCTGCCTTACCTTTGTTCTGCCTCTGCTGAAGCCTCCATCATCGTGTTGTCGTTGCCGCTGACCCGGCTGTAAGTTACACAAAACAAAAACAGATATATACAAGTGTTGACAAATGTTAGTTGAATAAGCATTATATTTATTATGGAAGTATTTAGTAGACAGAGAAATTAAATATTTATTACAAAAAAGGTATTTATATAAACTATGATTACAAGTAATTAATTTACTATTTATTATTCAATGAGAAGTGGATTGAATACAAATAAACTGAGTTGAAGTTAATATTCAAAGTAGTTTGAGCGGAAAATTACACATTCCCAAAAAAAAAAAAAACAAGAATTTAGTTGAAATATAAATTGATATGGAATCTGAGCTTAAGTATTTATGTTTATTAAGTGTAAAAGTAGATTTTGTATGAACTTATCCTTGCAAACATGTATGTATTTTAAATGGAGTACTTTGGAGTTTTACAGATTATTCCATTTTGCTTTTACCATAAACTGGGATTTGTAAATTTACTGAAAACCTTTAGTTTCTAAAAAGCAACACGATCACTTGTTGCAAAGTTAAACTTAAGCTGCTTTCAGAAAGCAGCTTTTGTAAAAGAATAAAGTACTTTTCGTAAATGTTAAATTAGATTGATCAATTTTTTTGCTGCAATTCTTAGTTTTTTATTTGTAAAAGGGGAAGAAAAGCAAGTCGGTTAAACATATACCTGCACTTCTGCCAGTCTTTTTATTCCCTCACTCGTAACAACCAAGCGCACATGTATACACCAATAAGAAATTGTTGCTATAAAAATCATTCAGTGCAAACCAGTGTTTTGGAAAAAAAAAATTCTTTCTGTAAAAATACTTTTTACATTTTACATACAAGTTCTATTACAAAAAGTACTTTTTTGTGCAAGTGATTTTTCTTAAAAGTACTTTTTATAAAAAATGAGTGCTACAAAAAAGCAACTGTTATAAAAAGGAACCTTTTTGTAAGCAGTGGGTCTTACAGAAAAGTATGAGGTACCGTTTCTAAAAGTACTTTTTGTGAAAAAATACTTTTCATAGAAAAATGTTTCTTATAAAAATTTTTTTTTACGAAAAAGTCCTTTTCTTATATAAAAGTACCTTTAATTAAAAGTACAATTTATAAGAATGTTATCTATAATAGGAATCTCTCTGCAATTTAAAATAGTAAACTCTATAAAAAGTAATTGTTTTAAAAAAGTACTTTTTTGTAAATTAGTTTCCTTCACAAAAAACCATCTTTTATAAGAAACAAATTTTTTTAAACTGTTCTTTTTGGCAACATTTACTTTCAATAACCAAATTATGATAAAAGTAATCTTCATTAAAAAGCAATTTTTTTCGTCAAGCAGTACTACAACAGCAGATATTCCATTTAAATAAATTTCGTACCTTTTCTGAAATTTTAACTTTATAACAAAATACCCAAAAACGGCTCTAAAGACATGTTTTTTATTTACCGCAGCTTCTCGTAACTTGGTTTTTCTGAGTTCTGTTATTGAGTCATTGCTTTTATTATTAGAGATATTAGTCCAATCTAGAGTTTTCTATATTATATAGTTTTCTCCGAATCGACTTTTGAGTTGAGTCTAATCCAAATTTTAAACTATCTATGCGGTTGAAAATGACAATTTTTTAAGTTGCAAATGCAATCAGAAATTTATATATAATTTGTCAGGTCTGAAAAAGCGATAAATCAAATTTGCATAGACCGGAGATTATAAAAATGAAGTTAAAGTCCAACGATGTCTAACCTTAATTCACATAATTCACTTGTTGTGAATTAGAGATTAGAAGCGATTCTTAGTCAATAAAACATTTCTTTAAAAATAGTTAAAACCTCGAATTAATATCACATATAAAAATATTTGCTTTTTACATAAAAAATGGCAGTTAAAAAAAAGACTATATAAAAATTATTGTAAAAAGCACATTTCTTTAAAAAAGAAAGTTCTTAACCAAAAACATAATTTATACACAAATACACCTTTGACAAAATCTTATTAAAGTGAAGTAACGTAGATTGTGGTAAAAACTACCTTAAGAGCAAGAGTTTTATGGCACCTTTTATAAAAAATGATCATTCGCAATGAGTTTGCTGTGAATTTCCAGCATTTAATTTTACACCAATAAATCAAAAATGTAATAAAAATTAATTTCGCTTAAAAATTTCTCTAAAAGAAAATTTCTGATTTAATACGTTTTTCTTTAACGTTAGAAATTTTAATAGCATTTGCTTGTCTTGTGTCTAACTATTAAACTAAGCAACGATAGTGCAACTCTTATTTTATACCCTTTTTCACTTAATACATATTTTCTTGTTTGGCAAAAAAATCTTTTGTCTATTTTCAATAATCTCTTTGTAAGGACAAGAAAAAAATGTTCAACAACACAATCATGTTGGCTGTTTCCAATCAGACAAAAGGGCAAACAATATATATATTTATGAAAAAAAAACTAATATTTACTTAAAGATTTAGAAGAATATGGGTTTTGTAAGGAACAATATGAGCTTTACCATCGATAATCGGTAGATTTCTTTTTTTCTGTCATCTCCTTAAAAAATTTCTATTCAAAATACTTTAGTTAAACTTTTATTTTTATTTGTTCCTGCTTTATCAGCTTTTAAAAATTAAATACATATTAAATGTACATGAAAATATACTAAAGTAGCTGATTCAAAGATTATGAATCATTGCCGACGAAATGTGATAAGAATTTCTATTTAATAAAAATGTTAAATAAGTGCACGTTTAATTATTACGGAACGGTATTTAATGGTACTAAAGCTGCATCTAAAACTCCACTGCTGTCAAGACAGTATATAATATAAATTTGTTGCAAAAATTTTAAAACAAGTGTTTTCTACACAAAAAACAATCACAAAATAAAAAAATATATTAATGAAAAAGTACCTTTAACAAGAAGTACTTTTTACAATAAGTGTCTTTGACGAAAATAACTTTTTACAAAAAGTACCCTTTACAAAAAGTACCTTGGGGAAAAATTACCTTTTACAAAGGCTACCTTTTAAAAGAAGTACCTTTATAAATTCCATTGCAAAAAAAGTACTTTTAGTAACAAGTACCCCTTATAAAAAGTAGATTTAATAAAACAGTACGTGCTCTTAAAAAATATCTTTTATAAAAAAGTACCTTTTTTAACAAGTTTTTTTTTTTTTACAAAAAGTACCTATTTAAACCTCTTTGAGAGAGTACCTTCTGTTACAATGTACCTATTGAGAAAACGATTTTAGAGAAAAGTACTTTTTATAAAAAAGTAATTTCTAAAAAAAATGGATTTCGGAAAAAAAATATCTTTTATAAAAAATATCTTTCGTAGAAAAGTAATTTTTAAAAACAGCACTTTTTATCAAAAAGTTATGTTACAGATTAGCACTTTCTTAACTTTTATAAAAAAGAACCTTTTTAAAAAAAATTCTCTTTCAGAAAAAAATACCTTTTAAGAAAATTTCTTTTACAGAAAAACACATTTTATAAGAAAGTAGCCTGCATTAAAAGGTGTCTTTAACAAGAAAAGTTGATTTTATGAAAAAAGTTTTTGTAAGTAGGCCTCTTTTATTAAAAATTCTTTGATAAAAAAGTACCGACTTGTCGTTTTATAAAAACACATTTCCCAAAAAAATACTTCTGAAAAAAGTACCTTTATTTTAAAAAGTAAGTTTAATGAAGAAACATTTTTTTTAAAAAGTACTTTTCGTAAAAGTATTTTGTATATAAAGACTTCTTTATACAAAAAATTTTTTCAAAATTTTTTTTCATAAAAAAATGCTTTTATGAAGAAGGAACTTTTATAAAAAGAACCTCTTACGAAGAAAAACCACCAAATTAAAAATATGTTCTATAAAAAAGGAGCTTTAATAAAATAGCATGTTTAATAAATAAGTGTCCTTAATAAAAAAGTACTTTTATAACGAATTACTTTGTAGACAAGCATCTTGCACAAATAAGTGCCTTTTATCAAAAATAGGTTTTGTAAAAAATTACCATTTATGTTGCTCATAAATTGTAAAAATTTACGTGTTGTAAACCTTTAAGAAAAGATACCTTATCTAAATAAAAATCTTATAAAAAATATTACTTTTTCTAAAAAGTTCCTTTTGAAAAAATTTCGTTTTGTAAAAATTAACTTTTCTAATATGAAATATTTTTTAAAAAGGTACTTTTGCAATTTAGCAAAAAAAAATATGTAATGAAAATTTTTTTTTTGAATGATTAACTTCTATATCTTTACCGGCAACACAAAATTCGAAAGCCTGCCGTGAGGTTATGAGTTAAAAAATTGCCTAACTTAAGTGAGGGAGCGTTTATGCAGAACCAATCTTTTATTTTTGTAAATATCTTCTTTGAGATTGAGACAGGGAAAAGCATATATTGTTGCTCTAGACTACTTGCTAAAATTTTGTTTAACGCGAAAGAACTCTATTTAAGGCGGCAGAAGCTTAAGCGGTTTGGACTCCAACGGAAGTTTGTTAATATGCTGAACACATACCTGCACCACAACACGACATAAATTTACCGAATCAAGCTTCGAAGTCTTGAAGCTGCCACCACAAACAGCCAATAAATCATCTCGATCTTTTCTCGCCAAAAACTGAGTTAATAGAAAACAGTGTTATTTAATATATTTATATTATGGAAACTTTAAATAATGATATTTATCAGCTGATAGTGGCTGATGGTGATTCATAATATTTTTCTAATTCTAATTTCTAATAATAGACATTATGCTGCACACGTTTATATATTTTTTCTAGCTTCAGTCGAATTAGCATGAGTATGGAACGGATTTTAGAAGAAATTACTACACTTACATCTACGCATGATCTTTGCTGCTGATTTGTAATGAAATCTGGAACAAAATCTTTCCCGTTTACATTACAATTTTTGACGTCTTGCAAGATTTTATTTAAACAAAATTTAGTTTTTGTTATTTAGTTCAGGTAATCTGGTCAAAGCTGCCAGTTCTGACTTGAAGTTCCGTTTGTACTAGACTTTGTGTAGACGTAAATAGACTATTAGCAAAGCTTGAAAAAATGAGTAAAAGAATGTTGTCATTTTAAGCATTTACTTCTTTTTTCCGAAAGTCCTTACAACCTCGTTGCATTTTTTTGCTTCTTGTAAATTATTGCTTATAGAACTTTGTGAAGTTAAATTTAAAAACCTTTACACCCAGATTTTCCGAAAATTTTGATTTTGAGTTTGTGTGAAGTATTTGCGGTGCTGTTTCTTTTATTTGAGTTAATTTTTTTTTCTTTTCGCGTTGCTTAAGGTTTACTGAAATGATTTTAATACCTTTAAATTACAAATACGTGATTAAATAAATTTCATACTTTCTACTGCACAGAAATGGTCTCCATTCCAAAACGGCTTAAGACCACCTGAAGAAAAGAAAATACTTTTTGAGTCTTGCGCTAATTTGTACATGTTTAACTTTTCAAAACTTGAAAACAAAACATACTTGAATCCTGGGGGTTCAAGTATTTACAAATTGCTTTTTGAACATGTTTACGATAAAAATATTTATCATGAAAACTTGGTTGCTTAGTAATTTGAAAACAAAAAACCTTATTTATACATAAATGAAGATTTTACAGTGCACGAAGAAAAGGCCTAGTTTTGTGTTATCAACAGAACTACCAAGCGGGGATTCGCTGCAGGTATAGGGTCTTAATTTAAGAAGCTGTTACTATTGATTTCAGGGAAATTAAATTCAGGGCGATAACAAATCAAAGATTTCCAAGAAAAATATTTCTATGCACACAGCTGTGACTTGTGTTAACTTCGAACAAGGAAATTGTAAAAGTGACCCAGAGCACAAAAAATTAAGAAAAGTAAATTTGTGTTGACATTTATATTGCAGATGTAGAATTTGTATAGGAGTCCCAAATAAGTGCAAAGTATATGCAAAAAATATATATTTGCCTTAAATATGTAACTAGAGAAACGGAGTACTTTATTTACAAGCCTTCACACAAATTCGTAGATCGATATTTGCTTTTAAAAAACCTAATTTTCATATTAACATACATTACTTTAATCAATTGCGATAGACACTGTTAACTGGCAGCATTAGTAATTTATTAGCCAGTATTTAACAAAGTAATTAAAATGTGCCCCTTTGCCCCTGGCTGGTCCCTCAAACTACATTGTATACAAAATTGTTTTAAAATCAACCGAAAATATTCTCAAGGGTATAATTATTGAGAGTGTTTTATTATTGCTTTAAAGCTAGCAAATAAAATTTAAGCTGTCTCTAGCACAGTAACCCGGATGTTTCTCGACTATGCTTGCTTTGGTATGAGTAAATTTCACTGTGTGTGTGTGTGTGTGTGTGCATGTGAAATGTTAAGAATTGTTTTAATATGCAATAAAGTGTGTATTTTCTAAGCTACATATTCACTTTCCAGCTAAGCGAGTAAACACGTTTTTATATAGATTTAAAATTCCAACAATTTGTTTTATACTTCAACAAAATAGCAATTAAGGCATTTATATTATTTTAAACTCTTAGTGCGTTTTTATTAGAATTAAATAAAAGTATCATGCAAATTTTTCTAATAAATTTAATTGGTGCTGAATTTTTTTTTTATTTAAAAATGAATTCTAATTAAAGAAACTAAATGCATGCAAATTTTAAACTATAAAAAGTTTAGATTTTTAAAATTTTTATTAAGATCAATATTTCATATCAATGGTATGTATGTATATGAATAGCCGAATTTTAGGTCAAATGAAGGTGGAATTTATGGATATTTTTTTTAATCAAAAATAAAAGGAAAACATTTACGTTTGGATGGAGAAAAAGAAACTGGTAAAGAAATGATTTTTTTTTTTCATTTATATAAAAATTTTCTTTAAGATTTTACACTTTTCTGATTGAGAAAGCTGACAAGCTGTTAGCGAAACATGGAGAACAAATAATTTATTGCTAATATTCTTTTTATTAAAACTTTGAAAATTTGTTTAGTCGGTGGTTGGGTAGGTAAAGTGTCCTAATGCCAGTAAAGGGATCGTAGGCTGGCTTTATTTAAAGATTAAGCATATCGCACATTGCCGCTGCGAAGATTTCTTAGTTGATCACAAAATATTTCTTTCACGAGCAAAACATAATTATTAAAAAACGGATTAGTAAACATCCTATTTATAAGCAAAAATTATAAAATACATTTTGAAAACTGACTTTGTAATTCGCAAATAACTTAATTTAAAAGGTAAAATACAGCTCTAGTGGCAGTGTTTGTCTTCTGCACTCTCTTCCTAGAGAGCCAAGTTTAATAACTGCACCTTAAGTTGTCAGTAGTTTTGAAAACTTTTACAAATATTTAATAAGAAATGTACTTCATATTCTTTTATTTTCAGACGTATACAGTGCAATGATGAATTATAATTCCTCGAGAAGTTTTTCTAATTTTTAATATTCCAACTATGAACAAAGTTTGCCCTAAGGAAAAACATTCGTAAAATAATGAATAGGTATTCTAAATTCAACAAAAGTTAGCTTTTCTCTGGAGTTTTTTCTAAAGCTTTTCTGACGGGAGGCTACGAAGGAAACACTTGTGTAATTGCAAGCGCCTGAACATTTTTATATTGTTTTAAATATTTTATATTTTACATTTTGTTTGATAAAAAAAATACCAATATGTTTATAAATACTTACAAGTCGTATAAACTAAAAATCTTAAAATTAGTAGAGCTGCAGTTATATAGCAAAAACTATTCTTAAGTCAAGTATCCTAAATAAACATCCTATTTATAAGCAAAAATTATAAAATACATTTTGAAAACTGACTTTGTAATTCGCAAATAACTTAATTTAAAAGGTAAAATACAGCTCTGGTGGCAGTGTTTGTCTCCTGCACTCTCTTCCTAGAGAGCCAAGTTTAATAACTGCACCTTAAGTTGTCAGTAGTTTTGAAAACTTTTACAAATATTTAATAAGAAATGTACTTCATATTCTTTTATTTTCAGACGTATACAGTGCAATGATGAATTATAGTTCCTCGAGAAGTTTTTCTAATTTTTAATATTCCAACTATGAACAAAGTTTGCCCTAAGGAAAAACATTCGTAAAATAATGAATAGGTATTCTAAATTCAACAAAAGTTAGCTTTTCTCTGGAGTTTTTTCTAAAGCTTTTCTGACGGGAGGCTACGAAGGAAACACTTGTGTAATTGCAAGCGCCTGAACATTTTTATATTGTTTTAAATATTTTATATTTTACATTTTGTTTGATAAAAAAAATACCAATATGTTTATAAATACTTACAAGTCGTATAAACTAAAAATCTTAAAATTAGTAGAGCTGCAGTTATATAGCAAAAACTATTCTTAAGTCAAGTATCCTAAATATGGGCATAATATATGTGAGATAATTTGGATATTATTCTGAAGGAAAATCCCGAAGCTTATACAGACACTAATCACAATATCTCCCTACCGGTTTTTTCTAAATTGGAATGAAATTCATTTGCATATTTGTGTTCAATACATGTATGAGAATAGAAACCTCGTTGGCCTTTAAAATTGGGCAGCAAATTTCACAGTTGATAATATTAATTATACTTATTTCACCGTATTTTCTCCCTCAAAGTTAATAAAACCTTTGGTGTGGTGGAATTGTAGTAATCAGCGATTTTAGTATTAAAATTTGAACTATGAAACTCTTTCGGAAATTGTTCTGTTTTGTGCCATTTGTGTTCTTTGCGTCTCTTTAACTTTATGGTAAACTATTATTTTACAGTATTATAAAACTTTCGAGATTTCACGTATCTCCACACCACTGTGATTTGTGTGACTGTAGACTATCTGGAAGTGGGTGCCTTTGAGCAGAGTATTTTTATGCCTGATGCGCTAAGTTGGCTTACTTAACTTTTTGAGAACTATTATCTATTATTTTAAACTTTTGTTTTCAAGTATTTGGAGACTTACCCCCGATTTTTGAGTTGGGATTTAAATACAAAATTAGTAAATTTTCCTTAAAATTTAAGTTGGATTTAAAATAGCTTTCTGTTTTACAGTCTAAAATTATTTTTGGTAATTAATTGTAATAAAAGTACGGCAGTACAATGTAAGTGTCAAAAAATTATCGATAACTCAATAAAAAACAGCCGTTTAAACAAATTCGGAAGCAAGTGAAATTGTGAAAAGTTTAGAAAATAATAAATTGTTTTGTAAAAATTATTAAATTGAGTAACAAAAGTGATAAATGGACTCGCAATTTCACTGCCACAGAAGTTGATTACCTTCTGGAAATAATAAAAAATCAAATTATGAAACAAAAAAAAAACATGTGCAATTTTCTTAATTTGCAGAACAAAACCAAACTGTCAAAATCATATGGCAGTACGAAAAACTTAAATCGACTTTTAATGGGCACGGCAGGCAGTTTAAGTTTGATTTAAACAGCAACTGTTTGACTCAATTTTGTATTTAAATCAAATTTAAATTGAAATGGCATTTAAAATCCAAGTCAAAAATTGGGGGTTATAAACCAAAACTAAAAAAATTCGAAATACACTGCCGATGTATACCATTTCAGTTCACAAGCTGTAATTTAAATATGAACAATAAAATAGAGATTATTAATGAGGCTTATAAAAAAACCTACATAAATTTTTTTATTTTGGGATTTTTGTAAATATTTATTTCCTTAAAAAACATTATTTTTTTAGTAAAATTTATTCAGAAAATTATTTCCTGAATGTATGAAATATTAAAACAGCTTAGCGTTCAGGTGTTTTTTTGTGTGCTACGGACACCATTTTAGTATTTTTTTGTTAAACTACAATAAACAGTGAGTGTAAACAAATTTATAATGAGGTGAAGCTAAAAATGAGCTTTTGAAGCAGTTTGAGTTAATGGTAGTAAATTTTTCCTAGAATAAATTATAGTCACAAACTTAGAAAGTATGCTTGATTTGGCCAGCGCATGTTTTTCATTAATATCGTGCCTATAGCTTCCACTTACACGAATATGTTTATTTTGAAATTTTCCTCGAAAAAAGAGAAAAAAATTTTACAAAGAGTCATTAAAATTTCAGAAAACTTTTAATTGTGAGTTACTTTGTTAACCTTTAAGTTGGATTTTATTTCCTCAGAATTGGGAAAGATTGCTCTTGTTAATCAAAAAGCAGACACAGAAGAGATCTTAATACTTCAATTCCTTTTCGTTAGGTCATATATTGTTGGCAAAGGCATATTTCTTTAGAAAAATATTCAAACTTTGAATTCTACTTAAATGCGAACGCTTTTCCTTTAATAAATAACTTTGCAAGCATGAATTTTTAGATTTTTTTATTCCGATTTATAATTTTGTATGCCTTGTTATTGGCGTAAATATGTTTACAATCACCGCCTAAGCTCAGCTTAACTTCAAAAGCCATTTTTAAGTGAATGGTAATAAAATATAGAATGATTTATGAGAGAGGAGAGAGTTTGAAGAGATTTTTGAAGTGGAAGTGAGAATATGAACATACCATTGTGTAATTGTTTAAATTTCGTCTATAACGTAAACGATTTCGTACCTTTGGTGCACTAACTTCGCGCGTTGAAATGCCCATCTTTTCGTGATGTCTCAGCTGTACTGGATAAATAATTTGATAATAATGGCCACCAATACGGCGTACCAGTTCTTGATTTTGACGATATTCCTTCAGAAGACGTTCGACTTCACCTGAAAAGAGAGAAAACAGAAGACGATATAGAACAATTAAATGGAAAAATATTTTAAAATTTATAATAGAAATGGAGGAACTCAAAGTTTGAGTTTTAATATAAGTTGTTAAAACATTAAAACAATTGAGCATATAAGACTTAATCGTACATTTGATTGTGTTATAAATATGTTAAGCTTTCTCTTTAATATCTAGTGAGTTATACATATATTCAGGTCAACAAAACTTGTTCTCATAAATTTAAAAATTTTGATTACTAACATTTTATGACAAACAAATCGCTTTCAATTCTGAGGAAGTAAAGTTCAGACTCAAGCCCGATTAAAAATTAAATTTTCATATTTTGATGTGCATATCATTAAGTTTAATATAAAAGCATGTGGACTTAGTTCGTAACTTAAGTAGCTGCACTTGGTAGCCACGGCGGGTTTGATTTGCTCCACGATATTCTTGACGTAGCAAGAATATGAATTCTTGCTACGTCAAGAATTTTTTTTTTGAAGAGCTCATCTTCTCTGGTGTCAGTGTAAAACATGTGGACTTAGTTCGTAACTTAAGTAACTGCACTTGGTAGCCCCGGCGGGTTTAATTTGCTTCAAGATATTTTTATTCTTGCTATGTCAAGAATTTTTTCTTTGAAGAGCTCATCCTCTCTGGTGTCAGTGTGAGTGAAAAGAGTTATTAAGATGAACACCTCCATATTTTTAAATCGAAATTTCTTGTTAAAGCAATGGTTCCCTGCACTTATAAGTCATCATTACATAGGATCCGTTAGACCTTGCATCGACATCGATTTTTATGCCTTACAAAATGAAGAAAAAGGCAATGGATGTCCGTAGGGAAGTCGTTTATGACCAACACTTAACACATTTTTTTCTCCAATATTATATTCGAGCCCACCGAGTGTGTACCACGTCTCCTTAAAAAGACTCGCAAGTCAAAAAAAAATTTTAATTTGGAGCTCATGGAAAGGTTTTGTTGGATATGTCATCAGACCCTCTTTTATGCAATAGTTTTAACTTTATAGTTAAACTACATGATTTTGAGTTATTTATAACTTTATCAAGATTGAGTTTGATTTTTTAACTGCTTTAAAATTGAGAAAAAATTCTGTGATAAAGCCGGAGTGATCAACATTTTTCATTATAAACATTTTCATTAAGTAATGTCGAACACCTACTGGCTGGTTAACATACTATACGCATTCATATTTGCTTCGCACTCTGCCCATGACTAATTGTGTACTGTTTTCTCAAGCAGCAGGGCATAGTTATCCTATCACCGAAGCTCTTCATAGCATACTGTTTATAATTTTACTGATCCACTGTCCATTTTATCAGTCTGTTTATCTCTTGATTGGAATATATTTTATATTCTCTTCTCAACTTCCAATTGATTTTTACGTTTATGGCTATTGTATCAGGGATAACAATGGTGTCACACATTTTTTATCGGTTGTAGCGACTTTAATGCATACATTTTTATTTTCTATATTTTATATATTTATTTGAGCTTAAGGTCTTTAAGGACAAAAATAATTACTCAAATTCTAAAAGACCTTAAGCTCAAATAAATATATAAATTATAAGAAAAAAAGGGGTCAAAATAACTAAATATTAAATTTTTACTTTCTAGTCCAACTATATGATTGAAAACTGTTGACAACTTTATCAGGCTCTTCTATACTGCATTCATCTTTCGAATGTTGTCAGTTTTAGCGTTGCTCTTATTAAGCTCTTTAGTTTCTCAAAGATATGATAATTTCGTCTTCTGCTCAGCTGAAATAACAGTAGAAAGCAGTTTGTCCCAAGCCCAACATATTGCTGGAAATTAAAACATTGACTATTACCCCTTTCCCATAGAGCTAAGTATTTCCAAAAAACAAATTTTCTTCTCTTTTTTGAGTGTACAAAGTTAGTTTTAGTTGCTTAAAGTTTTTCCTGCCTCAGCTAGTATAAATTCGATTTGGAAGAACAAATTTTATATAGGAAATTTTTTTTTCTCTGTTCCATTTTTAACACAAGCAAACAAAAACACAGAGTTCAAACATCTTTTTACGTGTATGTAAGTTTTAACTGGGGTAACAGAAGTGCAGCTCCAGCAGCAGCGGCAGCAGTACAAAAGTGAAATGAAAAAAAAAAAAAACGCCACTCCCACCCACTTAGACACTACAGTGGTTGCGAAAGTTGAATTTCAGTTTGATAAGTTTAAATGCAGTAGAAAAACGGAAATTAAATTTTCATTTCTATTTTCGCACAAACATTTATTTGAATACAAACAGCAAAAGGAAAGCGGGTAATACGAAAACCAGATGAAAAAAGTAAGAAAGTAGTCTGCCAGTTCCATTCCAATATTGAATGGTAAATACAGAGGGTTCTATTTGGAATTGAGTGAAAAGAATTGAATGGAAAAGTTCAAATGGGGTTGTATGTAAATAAACTAGACTTAGCACTGTTATGTAAATTATTAGTTAAATTTGTTGTAAATCCACCAGCAGCAGCAGTGGTAGTTTTATTTAAATTCATTTATTTCTAAACTAAAGAGAGATCCATGCAGACATTTTGTGTGCTAACAATCCAAATAAATAACTGTGAGCTAGGAAAAACTGTAAAAAAAATTGTGATTTACAAATGAATAACACCCAAGGCAAATAGATTTTAAATATGTACTTATATTGAAATACAACATTTTGACTCAAAAATTTTATGTATGCTTTTTTGCATACTTCAGCTATAATAAAATTTTTAAAGTACACTTTTGCTAACATCAAGCTGGAGATATTGTTTTTAGTTTTTTATGGAAATAAAAGGTCTTCAATGAAGTTTTATGAGCTGTTGGGTGAAGTCATTCTTATTTTATTTTATACAAAATATTATTAAATATTTGCTGCTTACTTTGCCTTATCCGCTTCCGCTTCCTTTATATGCCTCTGCTCAAAGCTGTGTAAAATACTGACACACCAAATTTAAGTTCAATTGAATGAAATACTGCAGTCATAATGTGTGAGCAGAATAGTATTAAATTTTTCATTGTTAATTATTATTATTTAAAAGGGTTTAGGTTTTATAACTTATTATCAATTAAATGAGCATTTTTACGAGCCCTGAATAATAGTAGGACAAAAATTTTGCTCTAGAAGCTTAAAATACTGCCAAATTTATTCAATAACTCATTGTCCTTATTTTATTAACAAATAAAAACTTCGGCTTGTGATGATCGTAGTTAAATTCTTCCCTTTCTTTCTAAGGACTTCTAGCTTGGGAATATTACGAACTTCTTCAGGCAGCAGTTTTATGCAACAGATTAATTCTCATATGCATACTGGGCCACGAAGGGGATAAAGGAAATGGAACGGCAGACCAAATATAGCACAGTAAGCACTTTTAGGGCTCCTAAGGCGTTCTGCTAGTCTAAGGATTGTTTAAAGGGTAGTATTTTATGACCAGAGGAGGGCAAAAACTTTGAAGATGTTGAAGATGTGGCAGACAAAAAAGCTAATGTATGTCGGTGTAGTGATGTCCAACGTTATTGTGAACCTAAGCAAAACGGATATAATACCATGCGTAGGACTAATTGCAGGGCGTTGGAAGCTTAAACTCAATAAACTAAAATTGTTAAATCGTGATTCCTGTAGACTTTGAAATACGCAGAACACGTATGTCCATGCTTAGGTGTTGGATTGTTGGATCGCAAGGACGTCGGCAACATTAGACCTACAATTTTATCAGAAAAAAAATCTTTCTAGATTCTGAGGAAGTAAAAATCGAACTCAAGCCCAATAAAAAAACTAACAATCTTTTTTTTCTTGGAAAAATTTATGTGTTTAATTAGGCACTAAAAAACTTATTAAATTCATATATATTGCCAAAGAAAATTTTTTTTTCTCTTATTGTTCTCTTTTGCACCTTGAAAACAAACTCGTTAAAGTTTTGCCTAAAAAACTTGTTCATTAAATATAAAACAACTTTTACAGTTGAACCATCTAGCTCATCTTAAATTGTTGGTTGCAGTGAATGCAGTGAAATGGAAATTTCACTTACGCTGCACAAACTGCTGCATACTTAAATACAAAAATGTTTATAACGACCACAACTTAAAAAATGATTTATTCGGCAACTTTTATTGTTAAAACTACTGTTGGTAGCCATTGGAAATAAGTTAAATATCAACAGCAAAAAATATTATAATGGTTGTTTTTCATTTAGAAAATAACTTCGTTGAAAATTTTTGGTTTTTTTTTGTCTTTTTGGAAATTGCAACAGCAACAGCGAAAAACGGAGCGCTGACAAAACATGCAACTCTGTAAGAGATTTAAAAATGTGTAGAGACGAGTGCTACTGTTTTTCAGAGCATATTGGATGATTTTTTAGGGGCAACTAAAATTGAGCCCTGCTGTGTATGGTGTTGCAGGTTTTAAGTACATATAAGATCCCAATTTCTACTGTCAGACTATATATAGGTCAAGGTGAAGGACTATTCAAAAATTGTTGCTAATTACCTAGAAAAAGAAGATTCTCTGGTTCTGTACTGGAAAGTTGCTTTTTAGAAGACTCTCACTCAAAGGTGCTTCAAGAACGACTGGCCGCTAGACACTTCTTGGAAAAACTGTCACTTGTCTAGTTTTAAAAGCTCTTATTTTCCAGCACATGGTGGTTTGTTGAGAGTACAAGATACACCGCAGACTTTCAAGATCAGAGGACCTGTCTTCGAAAAGCCTGAAACTGTTGTATTACAAGTGAAATACACACTTGTGAAAATTTACCTTATAGAAAGAAAAGGCACTAAGTTGTCAACAACAAAGCCAATGGTCAATTTGTGATTAACTATAATTTGTGAGTTGGTTAAATATTTGGTTAAATATTTAAGGTTCCTTGGTGGGACGTCCATTTTTTAGCCATAAAAAATTTACACCCTCAAGTGAGGATTCAACAACAGGAGCTGGCTGAAGCCGCTTTCACATCTGTCATTGAATTTATGAGAATTTGTTAAACTTCTAAGTTTTTCTAATCTATCTGTTATTCTAGAAGCAGACATGAAAGCTGCGATTACCAATATTTTATTGCGTTTTTTTTTCTGGTCTATATTGAAAAAATTTTTTTTTTTATAAAGAACACTATTTTCAAATGACTGCCATTGAAATTGCTTTCTTTTTGTAATTTCTATTTAATAACATTATAAGAAATGTCTGCCAAATGTAATTTTTTTTCTTTTATCCAATTTTTTTAAAATAATACCTTGATTTTCAACAAATAAATTCAAACAGCATTCCAAATTTTTTCATTTCCATAAATTCGGACAAAAAAAAAACAAAATCGTTCACAAGCAGATATTTTCTTTCAGAAGACAACAAGTAAATTAAAGAGCTCATATTTTTCCACATTTGCAAGACTTAACAACTTTTTTAGAAATGAAAAAAAAATTACAGACACGAACACGTCACAAACATTTAAGAAAGTAATTTTTCTGTATGATAAATGAAATAGGTCTTTTGGGAAAATCATTGATGCAAATGGTTATTGAACGAAGTGTACCCGTTTGAAACACAATGTATTGACTGTTCACGCCTCTTGATAAAATGCACTGTTCACGACTCTTGGTAAAAGATATAAAATGGCTGGATATTATTTTAAATCAAAACAAAGCCAACTTTTGTATGTCTGTATGTATGGTTATGAATATCGTTTTAATTGTATTACTCAAGAAAACATAAACTGTTAAAAGGTGAGGTAAGTTGAGCCCGGAAACTTTTCTTAGCTCAATTAATATCTGTCAAGAATAAATTCAAATGTAACTTGAGACTAGCGATGGCTGTTACAAAATTTTTAAGGCCTTAACATTATAATTTACAGGGCAACACCAGAATTTATACGAGGACAATAACAAATTCACTAATGTATAATAAATTTTGTTTGTTCCATATTTGAAAGCCCCAGTTGTTTAGTAAAAAATTTGATAATCTTTATGTGAAACATCAAAAAATGTTTAGAATATGTAATCTATTAATAGTTTCTAGCTAAAAGTTCACTTCGCGGTACGAACTACAAACAAGTTTTCAAGCTTCCAGATGCCATTTAGCATAAAACTTGCGTGCGTATAAGTACTATAATTCCGTTTAAACATCCTAAATATCAATCATACGTATCATTTGTGCCATTACCGAGCTGATTATGAAAGCTCAAATTTTTATAATAAATGTTAGGAGCCACAAGCTTGTTTTAAGCCAAAACCTTTTTTTTCCAAAATTCTCCTTTCAGACTTGTGATGGTTCTCATCACTAGAAATGATTTTTAAGTTTTGTCTTCACAAGTCGGCCTTCGTACAAATATGAAAAGAAACTAAAACAAAAGCACTCCCAATAACTTGCAGCTGATGAGTGGCAATAAAAATGTTTATAACCCGTTTTCCAAGTTGTTTTTCATTTTACTTTCCAAAAGTGTGAGACAAGAGACCATTAAAACCAAAACATATCATTTATCATTTCAAAATACTTTCAGCAAACGACTATGGTATTTCATTGTTTGTTCGCATGAGTACAAAAGTTTTTGTTTCTTTTTTATTTTCACTAAAGAACAAAAACCGTTTCGGTGGAAAAGCGACAGAAAAAAACCTGTTTAAGTTTGAAAAATTTCATTTTAAAACCGTGTTACTTCACGAAACACCTGTATTCTATTTCTTAATATATTTTTTGTATTTTAATTTATTTTAAAGCTGCTTTCTGAAAAAATACTAAATAAATTTACGATTTAAGTAATAGACTATATGCATTTACTGGGGAGGTTGCAAGAGACCTAACCAGCAGAAAAATATTTTTTTATAGTTTGCGAAAGAAATTTACAATACTACTGCACAAAATTTTCGAACTTTTCCCAAAACCCTGAAAAGAAATTTTCTTCTAATTTTTTTTTTTTTTGCTGAAAAACTCTATTTTACATACTTGCTCTTCGTGGAAGAAATATCAGTAATAGTAATTATAATAATGGTAATAAGAATGATAATACTAACAATGTAAAGTAATTAAAAATATTAACAGCTCAAAGGTTTAAACATCTGTGAGATTTTTCTGGTCATCACCACTATATTTACAATAATTCCAGCTCATCACTTAGGCCAGATTCATTTTAGACCACTACTCCTATCTTGTGTCTATTTGTTGGTCACTTTAACTGAAACACACTTGTCGTTTCACGCGATACGATACTAAAAAAATTACAAACCACAACAATATATGAAACATGCAATACGCATTTATGTAATAATAGAGAAACACATATATGATAATGATTTTTCATCATTTCAAGCACTACGTGCTATAAGGTGGCAAAACACAAACACAGCAGAGTGGAAAGGGTGTCAATGCAATGGAAAATTTTAGTGGCACCTACATTGCAAATTTTTGCTTTTGAATAGCTTCATTAATTTTATTCCACTTCAATTCTACTCAGCGATGCTATGAACAATGTTTCCTTCAGCAGATTTGGGTAACGATTCCCACAGTGGCTTTCGGGATGACTACTCATCAGGTAGCTTAGTTTGATTATTACCTTTGCAGACACTTAACCGATATAAATGTTGCCACCTACAGGGCTTCGACGCAGGTAAAATCTAACGGTTACTGCCAAAATAAATATGAGGTATTTGCAGTAAATTTGAAACCAGTTGTTTTTCGTTATTAATCGTTGCCCTAATGAGTATGATCATTCCTATAGGTAGGCATCAGCCTATCGACTATAGCCGTACAACGGAGAGTAAAATGGAGGCAATTAGTTTAGGGCCAATTGTGCACCTCAACAAAAAACATATATTTTGTGCAGCCTTTGTTTAGCATAATCCGGATCCTAGGTTATTCATAATTCTGGTTACAGCAACAGTTCGATTTTTTACTTCCTCAGAATCTAGAAAGATTTTTTTTCTGATCAAATTGTAGTGATCAACATTTTTAAAGAAGACAATAAAAGTAAAGTTGTGAACATAGTGCTCGGGTATATAATATCATGGCTATTTCACGACCCCCACAACATTTATCAGTACCCAAAATGCTTAGAGCCCCAGCCATGACTTGTTGTATACTGTTTATAGTCAGCAGCGCTTAGCTATTCTACGACCTGAGCTCTTCATTACTAACTACCTGTATTTAATGGTATCTATAAACTTCCGATTTTTATCACTTTGTATTTCTTTTGCTTCTCTCGCCAATATGCATTTTAATACCAATTGATTTTTTTTGATTGTTGCTATCGTATCAGTGATAACAATGCTTTCAAACCGGGCCCAGTGATTTAGCATTAATTCGAACAATGGAACTTATATTTGTCAGTTTTTTTTATCTTGTTAAAGTTCAATTTTTATATCCACAGGACTGAGAAAAAAAAGGCTAAAAAAAGTGTTAATGTAAAACAGGATTTTTTCATTTTTTCACACATTTTTATAACACACAGCAATAGGACGCTGCTTTGAATGCCTGCATACTATCACTGCGATATTCTTCAATATTCATTGTTTTAGCATAGTGGAAAGCCAGCCAGAGAAACCTAAAACTAAAAATATATAACGTGTATTAAAGCAAAAGATCATCAAACTCAACCTGGGGTTAGTGGTTGGTAGGTTGGAGTGTTCCGCTTCTAAGCTGAACGCTGCTGGTTGAAATTCAGAAAATGTTTTTATGAAAAAAAAAAAAATAAATAATAAAATACGTCAAGCAGAGGTAGTTTTTGTTTTGTCTGCCTCTAAAAAATTTAAAGGCTGGTATTATTTATTTTCAATAAGGTGCAAGGAGGTTTAGGCAAGCACCGATTAATTTAAAATGAAGCTGAACAAGTTGTCAATGGCTTTAAAATTGGTGGTTTAGTTAAAGTTTTTTTTTTGAAACAAAACTGTACATAGAATTTTTGTTAGGAGTGTGAAAAGTACAACTAGCCTTAAATTTTAGGTTTTTGGTTACTTTGGTGCCGAGAATATGCAAAACTTCACTTATATGCAAAGTGCTTTTAATACTGAAATTGTTTAGACAGGAAATAACACCTTGTTTTGTCAAGCATAACAGAAGTTTACTATCAGCTTTCCATAAGACTGCTTCACTGGGCTCTGAGTCAATATTTTCTAAAGGTGGAAGTATACAGTCTACACATTGGATATAGATACGTCAGAAGTAGCATTAATGGCATAACCGAAAAGTAGATCAACCGAAATTTACATCCCCTTCCGCTAAGTCAGCGGAACCCTGAAGTAAAAATAAATTGTCGCTGGGTGGTACACTGATATAAATCGCCTTGGCCATTGTAGTAATCATAGTAGCATATATGTTCAGATTTATGCACTAGGATGACCATATTTGTTTATACTGGTAAAAGCAAGTTTATATTATAATATATTGCATTACATAATGCCTTCCAGTTCTGTATGTTGGACAAAAAATTATCATGACAAATTGAAATTTATTAATTAAGGTAAACGGTCCGGTCCGTTTCTTCATTTTCTTAACTATTTTCGAAACTTATGTCCTTTTGTCACATCAGCGGTGTATGTTGTTGAAAATGTTCAGCATCGTATTAGTTTTCCCCAGCAAAATAAACGAATAATAATCTAAATAGCAGCAAAATTATAATAAAAGTTTAATGGAAAACATAAAACAAATAAGAAGTTATAAAGAAAATGGAACAACTCAAATGTAAGATTTTTTTATTTTATTATTAATAAAGCTAAAGCAAGGTATCATATGTATCTTCATTGCCTTCACACAAAACAATATCATGTAAGTATCACATAATAGCGGGACCGAATCATCGCATTCGCTATTGAATACAAATAATGTAAAACAAAAACAAAGTAAACAACAAACACAAAGCATTAGCAACGAAATTTGTTCGATGACGAATGCCACAATTTTGCCGTAGGCTCTTTCTTTTAAATATGGAAAAAATTTTGTAATATCGCCAAACACAAATTAGTTCTACTTTGTATTACTGCGTAAAATAGCCTCAAATGATTTTCATCGTTTTGCAGTTGACTTTGTTTTGAGAAAAATTTCAGTTCAAATAGTTTCTAAATATTGACTAAGATTGAGACAAGTTATTGTGTTTTGATAACTTTTGTTTATTAGTCGATAAAAAATATATGGCGTGGCTACACATTAAAAGTCAGTGTGTCAATTTGACTCTACTTGAAGTAACTTCCAAGATAATCACTGTTAGTGCGATTGAGTTTCGTGTCATACTCGAATACAATTTTAATCAATAGAGCTGGGTCTAGAAATTGGGAGATTATTAGCTTTTTATTTAAACACTTTTAGTTGCATATAAATCTTCATTTGCAGTTAACATTGTTTTGAGAAAGTTTTCAGTATAAAAAAATTATCAACTAAAATAACTCTTCTTCATTAGATGCAGCGTGACTAGACGTTTAACGTTAGGTTTGCAATATGACTCTACTTAAAAGATTTTCCAAAACAATAATTACAGCTACAATTATTGTCTTAAGCACTAATTGTGTGATTTGTGTGTCGAATCATACTCGAATGCAATTTTAATCAATACAGCTTGATCTGAGAGTTGTTTTTTATTCCAAAATAAGCAATTGGGTCTCTGCTCCGAAATATGATGCTGGGAACAATTTTTCATCCCCGGTTGAAACTTTTATATAAGTTACTGTTTGAAAATTTTTTTTCATGTTGCTTTTTCCATTTGAATTCCTTTTTACTTTCTTTACAAAATAAATTCATAAATATATATTAACACTCATTAATGAATAAAGAACTAAATTTATTATCATTTATCAGCAAATCTATCCCAAATGTAATTAACACCTAATATTAATTAATTATAACCTCTACTTCCCCAAACCAATTGACCTCATATATGCTGAGACGTAAGATAGAAAAATATCTGTGGTTTGGTTTTGCTGGCTGTTGTTGTTATGTTCAGTTTTTTTCCATCTTTTTGTTTTTTGTTTATCTGAGTTTAATTTCCTGAAAAATGTATTAATTTCCGTTAAATGAATGTCTTTTTTTGCTGCTGTGCATGGCAGCACGCCATTCTGGTATTTCTTCTTTTCTGTCGTGAGTAGAGGTTGTTTTGTTGGGTTTAACAAACAATGACAGTCGACAGTTATGCCTAATAATATGTAGTTTATTGAAAAAAAAAAAATTCTAAGGATAAAGACGTGTATACAAAACTATTGAGTTACTTAAGTTTTATTGTATTTATATAAAAAGGCATTTACTATACTATTTAAGTAAGGAGCAGTTCTTAGTAGACTGAGTACTTAGTAGACTGATTTTGGCTACTTATGCGAAGTTTTGTGTCAGAAGTAATAATATCAGTTAATTAAGGGCAACCAGAAAGTGGAAGGCACAGGCTATTGACACTTAATTGGAATTTTCTAATATTAAAACTAAGAGGCAAGACGAAGAAGGAAGCAGTGGTTATTGACATTGGAATTAACACTAAGAGAAGAAACATACTCGGGGTTGTCGACACATGATTCTACTAAAAAAAAAACAAAGCTGATAATGGAACTTACTAAATAGACAAAAAAATTGTGTGAGTTTTTTGTTAAGACTTAAGTTTGAGTTTAGTTCCTTTGAATTAAGAAATACGTTTTAGGTAAAAGTAAAGTGTTCAACATTTCTGAAAATGAGAAAAAAAGTTGCAGAGTTATTGGCTTGCGGACATACCCGGACTGCTCTATATTCACCACGGCGATCATCAACACACACACACATACAAACATCCCAATAACTGAAGTCTTCTTAAATTAATGTGTAAAAATTACTGAGCCATTGGCATGCAACAACAAACGCAAACATCAATTGCAAATCAATTGGATATTAAGAGAATAAAAAATATATTTCAGTCAACAGAAAAAGTAATAAAATTAAAAGCACTTAATATAGACAGACAGTAAGGAAGTCATCAGGTAGTATTTGCTTTGCTACTTAAAATCAGTATACAACTGATCATGGCCTGGGTTCGAAGCAATTTTGATGCTAATTAGCGTCATATTGAACGTGAAACACTCATGGCATGTACCCCAGCTAGTATATTCTCAAATTTACTTCTCTGGTCTTCTTTAAAACTGCTCACCACTAAAATTTTACCGCAAACATTTTTTTTTTTTCAGTTATCAAGAAAGTACAATCCATTTAAATTTTAAAAAGCTAATTACTAATTGTAAATCATGTATTCCGGCGATAAAGTTAAGTAAATGCTTTATAAATTTCTCACTTAGTTTAAGTACACACACACACAAGAAATTGGTTTAAAGAATTTACAATATCAATGAATAGATCAGTTATACTCGTTAACGTTTGTTTGATTTTGCTTCAACAAAAAATAGTTAAACTAATTAAAGCTGTCATTGTTTTAATTGAATTTTTTAGTCAGTAAATATAGAGTTCAATTAGTGAAATAATTTCTTTTTGGTGCAGCAGCCATGGATCAATATAAGTACCCCAATAATACAATAAAACTTTAAAAGTAGAATTGTTTAAATATTGTGCAAGCCTTCTATCTTTCAAGAACTTATCTAGCAGACACTGAACAGCATCTACTAAAAGGCTGAATGAACACGTCGTTTTGCTAACACAAGTATATTTATCAAACTTTGCTGTTACAGTTTGCATTCAGACATGGGTTTAACCAACAGCCTATATAATAAACATTTATTGATAAGCCCCAGTGTTTATTTATTCGGCTTGTTAATGCAAAAACAACCAAAAGATCATTATTATAAAGTTATTAAAGTTTCTATGGCAAAAGTAGCTTACATTCATACAAATCAGGGTTTGCTCTGTTGAAAACCGCTTTTATTTATACTGCCTATTAATCTTAATGCGAAAGAATTTGTTGTTTGTTTTATATTCATAGGAATACTCGAAAGAAATAACTTTGAAATATTGACAGCTGATAAGCTGAACAGAAACAACTAAGCATCAGGTGTTTTTGGACCTAAATTTGAGAAAACAACGTAACGTATATCACTGCCTTTTTTAGCGTATCTGTTTTACTTTTTCGGTTAGACATAAAGTTTTGCGAATAACAAGCTGATTACAGTATGTTGTGCTTAAGTAAGTCGTACTGTGTCATAAGGTGCTGGAGCTTTTATAGAAATAAAAATATTTTATATCTACCAAAAATTTACTAAAATTTTCATCATAAAAACTTCAATGAGTTGCACTTTTGTACATTAGCATCACTTTCATTGCAGAGTAACTAGCATTAGATGTGGCAATGAAGCCTAATGGGAGGGGTGTATGGAGTGCAAAATCGTGGAGGCCAAGCAAGTATTGTGGACCCTACGCATATACCAAGAAGCACATTACAAAAATTTTATTTATTCACTGCTTTGTAAGCACAACATTGCTTACAATTTAGTTTATTTTAGTTTTAAATAAAATCTAATACAACAAGATGAATATCTGAAAAATGAAAGTGTAAGTTAATATATCAAAGTTATAATCAGAAATTGGTATATAAACCAAAACAGAGGAACTTAATGTATTTCACAACATTGCAAGATGCATGTGGGTATAATTCGAAATGCAACTCTGATAAAAGATAGCGTCAGAGACAAACAATTTTGTCAAAGGGCATGTGAAGTTACATTTATACAAAAAAAATTTTAAATTTTCACAATTAAAATTAGGATTGATTATTTTGCAATAGATTAGTATTAATTACATTAATAACAATAACTTTGTAAATAAGTCCGGTGTTGAGTTAATGAAAAATATGTATCTAAGCTTCTTCAGACCATTTCTTACAGGCATGTGACTTTTAAATAAGAGTCATGTTTGCATCGTGTTCTAGATATGTCTTTTTTTGACCAAACTTACATAAGCTGTGGAAAATTACTTTTTTCAAACTTTTGTACAAATATCTATAGACAACATTAAGTCTTCCTTTCAAATATAAAAGAAAAATATATTTTTTCATGAGCATAACAGCAGCATCCTTGGTGATAGCAACACAGATTACAATCACAATGGTGGGCATCAAATACTTCAACTCCGTATTATTGAATACATAGGAAACACACGAACTGCTGTTATGGATAAACAATTGTTGTCATGGATAGGTACTGCGTGTTGTAACGCAAAGTAAAAATAAACAAGCTGAAATTACAATCGCAATGGCAACAGTAAATCCTATACATAAAGAAATAATTGAAATAACAAATAAATATCATAAGGGCATGTTGTAATAAATTTGAGTCGTAAGTAAAAGAGGGCTTAAATTTTAAATGAAATTTAATTAAATATATACACGTAAGTTTTATCAGTAGCAAGTGCAGCAAAACTAAATCATTATACTTGACTTTTAACTTTTTTCTTTCAAAATAAATGCATCACTTGCAGTTATAATGGTGTGATATATAGATAATATTTCAATGACATTCTTATTAATGTTACGTTTTTATACTTTATTTCGTCCATTAAGGTAAATTGCAATGACATCCCACATTTTAAATGAGTAGTGATCTGACTATTTAGTAGCCTGTGCACATGTAAATGAAATTCTTTAGCTGTCTGTGGGTGGAAATGTAATTGATGGTCAATGAAAATATTACACGAGTACCTCATGGACATTTTTTAAATCATTCGCTAAAAAAGTTAAATTCGTTGCAAATAATGGTGTAAGTTCTACTCAGATTTAAGGGTGTTTAGCAAGAAAATGTGTCACGTCATATTTCCTTATTCTCGTCACTTAAACTGTTATTATAGAAATATGAGTATTACATTTTTGACATTTTGTAGTTAATAGTCTGCAGTAAAGAAAATGTTTACGGCATAAGTAACAGAGTTCTGTTTTAGGTACTCCTTTGTTGAATAAACTCCCTTTTAATAATTATCTCATTCATTTACAATATGAATTTGATACTTGCCACCAAAGCAGGCATCATAAAGGTTAATGGAGTTTATACTTTCTTGTAAAAATTCAAAGGTGTGTGTTTCATCTCTAGCCTATAGATATGTGTTCATAAAAATTTTCATAATTATTCAAGTCTTCGTACTATGCTCAATGATATACACTTTATATTAAATTCGATCTTATCTTTGATCACCAAAATTGTACTCAGATAAATGCTAAAAATATGTGTTCATATGAACAACTTAGTAATTATTTTTAGTTTGAATTTTTGTTTCAAGAGGGAGCTTAAAACACATAACATGCCAGCGCATATACATATGGCTGTTGAAATGATGAAATCTTTCATTTAACCAACTTTTAGTTGTAACCAAATGATATATAGTTTTCTGTTTTTACTTATGCTCCATAATTCAA
Organism: Sturmia bella; assembly: GCA_963662145.1. NCBI lineage: Eukaryota > Metazoa > Arthropoda > Insecta > Diptera > Tachinidae > Sturmia > Sturmia bella. The sequence goes on along the minus strand of OY759170.1, from coordinate 66,303,042 downwards.
TTTGATGGCACTGTATTTCAATAATCATCTTTTTGCTTTTGACTGCATTAAAAATGTTAAAAACCACAAACATGCAGTCTTAAGTAAAAATCTCATTTTGCCTTTTGTTCTTTATTGTTTAATTATGTTTGTAGGTGTGGCCTCATTCGATTTATCCAGCATTATATTATGACTCGCACACTGATTTCATTCCCTTGATAAATAATAAGGTTATAAATTTTGTATACCCTTTCATTTCGGAATTTTCTCAACATGTTGATATCATATTTTTGTTTAAATGTGGAGGTTCGAGTTGCATGGCGTATGTACTTACGTTTGTAGTTTATTACCTTATTTTTGAGTGTAGATTGTTTTTATCATCAGGCCAGTCAATACACAAATAAGTAATGAGTTGTAGGACATTTATTTCATTTAATTATTTAAAAGAGCAGTCCAAGCTCAAGGAATTTAGCAAGGACTTACGCAGAGTAGGTTTTTTGATTTGAAATGAAAAGATTTAAATAAGATTAAATAGGAGGAAAATAAGTACGTGAGGGTAAGTATTTTACGATATTGTTACGGTTGTTAGAAATCGTAATACTTTTATAACATCTTGGTTAACTTCAGCTCAATTCTGAAGTAATCAAAAGTATGCCTTCCATAAAGTAAAGAAGTCTAATTTAAATAACTTTTTTTTTTTTGAAAAAACTATTTATTACAGCTTCAGATCTGAAGCTGTAATAAATAGTTTTTTCAAATAATTAAGAAGATCAAATAAATATTATATATTAAATAACTTTTGGTATTTTCGTACAGACAAAGTTCGTAGAACTGCCATATGTAGGGCAACGCAACTAAGAAGATCTGCGCGAACATAAAAGTTGCGGCAGTGCAGAATGCGATAGTACTGGCAGGAGGCGCGATAGTACTGGCATTATTCTGGTAGCTAAGTTGAAGCATAAATTTTCGTTTGAGATCAGTATTGGCTTAAATGTGCCACAATCAACAAAAAGCTTATAAAGTGAGTCTGGTTTTTGTATCTGTGGTGTTACAGTGTTAAAAGTGGCGAAGATAAGTGTTGTTAAAGCGTTGAGTAGGTCATGAAGATTCAACTGTAAAGTGATGCTAATTATATTGCTAAATGTGTCATATTTTCAGTTACAATTAAGGCGTCATGGAAACCGTATTTTTAAATGGTAAAAAACCTAACAGTGTAAAAAGTTTTTATTAAATATTAAGATAAACTCTTCATGTTGGAATATTTGTGCTGTTCTCGTTTTATAGCTCAGTTTTATACCGATTTTTTTTTTACAGATACAAACTCATAATAATGCTAACACCAGCAAATCTCTTTGTATACACATGACTCTTAGGTTTTGCATTAAGACAAGTGGATACAAGAATGCTCTAAAAGAAGTAATATATTTATTAAATATCGGTATATTTCATACCAATAATATGCCCCCGAATTTATGTTCGAAAGCATTAATCTGGAATGACCAGATTACGGAAGTTGATAATTTAAGTCCTGCGGCAGGGTAAAATGTCTAATTTTTTTCTACTTATTACCTACAAGCTGCCATTTATGAGACTTGCTAAAATACTTTACAAAGCAACTTTTTGACGGTAATTTCGATAACTTTCATATTTTTAAATTATCTTATATCTTAGAATTTGTTAGCAAAAAATAAGCTCCTTTTTTTTGGAAAAATCTTTGTGTAATTAATTATTCAATATTAAACTACAGCAAGAGTTTTGCATTTTCAAAAATAAATTTCACTCTTTTAAATGCATTACCAGCTAGCGAGTCTTATGAAAACTTTAGTCTTAAAGAAAATCTCAAGTTTTCTGGGAATTTCTTAGTGGAAACACTAAAACATATTTAAAGTTAAATTGTTGCCGGATAACATTTTTTTCAATAGCCGCAAATAAGCTTAGGCATAAGGATATTAACAAAATCATTTGATCCTAAAGAAAAATAACAAATTGAAATTTTTTCTCTTGCATAATTTTGCCAAATCACTGAGAAATTAAAACAATCATTGCTTCGACATTATTGTAAAAAGATTGAATATAAAATTCTTATTAATATAACGAAAAACTTAAATAAATTACCAGCTAGTGAATTTGCGTTGCATATAAACATCAGTATAGAATAACAAGCTAATCAAAAAACTTTACTCAAACTACAACTCACAGACAGATTAACATACACATACAAAATATCCACTTCACTTCACGAATTTTTTTTTAGCAGTGTTGCAAAAATATTAAACGTCAGAATTTGCACAGATTGTATAGCAAAAGGCGAAGAATACTTTCTGCAGCAGCAATTTAAGTACATAGTTTAATGAAAACAGGTGTCATAACTTAATCTTCGAGCACACCATCACTTGCCAAAAATATTTTTAGAACTGTAACATAAACACAGGAAAATAACAATTTCTATGATGTAAGAAATATATTTTCTTTTCTTTTTTTTGCACTAAAAATAAATAATGTTTTGAAAGCGCAAAACAAGCAGCCGGGAGCAAATAAGTTAATTCTCTAATGACTATGGCACAGCCAGAAGTTTAGCAATGCGCCAAGTTGTTACAAAAGATATAGGAATAAGCGCAAACAGCGCCAGTGCGAACATGTTGTTAATAACATGGCAAAACATTTTGCTGGCAAACTAGATGCAAATGATATGAAAGGTTTGCTCACTCAAAAAACTTTTTACATCTGCAAAGCAAATTAAAAAAAAAAAAACAGAGTGAAAAAGAATCTTAAATATCTGCTCATAACTGCTAAAATTGCACTGTTTACAATTCACTGTTAAATTCTGTTGATATATGTGTCCTAAGAATTTACATTAATTAATATTGAATATATGTATGTTGCTGAAATATTATGGCATGTGACGACAACATTAAAACTCTTAAGGTTATAAAAACTCGCACAATAAGTAGTATTTATTAGATCTTAATTATTTTGCATTAACATTGCCAGCAGTTTGAAATGAGTAGTTATTAGTCATTAACAATTTAATCGGGATTCAATTCAATTTTTGCTGCCTAAAAATTGAGACAGATTTTTTTCTTCTGATAAAACCGGAGTGATCAACATTTTTAAGGATTACAAGAAAAGTAAGTTCGAAGACATACTGGCTGGGACATATAACTACAATGGCTGGATGTAAAAATTGAATTCAAGCCCGATAAAGCTTACGACAATTGTAAATTATATAGTTCTACTAAAAAGTTAAAATTAATGCCTATAAGCAATTTTCTTGCGGCTTAAATATTTATCTCTACAACTGCTAAGACTGTCTTCTTAGAGGAATTACTGTTCCTAAATTTTTGGTCAGTTTTGTGGCCTGTCATTCTAGTCCTTAACTTATTCTTTGTTGCTCACACACATATCCTATAACAATATTCATATCATTGCCATTGCAAAGAATTCTATAAATTCTAATTCTAATTTTATCTGGTAAGCATATTTTTTTCCCAAGTAAATCAGTCCCGCTTGGGAATGATTTAAGTGCAAATGGATGAAATTGTTTTTTCAATGTACATAACAAATCGGTGCATTCACCCAAAGTCCTATTAAGGAATTTGGTACAACAAGGTTATCTCTGGTATGACAAAGGTGTAATCTTAATGATATGAATCATTTATAAACTCTCAACTCATACCGTACTCGACACGTGCTCACCTCAACATTGGGATATCTATATGTTTAATCAGACATAACCCAGACTCTTAAGAACTAGAACAAATTTTTACCCCAGTTGCATTATCACGCCAACCATTATGCTCATCAAAACGAGACAAACGATCCTAAGCTCAAAAGAGTTTCGGTATTCAGTAATAGAATTCCCTTGGCCGCTTTTAAGCCAGACTGCTTGTCAGGAGAGGTGAAATGAGCGCAAACTCGATTTTGAAGGTGTTCCTATGACCACCTTCCAGCACAATTTAAAAACTGTGCTCAAAATAATTGGCGTATTATTTTCAAATAAATGTTTAGTATTTTAGTGTATAGTTTTAATAAAATTGCAATAGTGTAGTATTAAAGATATTATCATTTTATGTATTTTAAATATCATCTAACATCAATTTTAACTTTATTAACAATTGCATTATTCTCTAACTATAACATACCCTTAGAAAGTGTAAAAAATCAAAAGTTTGTAAAGAAATATTATTTTATTTTTGAATAGTCATTGACCCTTGAAAAACGAATGTGCACACAACTTTATTCGATACGCATAACCTTAGCGAATATGCGTATTCCATTTATTTCTAGTGCGTATATCATTTGATTCTTGCAATCTGTCATCGAACGGTGTTCTCTTAATATTGCTACTATTACTCAAGGTAATTGCACTAAAGAAAACTGTAAAAAACTATGGTTTTGAGGCAAAAAAAATAAATTCCTTTTTTGCAGGAATACTGAAAAACTTAAATTTTTTAATTATTAGGAAGCCAGTAGCTGAAAAAGTAACATTTTTTTAATTTTGTACTTCTTACTGATAGAAGAACAGTAAGTAATTGAACAAAAAAAAAATAAAAATATAATTTGGAAAAAGCATAAAAGTCTACAAAATTATACTTTCTAATGTATGCTGCTATTAAATAGTAACATTTAAAGTGGGACTCGTATGCGTATGATTGATGATAATTCATCGTAAGCGACAGCAGTAGTATGTATACGTTACAATACACGAATAGTTTAATATTTACGTTCATGAATGTGATTTCACTATTGGTTGTAGGTAAGAGCTATATATTTAGCAATTCAATTTCATTTAAATGACAGCATTTAGGGAGTCAGACGAAACTGAGAAGAAGTCGTCTGTAAGGCATTTTAGTAGTTCAAGTTTTAGCAATAAAATGTTAAAATAATCACTCAGAAAATGTCACTCGGAAAGAAATATATAATATTAGTTTCTTAAGAATTGTGATACTATCTAGGCGTTAAGGTCTCGTTATTAGAATAACTAGGAATGTTAATTCAAGTGATTTCTTTAACAAAATGCAAACATTGATTATCTGTAGAAACAATCAGACCTTGAAAAAAGTTTAACTTGTCGATATTTGCTAGAACAAAAACATAATTAAATTGCAGCACTTACGTTTTCTCTATGACTATCCAAGTTACAGTCAGTGATTCTTTTGAGGACACGCTTGCGTATCATATAATAAATTTTGCAAGCTTTCTAGAGCTATGCCACTGTTTAAACACATTGTTTGGAACAAAATTTGATTTTTATATTCCAACTACACATAATTGAATTTAATAAATTTTAATTTAATTAAAATTTTAATCTAACTAAAAACTAAAATTTTTTTTAAATATAAAGTTTAAAAACCAAGCGGTGATTACTTAGCAGCAAATGTATTGTGTTAAAACTTAAATTAAAAGCTGAATGTGTACTTTTTTTGGACCTTTATTATAAAGTGCATGTATTTATTTTCCCAACTAATAATTAAAACATCATCTCAGACCTTTTGCTCCCCAGCTACAGGGCAATAACATTAACAATAGAAGTTTTCAATAACACAAAGAATTTCGTTCATTAATTTGCATATTGTGAAATGTGCATTAATACATAAAGTTGCACATGTGTTAAAGCATGTTTACTTTAAATAAACATGATCAACTAAATGCTTACACATACAACGTACACGCGTTTATAAATATGTATATAGAAGCTTAAAGTTAAACGGAATACATTTTTATGTAGATATTTGTAATGTTATTTTGTACACACAGAGAAAGCTAATTGTCTCTTTAATTAATATGTGCCTATTAAAAAAATTACTATGTGCTTATTAAAAAATTTATATAAAGACTTGAACTATAATTGAACTAAAAGTTTTACAAATTTTCTTAAATCTGCCCTTTATTGCTTTATTTACAGCAAGAAAACGTTGAACTAGTTTCGTAGGTGAAGAGTACAAGTATGCAGTGACAAATTAGTGCCAGTTGTCTTCACAAACAGAAAGATACCATATATTTTACGCATTCAAATACATGACTCAACCATCCTATTGGATACAAAATTTAAATATCTTGGCATTATATTTGACTCCAAACTCACACGGAAAAACCACATAAGGCAGAAGAACAACAGGTTCAAAAAACAATTTTGGCTGCTATGGAGAGAATTTAACCGCTTAATTTACAATGAACTTCACATGTACAATACAATTATACCAATCTGAAAGTAGAAATCTTGGGCTCTCAACTGTAGTCAACACTGAATAGTGCATTAGAGATGAAGAAATACATCAAGATTTAAATGCCAAATCAGTAAAAAAATCATTCGTGATAGCAGTTTCAAATATTCATCTCGTGTAAGACAACATTCCAACGCTGAAATTAGATAGTTGCTTACAAAAAGCTAGTTCAACGCTTCGAAAAAGGTAATGCTGATGAGCAAAACTAAGTTATTCTTTATGTATTCGTATTATATTTCATTCAACAAAAGTTATCTCATTTATTTATTTATGATAATTAACACCCAACTATGTAACTTCAAGTACTTATTATCACATTGTGACAAAACTGCGAAGTTCTATGCTTGTCTGCAGAAATACGTGCGGCCTAAGAGACTGTTAGTAGGCCACTCTACCAGTTCATCCGATAAGGATATCGAAATATAGATACGATACGGCTCTATTTAAAATTTAATATATTCGTAGGCTCAATACCAATCTAATAGCAAATATTTATTTTTCAGATTATAAAAACCAGATAATTAAAAGAGTTTGCTATATCTTTCATGACATTCTGATCCAAATTTTTTATCAACAAAAAATTAAATGCTTTTAATTTGGAAACATCAACACTGTAAGTAAGGATAATTTTGTTTAGCCTATGTGACGCGGGTCGCCTGTCGCGAGACCGGCTCACTTGGGTCCTAGAAAGGTCCAGTTGTATTATGTGTCTAGGTTTCTGCTAAAATATCTTTTTCCATAGGTACCTACTTGAAAAAGATTATGCTGAGCGACTACCGGCATGGAATCTATTACCCAGAACAATTCGTCCTACACAACCAAATAACAAGTTTGTATCTACAATTACCATAATATATTTCCTGTGTCATTACTCATCGAAATTTTCTCTGTGTAATTTTCTCAGCTTTATTTCTGCTAAATCAGCATTTATTTTTTCCCTGTTATTTGTATGTTATACTGGGCTTGTGCATGATTATTGTGACATTATTTATGCGATTATCATGTTTTATGCATTGTTGTTATTTCGTGAAGCATTCACTTACTTGCGTTTATCATGTAGAAAAATAATAGCAAAAATACTCAGATATTCATATGTATAACTAATATGGAAAACGAGAGAAATATGAATGTAAAACTTTTATAGTATTTTATGTTTCATTTCCCATAAGAATTAAAAAGTTCACTACCGTTGTGTTTAGTTTTATTAATAATATGCATGTATTTTGTTTTTGCCAATTTGTTATGTAAGCTTGCTTATAATAGTGAGTGCGTGTTGTTGTGTGCATGCGTGTTTGCTTGTTGACATGTTCGTGCATGCAGGTTTATGTGTATTACAAACTAGGAAATGCATACTTTTGTGCTTGAAAGTACTTTTGTATTTTTGTGCGTTTTTTTTTTCACATAAACTTTCATAGAGACGAAGCAGACGGAGATTTTTTTGATAAAATGTTATGATAATTTTACAACTAAAAGGTGCAACTATTGTCGTTCAGCACACAAATAGATGCATATGCTCGCATACATATATGCATTTAAATATATGTGTTTTTTTTTCGGTTACAGCATTATGAAGTTATAACCACATACACAATTTTACGTGGAAAAGAAATGTAGTTTTTCATGGCGTAGACAACAAGTGTTAAGCATATAATTTGCAATTATTTTTGCATACCAAATATATACATTTATCATTATTGGCACAATATTTCTGGAAAGTCAGCTGAGTGACAACTAAGCGTCTCACTGTGTAGGCTACCTGTATAGCGTTTTTGAGTAAAATAATCTAAATTTTACTAAGTTTTTTTTTTTTGTAATTTTTTTTGGGACGAATTTTTATGTCAATTATTACCTTATGTTATGTTGCTCTTTATCGTTCTAAGTTTACAGAGCCAATATATTCTTCATATAGTCTTAAAGATCTAGCTACGCTCTATAAAGCCAGACAAGTTACAACTAGATACAGCACACTCTTTTTCATGTCTGTGCACTAACAACCTATACGGACATTAAACTACATCTGCAAATACCAAAATTTTCTTTAGTTGTTTACTTTTTATTTTGTTTTATATTCTCATCTCGTATGCTGCTTGAAAGTGTTTGCTGGGCAAGCAAACCATACAAGCATTTATCATGTGTTTCCTTTAATTTTTTCTTTTCCATACCTTTCTGCTTAAAATCGCATAATGTCAGGCTGGGTGTAAGTGCATGCTTGAGCAAGCATTCAGAGCAGCTAAGTTTTTCCATTTAGTTTTGTATGTACGGGAGCAGTAAATATTCTGAAAACAATTTTTCATAATTTTTTTCTCTATACCCAAGCTCAAGTGTAAAAGTTTTGAAAAATTTGCAGACGAAAATACGTAACGAAAAATGATCATTAAAATTTCCTTTTTTTGTATTAAAATGTTTTCATTGACGTCATAGTTCCCTGCTCTTGCTGGCTACACTATTAATTTCAAATTTTTGTTTTAGTACTGAAGTTTTTGAATTAAAAATTCAGCTTTTATCGTGTTTGCTTTATTATAAAATCAAGAAAAATGTTTATTCTTCAAGCAAGTATATAATCATCAACTATAAACTATGATTTAAAAATTAATTCTCATGAAATAATCGTACAGGTGCAGATGAAGAGATACTTTTTATAATAACTAAAACTTTCATTGCTAGATTTTTGTTAAAAACTTTTGGGATAACACAAATGTTGTTAATTGTGCTCAACTGATTCTGACGAAACTAATTAAAGTTAAATATCTTAAAGCTTTTTATTACCTGAAATATTTGGCATTGTTTGGTTTTTAATGGATTTAGAAAGATTGTCTTAAAGTGAAGATGTTTTTCAGAGCAAATTATCTAATTACTATTGAAAAAATAGTGAGTAAAATCTACTCATTAGTCTTTCTGTTTTTTTTTTTTTAGCAACAAAAACCTCTTTGCATTCAAAGAGCTTACTGACTTATTCTTAGAACTCAAGCCTAATAGAAAATAAACATGATGCTTCGTTATTAATGGCCAGAGACCAAGGACACTTCAAAGATATTTGAGCCCAACGGAAAAGAAAATAATATTTTAAAAGTATAAAATATTTATGCGTCCACAAAATTTCAACGAATAAAAATTACTTCTAAAGCATTTGTTTACTTTTAAGAAATATTTTTTTATGATTTTCAATTATCTTTATTGTTTCCACTTTATAAAATCAATAATACATTAAGAACTTCACTTTTGCTCTACACTTAGTCTCAAGGTTTTTTTTTGGGGGGGGATGGTAAGGGAGTATTTTGTAATGACGATTATTTTACAAAGTATTTTTGGAATATTTACAAAACTCGTGTTCACACAAATCTATTGGGGCTGGTCATAACAATTTTTCGTCCTGCTTAGGTTTTATTTTGTTTGCTTTTGATTTACCACAAATAGTAATTAAATGTAAAACAGAATAAGAATCTTTTGAAAGTCTCTGCTTTTGCCGACTCTTTATGCAAAAGCATGTTTTGTAGCGAAATACAACAATTAAAATACATAAGGTATAATAAAAAACTTATTTGTCTTAATGGAAATATAATACAATCGTTTAAAATAAGTAAAATTGGGTGACCCAATCAACCATGAAGACACAAAATCTATAAACACTTCAAGGATATGAATGACGGTGACGGTAGTTGTAGGTGGCAAAACATATGGGCGATTTATTATAAATTAAAGGAGTGTACTAAATGCTGTGTATATTAGCAGTATATAAACTGTTACTGATATGCCATCCTACCAACATTTTGCAGCGTGTTCGGCATAATTGGCAGACACTTTTCTTGACAAAATTCCGTTTTGAGGTTGTAAGTTTACAATCTTTAAAATTGGTTTTTAAAGTCTTCAGGTAGCAGAAGACAACTAGAAGTTTATATAAAAGCTATAACTGTTTTGCGATGGAATTTAGAAAGCTTTTTGTAACAAACGAGATGGTAAAGGCATATAAATTACTACTTAAATTGCTGCAACCTCTGAATATACCTAAAAGTCTAGGGTTGTAAACTTCAGGTACACAAACTTTAATATTGCCAAACACTGTGTAAGAAAATTACTATTTAATAATATAAGTTAAGAAATGAGAACTCTGGTCCTTTGCTGGGGTACGGCTAGGAGTTTCAAAGAAAGTTTTTATTTGAATTTTGGTTGTGATAAATTTGATTTCATTTTTTCTTTATTTTTTTTTTTTTTTTTTTTTTGTGAACTCAACTTTAGAAAACTGGTAATTAACATAAAACCCAGCTTTTTGAATAAGTTTAAAAAGTTTAACTAAAATTCAAGCTGTATTCGCTTTGTAGTGGCAAAATTTTGAATTCTGCTTCGAAGTTATTTTATTTATTTATTATGAATTTCGAATAGAGATATTTTGTTCCTTGTTATATGCATGTATGAATGGATGGATACCTCTTTAAAATGTACATGCAAGAAACAATTTCAAATGCAACACTTTGTTTTCTCCATAAATTTCATTAAATTCCACACAAGCAGCCAGTCGTGCATTCAACAATTCATGACTAGTTTGCTTTAGGTATGAATGTATGCATGTACAACAAAAGCAGTTACTGCAATAGAAATAATAGCAAAAAAAAAAAAAGAATATAATAATAAAACGACAACAACAAAAAAAAATAATAAAAATAATCATACAATCAGCAATGGTTACATGTTGCATGTCGTTTAACAATTGTGCTAAACGATCTAAAGAAATAAAATGGAAAACATATCCTGCATTTTAAATGCCGTTGAACCAATTTTTTGTGTTTTGTTCTTTTTTTTCGTTTTCTCCTTATTTCTATTTGTTTCACAAAAGCATATAAAAATATATATAAATTAAGAAATAAAACAAATACACGTTTAATGAAAGATTTAACGAGAGTAAACTAAAATGGTTTTAAATTGCAAAAAAAAAAAAATTATATGAAATTTACAAAATATTTTATACCCAATGGTGAGTTTGGATTAAATATATAACTGTATGCAAAAGTACTATGATTATTACATAATCTACTGCACAGGACTTTGAAACTATTCTTGGTACAAAACCATGTTTTTTTACTGGCAAATGTTTCACGTCTATAATACGCTTCTTTATAGACTATTGTGTCAAATAAGATATTTATAGACAAAAGACATTTTTCATACATTTTACCATCTACACTCGTCATATGTCCTATCATGGTTACTATGCTGCTTCTATTTGCCGTCTGTATAGACAAAGTATAAAATGGTGCATCCCCTACTATTGACACAAGTCAGTAAAGAGACAAACCAATAGTAGTTAGTTTTAAGTTATACAACTTTGTCAAAATAAATGGCTAATTTTTTCATTATAATGTTGGTTTGTGAGTACAAACGCACCCAACTTTCTCTCCCTCTCTCTCTCTCTTTCACTCAATTTCTCTTAATTTAGTATCTCTGGTAAAAACCAACTTATACGTTTCCGTCATTCCATAAGAACTGGTCTATGATAAAAAGAGGAAGAAATACGGAATGTTTTGGCTGGCAATGTACATATTTTGAAAGGAATTAATATTTAGTTAGACCAAAGAGATCGCAACTAAATAAAAGTTTGAGCAGCTGCATGAACAGTATGGTCAGTCTGTGCCAAATAGCCATTAAATGTAATTCCGAGTTTTTTTTGCTGATTAAACTATCTCCACTTTTTCACCCTTAAAAATATCTTGCAAGCTTAAGCAGATCAGTCTTTTCTTTTTTAGTATTTCCCATTTAGATTTGTTCATATCTAAGCAGTGCCTACTCGCACTAGCCCACAGTTTCATTCTGTTCAAATCCTCATTTAAAAAGGATATTTCTGAGGAAATATTGTGAACTGTAACTGAATACTACGTAAATAATTTATAAATAGGGCAACTCAGAGTGGTTCTAAAATAGACAATTGAGGCCCTCGAGTAATAAGGGGTAATGTAAATGAGTGCTATTTACAAATACCAATTGTTTGCGGCCTGATAAAATCGATGAAATAAGTCGAACCGATGTGTTGCTAAACTTAAACAAATTTCTCAATTTTTGTATTATGGCCAATTTATGATTTAGAGTGATCTAGAAGCACTAAAAAGTTTGTAATTAAATTTTCCAAAATTCGCCTTATATTTTTACTTGCACTAACGAGAGCTGTCATGCAGCACAGTTTTTTTTCGAAAACTAGTTTGTATAATCGAAAGCATACGATACTTATTTAAAAAAGTTTTTCTAAACATTAACTAATGTTTTATGTTTTTGCTTTAAGAGCCAATTTGAATTTATTATTTTGGGCATGAAAAAAGAAAAGTACGAGAGTTTCACGATGAAAATATATATTTTCTGTGTTTAAGGTTTGTTTGAACATTTCTAATTCTCATTTTATACACTGTAATTTTAGGTAAAAGAAATTTAAAAAAAATTAGTTTTATAAATTTTGGGTGGATATCGTCGCCCACTGATCTTGATTTTATTGCACATCATGTTGAAAATATTTCATACTGTATCACGCAAGAAAATTTAAAATCTTGTGCCATTGCCCAATTATTCGAAGTTTGTGCATGGTTATAACAAATTGTATCTGCTTTGATCACTGCAATACTAGTAATTATTATGTTGAGTGCATTTGAATCCACTTGGCAGTTGCAAATATGTTCCAACAATCATGAAGTTAAACAATAAAAATACAACCAAAATGATAAAAAATATATTAAAATAAATATTTTCACATAAATATGAATTAAATAATTATTTGTCTTAAGATCTAATTGAAATTCAGTTCCAAAACTAGACTTTACAAATGTTTTCTGTCTTTTAATCAGCTCATCAGAACACTCGAAAAATTCTTAAATAGAATAAATAGTTAAGTTTCAAACATTCTTTTAAGAATTTTTCGAGTTAACTGATGAGTTGATTAGCATCAACGAAATGGCGGCGGTATTGAGACGGCTGAAAAAGACAGCCGTCCTATACCTTTGGAAAAAGACAGCCGTCCTATACCTTTGGACGGCTGTCTTTTTCAGCTGGATGTCCTATATTAATAACACATATAAGGTGGGTTTATGCATTTAATAAAAAAAATACCTGCCGCGAACGATCTTACCCATTTTGGTCATAAATCTATCTCTTTTTAATTTAATAAATTTTTTTAAATCTTTTTTATAATTATTTCGTTTTTAGTTTTTTGGGCTTAAGTTCATTGTATTCGAGATATTTTCGGCTTTGAACCACCTAGCTGACCCCCAGCCAAAGCTGTCTACCTTTTTACATAGAAAAAGTAAAAATATTATTGACACAAATTTCTCATTGTTTTAGGGGAGAGAGATTTAAATTCAAAAGAAAAATAAATTTTTTTTTCCGAAATGTATTTTTGAGACTGTTGCAGTATGCCAACAATATTCGTAATGTGAAAACAACTATAATTTTATGTTATTGATAACGTTTTTATTATATTAAATCGGTCAACGAAATTAACTTAAAATAATTTAGTCATTAACTTAAAATAGTTTTAGTTAATAATTAATAACAGTTTATGAATTTTTTTTTTGTTTACAAAAATTAACACAAAGTTAAAAAAGAATTGTGGTATAAGTAAAAGCAGTTCCAATCCTTGCTTGGTATGCACAATTGTACATTTTGAGCACTAGTATTTAGATTAACAGTGGCATCATTAATATTTGCATCGGTTTTTGTATTCTGGCCAATTTTTATACCCATCGTATTGTACAGAAGTTTTAATGCATACTCTCTTACAATTTATACCACGATTTGAGAGTTCCCGCTAAATTTGAATTTTTTTTACTTTTTCTGATTTAAAAATGGTTCTTATACGAATGTATAAAGATTCATGAAAAAAAAATTTAAAATACAGCTTAAAAGAGTTGATAGTGCAACACAACAGCGAAAGGGTTAATATCAATCACAGCTAAAACCTAAGACTGATAAACGCAATGCAATATTTTGCTTTCTGTTTGTATTTGATTGAATTTGAATTTAAAATAGTTGGATTTTGCTCAATAAATTTACTTTATAGAAAATATAGTTCATTTAGTACTAAAAATGCATAGAAATCATTACTTAACATTAATGCATGCCCTTAATATTATAAAAAAAGCAATCTTATAAGCCACAATTAAAACTTTCCCATATTCTATATCTGATATTTCCTTTTGTCCCTGCTGCCAAAGTTCGTTCTCAAAATTTTGTTATTCTTGTTATTTCCCTTTATCTTAAGCTCTTAAGAATTACCGTTTTTTTTTTCAAAGTTTGCTGATCAATATCAATTTATCTTCCATAAATTATTGGTTCATAATTGACGAACAAAACAATTTTATGAAATAAGTTTCTAAATAGAAGAGAAAATTGTTGGTTGAAATAAGGAACCACAAAATCGCCAAAATTTCTGTGTTTCCCAGTAGCTCTTCAAACTGCAGCACAGCTGCCAGACACCGTTAAAATAGAATATGGAAAAGCAAGAGGAAAGCAAAAATAATTAACTTATCAAAAAATTTTTAGCAATTTTTTTTGGCAGGACTTTAAACTTTGTATCTTATTTTGTACTTGATTTTCACAACTACTAAAATTCAAGGCAAAATATAAAGCTCTGATGAAAACACATTCCAATTCAAGCACATCATCATCAGTATTATTGTTGGCCAAGAAATTTTCCTTAAACTTTTTCTATCAGAATTAGATTTTTCTTTTTTAAAGAGTTTGTTTTTTCCCAAGTTTTTGTTAAGAAAAAGTATGCTAAATGTGCATGAAAGTTTAAGCATTTTTGTTCAGTTTGACTGTTAGTTTAAATATGTGCAAAAAAAAAAAACGATGAAAAAAGGAAAAGCAAAAGTACATCAAACTGAAACAAAGTTATCGATATTGAATTGAGTACAAATATCTCAGAAAAAAAAAACCAAAAACTTTTAAGCAAAACAAAAACACCAAAAAAGAAAGAAAGACATCGTTAGAAAAAAAAACATTTAAGAAAAACAGAAAAGTTCTTAATACAAACAAAGTGCTTCTTGTTACATAAGTTTTAGCAAAGAAAATTTAATTGAAATATTGCAATAGTTTGAAGCATTTGAAACTTATACAACCACTCAAATAAATGTATGTTTAAAACGATTTATATGAGTGCGTGTGTGTTTGTGAGTTGGCTTTACTTTTAATCTTTTCGAACAACAAAGGATTTAAAACTATAATTAATTTACCTGATATGAATAATATATAAATATTTGTCAAGAATATACTCTCTATTATAAACACAAGATGCTTCTTAAAACTCTCATCAAGTTTGATAACAAAACTAAAGATTTATGTTAAGAAATCAAATAACTTTGAGAGTTCGGAACTTTCTTTTGGAAGCCCAAATATTTTGTTCCAATCTGAAAAATGTTAACAGCAGTTTTGCTTATTTCTTATGAGCATGCTGACAGCAGACTAGAAAAGCTAAAAACAAGATTGAATACAAAATTGCGATTTTTATGGCAATGAAGTATGCAACACTGCTCTCGAATTATTTGCTTAGAAGGTCCCAGCTGAAGAGTTGTTTGGTACTATAAACATATGCTAGAGAGCATGCATTGTATGTCACGTATGTTATAATTTTAGAACGAGGACTCGAATTTCAGCGATTTTCAGAAAGTGCTACACTCTAGTTACTAAACCAAAATTACTTGCATTTTCAGCCTCAGATAAAGGCGGCATACTACCACGCGTAAGTATACTGCAAAAAACATTAAATATATATTTTTTTACCAACAATGTGTCCGGTGGAAAAGCAAAACTACTTTGGTGGTAAATTTATTATGACGGTGACACATCGCAAACAACCAGGATCATAATGGTGTTCCTGCCACTCTTCTCTTTCCACGCCAGCTTATTTCAGAAACTGGTGATGTTGATTGGACTTCACATTCCAACATATAAATAAAACAAAAGCAGATGAAAGTACAAATAACGCCAGGGTTATTCCAGATACAAGTGTTAAAAATATAATGTACATTTATGGATACCAAGCAAGGATTGAAACCACTTTTACTTTTATACCACAATTCGAACTGGGAATTTATATTTCGCCTTTTCTCAACAGAATTTTCTTCTTCAAACCCGAAACGCTAGAGTAACTCTAGTAAAATATTGGTGGTGATGACATTAATGAAATACAATGTGAAATGTGTGTGAATGTAATGTAAACTATGCTCAAAGAGTTCGTATTTGTGACTGTAACAGACAAAGACATATATCTTATATTATACTTCATGCATAATTGCCGACAGTAAATAAAACATTTATCAATATAAGATCCATTTTCTTTCTCATAACGAAAAATGGCAAACAAAAAAAAAAATAGTAAACCTACCTGGTGGACACCCATATATATTCCACAATATAAAATGTTTGGAACAATTTACACCGCCGTTCATACAAAATAAGATAATGTTGAAATACATTGTAGAAAAAATTTTTCACATAAAGCTCGTTCTAAGATGTATCAGACCAACATTTTAGTTCTTATGAATACCGGCGTTATCTTTTTATTTAGTGGTTACTATTTGCTCACAATTTCTGCCATAGTGCAGGTGTAAGTTTGTGGTAACATTTGTTCCAAAAATCATTTATCTAAACCTGTCTATTTCCTTTAAGTATATCTTATTGGTTATTTAAATTAGTCCCAAAATGATCAAAAGCATTAAATTATTTTTTCCTCAAAGCTGTTCAATAACATAAATTTTATACTGAAAAAAAAAAAAAAAAAATAGCAAACTGATAGAAAGAAGTTTATTAATTACTGCATATGATGCAAGTACAAAAAGTAAATTAAAACTAAAAATAAAAAGTTTTTTTTTAAGAGAAACTAAAACAGCTGTGCAAAAAATGTTTTAAGTTGTGTATTATACTTTCCAGTTCTTGTAGGTATTTGCAAACGTTTCCTTTAAATAAAAATAATATTTTACAAAACTCTTATTACACTAGAAGTAAATTAATGCTGAGATTGTACTTGTACTACTTTGAATGCAGAGTAGTTGCTTTAAAATTATTGAAAAAATAAATTGAATTATATTGTCCTTTTAACGTCTAAATCTTTTACTTTCATTTTATCTGAACATTTTCTTCGACTGCCTGTGTTTCACTTCATTTCTTATCATTTGCATCCTGAACTACAATTGCTCTTGTGAATTGATTTCATTTGAAATAGTATTTTTCTATGAAAATTTTAAGTTGTATGCAGTATTTAGTTGTTGTTAAGGTTCTTGTTGAAAAACAAAAAAAATATGTAAATCTTATTTATACACATGACTGGTTTTTTATGTAATTTTGCTAAGATTTTATTTGGCAACTGTTGAAAGATTATAGGCAAACAGAAATTGGGAAAAATAATATAAAATGAAGTAGATGACATGATTTAAGAAGATCAAATAAAAAGTTGATAATATTTGATAATCAATTTATGCAGGTGTATGGTTGCTTGGAGTAAAAAACTACATAGCAGTGTAGGCTCTAACTTAAATTCTAACTAATTGCACAGTATGACGAACCATTATTTTTTATAATACTCATAGCTCAGAGTATGTTGTAGGCTGATTCTGATGCCATGTGGTTTGGTATTCTGTATTTGCTTGCAAATAAAAATCGCTGGCACCTGCATAAAGTTTGACAAGCATTGTCATCACTGATACAATAGTAACAAACAAAACAATTAATGGATGTTGGCAAGAGAATATAAAATGTATTCCAGTCAACAGAAAAACACAGTGATAAAAGGGGAAAGTTGATCAATAAGTTTAAGCATAGACAGTCAGTAACAAAAAGCGCAGGCGGAAGAATGTTCTTTTCTTGTGTTCGTTAAATATGTTGATCTGACTCAGTGATATACACGAGATTATTTCTAAGTCTGCATAGGTTTTGTGATTTCCGAAACACACGAGATTAATTTTCCGGTTTTTCCCAAAGAAACAATACGGGTAAAGTTCAGTAAAATGAGAAACACATTTTACTCTCCCATAAGTACCTAATTTACATCACTGTCAACAGACCAAGAAATTGGTTGGTAAGACTGGGACACCGAGGTAACCTACTTCGAACGCTTTTAATATTAAATGTGGATTTCGATCATAAATAGTATAGAGTTGCAAAATTTAGAGCCAGGCTCTTTCTTTACATGTGTGCGTATTTGTATCATGCACAAAACTTTCATAAACACATTTTAAGTCTGGAAAAAGAGCCGATTTTGAAAAAAAAAACTTCCACATGACTGAAAAAATGATTTTTATTTAAATTTATTTCGTTTGATGCCAATAAACCTATTATCTAAACGTGTAAAGTGCTATTCAAATAATTTGAATTTAAATAAAATCGCATCATCAAACATTCAAGAGCTCTTCAAGAGTTTGATTTTGTATTTTTCAAAGAAAACTGACAAAATAAGAATGAGGTAACTTGGGGTCATCCATTTACTTTCAATAGAATTTTTGCTCATACACTCATTCGAACATTCAAGATGTTAATAAATTATTTTTATTGAACAATGTTTGACAAGTTTTCTTTAAGAAATTTGAGCAAAAGCTAAGTGGACTTTCAAAGACGCACATAGCAACCGGGAAGCGTTAGTAACAGTGAATATTTGGAAAAATAGCTGTAAATGGAAGGAAGTGAGATCAAATGTTGCAAACATGGTGCATGTAATAACAGGTTCAGAGAATTATTTTTAATTTTTTTTTAATATAATTTTTTAATTTTAATTTAATTATTTTTAATTATTTGTAACTTTACATCTTTAAGTCGGGTTTTCTCTTTAAATCTTACTTTTCTTTGCGAGACTGCGAAGGAGAGTTAACAACTTAAATTAGAGTTTCCCTTAGTAAATAATTGTTATATTGGTTACTCCTTAATAATTTTTTCAGCTTTTAATTTTGCGGTAGCTGTGACGTAAAATATCCTGCTTGTATTTCAATGCATTTCCTGCACTGTACTCTTATTTATGAATTTTATTGGCCACATCATAAGAATCCGTTCACATTTCATTGCCACAACAGTTTTAGGGAAAGTAAAAAATTTAAACATAAAATTAATACATTTTCATTTTGATTACTTGAGTTTACTTACAAGATATTATTGTTTGTTGGCTGTAAAAACAAGAGGCACTTACCTAGAACGAAAACGAAAACACAATATTATTTAGTAAGTTGTATGAAATATTTATAGAAAAAATAAATTTATATGGGTTTAAAATAGCTCGTGAGATTCATAAAACACATTTCTCTAGTTAAAACTAAAACTTAATTGTTAGTTGTAAAAGCTGTTGCTGGGAAAAACTTAACTTTCAAGGGATAAATAAATAACAAACTAAATTGCATTTTGAAAGTACAAAAAAAGGAGAACGCGCACAGGACAGGTATATACAATGAAATGGTATCCTGGCTTTTAAAATGTTTTAAGAAGGATACACTCGAGTAAAAGACTATTATTTGTACTAATAAAACAAAAAGAAAAAAAACATTCATAGAAAATAATGAACAGAAAAATGCAATTTCTTAAAGCAATTGCAAGTAAAACAAATGCATTAGCTTTACACAAAATGTAAAGTATGTGCATAGTAAAATATTGTTTCGATTTGGTAGTTTTTGTTATGTAAGTTAAGGCAATAAGAAACAAAATCACAGCCAGGTGGACTACCGGCTGTTTCTGGGTAGCATTATTCCAAGTTTAAGTAAAACTAAATTATTCGGAAATGAAAAACACAAAATGTAAAGTATGTGCATAGTAAAATATTGTTTCGATTTGGTAGTTTTAGTTATGTAAGTTAAGGCAATAAGAAACAAAATCACAGCCAGGAACCATGTTTGTAGAAAAATATTTATGTATATTTAGCAAATTTAATAGACCATAATATAAATGCTATTTACCACATTAGCAGTATTTGAAATACATGTATTTGAAATACGTATTTAAAGTACAAATACGTATTTTGTATTTGTATTTTAAACACGTCTCACGAATGTATTTGTATTTTGTATTTTAAATACAAAGCGCTTGAGTATTTTGTATTTCAAATACTTATGCTCTCAAAAACATTTTTCCAAATACAGCATAAATTTGTGTTAAAAAATATGCGCTAAAAATTATTCCATTCATACATCAACTAAAATTTAAAATTTTGCTACTGTTTGGTCCAAAAATGGCAATACCACAATTTAATTACCAGAGTACCTGTGTAAAGTAAATGCAACTGAATGCATACACATTGAGGAAGTCGCCAATCTGTCAGAAAGTTAAACAATGAGAAAACAAATTACAAGGACAAAACAGCGTTCGACATTTTGATCTAAAGCACGAAGAGAAAAAATCAATCAGGTGCTGATTGTTGAGATAGAATTTATATTTATATATAGTCACCTATTTCTTAATTCCGTTATTTCTCTTTCAATAAAATATCGTTTTCTAATAAGAAATCGTTGAGATTTTGTCGTTTGCTGATTTTATTCATTCACTATCAAGAGGTTGTTTGTCTGATATCACACTGACTATGTGATAGAGAAAACCGATAACAGCTCATCCTATGGTCGATTGTATTTTCTACTAATAAATGGTTAATCAATTAAAAACAATTCTCCATACGCAAAATTAATTTACAAGATTGATTTGCAAATACCTATTTCTTAATGCACGTCAACTAATATTCTATCACAAAACGGCAACACATATCTTACATTTTGTATTCAACATTGCACAATGGCACTAAATAAGCATTTTTGAAACAACAATGTAATAAAACTAAACAATGTAATTTAAGCTATGAAATTAATATTGAAAACTTCAATTTATCGACAGTTAATGAAATTATGCTATGGGAAAAATCTTATCAGATGAGTTGACCATATTTTTAATAAGTCAAAACTATTTTATTTATTGAACAAATAGTAAAAAGGAATATTTTTACAAAACAAAATAAATTTGGGCTACTGTGCATTAAAAGAAGTTATAAATGAACTTTTCATGATTCCTTCACACATTTTCAAAATTTACCGTTTGAACTAGACATTAACAACAACATCAAGCATAATTGTATGCTGTTTGGTGGCATACGGATATGTGTACAAGAAAATGCCTAATATTTTCAACAACATATTTTGTTGAAATGTTTAATTAAAGCAAAAATATGTTGTTTGAAATATTAACAACGGTCATTGTTGAACTGAATATAATTTAATCGGAAAAAAGTATGAACGACATACATATATACATATGTACATATGTAAGGACTTCTTCCTGATTAAATTCAGCAAAAAGTTTAATTGTAAAAGTTTGTCAATATTATTTTTAAAGCATTAAAACAATTTTCAATCATATTAAAAAAATTTTTTGTTGAAACTTCTGAAAATTCTGGTCAACAATTCAGTTAATTAAAAAAATGTGAAAAATCTGACAAAATGTGCTGTTAAGTGATTTTATTAAAAAAAAAAGGATTCAATTTGTCATATTAAAGAAAATCGTTGTCATATTTGATATTTTGTTTGTTGTATTTGTTTTTTAAATTAACAACTAGCTTTGTCACTCCGAATTTGGTGTTATTTTTTTCTGTGTATTAGGACACATGTGCTTGGAAGAAACAGTTTAATTGCCTATATTTATTTCAAATAGAATTGTTATCTTTTGCTTCACTGAAAATGGATCTTAATATATTAAAAAAACCTTACAATAAAGCTGCATACATATTATGCCTAAATTTTTTGATACTAAGTAATTGGGTTTTCGATAGCTTTTGGCATAACAAAACAGGTTTGACTACATACAACCAATAAAAAAAATCTTTTTCGTCCTTATTTTAGGTTTTTTTTAGGAACGCTCCCCTAAAGAGGAAAAACTATTGGCGATTTAACTATTCTACTAACACCCCGGTTAATTAGTTTTTCATCTGCCAGATCTGTAGTCAAATCCCAATAACTCTTTCGTTCCAATATTGCTTTTGAGCCAACCCACCTTTAAATACGCCTCTTAAAGGAGATTCATACAGAAAAATACAAAAAAAAAACTTAAATCGGCCGCTTCAAAATGATTTTCTGTTTTTCTTTATGCTAAAAACAACCCACCCTAATACAAGTGCTCATGGTTGGTTAGTAATATACACATCTCGCTCCTTTATTGCAATGCAGTCATATCTCAAAATAAAAATGTTTAGGTTAGGTTGATTGGAGGGGTTTGTTTGTGCTGTCTTGCGGTATACACCTAAGCCAGTATAGGCTGCTTATGCACTCCGTGAATGTAACCATGAATAGGTTGACTTATAGGTCTATAGAAACTCCGTCTCCTTAATTTCCTTCAGCATATGCAACGTAATTGGGTTATGTCTCGTAAGGTGTCTCTCCCAACACGTAGGGATCGTATTTGTGAGAAGGTGCAGCGCTGGCATTAATAGTGCTTTAGCAGCATTTTGTGGGGTTTTCAAGAAAATGACTCCCTCGGCCTTTTACCTTAAGTTAAGCAACAGTTATAACAACAAATATTTTACTAGCTAATTTTGCGAAAAAAAAATGCAATTTGCCGAGTTTGATTTGTTTCAAAAGATAACTGTGCTGCAATAAAATTCGAGATATTTTCTTAGAAATAATAAAGTCTGCCTCTACACTTGCCACAGCCATATCTTTATTCTGGTGTAAATTGCAGTGAAGAATAAACATTTGTCTCGGTGATCAAAACCTTAATTTGTCAATGTTACGCTCATAAAATTTTTCTAACAAAATGACCACCGGTTGGTTAAAATTCTATATACAGCGCAGATAGAGTTTTTTCCGATTTTTAAAATGCTTCACCATTAAAAATTTGCATCTTCAAGTTATAGTAGATGTCCCCTTTTCATTTTCGTGCATCGGTGAGTTGTTTTTGAAACATATTTTAGTTGTAAGTGTTATTATGATGCACATGGTGTCTTTAGTTTTGTTGCTGGTTGAGTGTGTGCTTTTAGTTGTCTTTCATATAGTATTTTTCTGTTTTTTTTTTGTGGAAATATACAAGACTTTTTAGAACTCCTTTATACTGTAAACAGTTTTCTTTGTGAGCATAATAAATGTGTGGCGTGTTGCGTCTGTGTTGGTGTGTGCTTTTCATTTGAAAGTGGCGTTTTTATTAATGTTGGCTTTCTTATAAATGTTACAGCTGCTTACAGATATTTTCTTAGGGATTTTGAATTCTTAGTATTTTGTCCTTTTATTTGGATATATTTACGCTGGTTTTATTTGTTTTTATTATTTAACTAATGCATAAAACGAGAATGTGATAGTTTTTCTCGTTTAAGTTATGGTACTCCATTGTTTGATATTTTTCTTCTGAAACATTTTTGAAGTTGCAAAGCATGTGCTCATATGAGCTGTTGAAATGTGACTTAAATCACTTTTTATTGTTATAAATTTTTATAAATGTAGAAAATCTTACCATAATCAAAACAAAAACTTGTATGATTTCTAACACACTGCAGTTGGTTAATATCTCTGAAAGTTTTATCAGTACAAGGTTCTAAAGCATGAAGCCGGATCGATTTCTTTCCTGACGTCAACGGAAGTCGCGCATTTCAAAGTGTACATACTTGTTTTAAAATTTCGAAAGCACACAAACTTAAGGGTATAAATTTTGCAATATGTGATATATTTCTCAGAGTATTAAAAACTAGAATCGGATGAAATAAAACAAATTATTGCCGATGTTTACAAAATATTGTGGCTAAGAAAAATTGCCTTTTTCGGAAAATAGGGCACGGAACACGCTTCTTACGCACGTCAGTTTAAAGCAGTAGACACGCCTACTGCTGTTTTATTTAAAAAAATTAAGTAGTAGACTAATTGATGTTGTGCTTGGAGGAAGTCGAGGTGAAATGTAGGAAACTACAAAGTATCGTGTGATTTTTTAGTCTGTATTGTCATGAGATTATGACGATTGCTTACTAGTTTTAAGTTCTGTATATACAATAAGCTTTTTTCAACTGCTCGTATGTCAAACTGGTGCATAACAAAAAAAAAGTTATAAAAATTAATAAATAATAAAAAGAAATGCGGTCGGGGGTCCCCCGTTACGAACGAAGTTCCTTACGTTTTTTCATCTGTGAATGTAATACAAGGTGAAATCTGTATGTTTTATTTTGTGTTGTTTTTAAAATTTTATAATTCTTTAAATTTTTGGAACATTTTTCAACTAATTAATATTTATTGGTAGGTGTCTCCGCTGCTGTCAGTGGAGACACCGCCCATCATACACAAATGCTTGTCGACAGTACACCAATACATATAAACAGCTCACACGCTTTCGTGACGATTTCTACTACTTTCCACTACCAGCAAGCCGCGTTAAGGAACTTCGTTCCAAAAATATGGTATTCAAAACGTATAATTTTCGACGTCAGTTTTTGTGTGGTAGCGTAGTGTAGTGAAGCAATCAGGGTAGTAAAATAGACGTGCTTTCAGTTTTTATGATATTTTTAGTTCATTTCCGGTTTTGTTATTATATTTTAATTGTATTCTTCTATTGAGGTGTTCACATCGATTTATAATTATATAAGTGCGAGAAAGAGAGAAACGGTTTGTGTATATTTTTCTTTTTCAATTACATAAAGGCATGCCTGAAAATATGCGTAGTGAAAATGTAACATAATTTTGGAAGCAACTTTAAAACGGAATAAAAAAAGACTTGATTTAAAAAAATCATTGAGTTCCAATCTCAAGTTCTCGTCAACCTTGAAGCTGCATTGTAAGGCAATGCTGCTATATGGGTATTGCGCTTTGCTTTTAGTTATTCATTAATGTAGATATGTCTTGATTTGACATACCAAATAGGATTTCTTTTTTAACTCTTCTTTCCAATGAATGTCCTTTACAAGCTCTCATTAATTATTTTGCTTTTCCAACAATGATTAAACCTTTTGGGACTTCAAAACATCCTGATTGAACTATTACGTTTTAATTAACAACAAAATTCAATGAATTTTTATACAGAGCCATAATTTTAAATTCATAATTTAAATGGCCAATAATTTGGTTCAATTAAAATGTCATACGTATTCATTAAATTAATTATTTTTTCCATTAACTTCAAAGAAAACATATAAACAACTTACACAATCGATGACACGTAAATTGCCAGTAATATAAATTATATTTTTTAAATATTTTTAATTTTTTATTGTAATTTTTTTTTGCATTTCATGGCAGCTGTTAAAAGTTAATTAAAAAACGTACACAATGGGATTTAATTTGCTTCTAAGGCATCCGCTACATTGTGTTTGTCATTATTTTTTTTTGTCAGGTTTTGTGCTTTTCTATTGCAAAAGCTCACAATGACGTTGACGACGTTAAAGGAAAAAGCTGTTGCGATTCTGTTTGCTGCGTCAAACACAAAGCTTTTGCTTGTAATTGTTGCAATTTTTTTTTTGTAGGAGTTATTGTCAAAATGAAGGTAAATGGTGTTAAAAGAAAATGTATTATTATTATTTAATACATTTTATAAAAGTTTTTGTATAAAATTGTTAGAATCATAAGAGAAGAAAATATTGAAACGAGAATGGATAAACAATTGAAGCACTTAAAGTGTTTCGAATCAGCGTTACCGTTTTGGTACTAAATTGTCCATTTGACTCTTTTTGGAACCATCTGGCACTGGGAGACCCTTTTTAATAAACCATTTTATTTAATTTTTAGCACATTTGCAACAATTTTTGCTCCTTTTAGGGTATAAAGGGCGTTCAACACAAAGCGAAGTGCGATACTTAAGAAAATTGAAATAAATTGCTTTTTCTAAGCTTGTGATCTTATTGTCAAAAAATTCTAATTAAGAATTTGGCACTAGAGTTTAAATTTTATATTCAAAATGTATCACCTCGAATATTTTTTGAAAATTTAAGCTTATGTTGAACTTATGATTTTGATCTGAACATAACTAATTTTTACAAATAGGTTTAACTGATTTAAATGCTTGGAAAATGCACGACATCGATGATGCTTAGGAGATGCAGCTTAGAAGACATTAATAGACATTAAAAGATGTTATTCGTAGACCTCATTTTAGTGATAATACACACAGTTAAAAACAAAGTCCAGCTTCCTGAGAGATGGGACAATTCCATTTCAGCAACAAGCAATAAAAATGAAACAGAAATATAAATTGGTTGGTAATTAAACACTACAAATAAGTTTAGACTGAAAGTGATTCAAAGACTTAATTGGTTGATTGGCTGCACTAAACAGTGCATGCGTGTGTGTGCAGAGTTTAATTCCGAAGTTTGGGTGCTGACAAGTATCGTAGCAGAAACGAAGCAGCTTGTTGCTACTCAGTTAATAAATTTTCAAAATATGACTCTCATATTTTTCTTAAATTCTATTTATGTTTACAATTTGTAACAAGGGTTGTTCATTGTTTGAGCTTAAGATCATTTATTGCAATAATTTGCAGTTGTCAAATACAAAAAATTTTATAATTGATTAGTAATTTTATTTTATATTCTTTTGTATACATTCTTTATAATATTTTTGCGTAAATTATTTTTCCTGACAAAACTAAAAAAATAGTTCTTGGATAGCTTTCATCACAACAATTATCGGCACCCTAGTTGTTTTAATAAATAAATAAATAAAATATAAATAAATAGATAAATAAATGTTAACTTGATACACTTGTCAATTTAGAGACAAAATCCCATAGAGAGTACATGTTTTTGTTGGCCCAGGCTGAACGTACCTTAAAAACAAATCTAAACATATATTTATGGTTTGGGCCTGTTTATGGCTCAAAATTACTTCTTGCAAATCTTTTGCTTAGAAATATGACATTGTTTACTTGCTTAAGTATGCTTTTGATGTGCCGCACAAACACGTCTATACGCTATACTCATACATTTTATCCCTTGTTGTAAAACAAATTTATACACTTGTTAAACAGATTTATTTTTTTCTTTTTGTCTTTTTTATCTGAATTTTTTGCTGCTTAATGGCGGCTCTGTGTTTGACAGATTTTTAATTAAGTTTATATTCGCACTCAAACTTACACCAACGCCGCAAACACGCACGCACACATCCACAAAAACTGGTGCCCACTTTCACAACAAACCCTTACGAAATTTTCTTATTTGCTTGTAACTTTTAGCAAACATATGAAAAAAGGGAAAATTTGCGGCTTAGACATCATTTGAAAAGCCACTTTAATATTGCGGCAAGTGTTGTTGGCTGCTTTATTTCTTTGAGAAACGAAACTAGAAAAAAAAACAGTCATTTTAATAAAACCAATCAAAGTCACAGAGCTTTGTTGTTTAACAGAAGACCATATTAGCATTTATTAGAAAAGGATTTATTAGAAAATTAAAATTGGTTTGCCTTTAAGAAAAAGCCAACAAATGAGATGCTGCTTAGAGATGATGTCAATTGTGAAATCATTATTTGGTTGTCACTGCAAATTCTGTTATTTTTTAAATATGGTATTACAAAAATGAACTAGAAAGGAATATGAGTTCCTTGATATTAGTATAGAGTTTCACTAACACACGTTTGTGTTATTTACAAAAATGCTCTACAAGTTGGCATATTCTACATTATTATAAATAGCCGTATAAAAATGAAACGAATTTCTTGTACACTACAACTTCATTTTATTTTCGTACTCAAAACAACTTAAAAATATTATATTATATTCAGTCACAGTTTATTGCCAGAGCAATTGCAGCATAGTTAACAACAACTTTAAGCTGACAGCAACAACAATAATTTTCATATATAAATACAAGCTCTACTGCACTAAAACAGGAACAGGACAATTTCGTGTTGAACACATTTTATTGCAAGTTCATGTGTGCGTGTGTGGTGAGCACAACTATTTCGATACCCATTTAGTTTTCCACTGAATCAGTGTGTAAATAATGTTTGTTGCGTGCACCAGTCTGCAGCTGGAATGCAATGCATTTACAAACCATGCATTTATACGTATAAATGCATGAAGGACCATAAGAACATCCAGCACACATTTTGTTTCAATAATTACAGAGCATATCTGCGGATCGAAAAAGTTTTCAAATTAAGTTCTTACGGTTTGTGGGAAAAACATGTGAATGTATTTTGCTGGCGAAATAGTCGGTCCTGATTTGTAGCAGTGGAATATTGCCTTTGATCAAATGCCAAATAAAAATTAAAATAACAGAAAATGTCAAACCAAAGAAGATATACCCCCTAATTCATAAAAATTATAACAGGCTTATAAGACTGTTATTTGACATATTTGTATGGAAAATCTGTCAAACAAGAGCTTTATAAACCTGTTATAATTTTTATGCATTAGACGGATATTCTCTTGCTAATAAGTCTCCAAGTTCGATCACTTCAATCTCACCACAAAACATCCTTCTTAATGTTAAGGAAATAAAACCAAATTTTAGAATACAATAAACAGTTGTCAGAAAAATATTCCAAACTAATTTTTATTTGAATAAAACCAAAAGGTAAACATTACCTCAAAACATAAGCAAAACAACTTCATTAAAAAGAAAATCATTTTTTTTTCTGCAGTTAAAAACAAAAAGTAAGGAAGTTCTTATTTTTAACTATGTTTTTTGGTTATTGAGATCGTATTTTATTTTTTTTAAAGGTACTTTCTCGCACAATTCTACTTTGAATTTGTTTTTCTATCAACACACGACAATTTTTGCAGCATTTTTTTTTTTTTAGCTTTTATTTTTATACAATTTTACACTCTTGTTCTTTTCATGTTAAGATAAATTACAATAATATTGTAAGAACGCGTATCAATTTATACATATCTATTTAAAAATTGAAACTGTTTCACAAAATTACTTTTTTTTTTAGTTATTTTCCATTTATATTGCAAATTGTTGTACTACAGCCAAACAAAGAATCTTAAGAAATGTCAAATTTTAGCCAACACAAGAAAAACAGAAAAACAAAATACACAATTAGTATATCAAAGAAGAATCATCGAGTATATAATGTAATTAAATTTTCCTTCTTAGCCCCTCTCTGAACTCTTCTTAAAGCTCAATAATGGTCCAACTATAGTACCGTTGTGTGAACTAGCTGATGAAATAAATTTTGCTGATTCTTGAGGTGCCTTAAAATATAGAGTGGTTTGACAGTTATTGTCCGTAACTTCTCACATAATTCGCATTCGGGGATATTTTCGTGTTAGAATTCATTAAATCGTATCATAAAATTGCGTATGTGTACATTATTAAAACCATGATATCTACAAGTATTACATAAATAAAATTTTTGCTGGATATAACAAAAGGAGTGGTAGACTGTTGGCGCATTGAAGCCTGGAGAAAATAGCTTTTTACTCTGCAAAAGTAACAAAGAAAAAAATAATTAAATCGCATTAATATTTTTTCTTTGAAATAAAAATAAACAAAAGTTAGATTTATTTAACTGAAGGAAATTGCGAAATTGGCAGCATAATAAAAATCAAAACTTTAAGTTTTAGTTGACACATTGAAGGGTTTCCCTTAATTTATTGACATGATAATTTATTCATTAGAGCAACGTGATGTCGTTAGTTCACATACATAGTTTTAAATATCAAATGAAAAATAATATTAGTTTTTCATGTCAAAGATACAGAAACGCTGGTATGAGACACTCCCTGTTTGGTTGCCATTAACATCTTTTTACTTCTGTCAGATGCATACTTTCTCGTTACGAAAAATATACATACCAGGTTCTGTGGCCTGTAGTATTGTATTAGCTATCTAAGTAATGGCGATCAACGAGCTTAAGCTCATTGATTATTATTAGGTTAGGTTAGGATGATTGGAGGGGTTTGCTTGCCCATGGCTTGCGACATACACCTAAGCCAGTATAGGCTTGTTGTGCGCTCCGTGGCGATCATTATTACTAATATTAGTCAAAAAGGTGAAAAAACTAAATAACTCATCATTAGCTATATAATTTACAAAATTGAAGAAAATTTGTTCATCATTATTATTTTAATTGTGTTTCCATGGAAACTTTTCAATTTTTCCTTCCAATCACACTTCATATAAACAAAAATTCCTGTATTCAAAAATTTGCTTTCACCATTTTAATGTTTACTGGGTATTTTCGCAGAGTATCTCCATGTAGTTTTATTTGTTTGTTAATGCCCTTTGGTGCTGTGGTTGATGGCTTTGCATTATTACGTTTGTAACAATATTTATATTCTTGTGTATGTCCTTAACAGCGAATGAACTCTTTGGGTCGCTTGATGTACTCAAGACAACAAATAAAATGATACATAGCAACGTTCATTGCTAAACACTATGGCACTGCTGTTTATTGCCCTTTTGTGTACACATACACAAACTGAAATAAATATTTTCTTAACATGTTCAAGCAAGATATAATGCTGCATTTAATAAATACTAAAACGCAAGTGAAGCTGCTGCAAGAAAAATAATATTTTTAAATACCTCTTATTAATAGTTGTGCTCTTTTGCAAGTGAGAGTTTTTGCGCTTAGGAAAATCTGAAACTATTATTTAACTTAGTATGTTGTAAAAATAATATCCAAAAACAAAATGTATAAGAGCAGTGTGTTAAAATATATGCGGTTTTTATGGCTGTTGGGTTAGTTCTTACTGAAGTCCGAATCAAAGAGATTTTTTATATTTAACTATAATTGTTGTGCTTTTGTTAAAGCTACGAAAGCTTACACTTTGCTAGACACTGGTACCATTGTAAAAGGAAATAAAGCGCCAGTTGTACGATCTCACTAGACATCACTCGCACAAAAACCCAGAAAGCAACAATGAATTTTCCAAATTTTTATAGTATAGTAGCGTGAATCTAAGTAATCGGGCAATGTGTCGAGTGACATTGTGCAACAAGAGAAAAATTTTAATTACCAGCTTGCTGATATACAGCTGCTGTAAGTATTAGTTAAGAAACTTTATGGGCAAATGTTAAGAAGGGATCACACGAATGCCGCAATGCACCAATTTTTGTTATATTTTGTAGGCCAGTCTTGTGAATGCACAATTTATTGGCTCATGTGTCAACCACAACGAATGTTGTTCCTATTTGTTCCCATCAAATTCAACTCTGATGCGACAACCGTGTGAACACTTTATATACAACTATTAACCAATTAAAATTCTAAAAATGCAGCAATATTTATTGTGTTCTCCTGCGGCAACCAAAGAAGACAATACGCGCCAATAGTATACATATAAATATATTCATTTTGTTTTAAAATTGTTTAAACGCGTCTTCCAGAGATAATTTTTTGCTTTTCAGTAAGTAAAATACAATTCTTGTTAGTATTATAACAATTGTAAAATTCTTGCAGTTTCAATATGGATTTCCATGAGATTGAATACCTCCTCCTGGCTCTTAACTTGAGATATAAGGCTGAATACTTTTATAGAGTTAGTACCTTTATTTTACCTTTTTTACAATTTTCTTAAGGAGCTTGAAAATCTAGATTCTTTTCAATGAAGGAGCAGTGCATATAGCAATATTCTACTAGCAACTTTATATTTCTTTAAAATCTGATCTTCAAATTTGAGTTTTAGTGAAATTGGTGAGGAAGATATAAACCGAACAGCATTGAAATTATCCTTAGAGAGGCGACTACAAATTTAAATAAGTATTAAAACGTCCTTAGTGCTATGGGTTTGTTAAATTTTGTAAGGTTTTGCTGATACCATAATATTTGTTGTGTAACATAAAATTCTACTAAATTTAATATTTTGATGTTTTCAAAGATATTTGTCTGCATTAAAAACAAGATTTTCTTTAAGATATGTATTTGTTATTAAGCAATTATCGCTTATAATCGCAGAAATTTAAACAAATTTTTTCTGCATAACCTAACAACAGAAGTGGTATAAACAACACCAGCATCGCAACCAGTCTAGAGTCGAAAGCGACAATAAAGTCTCTCACGAGAACCACATTTTACATTTCTTTCATTTGCCACCAAATGTTTCACACTTAATTCATTTTCCCCTGACCAGCATTTTCTTTTTGCAAAAAAAAAAAAAAAAACTTAGACTTAGACCAAAACCAGAAACTTTTTTATTGTTTATCTTTGGGGAAATACTACAGTAACTTTGCATAAAATGTCTTTGTAAAGTTATGAGACCGCTTAAAAGTAAATACTAAATTGCAGAATAAGCAACAGCAAAAGTTGTTAAATTACAGACATACAAACCAAAAAGAGTAATAAAACAAATGTAATAAGGGACAGCACTTAAGCATTATTTCATTAAAGTAGAAACAAGTTTGGAGCTTTGTTTTGTTTTGTTTTATTATTCTTTTTTTTTTCCTTTTAAAACAAATAATGAGATCATTTATCAACACTCGCACGAATTGAATTAATAATTTTTTTATAACGTTTTGCAGCCAAGAAATACGCACATAAAACAAACTTTAATCAGGCTACAAATATAATTTTATACAAGAGAAAAAAAGCCATACTAAAAGCTTTATGTTGATTGCTTCAACAAAATAACCTCTTTAAATGAATGGTTAAGTCAACAGCGCCGCCACTCTAAGCTGGAGACAGAGATAGTTTGAGCCAAAATACAAATGTAAAAATAATATATTATACTAACTTTGAAATGGCTTTCAAAAATATGTTCACCATTTTTTCAACTTGTCTTTGTTTTATTATTCTGCAATGCCCCAACAATTGCAAATATTTGCCTTCTAATACTTGCTGATGAGATATTTTTACCATTTATCGGAGTCATTTCTTTATATGTAATTTTGTGTCCCCAAACTAAATAAAGTACAGCAATTGTAGAAGTTTTTAAAGATGCTGCTTTGTTCAACCACCTTCTGCGGGGAAAAAATATAAACCGTAAAAGAAACTAAAAATGTCATTAAATAAAATGAAGAAAAATTGTAACCAAAAGAAAAAAAGAAGCAGTTTGATGTTGGTAGAGGGAATATTTATGTGCTTGTATTTAAGTCTGTGTGTGTGTGTTATTTAACTCGTATGTCAAAAGAACACCCAACAACAAAAAGGGCAACAAATTTAAGCACTTTCTATATTAATGTGCAACAACAAACAACAATATACAAACATTCAGACAAGAGATACAAGTTGTTACTTTTAAACAACTTTTTCACTTAATGTTGCACACACGACAACTTGCAACACATTCTTGTTCTGTGTAATAAATAAAGAATGGCAAGAAATATTCACACAATTCTTTTTTTTGCATCGTTTTTGTTTGTTATTAAGTTGAGAAGGAGAGATTCAATGAAATAAGTTGGGTTTTTTTCTTATTTTGCTTTGCAAAGACCGTCTAAATAAATGACTGAGAGAACGAACAGACGAATGTGTAGTGAAACGTAATAATGAATGAGCAACTAAAAAATTATGTTCGTTCCAGATTTATTTCTAAATTCATTTTTATTTTCTCTGACACTGAAACCTGCAAAAAAGATGTCAAAGGAATTTATATTCATTTTCAGGTCTTAGTTTTAACTGAAAAATTTAGCTACTTTTCCTTTGCGTTAAATTTGTGTATGTCTATCAGAAGGGGATAAGCAAAAACTATTTTAGATGGTATACATCAAAACAAATATTGAATATGAATAATAAAGCAAACTAGGTTCTGAAATTGCACAATCCTTTAGAGTAGTCCATAAAAGTCACATTGAGAGGATGCCAGCAAAACTGTACACGTTATTTGTATTAAGCTTCTGTACTTGAAAAAAATATACAATCTAGTACAATTTATTGTACTAGGTAATTGGGCATATTTTAGAGACTCCAAATTAAGTTTTTAAAAATTATTTCAAATGAATTTTGTCAATTTATGAATACACCCCAATAGTTCTGCTGTAAATTGAATTGTAGGTTAAACGAACCATTTTAGCATTTGCTCTTTACAGGTGCTGTCTAGGAAATTCGCAAGTAATTTTATCTTAATTAAGATCTGGCTTAAATTTCTTGTTTAAAATTCTC
Source organism: Sturmia bella (assembly GCA_963662145.1). Classification (NCBI taxonomy): domain Eukaryota; kingdom Metazoa; phylum Arthropoda; class Insecta; order Diptera; family Tachinidae; genus Sturmia; species Sturmia bella. The sequence goes on along the minus strand of OY759170.1, from coordinate 66,268,910 downwards.
TATTTTTAGAAATAGCTAAGATTTATCTGAGGATGGTTATTTGTATACGTTCGTTGAATGCACAAGAGTTATCTTGTGGTTCCTTGCATAAAGTATGGACTCGTAATAGGTGAACACGTGTTTGTTTACTGGGTTATTTGAAATAATATTTCATAATTATTAAGCGCTTATTTAACACATATTATATAGATATTTGTCGAATAACAACTAACAAATAAAGCTTAAGTAACTAACAGACATTAAATACTTTTATAAGCAAGATCATTAAAGTCCTAGTAGTTAAATTCGTCACACCTATTACCGTATTTCTTTTGTCGTCTCTGTTTTCTCCCTATATAATGGAAGCTTCGCTATACTGAAGCGTATACATTAACTACTGTTAATTGGACAGTGTCAAAGGTATATACACTGGCCATTTTGTAGAAAAATTGCCTGCGGCTATTTCTGAGTTCCTCAACTCTGTATAATTAAATGTTTGGTTTTATGTTATACAGTTTTTGTTAATCAAAAGTCCACAAACACTGTCTGTTTCCCCTTTCTCTACATATCACTCTGTCTTTTCTTCTTCATATTTTTCTAATTCCAGTATAATGTAACGCATTTGTAGGGGTCTTCCCCTGTGTAGTGATCGAAGATAAAAAAAGATTGAAAGTTCCGCCCATAATTTAAATCGAACACCCAAATGATTGCAACTTACAATTTACCTGACTCCACAAAAAATAGAAAGAAAAAAATTGTACATAAAATAATTGCTTCCTTAGTTGTTTGTGTGCTCATATGTATATGTAAGTAGTTTTGTGTATTGTTCATATTCGAGCTGGCTGACCCCAGAATGGTTAAATATTTATACATGTTTACATGTGTACACATGTTCTCACATGCATATTTTTATATAAAAAAGAAATCCCCACCAGCCACTCCTCTCATGATGCCTGAACTCTGTTTTAGACAGTTTGCAGAAAACACTTTATGAAAAAGTCATAAAAATGTAATAAAAAATAAATTAATACTAATAAAGGAATATGTTTGTATCGTATGCATGCAAGTGAACAGAAATTAAATTAAGAGAATGAAAAAAGTAGGTAAAAAAAAGAAACTGAAATGAAAGTATTAAATACATGTGGCAGCCACATTGTACTGCCATAGAATTCTTTCACCCTGTGCACAATATAAAATAATTTCACTCACATAGAAACTCCGAAGCGGGATGTGTATGTGTGTATATGCAAAAATGAAAGGTAAACTGATTGGGTATGACTATAATTTCAGCTTAAGCGACAAAAAACTATAAATTGCATGAACATTGAGATGAGAATATACATATTGTCAGCCAACAAAACCAATACCCAATATTATTGGTCAGGATGTTGACAACAATGTAGGTGCTGCTGCTGCTGCCATGGGTATGCAAAAATCCATACAATTCCTGGTAAGCATGTGTGTTGTAGAAAATTTTAAAGATTTTTTTTTTTGTTGCAAGTATTATATTTTTCGCAAATGAGTATTTTATACATACACAAGTATGCAGAAAGGTTTCTTAATCAATTTGCTGAGTTGGGTTAATTTTTCATTTATAAATTTCCTTGATATTTTCGTACAAGTTGACTGAGTTTTATTGAACATTTTAAGGAAATTGGTATACAATTTAAACCTCCTGCGCCAGACAACTTTATACCAAACTCTCTTTTTTTCGCTTTCAGAAACCATTTATGAAAGGTAAGATGAAACGAAATGAATGAAAAAACTTTTAAAAGCCAAATGTGTTGTCATTCATTGCAATTGTAAAGACTTTTTGCCAAGCAGCACAACAATTTATAATGCCTGCTTTATATTTATGATGACTATAAAATACAAAAATATATATGTAAATGTATTAGCTAAGACAACAAAAGCACAAATTTCGGTGAAATTTCGCAAAAAAATTTAATTACTCAAATTGTTTTTTCACAAAACTTGTGGAATACTAGTGGAATTTTGGCTGCAAAGCATGAGTGTTTCTTTTAAATGTTTAAAAAATTAATTATAATTATAAAAACTTATAATTTTTGTTTTGTTACTTTTCTTGCGAAAATTCTAATGTTTATTTTTGGAGTTTCACTTTTAGTATCTTTAGAATTCATTTAATTGCGCGAATTCATTTTATTTTCTTGCAGAGTAATACAAATCGACTTTATTGCGTGGTCAAAGCCACCACACAGCGCGTATTTTAAAGTCAACATCGTCGACGAAATTGTGTAGTTTTTGTATAAATTTTATAATTCACAAAATTTTGGTTGACATTGAATTTGTCAACCAATATTTTTGTCAGCACAGCAATTTTTGTAGCGGCTGTGCCACCGTATACATTTCCTTTGTACATAAATTTTCTCCCGTTTTAACATTGCAAATTTTTGCATGGAGCATCCTGCAATAATTTTTGGTTGCTCTCCTTTATTAAAGTACTGCAAATCTCAGTTTTATGCTTTCTGTTGCTGTGATCTTGCAGAGTATATCGTGTATTTTAGATTTAAAATATTTGATAGGTTTTCAAGGCTAGTTTGGAGCGAATGCCAATAATGACACAAATTGGTACAAATTTTACTGTCGCCGAAATAAAATGCTGATGTGATATAATGAACAGTCAGGCACTAAATTTCTACCAGAAAAATTACTAAAAATTTAACAAAATAATGGTTAACATTTGTTATATTTAATATTAATTTTTTGTTATATTTAATATTAATTTCTTATGCTGCAGGTCATTTTAGTACAATTTAGTTCAGACTTAAAATTGTTAATTTTTTTATAGGATTTGTGTTCGATTTTGCAGTCTCACAATTAAGAAAGATTTTTTTCGTGGAAAATTGCAGTGATCAACATTTCTGATCCAGTCTAGTTGAAGACTGCTTGATTGGGGTTCATACGATTTCTGCTTCAATTCTGTCACGACGCTCATCAGAACACAAATTGTTTTGAATCCCGTTTATGATTACTTACAAACTATTTTTCCAGCAGCAGTTCTTAGCTATAAAAATACCTAAGCTCTTCATTACTGACTTAGTATGTTTAATCTTATTGATCACCTTCCAATTTAATCACAATTTTTTCTGTTTTTGTGGAAAATATTCTATATTTTCCCAACAATCACTAATTGATTTTCAGTTGCCTTTTGTATTTGTTGCTATTATATCGATGATGCCAATTTTATCACGAAAAAAATTCTTTCTTAATTCTGAATACTTCCTCAAAACTGAGAAAGCTGCAGCTCAAGCCCAATACCACAATCAAGAATTATGAATCGTATATGTTGAGTATAAAGTAAAATTAAATTTTAACCTATTTACTTTGCGTTTAAAATAAAATTAAAGATTAAAGGCCATATTCATAATAATTATTGTAAGTTTATTAAGCTCTTATTTGATGTATTTCTACGGATTATTTGTCAAATAAACGTGTAATAAACCTTCAATAGTTTTTATGAATATGGGTGTAAGACTATTATATATCGAGAAACTTTGAAAAAATTTATACTTTCTAGACATGAATCACGATAGATTTGCGTTACACTAACAATACTAAAACAGGCAGTTCTCACATATCGATGTAAATTTTATAATAATTTAATAATAAATGTATAAAATTGGGTTACCAAGCTGTTTGAAGTGGATCATTTCTTTGGATTTTTATAGTGATATGCAAAAACTAAATTTAGTGTCGGTTTCTTTAATGCAATATGTGAAAATGTTCAATACTGTTTTTCACAAAACTCTAGATGTGGGTATTGTTTTTAATTGCTATTACTTACTTATGAATTTTCAAATCTTTTTTTTCGATGCTAATCTCGTTGAGCTACTAAAACTAGCAATTAAAAAATAAAATAAAACCACCTTTTTTATTCAGAAAGAAAATGTGCGCAATATATAAATTTTAAGCCGTTGGAAGCAAAAGCATAAGTTTATTATTTCTGTTGCTTTAAAAAAAAAGCCGAGAAAAGGGTGCTTATAGTACAAAAATTTTCTCAGTTAAAAAACAGCTGACAAATTGCTTAAAATTTTAAGATCACAACGTGAATTTGTGCTCAACACCCATCCCTGGTTGATAGCAGTTAATTACCTCAAAAACTTTGTTACAAATATCTATTCTCTCTGCTTTTTCAAAAGAGAAGAGTGGTCATTACTGAGTATTCTTCAATTACATTGCATGTAATGACTTCGAAAATGGTGTTTTCTTTTGTGTTTTTCCAGCATACAGAAAAGAAAGCATTGCCACTTTCATGGCCCTACTGAAAGAATAGCAAAATAAAAACTACATAAATCAAAAGAGATATCATATGATTGTTAATACGCAATGGCTGGTCGTCAGTGTTACAACACATCCAACTCTGAGCAAAAAACAACAAAAAAGTACCGTTTAAGCTGTTGGGCGACTGCAAAAGAGAGACCATCACTAAATCATTGATGGTTGTTGGTTGTGCGCTGTGAAAGTGCAGGAAAAAAGATAAAGCTTTTAAAGCTGGACCGGCACATTAAGGCAATATGAAGTATCATCAACCACAACTATAAAAGAAAGATTTTCAAGAGGCAGTAGCACAAAATTACTATAGAAATAAAAATAGTACATAACACAGTCATACCTGTGGCAATGTGAATGGCAGGAAGATGTGTGTATATGAATTTAAGGTATAAAAGGTACTTAAATAAAAATGTATATGAAAAGTAAGAAGCAAATACTTTCACAAATATTCACTTTTACTGTGCCATATGTATGTATATTCACTTGTGTACATATACGAATACATGCATTTGTATGCGTGTATGTGTGTAGTTGTAAAGCATCAAGTGCTTAATACTTGAAGCCATAATTACAATTGTAGTATTTGAATAAAAAAACTTAGTAGGACACAGAAATGAGTAGTGAAATGAAAAACATTCATACATACGTGCAACTGTAAATATTTTACATCCGCACATTTAAACGTACGCAAGTAGTTGTGTGGGCGGTAAGAGCTAAGAAAGTGACCATGACTTATATGGCTTACTTTCCGCAACTTTTCAAAGAGTTTTCATGCATAAATGCAAGCAGCACTTTTTCTGTAAATATTGTAATGCTATTGTACTGTGAACAGCAATAATGTGCAAACTTGGTCATATTTTTTCTTCCACAAAAAAAAAAAAAAAGAATTGAGTTGCCTCTAGAGTTGGCTGTAGAGAAATCTGTGGGAAATGCAATAATTAATTAATAAAAAAATAAAATGTTTTTAATAAGAAAATATACAATAAAATTTATGCAGATGATTTTTAATCTGCTAGCTTTCCAAAAACTGTTTCTTTAAAATTGAAACTTAGCATAGGACTAAATTTTTATTTGAAAAAAAAAAGTTACTGAAAATTTAATACAGAATAGGATAGGTTTACAGAATTTAAGAAAGGTTTTTCCTGCATACCATGTGTATACACACTTTCTCTTGTACGACTTTTTAGCGGTAAATTTAATCATTTGTTGTTTATGCGTCACTCACTGTAATTTCGTTAAGAAAAACCATAGTTGCAGCATATTTAAATTTTATTGAAAAATTATTTTTACAGAATCCTTAAAATGTATTTCTTACGTATAAGAAAAATCAGCGAAATAGTAAAAATTCTACAGGAGGGAGATTCATTCTTATAATATGCGTCAAGGGCTTAGGTTGTGTTAGATTGATAGAGCGATATGATAGTCCATGTCTTCTGACATACACCTAAGCAAGTGCATGCTTGTTGTGCGCTCGGTGAATTTATTTATCATACATGAAGATCCCTAATTTCCTTCAGCGTATACCACATGGGTGGGTTATTCCCGGTACGGTGTCACTCCGAAGATGGCGCGACCATATTTTTAAGGAGTCAATGAATTGGTAGAAATAATGCTAATGCTATCGGTTCTATTATTCTACTCAAGTTAATCTTCCCAAGTTTTAGTTGCCTCCAGATGTTTTTTTCCAACTGTTAGACTTATACACCGGTATTCATAAAAAATAAAATGTTGCTCAAATACATTTTAGAACAAATTTCATATGAAAAGTTTGTTCTAAAATGTATTTCAACAATGTTTTATTTTTTATGATTACCGGTGATAGACTTTTATTTACGGCAAAACAAAATATAAGATCGGATATTTTCTCTAGCATATATGGCAATATAGAGGGCAATACCTAAATTCTTATTATTGAACTATAGTTATAAAATATATTTATATACATTGTATACTTCACAAGCTTTAATTTGCAAAACACTCATTACAGCGTGTCAATTAGCTTATATAAATAGTTCTTACTTCATATATTCATATCCACTTGGGCAGTGTTTAGTCGATTAATGAAAAAATTTTTCCAGTGAATTGGTGCATTTTAAGTGATGAATAACGCAAAGGATTTCCAATTCAATCAGTAGATTATTTAGATAAACTTAAAAAAAGTATCTTAAGTTTTCAATTTGTGCTACTGGCTGATGCCAAAAAAAAGATCATTTTGTATAAACAGAAAAAAAACATCATTTTTATTCTCTATTTGTTGTTACAATATTGTTGGCCTTGTAAGGAACAACAGTAAAAAAATTAAGAATAAAACCAAATAACATACAATAGCACAATTAAAAAGTTATAAAAACTTTAATATGAAAATTTAAACACAAATAAGTAGCTGTTCGATATTGTTAATAAGGTACATTGTATGATTGTTAGCGAATAAAATTTGTAGCTAAATATTCACAAATGATGTAGACAACTGAAGATGATAAAAAGCCTCAAACGCAGCCGGAATCACACTGACGGCTGCTAAAAACGTTGCACATTTCTTTTTATGTAAGTAAAGTTTATAAAAAGCAGATGTATGTGAAAAGTAGAAACAATGTGGAATCAAAGTGTGAGCAAGAATTTGGTTTATAAAGAGTAGAACCGAAGTGTGAACAAGAATTTTGTTTACAACAGTTTTGCAAAATAAGAATCTATTGTATGGAAAATTTTAACTATGTATTAGAATATATATCTCTGAAGGTTTTTGAGAAAAATTATTTTTCTCGTATAGGTCTTTTATTAGGACAGAAAATTCCGTCCTTATGTCAGAATAAAAAACCTATGTGATAGAAATGGTTTTAATAACAATAATCCTTATTTAAATAATTTTGAATTATATCAAGCCCAAAAATTTAACGATTCCTTAGTCAATTATAGAAAGTAAAATAAAAGCAATTAAGAACTACCTCCCATGAAACTGCTACACTTTCTTCCATCAGCGTAGCGGTATCGAAACAGCAAATTTTTCGAATTGTTAACAAAATTTTAATTTTCTTTTTGTAGTTATTATTAAAAATAGGTAATTCTATAGTGTATGAGCTTGCAAGTTATTAAGGATTTAAAAAAAGTGTTGTTAAAGTATCTTTTATTGTGGTCTTGAGAATTTGCACAGACTCCAGATTACCCAGAAGTGTTGCTAAAATTTTTTTAACTTGCTAGTGCTATTAATTTATAAAGATTAAATTAGAAAAAAATTATATATAAATTAAAATAAACTTACTACAATAAACATGAAAAGAACAGATATCCCAATTTTTGTTAAATCACGAATCATAAGTAATCTCTAAAGAGTCTAGCAAAAAGTTATAATCTAAATAAATTTTTTTTGGCAAAATAGAAAAAAATCCAGAACACTATATTTGTTTTGTTTTAGTTATTTATAGTTATTGTAGCGTTTTTTTAATCCTGCCTAAAAAAGATGGCAACACTAAGATACGAAAATTAAAGCCTAACATATTTAGAACAAACATCACTTTCAATTACTTTCTCTGAATTTGAAAAATTAGAACGGTTTTTTTTTGTCAGAAAAATTATAATATAAATAAAATTAATTGTTTATTCAAAATATCTATGTATTTAAGTTTTTGCCGGCAAAACAAACAAAATCTTCAAAACTTTTTAGTATGCCATTGTGAAAATTAAAAAAAAAATGTATTTAAAAAAACTTCCATTCAAATGTAAGTAAAACACAATGAAAATTCCCATATAACATTTCACATTCATTTATTTTAAATTCAGTTTGACTACATTATTGTCAAGGTACTTAAATTTGTATGATTTTTAAAACACACTCTTTCTCTAACCCCTGTGACTCTGCTAAACTGGCCCAGCTGTCATTGTGATATAACAATTTAAAGAAAATAATAACATAAACACGCAATCACATCCAGTTTTATAACTTTTTTTCCGTAATACCCACAAAACAAACCAAACTACCAAAACAACTGTAGCAACAAAAAAATAAAAATAAAATCTGAGGAAATAGAAACAACAAAACCCGCACAACAACAAGGGTAATAACAGCACAATAATGAACAGACCATAACAATTGTCAATTGGTAAAATGTTGCAATGACTGGCTGGCCAAGCACAACGACAACAACAGACACAACAAAAGAGCTAAATAACAAATGCACGTGTGTATTTAGTGATCATCGCCATCGTTTTCCACATCCTCATAATAATCGTTCTCATCATTGTAACCTTAACGGCAAACTTATACTATGGCACTGGCTGCTGAGCAATCAGTCGGGCATATTAATAGTGTGGAACAGCCGAAACGGAGGTACTTGTTGCAAATGTGTGAATATTGAATGTTTTGAAAATTAAACACACACACACACTCACATACACTCTGCCATTCTTATTGCCGCCCCCCAATAAACTCACCACCTTATGTGAAAACAATCCATACTACCACACATAATGCCACTGATTTTCTTTGCTTTCACATCTACCCGTGTGCGTTTGGGTATGCGCACATATGTTTGATTTTATACAGGTGAAACGTTACTCCGGGTATTTTCAACGAAAACTGCTGTCATTCGTTTGCGGTTTTCAGCTTTTACAATCAACTACAACAACAGCAAAAACACACTTAACAATGAAATGTGAAAAAGAGGTTTTGCTGGTTTTGTTTGCATTTTTTTTCTTACTGTTTTATGGTTGATTTTCATACAAAAATCATATTCCCATCTGAATCGGAGCAGACAAAAACCAACAAAAAAGTTGAAAAAAAAAAAAAAAAACAAACCATGTTATCAACATCAACAAACAAAAACCAAGAACCACAGCAGCAACTTAAGTAATAACAAGAGCAACACCATCACACTGATTATTTTAAGAAATCAAATGTTTTTCATATTCATTCATTTATGAAAGATTTTCTTATAATACATACACTTTTGCCTTACATTCAAGGCGATTTTAATATACTTATAGTAGGTAAAATGAAAATAAATACAGATAGGATAGTGTGTTCCAGGAGTTTTCATGATCCTTTGAACTTAACATTTTTGTTAGTCTTGTATGCCTGCCGTGTTATATTGATTGCTGCTTATAGAAAATGTTTTTGGACCACGCCTTAAATTCATAGTCGTCTTAAAAATAGTGCATTCTAGCTCTGCTGCAAGATTTGTCAAATTCAGGACATCGGAACGCCCAAGTCTTATATACAGTTTTTCTGAAAACCTTAATTCTAGCCTTGCATTGGCGGATTTGGCGCGTGAAGGCCCTCTCATCAGTTGAATCAAAAACAAGTTTAAGTTATGCTTTTCATTAGAATAAGCCAACACTTTTTTAATGCTTTTAGAAACACGTGGTTTAATTTTGCTGTAAAAGCTTAGAGTCAAATTTGGCTCTAAGACACGCCCATTTCTGATGTATCCTTTATTCACAACTTGAATTTTTGTTGCGTTTTACATTCAAATGGGTGGTAACCTTTGAGATGCTTTTTGATGTACGCATTTTACCCTGTTGAAAATTTTGTTGAATTCAATGTCAGGACACATCCACCTACCAAGGATCCTTTTTCTCAAGAACTTGGCTTTAGCTTCTATTTTCATTTAAAACGTTAAAAATGTCCAGAATTTTCAAAACGAAAATATTAACGTCTATTTATAGACCTAAAGTCAACAACAAATATGAGAAAAACATATTCATTTTAAGCCCTTTTTTTATTTAGTTGTGCTTTTTCACAAATCACTGAACACAAAACGCTGTTCGGTTTTAAGACTCTATTTTCCAAATTAAGATACACATAAACATAAACCTTGCTAAAACCTACAGAAGCGGAGAGTGTAAGATGAATGATAGGAATTTTTACCTTTCAGAAAGAAAGTGGCGAGCAACTGTGTCACTTCTTATAAACACAGCTGTTGATCTTTCAAAAAAAAAAAAACTACATGATTACAAATGTAAACTCAAATAAAAAAAGCACTTAAATTTTTTCCATGCCCCTTAATTTTAAAGTAACGCAAAGAGATATCGATTTACATGCCATTTAAGGTTAATGTTCTTGGTTCTTTATTACTATAAATATTCAATAGATTTCAATAAAATTTTAAAACCATTACATTTCACACACAAAGAGCGCTTTAGTGAAAAAAGGAATTTCTTTGCATTATGGAAATTTCAAATGCTTTAAGCCAGCAGCTGCAGTAGTTAAATAAAATTGTATGCGACAAGGTTAAATGTGAAACAATTTGTTACAACACATTGAGTTTCTTTTTTAATAGTTCAATAAAGCGTTAACAATTTGACTTTGCAGAAGGGAAAAAACAAGCGACACTAAATAAAGTGTCGTACATTTTTTGCTTTTGAAATACCACCAAATTTATATTTTTAGCTTTTTGTGCATAAAAAATTCATTTCAAGTTAAATCCACGTACAGAAACAAAAAAAAGAAAAATAAACACAACGAAGACACAACGCAGTTTTTGTGCGAATCCCCATAAATTTGGCAGCACAAAAAATGTGCTTGGTGTTTTGTTACTTTTTTAGAGCTTGAAAATTTGAAAAAGCAGCAGCAGCGGCAGCAGCTGCAAAAAAATCAAAAGACAAATGTTGGTTATTACACTAAAATTACTTTTATGTTTATTTGATTTTTTCTTGTCTCACTTTTCACAGCAAATGTGTAGCATACACATATTGCTTTAAGCACGCAAACAAAATTCCTTTTGGTTTTTCTTTTGTAAGAAAAAAAGAAAAAAAGAAAAGAAGAAAAAAAGAAACAGAAACAGAAGGAACTGTTACAGCGTAAAATGCTACAACAAATAATTTGTGCAAAAAATGAATTCTTATCACTCATACGCCTCAGTGACTAAAATGAGATATTTTTGGGTGAATGGGATGGTTTAATAAAAAAGAACTATACTCTTTGCGCCATTTCCCAGTCAGCATACTTCAGATATTAACATATTTTTAGCTCAGACTTGGAACCAGAGCTTAAATATATGAGATATAAATAAATTCAGTTCGATAGCTTTTTTCTTTATTGCCTTGTTCAGAGATAAACATTTTCTTGCATATTTAAACTGCTGTATATGTTAAGCTTCTGTGTATATTATATACCATTATTTTTAATAATGCTTTTAAGATATTTTCCGTTTTCTTAAGATATTCAATCTAAATACAGGAAAAATGTTACGGGAAGGAAAGATTAGCTGAAAAATGTCTGAGTTCTTATGCCGAGATATAAAAGCCAGACTAAAGCTATTGTTCGTATGTATGTCTAGCAGTTTTTTTAACTTACAGATTTTTGCAGTTTTGTTGCACACTCTGTTGTAACACACATACATATTAACATGATTTAGCTAACCTATTTCTGCCGAAGTAATAGCATAGGGAACTATGAAACTTACGACTTAATGAACTTGATACAAAAACACAGCATATATATAGAAAGGAAAAGTATTCTTTCTTGAAAAAACTTATCATTTAATGAAAATACTTTTCTACATAAGGGCTTCAAGTAGTGTAAGCTTACCTTGTGAGCCGCGTTCACAGCAAATTAAATACTTTCATTCTGGTGAATATAAAACAACCTAACTTGTATGCAGCTAACAAACATTTCACTTTACTCATTTTACTTTTTGTACTAAAGTTTAGCTGCGAAGAAGGTTTTCCAAGAACATTTTTTTCGACCTCATATTCTTCAGAAATTTAATTAAGCTTAAATAAATAGGTAACTATTTGACAAAATTTTTTTTATTTATTGAGAACTTGAATCGTACTTCAGCCTATAAATAACTAACTATCACATGACAATCACATAGTTCTACTAAAAGATAAAAAAAAGAAACTATAAAAAACTTGGATGCTGGTGGGCCTCATGGTGGACAAAAAACAGTCATGGTGTGTGGTCCAGCCAGTATGTCTTTTACTTTACTTCTTCTCTCTTCTCTAAAAATCACAATTTAATGCTACAGTTTTATAGCAAAAAAATATTTTTCTCAATTATCAGAAAGTTAAATCGAACACAAGCCAGTTAAAATAATTAAGAAATGTGAATTATATTATTTGATTATAAATTAAATTAAATGTTAATTTAAACAATGTTACAATTAACTATTTTTTCATTGAAAACTTTAATCAAAATTATTTTGCTAAATATTCTAGTTCATCATTATCTTGCTAAATATTCTACTTCATTATTTGAATAGCTGGTTTTAATAAGTTTTATCTAATAAAATTAAATAAAATGCTTCATAAGTGAGTATTATTTTTTTCCAAATACATTTACATATATATTCCCAAACAAACCCACTTCAAGATAAAACACTTTCCTCAAGAAAAAATACAAATAACATAAAAATGCAACAAGCATTTTTCAATTAACTTTTCGTTTTATAACTCAAATAAAGTTCAGAACATGTGGCTTCATTTTCATATACTGCAAGCTTGATGCATGAAATGAGTGCTCACAATCACACACATGACTTCTTTTAACATCTGTTTGAAACTGAAATTTTAATTTTTTATGGCATTAATCATTTCTCTCCAACAATTTCTTTGTTTGTTGAGCATTTTTCTTAAGAGTATAGGATTTGAAAAACAAATTTATGTGTTGAAACTAAACAATTGAATTTTAAACCACAAACATGCTTGCACTTGAGTAGCAAAGTCACACAACTACACACGAACACTTGGATATTTCGCATTGCCTCTTCACTCACCATACAACAAAAACACAAATAATTTCTAAGAGAACAATAATAAAGATCCCAATATCCTGTTTACTTTAACACTAAGGACAAAAGGGCAATATGCCCCTTTGACTGAGCTACACCTTGTTGCATGCTGCTGCTTGCCTAAAAAAGGAAAGCAACCTTTCAATAGAAACATCTGGCCAGAACATGCATCTAACTTGTTCAAAGCTTGGCAAAAAAAAAAAAAACGTTATACGAAAATATTGTTTGAAAAGTAATTGCAAAAACTCGAAGATAAACAATCAGTTGTAATAATAATGAACACCCAACAAATTAACTAGCTGTTTTTGTAAAATTTTTAAACAAGTTTTGTTTTCCATTTTAACTTTTTTTTTGTTGTTATTTGCTATTTTAAGTCCAGGAAAAACATATTTGCAAGTTTCTAAAAAATAAGGTAACAAATCTAAAGTATTGTCTGAAACTTAATTTTTTTTGAATCGAATTACGAACCGTTTTGCCAGAAATTCATTAGATATACCCTCGTATATCTAACTCAAGTATATGTTTGCAGTGCCAAACAACTAGCCAGATATTTATTTGTGGGCTTATAATTAATAAGGATGCTAGAAAGGATTTGGAAACGTTTGTTTTACAGGCATTGAAAAGACAGAGAAAACGAGCAGTTCTACAAAATTAAATTTTCTAGTCTGGGAGATGCATTTTAATATACTAGTTATGAGAGTATTAGTTTTAATACTAACAGAAATCTTACAAACATACAGTATATCACGTTGTCTTAAACTAAAAACTGTTGCAAAAAAAAATACAAGAAAGAAGTGTTTCAGTTTTTTTACTTCATATAAAAAAATAGTAATTTAGCTGTGGCTAACAAAATTAAAAAAAAATCTTCCAAGTTTTTGTGTTAATAAAAATAGAAACATCGCATTTCGGTGCCCGAACAACAAGCTTTGAAAGTTTTTGCAACTAGTTAGCAACGCAGTGTCGCTAAGTCCACAAGATTTTAATATGTACCCGCAATGTTTTGCAGATTATTTTGAATTAATGCCCATATTTAGTCTTGGCTAGATGAAGTTTTGCCTTGAATCCTTGATTTCACTGCTTGTCATAGTTTTTCTATAAAATATGATCTGACGATTATACACACCAGCTACAAACCATGACTTCATTATTTTGTAACTATTACAGTGCCTACTTTGATGTAAATTTCTGGTCGATGGCTGGTGGAAACAGAAGCGGCATATTTTACTCCGCTTAAGGAAACTTGTGTAGTATATAACGTATTTTCTTTCTGTCGTACTAAATAAAGGCTTTCCTACATTATAACAGCAACAATGGCAAGCCCATACATTTTTTCAGTCGAGGTTGTTAGCTATCATTATGCATTCTGCTGCTTCTTTCTTTTTGCTCCTATAGAATTAAGAAAAAGGTGTTCCTCCATTCTAAGGTGGTAAAAATTGAACTCAACCCCGATGAAACAATTAACCATTGTAAATCATGAACGTCGACAATAAAGTAAGAAAGTAATACCCAAAATAAGAATTGCTCGAATAAGATAAAATTTTATTTTATCCAAAATATGAGCTTAATTATTTATTTGCTTTCAGAGCCGATTAATACAGTTTATTTTATCGTAATTTCTTGAATACCATTTACAAAAGGTCAGCATTAAGTCATTTTCAAACATTTTTGTTAATGTTATTCAAACATTTTTGTTAATGTTATTTTCTAATGACCATTATTTATTACTTTCACAAGCCCGAGGAATATGATAACTATGCTACATCAAGTATGTTATGCGAATGCAACTGATTTTAATAACATTTTAATTAATAACTATTGTATAATTTAACATAGTTGTAATAAATCCATCAGTGTAATGTCTCCAATAAACTTCATGCCAATTTTATATCGTTTATTTTCTCATATTTAAACAACTTTCTCTTATTTTCTAAATAATCCACAGATTAGATGACCCTTCATGTTCACAAATATTCGTAAATCTACATTCAATTATTCCTTGCCTTGTTTAATATATTAATGAGTTTTACTGGCAATATTTGATAGTGTAAGCAAAAATTTGTTCCATTATACTTAATTATCAAATACAATCTTGATGACGTAAATTGTATAATTATAAGTTATTAAGCAAGTGAAAATGACAATTTTTGCATTAATATTTGTAGATTTAATCATACAATTGCTTTAAGTATGAAATAAATAATTTCAAAATAAATATTATATATGCCACATAGACAAGCAGGTATTAAACTAATGGTTGTTGCTTTGTTACAACATATGTCAACATTTACCTCTGAGACTTACACGGTAAAACTGGAAAACAAAAGTTTTAATCGATTTAAGACTAATAAATCCATGAGAAATTTTTTATGAAACACGTTGCTTGCATACAAAAGTTTGCATTCATAAATTAAGCACAGCGTACTTGATTGAAGTACATCCATACCAACCAAAACTTTGAAACCGCTTGAAATTGATTTAAGCACAAATAGATGGAATTGTTTTTTCAGTCTACCATTTAGAAAGTGTATTCAACAACTACGAAGACCTTAGCTTGTATGGGAGACGTTTTGACTAAAAACACCTCCCGAGTAGCAGGCGGAGTTTATGGTGATGGGAGTGGACGATGTAATTCCTCAGATTTAGTTCAATAAAACGACCTGTGATAGTTTTGTTCTATATAAACTGACAACAATTTACCGCTAAGGCTTTAGTAACACGCAGGTCTATGTGTATAGCCTACACACCGCATAGCCGTCTAATAAACACAGAGTTTTATATATACCGGTGCCAAATTACGGCGTTCTTGATCGAATAAATTAGTGATTGAATGCTATGTAATTGTTGTTAACTTTACTTTTGTCCTACATTATTTTCACTCAACAGTTCGTTCGATGGCAAACACCGTAATTTGGTAAGCAGCACATTTTGGACACACACCAATCAGTTAAGGCGTTTCCTCTTTTGCAGGGTCTTGTATTCAAAGCACAGGGTTATGGTTTGGTCTCCCGAATAGAAAGTACTTATCAGTGATTTCTAATACATAATATGTTTAACATAAAATTTATAGGCTAACCACGCTTCCTATTATACTCCTTTTATTTATCTATTACCTAAATTATTAAAACACTTACCAACAGGACTTTCCTCATTCCAAAATGAATCGTCCAGCGTATAGTCGGCTTCTGCAAAAGTTTTAAAATGCAGAAAAACAAATTAATTATAATTAGCTAAAACTGATATAAATATAAGTATAAATACTGGTGTTATGAGTTTAATCTTTTGTGCTTTTATTGCAAGTGTTAAAATGTAATTAAAATCACATTTTCGCTTAAACGAAAGCAGCAGAAGAATGCAAACAAAAACAACAAATCAAAAAAATTTACAAAAAACACACAATAAAATAATCACACTATTTTCCATTTAGCAAAAGATTTGGGTTCTTAAAATAAATGCAAAAACATGAAAATGTTTTTGTATCGCTTGCTTAAAGTTTTTTTTATAACAGCATTAATTTGCCAAAATAGTTTTTGCTTTGTTTTCTTGTATCTGCACTCTGTGCATCATATTGCAATTAGCCGTGTTGTATGTGCATTTTTAATTACATGGCAAGTTGTGCTGTAAATGACAGTAAAACGATTATTTTTCTTGTGTTGTTTTAACTCTGACAAAGGTAAACTATTTGGTGGGTATGACCAAAGCAGGGAGCTTTAAAAAATGTTGTAAAGATTATTAAATACAGGTCAGATTAATGGGGTGGGGACTATTATAAATGCAAACGATTTGTTTGCTAATAAACTGCGTTATGAAAAAACTCAGAATTATTTCTTCAAATAATTTTTTAACGAATCATTAAATTTCTTAATCCTATTTGCTTCGAGCCTTTCCTCTTTTGATTATAATATTTGTTGAATTTCAAGCTTTGGTCCTTGTGTGTTATTTTTCTTTCAATATTTTGTTTTCCCTTAGAAACCTTCTTCAGCAAAAATAACAAACAAGGACCTCAAACTTGAAATTTAAGGAGTCTTATAATTATGTTACGAGGGCCGCCGGTCCTGAGACCGACTCACTTGGGTCCTAGAAAAGGTCCCGCTGTGTTAAGTCTTATAATTACAGATCAATAAAATTATGCTGTGCTATTTATCAAGAGTTTCTAACTTATAAGCAAACTTTACAAATTGGTAAAATTTGTCCAGCGAATTGCCTAATTCTACTACCACATGAATCAATTGAACTACACGCCACATGTTGGTGGTCGTGATCATGTCGTTTCGTTAAGCTCAAAGAAATTCGATAATAGCATTGTTTTACCTTATTGCCTAAGGTACCTTTAAGCCATCATACCTTAAAACGCAGCTGACTAGTGCTTCTGGCATTTTGACAACTATCAAAATTTACAATACAAACACACAAACTATAAAGTATTGCTACGCAAAAAAATGTAGTGTTTGTTGGTGTTGTGTTTGTGTAGTAATGAGGCTACCGGGAATTAAGCTACCTTGTCTCTTACCTTTTTTAAAAACGATTTGCCGTCTTTTTATTTGTTGGATATGATAATGAAACACACTATTCTTCTATTTTATAATTATTACACGGTTTTTTATTGTTTGGCACTCAGAGAGTGAAAACGGATTAAATTTGAAAGCACTGTTATTACCCTAACTCTTTTGTTGCAATAATATGATTAGGAATGGCAATAGTGTAATTAAAGTTACAATATTATTGTTGAAAATGACAAACATATGGCCAGGTTTGGTATTATTATGACTGAATGTAACGTGATAATTCAGGTCCAACAATGACCCTTTTCAAAATGCTTTCTGTCTTTTTCAGCTGTCTATATGCCGACGACATATAGATATAGAAAACATTTTGAAAAGGTTAATTTTTTGGACCTGAATTAATACATTTCAATTGGCACTTATAGAAAATAAATAATTAAGTTCTTATTTGACTGCATGTAACAATATTCCAATCTAATCGATTAGAATTTTTACAGAATGCAAAAAAATATTTTTACTTATATGCACATCTATATACTATTCAATGCCTTTACACATACTATAAAAGCAGCTCTTCATACATTCCATAATTTTTATTGCTGAATTGCCTTTTTTCTGTTTTAATAGCTGCGGTTTTTTTGTATTTAGTTTAATATTGTTGTCGCAACCATACTATAAAATGGTTTTTCTTTGAGTGCATTTGGAAAATTAATATACAGACAGAAATTCTACACAGCCGCTGTGGGAAACCACATACATGAAGTTAATATCGTTAAAATAACAATGGAATGAGAAAAATTATATGAAGCACCAACATGAAAATAACAACCACAAACAAAAAACGTGAACAAATGTCTCGTATAGATATTAGTGTATTACACACTCTAATCCGCTACTTCAACGCATACAAACTTCACCTGTCTTTCAAAATTAAAATTTTTTTACTTCCCAACTTGACTCCCTTTGAGTAAAGATTTTTTAAATGAAAACCAGCATAATATTCTAGCTGGGTAAAGGCTGATTCAGCAAAAACTCTTCTTTAGCTTTAACTCCAATGCGGGTGTATGACCAGAACAAGAAGTGAAGCTCATCTAATTATGGCGTATAATAAATGAAACTTTAATAGTTTGAAGGCAAAAAGCAAATTTTGTACAAGTACTTTTTAAAAATCGAAAGAGGCAGATCTACAGAAAACTGTTTCATTAAAACAAACTTTAGTTTTTATAAAACTGTTCTGGAAAATCTTGGAAATTCACTTAAATACTGTAACGCCAAAGTTAAAGAAAATTTTACTCAAACTCAACAAGCTATTGTTGAAAAAAAATATTCATTAGCAAAAGCGAAAACATTCGCAAAACCATGATTGACAAGTTTAATCAAACATTGATGGTGATTGGGCAACAACCAGTGAGTAAAGCACGCAGCTGACTGACATGTGTTAATTCGATATAACGCTCTGATTTACCGTTAAGCAACCATCTAAAAATATATGTATAGTTTTTAGGAAGAACCAACTTTTCTGTACAGCTTCTGAAAACTAATAAAACAAATTTTCAATTAAAACCACAAGAAAAGTTTATTTGAAATATTTTCGTGTTTCTTTTTTGGCAATGATTTGCTGCAAAAGTACCAATTAAAAAGTGAAAGAAACCCATGTCTTTTAAAATTAATAACCTCGGCAAACATGTGACAGTAAAAAGTTGTTCTTGTTGTCATACACATGCACACAGCTCAAAGAAAAAACTTTTATTTTAGAAGTTTAAATTTGTTGTTTCTTTCACTGATGGCACTAGTTTAACAAAATGCACTGACAAAAGAAACTCAACTTGTGCTTAAAAACGGAAAATTGTGTGAAAGAAGGCATTAATTTATCTAAAAGATGTGGTTAATATAAGCCAAGTAATTGCATACCTACATATGTGTATAAAAACTAAAACTTCTGTTTCTGAAGTTTTTTCTGACTGTGTGTGATTTGTTGTAGTTGCTATGAGGTGGGGGAGAAGAGTATGCGGTTTGACACCGTGTTTAACCGCATTTAAAATCTAATAGGTTAAGAAGCAAACTTGTCTCACACTTTGAATTTTTGACTGTGAGTCAAGGCAGCAACAAGGCAGGGCATAAAATTTTAAGAAAATCAAGCAGAGTCTTAACAAGGATATGCCTTTGCACATGGTGGCAGATTTAAATGAACACGCGTGCATACAGTTGGTAAAAATCTTGTAGTTTCAAATGGTTGATGGCGGTGGTACTAAAGTTTTCCTATTCAACATGAGCCAACATTTAAATCTTACCACCTTCTTAGTACTGAAATTTTTACTTATATTTAAATGTGTATGTATGTATGTAGATGAGAGTGTGTGGATTTTACACTTTAGCGGGTTTCCTGCCAGAACGAACGAACGAACCAACAACAAAACTGGAAGGAAAAAACATGTTTAAGGCGTTAACACTTTTAAACACATTTACGTACAAGGTCTTAGCAAACAGACACTCATGTAGAGAGCTCGACACAGCAGTTATGGAAAATTGAAAATACAAAAACGAAAAAAAAAAACTTTTTTGTGACAGTTTAACTAAAAAACAAGATGATGACTGTGCTGCATGGAAGTGATGATGATGCTGATGCTGACGACGTGGGAGATGATGTTGTAGCTGTTCATAATGTTGATTATCAAACAACAAAAAGCAGTTTCTTTTGTTAACAACAAAATAAAGTATTGCCACCTCTTCAAGTCTCTTTTTATTTTATTGCACTTATGCAAATACACACAAACAAACACATGCACACACACTTACACACCTTAATGCAAATTTGAAACACATTGAAATTTGCAATTACAATTACAGAACTTTTGCATACACTTCTTCTCTTCTCACACTGGCAATTAAACCCACACGTGTCCTGTTCACAAAAATAAAAAAAACCTTAGTAAATCAACGAGTGAGAGAACAAAGAAACCTTGAAATTCTAAAACGAACCCACTTCAATTTTGCCATACCAGCAATTGGAATAATTTGAAAATCCAAAAAGAAAAAAGAAAACTTTCTGAGGCAAAATTACAAAGAAATCTGCTCAAGAGTTTAAGGTAAATGTCAACATTTAAATATAAAACTGGCTCATGCAAGTATTAACATAATTGCCTAAATATTTTTAAATATAAAAAAACAAAAAAGCAAAAAAGCGGGACTGCATTATTTTTAATGGATTTCCCAAATTTTGAAGTAAGAGATTGAAGAGAAACATATTGAAGGAGCACAATTTTTAGGCAAAGAAATACGTTTTTATGATTTAACTCGCTTAACACACATGTTTATTCGTTTATACCTCCCTGTTGCTTGAGCTGAAGATCTTCCTCCATTTTATTACTTATATTTGTCATATTTGTGGTACTATTTCGCTTTGCTTCTGATAGTGTTTGTATTGCAATAATATTAATTTATCTGTATAGTTAAAATCTATAATTTACAATTGTTAGTTATTTAATTCCTCATAATTGAGAAGAGAATCTTAGCGATCCCCTTGCAAAAAAAACATATAAGTAAGGTTGAAACTGGGTAGCATACCAAGGCTGTTTTTCTTCCGCTAAGGCGACCATCAGCCGTCATATGTTTCCTATTTTTTCTAGTTCAGTCAAATCTAGTCATTAAATTTTTTCTACCCTTTTTTAGTTAACAATAACCTTTCATTTATATTTTTTCAAGCTTTAGGTCTCTTTTTTGTTTTGAATATTGAAAATTCGAATGACAGAAAAAAAATATTCTTCTTAATAGAAACTGTTTGTTGTTATATTTGTTGCTGGAAAAAACTAAATTGAAAAAGATTTTTTGACATATTATATTATTGCCCCGAAGAAGATATCCGAAGAAGAGCTAAATTTCAAAAAAAGCTAATAAATTAAAGAAGACGTAAGTAACTCTCGAAAAAAAAATTTTAATATAATATAGAGCCCCTGAGTTCAAGGACGGGTGGTGACGAGAAAGTGTGGCGGTTTCGAAACAACTAGGTGTCCACCCTGTTAAATGCCTTTGATAGTTTTTTATCTTATTTTATTAATATCAATCACAAAAATAATATAGAAAGAACTTGAGCCTGATAAACTTAATACAAAAATAATTATTTAAGAAAAAGTTCGAATAATAAAAATTAATTAATATAATATATATTTAAATATATACCTACATGCTTGATGTTTCAGCTGTATTTTTGTGGTACCTTGTAAATGTAAAAGCATATTTTTAATAATTTTATCGGGCTTGAATTCGATTTTTTCTTCGTCAAACCTGAGAAAAATTTTTTTTTACCTATTTTTGAAAGCCTACATACATAATGTAGTATCATATAAGCAACTTATAGCCTAGACAGACGGCAGAGTTAATTTGCATTAAGAGCTCACTAATTTTAATTAAAATTTTGCGGTGACAGACGACGGTTTCTGCATTTAATAAACAACTGCATTTAAAAAACAGCTGTTAGTTGCTATTGATTTTTTGTTTTGGCATTTAAAATATAAACTTACACCGGTATTTATAAAAAATAAAATGTTGCTCAAATACATTTCAGAACAAATTTGATATGAAAAATTTCTTCTAAAATATATTTCAACAATGTTTTATTTTTTATGAATACCGGTGTTAGAGTTTACTTTTACACACAAAATGGACGAAACACAGAATGTAAAATTTGCAGGTATACTGTTGATAGGAAATGAACATTTATTTTCAAGAAAGTTAAAATTTCTTTTCATGAAACTGCTCCATAATACAAAAATTGTGCGTGCACTAGCAATCAAAAATATAAATTTTTAAACAGTTAAAACAGCTTGCCTTTTTTTTGTCTGTGATTCCGTTTTATCTATTTACCATAGTAAACAAAATATCAACAGCTGATGGATTTCGACGGTGCTGCCATATTATGTAACTGAATTTAGTATAAATGTAGTTTGATTTTGTGCATTTAAGACAGGGCTAAATTCACATTCGAATATAGATAATGCACGACTAAATGCGCAAAATTGCCACTAATGCGCATTAACGCTGTCGTCTGTCTAGGGTATTAGAGCCCGAGGAAAAAATTGTGATTGTAAGAATTGGTTTGGTGAGTAAAAACATGTGTTTGAAATAAATTGCATAAGTCATTTAACAAAATGACTTATGCACAAAATTGGGGCATGAGAATCCCCGAGTAATTATTATCCAACTTTTGTATCACCATATAATATGTTTTGTGTAAGCTTTATTACTATTTTTGCTTAGCAAATTTTCATGACTTTTGCATTCCTGCATACCGTTGTGTTGATTAATTGTTTTAAAAGCTATTGCATAGGTTCCTAAAAGATAAATAAATAAGGTCATCGTATTGTTCCCAACACATTAATTCTGTAGTAATTGAATGTTTTCCCAAAGTATTAAAATAAATTGCCTTTGATAGATTTTCTTTAGATGCTTTTCGAAAAGTATGAAACAAAACAGCAGCAGATGATTTTGACGTGCCCAAATAAGCAAAAATAAATGAAATAACATTGATCATAAAAACGTTATATTCAAGATAATCACATAAGGAAGACATTATAACAACGCCATCAGTTTTCTACTGATAAAGAAGATAAAACCTAGATTCCATTTGTCATTACTGTATCTTTTGTTTTTTTTTTTTTTTTTTTTTTTTTATTGAAGCACTTACTTGGACCAGTTGCATGAGTTTTAATTAAAACTCAACCAGCTCTTAAATAAGTTTTTAATTATCTGTTAAAGCCCTGCTTTTACTTTGACCTCTTTGGCGTGTAATTACATTTTAATGCGAAACTGCAGCGAAAATTTATTATTTATTAATGTTCATTTCGATTTTGATGGATTGTGCAAAAGCGAATTTGTGGCATTTAATATATGCGGATGAGAGCATATGAAATGCAGTTTAGCGAGCAAATGTATGCGAAAATGATGCAACTATTTTGGTCTAGTGAATTTGCCAAAAACGTGCTTATGTGTCTATGTTTGTACATATTTGCATCTCCGTATAACTTATGAGCATATAAAATCATGGTTTAACAGTGAAAGCAAATAATTTACATAAGAGAAGACTGTTGTAGTAAAATTGTTTTATATTCTATAATACGTGGAAAATAAAATTTTTCAGAATATCTTTGTATTTTGCAATGTGCGTAAACTATATAAAGCCATTGTTTTAAATAAACAATATTAAAAATAAATTGATTAATTTCGAATATATGTATGTATGTATAAACACAATACCTAGTACTCCTCTGCTATAATGCTTAAACATTTTTTGATAAAAAGAATTTTGGTGAAATTTTTTACTGTAAGTTGCATATTGGTAGAACTGTGTTCTATTAATTTTACTTATTTAGTGCGAAGATAAATGATTTCCTGAAGATGCTAACAAATTGTTGGCGAAATATTGAAAATAAAAATGTATAATTGTTTCAAATTATTTTTTATAAAAAACAAAGATCTAAAACTTGAATAATTGATTAAAATAATACTTTTAACCAAAATACTGTGTTCTAGTTTTGTTATTTACTGTGAGCTTCTCAAGATACGATTTTCATATCAATTGAACGCATACTTATGTATGTATATAGTATTCGTCGTTACATTTGTAATCATTCTGTATTACATTTGCTTACGCACATATACACACTCATACACGCGCACATCACATACATACATACATACATTTATGCTTTTTTACTCGCATGGTCCTTATGGCAAACATTATAGCATGCGTGTGTATGTTTGGCGTGCGTCTGTGGGTTTTATTTTCTTTTTTCATTTTGCAGCTTGACGTTCATGTGTTGTGATGCATGCATGCATCATATAAGATAAATTTTCCTGCCACTTAAACCAACCAACCAGCAACATTTCATATCATATTCTATTTAGACGCTTCTCAATGCCCCCTACTCATTCACATGCCCTCATTCCATTGCCCATGCATTCTTTGCAAATTTCTCTATCATTGCGTTTTAGTGGTTGGCATTTGCACAGGAATTCAACATGTTTGCCAGCGATTTGTACAAATGTACAATTTACAAAGAGAGATCACGAATTTAGTCTTCTCGATATACATACATACATACATATGTACATACAATATCTTATTATTTTATATTTTCAATAAAAATTTTTCGTTTGAAATTTAAAGAATGGCATACACAATGTTTTATATCAATTAAAATTAAAATGGAAATTTTCTATTTATTAGATTAAAAAAAAAATGTTTAGCTTTAAATTAGAATATTTTGAGTTATTTTTTTTTTTTGCACTAAATACATAAAAATGTGTTTGTAAAGGGTATTTTTTTCGATGCATAGAACTTTAAGTTGCAATAAAACAACGATGGATTATTCGATTGACATGAATTTTATTTATCCAATAGATAACCTGGCATATGGCGCGGATGTAGTCCAATCTGGACGTTCAATTTTCGATGACTTTTTCCAACATTTGCGGCCGTATATCGGCAATAACACGTTGAATGTTATCTTTCAAATGGTCAAGCGTTTGTGGCTTATCCGCATAGACCAATGACTTTACATAGCCCCACAGAAAGTAGTCTAGTGGTGTTAAATCATGTTAAATGTTAGATCTTGGAGGTCAATTTACAGGCCCAACACGTGAAATTAATCGGTTCATGCTGAATTGCCAAACTAAACTGAGAATAAATCACTTCACAGCTGTTAAATCAGTCGCCACTTTGAACAGTAATGCCAACTTAAACTTCTATACATCGAAAAAAAAAACATCCTTATGTACATACATATATATTTGTCGATATATTTTTGAGTGCGTATACCCTTAAGTGTTGCAAGCATTGATTCTTTTGAGGTAATTTTCGTACACTTTTTGACAAATATTGGGCGATATCTCAGTCATAACGTGACGAATGTTGGTTTGTAAGTACTCAGGAGTTAAAGATTTATCTGCATAAACACGGTCTTTCATTTTAATAATCTTCTCTTAAAGCACAATATGTGGTTGTGTAAAAAAAGATTGGTGTGACATTTTGGTTTCACGGATGTCAAATTCCAGTCCTATATTTATGAAACCACGAAATGGATTACACGTTACATTGCAAACTTGAGCAAATGACATAATACAAAATAAATCTACCAACAAAATACATGAAGTGTTTGTTGGTTTTGTATTTGTTGTGGTTATACGGCTACCTGGTACTAAACTATTTTGGCAACTATATTTTAAAATGTTTTTTCTTTGCGTTTAGTATTCTACATATAGTCTAATTCTGACTCTCAGAATTATAACTTTTAGAGAAGCCAGTGGAGCGTAACAAGTCTTGGGGAATTTAAAAAAATACAATTAACGTGAAAAGCTAAGAAGAGTTAGAAAAAATATAATTAATGAGAAAAACTAATAGAGACTTTACTGACCGGGTAATAAAACACAGTCTGACAATATCAGCTGTCATACCAAATTATCGATATATAATATTTTCATGCAGCTAAAAATAAAATACCATTTACGCAAATTTACAATTAAATACACAGGACAAGTAACACGAAATCAGGTACAATTAAATTTTCAAACCGCACGTACAGTAGTGAATGTATGTTTGTATGTGCATGTTTACAAGTGTAACTGCCACTGACTTGAAAGCAAAAATTTTACGATGCATAACACTTTCAGACATTTCAACGTTCATTTGCTCCTGCCCTAATTTTTCGGTTTGCTAAATTTAGTTAGCAGAGGTTTTGGGTTTCATCATTGTGGGGGTAGAGTTTAAAAGTGCTCTGAGGTGTTAAGAGCTGACTGACTTGGGAAGGCGTTGAATGTAATCTAATGTTATTTCATTAAAATTGTAAAATTATTCATGAATTCAAATTAGAAACGCGGAAGTTGTATTATGAACATTTTTCGGCACCTTTTTTCAACAGCAGCTTATAACAAGGTAACCAACATTTAATAACTACAACTACGAGTACACCAACACCAGTAACGAAGAACAGCAGCAACGAGCTTGGCTCTGACTAACAGCAGTTATGACACAGTTCATTCATCCATTTGTATTTTAGTTAAAACGCTGCTTGCCGTTAGACTCTAGCTCTCTTATTTTTTTTTTTTTTCACATTCTTTTGTGCCAAATTCAACGTTCTAATCTTCGTCGGTTTGTGACAGAAGTTCATTTTAGAGCTTCCGTTGGCAGGGTGGTGGTAATGGCAATCAGGAAGCAGTTCGACAAAAAAACACAATTAAAAAAAATACTTTTAGGAACGAAAGAGGAAGAAAGCTGTGAATAACAGTTAAACTTTTTCAGAAACATTTATTGCTGGAGGTTTGTCAAGTGATGGAAGTGCTGCGTGCTGTTAAAAGATGATAAAGATTATTTTAAGGTAATCACCTTGAATTGAGTTTGACTAAAATAACCCAGATTAATTTGTGTTTATTTTTCTTGCTGGTATTTTATCAAGTAGCACTTAACCATATGTATCTAAATAAAAGCAATAACAGAAATTTTGCTTAATTTAAATTACTACGCGTTTTTTGTCTAACTTTTTGGCTAAAATATGACGATACAAGAACAGCAGTTTGTAAATTCAGATGAACATATTTTTGACATATATTTTTGAGAAATATTTCAGCTCTTGCTTTCGGACAATATCAAATTTTAGTTCCTTATCACATTATTCATATACAATGACCAGCGCAAAACAAACGTAATAAAAAATGTAACTGCACAATACAGTTACATATTTTTACTGTAACTTTGGCCACAGATACAAAACAAAATTATAGAAATGAAATATAAACAATGGAAAAGATTTCCGCTTTATTTTTCTTTTAAATAAAACACTATTCATTCGGTGTTCTCCACAGTTTTATTCCACAATATCTTTAGCGTTACACTGATTTTGCAATGTCGAAGTTATTTTTTCATTCTATGCTATAAGCTTTCAGCTTAATGAGTTCATTTGAATTCTTTTAGGTTAGATTTTGCATATTTAAATGTGCTAATGAGAAAATTATCTCGAAAATACATTTGATGGTGTTTGCATTTTCTGTACTTCAGCATAGTATTTTGTAATTTACAATTTGTTTTTCGTTTTTTTCTTTTGTTCTTTCTGTTAATCATTCATTTATTCGAGAGTAATGACAAGATAGTATTTCCAAAAGGATAAAGAAAATACTTGTTTCGAGTGCAAAAATATAAAGTAGATTTTTTAAGTCATACTTCTTCTTTTTAATTTTACAGCTGCGAGACTTAGAATTGCCTTGCAACTTTATGATTTTTCAATAAAGATGACGGCATATTTGGCATAACTGTACTTATACCAGGTGTGAATATGTGTGTTAAATATATTTTTGTAATATATTTATTTGTCTAGTTCCTGGGTGCAATACTGTAGCTGCTTTATTTTTATATTTTTTTGATATTATTTTGGGAGAGTAAGAAATCCTAAAACAAATATATTTAGAGCGATAAGTCTAATATGAAATATTTCAATCTTTAAAAAAAAATAAATTAAAATATAACGACAAACAGACCAAATGAAATTCTCACTTCTAGTCGCATTCAGCATTAATAAAAACAAATTTTTGCTATGGGCGATCAGATGAGAATAAACATTTTTAAAAATGAATTTAAGCATTTATTTAGCTGAAAAATTTATTCTTGCACAAACACATAATAAGCATCCGAAGTTTCTTATGAGAAATTTTTTTAAATATCGCTTTTGACTTTTCAATAGCGTTTAGCCTTAGAAAACAAATGACGAATCCAATAGATAATTTTGGAAATATTTACCGTTTTTGTATTCTGTTGTTTTGTATTAGAGAGCCCCGAAGAAGGCGTTGTACGGCATTGAAGTGTTGGAAAAAAATATCGGAGAGCAAAATATTATTTAAATTTAGTCATATATTTGACCACTTTAAAGGCACCATCATGACCTGATTATGATTAGTGTGACAAGTAGAGAAATGTCTCCGCTTCTCACAACATTTAATATATTAGCTGAAAAACAATCCATGATCATTACCATAAGATTGTAATAGTAATAACTATACGATTTTGACCAGTCTTAAATGGGCTACAGCACCGAGTACCTACTTTTTACATTACTTATTAGATTGTGTAATAAATATTTCTGAGTAAAATATAAAGTATTGGGCTTAAGAGCCAATTATTGGAATTAGATTTTTTTTTTTTTTTTTTTTTTTTTATAAAATTCTTTCAAATATGAACTTTACAAGATCCAATTGAAATGTATAACTTTAGGTCTAAAAATGGAAAATTTTTTTGGAAAACAATTTGACTGGCGAAGATATACCAAGAGATACAGACCTATTAAAAATAACGCCAAAAAAATTAAGCAGCAAATCATTATTATTTTTGCTTAAAATTTTCATTTTCAAAAATTTTATTACAATTTTGGTAAAAATCACTAATTTGTCCTTTTGCTTTTACTTTTTAACAATAAAAAATAAACTGTCTTAAAGATATATAGTTCTTTTTTGACAAACAAACTCCTCTTCATAAACCTATACACGATTTTTACTGTGCAAAGAAAATTGTTACTTTCCAAACGTGAATTTCCCTACTACCTACGTAATGGCCTTTATAGTGGGAGCCTTAAACGATGAATCAAAATTTCACCACATGCGGCGAAAGGTTTTCATATAAATTGTTTGTATGCAACAAAAAACCCAGAAACTGTTTACTTTTAACAAAATTTAATGAATTATAAAGGTATCAACAAAATATTGTAATCAACTTTTATTTTATAACAAATTTTAATTAATTTATATAAAGAAATAAAAATTTAAATAAAAGCTTTGTCACTAGTATTTTATGTACAAATGTTTATAGCAAAAATTGTCTTTTTTACTACACTAATTGAAAACAACATACTTTAAATTCGAAATTGCTCACGAGCACATGAAATAACAACTGGCCTCTTTAAAATTCGCTTTCATCTGACGGCATTATTGGTCAACAAAAATTTGTTTTTCTTTCCAGTTGTGTTCCAAGCTCTATCGTAGTCGAAGTTGGTGGCAAAACAAACAATTCCCTTTTTATAATTTCACAACAACTGACTTAAGACCATAGGCCAATTAGCCATAATTAATTTTCAGCAATCAAATGCCGTGCTTAAACAAGCTTTTGAAATTTTTACAAAAATCTACCTTGCCGTTTTGAGTTATAGATAAATGAGCCTTTAAAAACCACTTTCACATTCATAATTAAGGTCAGAATTTTTTTGAAATTTTTGTCTGCTAGGCGCCATTTGAAATGTCTATTCATTTTCTGAAATCTAAAAGTAAGTAAGAAAAATGTATGGTCCTTCCTCACTTTCATGAAAATACGCTGATCCTTCTCAATTTCGTTTAACGGACTGATGCTGCTCTTGATGATGATTTGCAGTTTGATACGAATGATGATGAAGCTGCAAGAGCCACAGATGATGTACTAAATAATATTATGGTTGGTATATTTGCAAATGTTGTTAAGGATGAGAATGTGTGTGTAGTCCTATGCGTGTGTATTTGGGTGTTAATTTTATATCAGAATAAATGTATTTCACTTTATGTTGTATTCTGGTTTTGTTTCTTCTCTTATTTCTAGTTTAACTATGATGATGTTGCCACTCGAAATTGTGACGTTGCTACTTTTATTTGAACGAGTTAACATGTAAATTAAGCTTAACGCTTCGTTGCTCTTCAATTTCCAACTTCAATGCTAACGCGATTTTCATTTCGTTCAACAACATATATGTAGTTATAAACACGCACACACACACGCACAGTTTCACAAATAAGCGTTTGCACTATTACATAACTACACACACACACGCAGACACTCAAACGCACAGCCGGAACATAAAAAGAAATGAAATGTGTACATACTTTGTTTGTATATGTTCATTATGAGAGTATGAACTTGTTACGAGCGCTCACACACATACATTTTACAACATTTATTTGTAACTAGAAACGAGAGCAGGAACAACAACAAAAAAAAAAAAAGAAAAGTTGTTATTACAAACATTAACGTCTTGTTGTATAATCATTACCAAATCAGCTCAGTAGCAACTTAATTCTACTTTAAAGCACAACAGTACGGTGGGGTTGGAGGTTTCACCCTCAACCCACTCATTCCTTGATTTCCTTTGTGTTCATTAACAGCCAAAGCAAAATAAGAACAGCATAGTGAATGAATGAGTGAGTAGTGATGGTTGCTGTGGCAGTAGAAGTGGCAAGGAAACCATTTTTTATAAGAGAAATTTGCTAGGGGAACATTTCGATATAAACAAGTTAAAGCCAAAGAACCAACGACCATAAGCAACAACAATTTGCTCGTTTCTATTTTCAGTATTTTTGTTTTTTTTCGACAAGTACATTTTTTTTGTTCCATTTTTTCATTATTTTGCTTTGTAAAAAATAGTCAAAATTAAGCATTTCTTTTTTTTAAGTTCGTTTACAATTTAACTCTCTCGATATTTCTTTTTTTTTTCAAGCCAAAATGTGTAAAAATGTGAATTCTGTTTTCCTTTTTCTCAACTTTCTATATTCGTTTAGTTCTCTGCTTCAAATGAGGTTATTAAGACAGTAGCAGCAGTAAAAAAAAAATAAACATAAACAAAATTGAAAAACAGGAAAAGTCTTTGAAAGTGTTACAAATGTTTTTCATTTGTGTTGTTTTATTGTTGCTTTTGGCAGTTTTTTTCTACGAATGCAGTGGTACAAAATACTCTTCTTTTTCTATGATATTTATTTCTCTCTTTTTTTAATAAAATTATTGTGTCTTCATTATTGTAATAAAATTAAATTATAAGAGAAGATTTGCCGAAGTATGTGTGGACTTAAAAGTAGACGTACATCGTGTCTCTTGACATAAAAATTGCTATCCCATACCTAAGCAGTACCCGGTTGTAAGAACCATGTTACATTATATGCCACGCTTTTATTAATTTTAACAAGGAAATCTGCAATTTATAAAACTGCGGCTGAACAAAGTTATACATCCCCTTCGGTTTCCATTTTGTAAAAAAGAGTTAGAACGAGTGCAAAAGTTTTTATTTTGCAAAACAAATTTTTTTAAAATAAACTTTTCAAGCCTTTGCTCGTTTTTACTTAATCAAATTGAAAATGATTTTCAATAACGAAATTGTTGTGATCAATATTGTTAAAAAAGATAAGAAAGGTATAAATGAAGACTTACTGGCTGGGGTACATACCAAGACTGTTTCACGACCACCACGTCGTCTATCACCACCCGAAGTGTTTCCAACCCAATTAATAGCTCTTTCCATATTATTTTTTTTTTATCCTTCTGCCTAAGCTCTTCTGCTCTAACTGTCCATATTTAATACATTGAATAACTTTAAATTTTATCACTGTGTTTTCTGTTGATTTGATTTTATATTATTTTCTCTCACCAACATCTAATTGGTTTTTAATCCTGGTTTTGGATTTCTTGCTCTTGTTTAACAAAATATGAGAATGGTTTAAATTTTTACACCCTACCCAGCGATTCATAGCTAAATTTCATGATTTATATTTGCTAATTAGTTTTGTTGGTTTTTTTGTAGGATCTAACATTCTCCAATAATTTTTTGTTATAAATGTGTTTTTTTTGCGTGAATGTAAGAAATATACTAAAATCCTGTTGCCCAGTCAGCATAAATGTACTCTTCTTGCCTTCTTTAAAAAAATATTGCTCACTGAATTTTCTTGACCTTAAAATATGCTTTCTTAATTTTTAAAAATATGCCTCATTAAATATTTGACCAAAAAAATTATTCACGATCTCCTTTACATTTAAAACCGGCAACTCTTCCTTATCTACTGGTAAACCATGTTTTTTCCCTAATAAAAATACCCACCGTATACCCTGCGGGATGTTAGTATTCTATTTATATTGTATCCCTGAGGAAGCTATCCGAAGGATAGTGAAGTATCGGAAAAAAGTATAAAAAAATAAAAGAGTATATATGACAAAGTTCGTTTAGCCCAAGAAAGTACTAATATTAAAGAGAAAAGGTCGAATAAAACCAAATACTCGTAATAATCGTATTAAAAACAATACTAATATTTCTTATTATTTTTGTATTACGTTTATACGGCTAAAATTCGTTATATTTTTATTATCGTCTCATATATTTTATTATAGATATTAGTTAAACAAGGCAAAAAAAAAATATTAAGGACCTTTAGGTAGGAGGACAACTAGCTGCCAGAATTCTCGTCAACACCCGTTCTTGAATTCAAGAGAGAGTGATTCTAAATCGACACTTTAGACACTCAGCCACCCTAGCTCTTCTTTGTTATTCTGAAAAAATTTTAATTATATCAAATACGCCCATTATTACTAAATTATTTATATGTATCATTGCACATGTATCGGATTAGTGTTTCCCACCACACAAGGTAAACAAGTTGTATTACAACTTATTCTACTTTCTCATAATGTTAATTCTAATTTTTCATTTCCCAGCTTTTTCGGAGGCTCTGCTGTGCTCAGCGAAACAGCTTTTTAATGACTATTCTTTTTGTGTCATATATCTACTTTTAAAATTTAGTAAAATCGCTTCGCGAATAACCAAATTATAGCCGAAAATTTTTTTTTACTTTACGTTTGAGATATTTAATATGTATATGAAAATCACCATTAAAAAAAAAATAAGATAGAATCCTGTATAACTGAAATACAGCAATAGTCTATCTCTCAAGAAGTTGCACTTGTATGCGAACTGAAATCAGTTCTGATGCCAGTAACTCAAAAGCAAATAATAATATCTTTCCATATCGATTCATGTACTGCCGAGGTGTATCTGATAAAGTTGAATTTACGAGAACCTGAGCAACTTTTGTCGTTAAATGGCAAATGATATTATTTTACTATAACTTTTGGTGCTAAGATGATGTTGCCATAATATACTAACCCTGATAAAGCCAAAACACAAAAAGTTTTGGTATGTACCTCGGATCTGACGGTGTTTGAAGGTCCGGTCCTATCGCACAGCCGCATACATCATCCTTACTCATTTCATTCTCTTTTTTTTACGTGTAACTAATAATATTTATTGGACATAATAATATTTGTTGGACATTGAAATTTTCTAATGTATTCTAGAATAGAACAAATTTTCGGGGTTAAAAATTTGTTAAATTATAGTTTATTTAAAGAATTTCTTGAATTGAATATTTCTTTCGGTTCGTTGAATAGACAAGAAATTTCTTAATGTTGCAATTAAATTTAATGGAATTTTTAAGAAACATTGCGGCAGAAGCATAAGATATTTAATTTTTATTTCTTGCCTTCGTTCGTATCCATATACTTTACGCACTGCTCCAGTCTACCATATCTTCTGTTTAACCAGCACTTTTTGCTGCTAAAAAAATGTTTTCTATTAAAATTTATTTTCTTAAAGCATCGGGCAAAAAAAAAAACAAAAAAAAAAACGATAAGAATCAACAAAAATTGCTCAAAGTTCTATTACTTCTTTTAATATACTTTTATTTATTTAAGCTAACACCCTCTCAATTTAACAGTTTTAAGTTCTTGTGAAAAAACATATACTCTAAAGAATTGTTTTTTCTCTGTTTTTTCAATTTGGTTTATCTACTCATTTTCGCTACTTTTACCAAACAAATTTTGGGTATGTGTGAATGTGTGTGTGTGTGTGTATGCGTGTTTTTTTTTATATTTTTCAAATGTTGTAGCTGCTTTCTGTAACAGTTGAACGAATATTTAAATTAGAATTTACGCTGATTAGAGTTCACTTTTCAACAGCAGCAACCGCACAGCTTAAGCTACCGCTTACGTTTCTACCAGCAGCCATTCACCAGCCACCACCAGCCACCATCAATGCCATCACCATCATCATACTTAACCACAGTTTGCCTGATGCTGCAGAGGAAGCGGTTTTTGTTGTTTAAGCCCCGGTGCGGTTGAGGGCACATTAAAAGGTGAGAGCATCCTTTCACCAGTTAACGTTTGTTTCTTGTTTAAGTACAAGTATTTAGTAAGTTGTAAAGTTGAACTCTTAAAATGATAATGAATGCAGTCAGCAGCATTCTTTCACTTAACAATATACAAACTGTGCTGACTTAAAAAAAAAAATGTTTTTTATGCTATAATTACATTTAACGCTGATTAAGACTTACAAAAATAAAGCAAAATGAAAATACTTAAACCAGCGATTGGGGAAAAAAAAAACATTTTGAAAACAAAAACATTCTTTAATAAAACGTTTAAAAATTCTCATTTGTAAGAAAGTAAGAAACTATTTTTGCTTGTTTGCTTCTTCCCGATTTCTTTTCAACTTTTATTGCTTTAAGTTGTGCAAGTTTTCTCCCTTTGAGGCGACGCTTAAGTGGAAACAATTTGTTTCAGAATCCAAACGCTTTGCCATTTTCAAATAACAAGGTAAAGCGTAGGAATTCTAAATCAAAGTATAACCAATTTAGTTTTATTTTCTTATAAATTACTGCAACAAAGCTTCCTGTCTGTTATGAGCGATGTATGTATGTACGTCGGATTAATACTTCGTGTTTTCCTGAACCGAGAGCAAGAAAACAAGTGTTCTTTCCTTTTTGAGGGAAATACTAAAGCTTAAAGAAATTTCAATTCCTTGCATGCAGCATTACTCTGATAGATAGAAATTTTGTGAAAAGCAAAGCATGAGCACTACAGTGCAAATACAGCAACATGTTTGTATTTTGACAATTAGCGACCAGAATTTATATTTTATCCAATAGAGATATGTTAAGATTAAATGCTTCAAATTAGACATGTGATTTGAAAAAAGCTGGGAGCCTTGCTGAAAACTGATGATTATCAATTTTGCTTTTCAGTTTTCGTTTTCAAAATTTATAAATTTTTCTTATAATATATAGAAAAATATATGAAAAATATACCCAAATAATTTTTTTCCATGTTGTTATTGGAGCCGTTCGCATAAATGCTTTCTTTTTATCTTTCAAACAATAGCAATAAATTGTCATGAATTATTATCTTAACCACAGTTGAATCATAATCATTAAATCTCCATCTATTATGATTATACTTTTAAACAAAACTTTCTCCGTCTAAATGATATTTAAAAAATACTTTATCCTGCTACAGCTGCTGCATGATGATTGAGCTCAAGTAAATATTTTTTTTTTCAACTTTTTAATTATGATTTCAAATACATCTCACTAAGCATGAATTAACATACTTGAGTATACATATGTGTGTATCTTAAAACTTCACATATGTATTCTTGCCTCCTTAACGGTTGTTTATCTTCAAGGAATTCACAGTCACTCATATCTTATTCTGCTCCGTTATCTGTGTATGTCAACAATAATTGTAATCATTATATCTGCTTCATATTCATCCCAGTCATCATCAAAAATTTGTGTTCATTGTCATCCTTCTCAAGCATTAAAATCTTCTTATTAATATTTTATCATTTATTGTCATGTGCTGTTATTCGCATGACTTTGTGATCAAAACATAAAAGTAAATATTATTGCAGAATGATTGTGGCAGAATTATGTTGCATAAACTATCAAATTGCATAAACTATGTGCATTTTGAGTGTTTATTTGTACTTTATTTTAATTACGTTTTGTTTAAAGCTGTTTTATGTAAATACTTAAAGGGAAACTATAAAGATAAAGACCACTTATTCAAACTCATGAGTACAAATATGTAATTATTATTATTAACTAAATACAATTAAAGTGATTGTCAAGTTTATGAACGCTAATTAGATGCTAATTACAGCTGTCATTGTTTGAAGATTATTTATCACTTATAATCTATTTTTATTCAAAAAGCTTGGGACACTCGTGAGAAGGGTGCTAACTTTGGTAAAAAAAAAAAACAAAGCAAGGTTCGACCAAAATAGTAATATCAAATTAACAACCTTAAGTTCAGAGAAGCTTTTTGCGGAAGCAGACCCTCCATTTGCTTAGATGTTCATTGAGAAAACTAAAGCTGCATATCGTTGTTTTTTACAAAATTTATTAACAATATTACTCAATATTTCGCTGACAGTTTGTTTTTAGCATCTTCAAGGTAATATTTGTAATTAAATTGAAAAATGTGGGATAATTTTTATTTATAAAAATTCAAAAATTGAAACTTAAACACACAATAGCTCTGTTTCTTTACCGTTTGGGCAAAGTTCGGTAAAATGAACGATAATTTCTCTCAATAAGAGACAAATATGCACAAAAGTGCGGGAACGAATAAAAACAAATATTTTACCACAAAAGAAAACATCAGGGTTCTGTCAGCGCAATTTATAAAAAAAAAATATTTTTGTATGTATGTATTTTATTTATTTTGTGTTAAAAAAGTTTTCTCCAAACAATTAAAAGGAGTGAAATGCACAAAACCTTTTAGGAGCACAACAGAACTCAAATTCATATACACTCATAAATAGATTAGTAAATATAAACATATAACAATCAATAACTTTTTAGATAATGCTTCAAAATGTTTTTTCCCAGTAATTTCCAATTTTTCGTTTAGTTTCCGCAAAACATTTATATCTTAAATGTCATGGTTTTTTTTTTTTTTTAAACAGCTGACAGATGAACTACTTGCCCAAACTAGCCCGAAGAAAAAAGTACGGGCTGTTTCGTGCGAGAAGAGGAAGTATAATGTTCTTTCACAAATACTATCATTTGCCCAATTGTAAAGTACGGGACCGCTTTTCGTGCAAATTGGGATCCCACGTGATCTCAAAGTAGAGTAAAGAAACTCTTATAAATAAGAGTTAGAAATCAACACAAGTAGAAATAAACTAATTCTTTGCTATGTTCACACTCACAACATGTTGCATTGCAACGTTATTCTAACACAGCAAGAATTATCCGCAGACTAAAAATGATAACATTTTAATTTGAAAAAACTATTTATTACAACTTCAGATCGTTTTTTACATAAACAAATTTTTATTTACAATATTATTCAAAAAAATGAAAATTTGTTTATATAAAAAACGATCTGAAGCTTTAATAAATAGTTTTTCCAAATAATTAAGAAGATCAAATAAATATTATATATATAACATTTTAATATTATAATAAACATTCCTAAACTTTTATTGACTCAATATCTCTAACATTTTAATATTATAATAAACATTAAAATATATTCAAGTTCCTAAACTTTTATTGACTCAATATCTCTTTCTGCGCTAAATTCTCTGTATCTACCCTAAAGTTCACCTTATGCGCTAATTGTGTTTTAATTATCTCTAACATTTCTAACATGTAACGTTTCTTATAAATATTTTTACCACTGAAACATTTTGAAAATGAAAATAATGATTTAATCTACTGCAGTGCGAAGGTAATGCCGCCTTCTGTTAATTTATATGTCTATACTTTTGGTCCGATCTATATCCGGCTATTCCAGTCCTAGATGTTTGCCTAATTTATTCTTATTTGTTTGTATAATGCATTTCATTCACACTATTACACTTGATCGTATAAATTGAATTTTTGACAAGTATAATAGTCTGAACGGCCCTTTAAGGCCGCTATAAACAATCCTACTCAATTGTGCGAGTCAATCACTGAAAAATGCTAGCTAGCTAAGTCTGATAGAATTCTGTCCTCTTTTAAAAACTCTCATCAAAATTTCCACACTATTATACTTTTGCAAACAACTACAGACTATCACACTTTTTGGACGCGCATACCAGTTTTAATAGATCGTACGTTTCAGTGGGATAGGGAATCACTGCCTCTATTGAAATTTTTAGCGATATTCGTTGTCGACTAAGATCATCTATTACTTTTGCTGTCCACTATCAGTTATTGATTTAAATCTCAATAAATCTTTTTTATCTTATGAAAACTTAGATAAAATAAAAAAAACACATCAAATATTGTTTTACCATGTAGACAAAAAGACAGCTGTTTTCCATCGTTAAAATGTATTGCAGAACACACAATTGTTACTGGAAGTAACAAAATATTTAAAAAAAAAATACTACATTAATCGGAACGTTAAAAGTGTAAACACAAATAATAAAAATAAGAAAATAGATGTCCCCCACCAAAGAAGTTATTAAAATTTAATTATAGTTGCTGCTAGTTACAAAACGCTTCATCATTTTAAACTTAAAGTCCATTAACTATACACGATTTTTTATTTGTTTCCGTCAGCTGCAAATTTCACAGACTCTGTGAGACTAAAAATTCTTCGCTGGTTTCGTGGAAATAAAAAAACCAAAATATTTTACTCCTGTCAAAAAATGTTGGTCACTTGAAAGTAGAAGAATACATTTGAAAAGTATTCGTTTGCTGTTTTATTTTTGCCGACATTAATTTTTTAGCAGAGTGTTGTTTTCCTACAGACTTTCAGTAAGCTGCTTTTATTTATCACTAAAAGATGTTTTCGTATTTAATGAATGACAAAAATTGCTTAAGTTCTTCATTGAAATATAATAAAAATTAATATAATTCTTTGATGTATTGTGAATCGTAAAGATGTAAATGCTTATTTTCTTTTCCTTAACTTAGAATATTTCTTAAAAGTATTTTACACCTTTTTTTTTCACTGAACAAGAAGACTAACAGCTGCACAACATTTTTGGCGTTTTTCTTGCTTACTTGTCCTTCTTTTAGCGACTACCATGACAACTTGAACATCCTTTTTACAACTAATTACATCGATGATGCTTGACGCTTAACATTTAATTTTAATGCTAAGAAACTAAAAGGCAAAATAAGCGAGAGAAAGGAAAACAAATTCTTAAAGGAATCTCTTAAAGGAAGCAACTCAAGGTACCTTTATAGCAGCTTTCTTGTTATTGTTAAGCGAGCTGCAAAGTAGTTGAGTTTTTCTATTCAGTCTTAAATTTTTATTGTAATTTTTCCTTGCGCATTTGTTTCAGTGTAGAGTGCTCTCAATAAAATTGGGAATTTTATTTAATCAAAAAAACAGATGAAACTAAACTCAAAATAAGTCTCTACACATTGTGGCTCTCAATTCAAATGCCTAGTTTAAAAAATGTTTTTCTTTGACAAAATTTTTAAGTAGATCATAAAAGGCTATTGAATAAAGTTTCTGCAAGCTCTGCTTTAATACCTTAAATCTATTTTGATTGCAGTGCTACTCAGTTCTGGAGCTGGTGCCGTCATTAATCGTACATAACGTTTATAGCACCCAGCTATTTTTTTTTTAACTTTTCTTTACAATCCATTTGACCATTTGGACAGCCAGCAGCGTATTGGAGAAGTAAAAATAGAAAAAATTCGTTTGATAAGATACTTTATATTATTACTTTTGTGATAGCTGAACATCATTGCAGCGTTAAACGTTGTAATGAACTTGTTAAAATTCAGAAAGGGAATTAAGCATAAAATATAAGAAAATTATGCTTTAACTGACGAAAAATTGCAGAGAGCGAATAAAGTTTAGCATTGAAATTGAGTAGCAGACATCGATTTGTGTCGTTTTGACGGAGAGTGACACAGACACCAAGGCATGTAACAAAATTGTGCAAAGTAAAATAAATTAGACGTTAAACTGTTGAAAAAACTAAATATATTTATGAGATAAAAAAAAGTTAATAATTAATTTTTTTTTTAATTTTTGCTAAATTCAAGCACACAGAATTTTTTTTTTTTATTTATCATAACCTGCTGAGGATTTTCTTGATGTTAAAGACTTTGTTGGAAAAAATGTAGACATTGCGCCTTTTATTTTACTTTTTGTTTGAGCAGCCAATTCATGTCCTTTTTAGTCGCATAAAAAATACTGTATTTATGAAGTTTTTGTGAGTACGTGCATATATATGAGGGCTGTAAGGAAAAAGTTATTTTAGTGTACATAAATTACTTCCCAAAAAATATTATGCGAGTTTCCTTTTTATGTGTATCTATTCATTAACCGACATTATTTTTACTGCCTCAAAGCAATTTAGCTTAATGCATATGGTACCCAGTATACATTTTTAAGGCAACTTTCTAGCTCTCAAATGTTCTGGATGCTAAAAGTTTCACTTGTTAAACAAATTTGAATTTCTCACAGCGATTAAATATAAACGTTATTAAGAGCAAAAATGGGACCGTATTACTGAGATTTCACTAACCGTCCATTCTTCACAGAAACCCTCTAATATACATTTCTTGTTAGTAGCGTGGATCAGGTCTACTTTTTGTGCGCTTTTTAACTTGTTAACTTTTAGATATTCTTTCAAATTTAATTTACAATTTGCATTCGTTTTACTTTGCCATGATTAAGTCATCAGTGCCTTAACAATTAATTTGAGTCTGCCTGCCATTTTCCTGGATCTGCATCTTTATATATTCCAGTTGCCACATTATAAAACTATTTACAAATGTCTCATAGTTTGTGAGCTTGCAAACAATTTTCCTACACTTTTCCACCTACTACACATACAATGTGAAAACACATACAGAATAAATACAGTATTCCTTGTAGCCCCAACAAGGCAAAGGTCTTTGTCTTGTTGCACTCTGCCTTTCTTTTTTGTTGTTTTTGTTTTGTTTTCCTCCTCTCCTATGGTCTGTAACAGCATGAAGAGCCATTAAACTTTACTACTGGATTTTTGTTGTTGCTATTTTATTATTTTGCACACACCGTTCTTGTTGTAGTTTCTATTGTTATTATTATTTTTGGCTGATTGTGAGTTTTAAACTTCAGAACTCAACTCAACGACTTGTGCAATTCTGTGCTATCGTTTTCACAACTAAGACATTTGTGTACCATTGTGCCAACATTTGTGAGCATTATTATACATTCAGAAGTTGCACAGTCAGCAACTGTTGTTTTTTTTTTTTTTGTTGTAATTTTGCTGGTTGCAAATGTAACACACTTCCTGTCTCCTGCAGTATATTCTATATTTGTTGTTTTATTTCGTTTGCATTTTTTTATTTCATTGTTTTATTTATTCTCATTGTTGCTGCTTGCCGCTGTTGTTTTTCTACGTTATTGTCTTGATCGAAAATTTCATAAAAAAAATCTGAGAAAATTTATGAAAACAGGACAATTTTGTTGGTATGTCTGCCTCTGCCCTGCTGCTGTGAGACTTCTATTCGTTAGCAATAGTTAATGCAAAAATATTTGTCTGTTTGCTTGAAACAATTTTCAGCTAGACAATCAACAAACTGCAACGAGAAATACATATTTACCCACATTTGCATACACCTGCAATCTAATGACTGTGTGTATGTGTAACTGTATGTACTTACATAAACAGTATTATGAACTGTACAGCCTGTAGGCAGGTTACCTGTATTTTTTCCCACATTTTTTTGGCTTATTATTTTGCTGAAGATATGAATATGAAAAGCGGAAGAAT
The DNA here is from genome assembly GCA_963662145.1 of Sturmia bella. NCBI lineage: Eukaryota > Metazoa > Arthropoda > Insecta > Diptera > Tachinidae > Sturmia > Sturmia bella. The sequence continues at coordinate 66,227,099 of OY759170.1, read as the reverse complement.
AACAATTGATGTACAAATGGACTAAGGTTTCACTGCAATGAATATGAACCAGTTGCAGGAATTAAATAAAAGAGAAATTGTGACATTTAAAGTGAGAAAAGCACTAATGAAAAAGAAGTCTAGTCACTGTTGAACAAAAACATTAGTTTCTTTTGAGGAAAGTTATTTACATTATCGCAGAGACTAAAATTTTGATATTATGGAGCACAGATATTTAAATACAGCCGAACGGTGCTTACGTTCTTCACCCAGTTTTGTGAACTCCTTTTAAAAAACTGCAGCTGTATGTAGTCATTAAAATTTGTCATTTAAGGCCTGATCAGCAAGCACACAGAAAATATTAATGCTTAATAGGAAGTTCCGAGTCGAAGCACTTCCATTGCGTATTTACAGTGCCTGATCTCTGTTTGAAATGAACTGTCTACAAGCAATGGTGTTTGTATTCAAATTCGAGTTATTTTACTGCTTATCTCGATCACTTACGTGAGGAAAGCGCTTCCCTTGAACGCTTCATTGTATTAGGACCAACATTAAATACTTCTTGCATTACATACTTCTTAAGTGGGCTTGTGTGAAAAAGTAAGTGCAATATTTCATGCGCTCCTTTAAGTGTCTTAAATGTTTATATATTTTTCTGGATCGGATAGATCTCGCATCTAGTCAGACGTACTGAATGAATCTTGTTGCAGTCATGTACCCATCGAGGCCGTAAATGCAAAATGTACTTTATTCGTTTGACCTTTAAGCGGTATCACGTAATAAGAATATGCTGTTTGCCTGTTAATCACTTTCGTATTACTTTCTGCACAATCTAGTATATGAAGCATTTTAATTTTCTCTAATTAAATAATAAAATATTTATACAACTTACATTTATACAAGTAACTTTTTAATTTAAAGCTTCCATCACTTACCTGAAAAGAAAAATAAAACATATTTGTTAGGAAAAGTGAGTAAAATTAAAAAAAATATTCATATAAAATTTCTTCATGCCCCAGCATTTAAGGCTTCAAAAAATTTTCTTTCAACTGAGTTTAAGCAAAAGTTTTAATGAAACCAATTAAGCAGCATCCAATTTTCTTTAATTGAATTTTTGTTTCTTTTCATGTTCTCAAAAGTATACAAAACAAACCAAAAAATTTTAAAGAAGAATTATGGCATGACATCAATACCAGGAGCATTAAACTGTCCAACTAAATGAACAATAAACTTTAACTGTCTGCGACAACAAGCCAGCATAAATATGTTTGTGTTTGTATGTATGTAAAATGTAATCAGAATTCAGTAAAATAACATCCACCATTTAAGAATTTTGTTAAGATACTTATTTCCCAAAAGAAAATAAACAAAATCATCAAAATGTAACGAGGGAGGTTGCAAAAGAAAATTTTCAAAACGGCTGCAAAAAAAGTTTGCAGCAATAATATTAAACTAATTGTTGTGCTGAAAACTTGATTGAACAATTTGTCCACTCTCCCTAATTTTCTAAAAATTGTAAAATACTTATTAAAACCTCTTTGAGCAGACTTGCAAAGAATTTCGTGTACACCAAAAGTTTTTGTTATTTTGCAATCAAAAAGAAATTTCAATAGAGGTTTGAACTGTTTGTTTTGATTCAGCAGACTATTTTGTATAAAATATTTAAGAAAATTGTTCGCTCAAAAGAAAATATATCCAAAATTGTTTCAGAACCAAGAAACAAATTTTTCACAAAATCAAATAATTTCATGAAAGTTGCAATACATCTACAACTTTTTTTTAGCATCTTGATATTTTCTAAACATTATGAAAATAACAGGTTTTGTATTATTTCAGGTCTGAAAATAACCCTTATTCTCTATTACTCAACTCGTCAGTAGACTCAAAAATACTTTGCAAAATGTTTGGAACCCAACTGCATACTCTAGTATTTCAATGAGCACATAGAGAATCAAAAATGTTGAAGCAAAGCTTTAGTACAGAAAACAACTTTATCATTTAGCACACTTTCACTTTGTTTCACCACTCATATAGGTTTTGTAAAGTTTTTTATTTATAATTCTTATACAAAGATTTCATGAAAGTAGTTGACTTTGTAAACGCAGAGCAAGTTATAATTGTTGTTCGTAATTTAACTACACAACAAATACACATCTGCTGAATGTGTCAGTAAATGATTTCTGTAGTAGGTGTGGAAGCTGTGCTTTACCTGCGTGTCTGCTTTACGCATCTACACTGAACAATTACAATAGCAATGCTCTGCCACAAATATAGCCATGTTTCCTAGTCAGATTATTAAAATTTTGTAAAAAGAAATTGACCATTTTCAGTGCTTAGTGTAATTGTCTTTTTCAAATCTTGATTGTTTCCAGGAGATAAAAGTATTTAAAGAAATGATTAAACACTAAAGAAAAAGTTGAAAACAATAGATAAAAACTACATACATTAATTCAACAAAATAAGTGAAAATTGCTAACTTTTACTTTTGTGATTGCAAGCAGTTAATCTCTGTAAAGCAGCAAAAAAAAAAAAAAAATACAATTAAATAAACAGAATGCTAACAAAAGTAAATGACGACCTCGCTTTCAGATTTCCACGGTCAACCTGACAGAGCCCTTCAAAAAGTGTAGCATTATTTCTTAAAAAAAAGTTTATCAAAAAAATAAGGAATAAAAAAGAAGATACAAACAAAAAGTATTTAAAAGACATTTCTTGTAAAAACAAAACTTTTTGACACAATTAACGCATTGCAGTATTATGTTAAAATAAAAAATATATGAAGAAACTTGAAAAATAACAAGAAAAAATATTCATGTGCTCAAGTTCGGTCAAATAGTTTTCTTATTGTTTCGTTATAATCATAAGATAAAGTTAAAAGTATTAGAAGTTTCCTTTGTTTTTCTTCTTCTTTTTTTTTTTTTGAACAAGAAACACAAACAAAGAAAAGTTTTTCTTTTACTTTGTTTGCTGACGAAAAAAAATATATATATTTATGTAATAAAAAAAAAAAATATAAGCATCATAGTATTCTGAGATTGTTAGTTTCTTTGTTAAGGTCAAAAACCCAAGTGCCTTGAAGTAGGCTTTATGTAAATTGTAAAAGAAACTACCATTCAAAGTGAACTGTTTTCTCAACTTTTCTCAAAAAAGATCATTGTATAACAACATGTTGCGAGCAACATGTTTCAGAGTCAAAGTTTTAATAAGTAAAAATTACAACAATGAAAGTGTTGATTTATTTTTGTGACATAATTAATAATAGAATAAATATTTGATGGAAGAGGACATTTGAAGTGATACACTGCACATATGATTGTTTAATCAATTCTTTATTGGAACACATATAACAGACATAAGTGGTTGTCTTTTATTATTTTAGTTAGTTTTTATGGAATGCTTGCAATCTAAGAAAATTACAAATATGCAAATGTTTTCGATTAACAAATTAGCTTTAATAGTCGATACAGTAATAAAGTGGAAAGTTGATCAATGAGATTAAATATAGACAGTCAGTAATGAAGAGCTCGGGTGGTAGGATGGCTGTACGCCAAGTCTTCAACTCTACTCTTCTTGTCTTCTTTAAATGCCTATCACTTCAATTTATCGGAAAAAAAACTTTCTCAATTTTGAGGAAGCAAAAATCTAACTAGAAAGTCGAGTAAAACTTTTTATAGTCGATACGATATTTATATTTCAATACTTAAGACTATCTTTTGAATACCATCAAATAAACAATATTGTACCAATCGAAAAAAGGGGCTGAAAATTGTAAAAAGAAGTAATGCAATAAAACTGGCTGTTTTGTTGAAATTTTATTTCATAATTTTTTTTTTTGCAAAAAATAGGTAATCAAACTGTAGTTTAAAGTGCCTTTTCAGTAATTTAATTGTAATTCGAACTTGACTGCACTAGGTCGGTGAGCCATGTTTTACTGCTTAGATTTAGAAAAAGAAATATGCCAATGTTGCCAGACAGCTAAAGATCAATAACAGAGCAACTGTAGTGGTAAAAAGCTAAAATTTGAGATTTTATTTCGATAGATAGCACTTAAAAACTAGATTTTGATTTTAATGTTCTTTCAAATTTAAGTTTCTGTGATAACAAACTATTTGTTTCAACCCAGCTGAAAAGTACAAGGACTTAAGCACTTAAGTGAGCTTGCTTAAGCATTAGACAAGCAGTAAAATAAGACGAACTTAAAAAAAAACAGTTTATATTGTTTTAAACAAAGTTTATGCCTTTTAAAAGCGAAATCAAATCACTTCCAATTGAAGTCTGCCTTACAAAATTGACTCCTGCTTAGCAACATGCTTAGCTGGGAAGACAGTGATACTTTTACAAATACCAAGAAAAATTAATACTCATGTGTTGTCTATAGATGACAATCGATTCGAAACCAGCAAATATCACTCTAGCAGAGCGTTCAAGTATTAGGATAAAACGTTAAAATGCCCCAGTAGGCAATAGTTTTGAATCGTTTCAGCTGCTAAACTTCTACTCCCCCACTCTTGTACTAGTCCGAAACTTGACTCTTGGAATACAAGAGGTGCATAATAGCTTGGTTAACCTAAAAACTCAATAACATGACACGTAGGCTCGAAAAATCTAAAATATAATGTGTTTCTTTTAGTGAAGGCCAACCGGCACTGTTGGAATAAGGCCTTCAAAATAGCTGTTGCGTTTTACTACACCCTATCGAATGTACAAGAGCCTAAAATTTTGCAGTTGTGATTGTACAAATAATTTCCTATCTGAGTGTTGTTAGGCCAAATGTTTTCCTTAGAGAAAACTTCTGCGATGTGTAGCGGAATTACAAGCTAGTTTCGTTAGCAAAATCTTCATAGAAAGAAATAAATAGTGTTATGGAAAGATATCTCATTTTAATCTCGACTTACACCAACAATGGAGCGCTTGTTTTCTTAGTGATAATTTGTTTAGACAGCTCCTCAGGTTAGTGTGTACTAGGAGTTCCTAATGGAAAGCAAACGGGCAATACAGGGACTAGTTACAACAAAATTATTTTTCGTATTCAGTTTGGCTGATAATACTTTTACTGTACTATGAGGATGAGAAGACTACGCTGGATTAATTTTGTGTTCTTATCTCAGCTATAACTTAGAGTCAATGGTGGTTGTCACCATAAATGGTACTAATCGACGTCAGGCTATCGACGTCAGGCTATCGGCGTGCGAACTGTTGCTCCTGGTGGTTTGAGGCATTACACTTCAAATGCAAATAGAAAGCTCATCTACCTATATTTAAGGCAATACATAAATTATCATCAAATAATGTGATCACTGTTAGACGGCAGAAGTAAAACTAGGGGCTGATTTGGCGTCTGGTACTTAAATTGATCAAGACCAGATCTAGACAGCCCGTCTCCAGAGTGAAACAGAAAAACCTGAACAGTGTTAGTGGCAAAATATTTAGCCAGATTTATCATAATCCCCCCAAAATCAAAAATATTGCACATCACCCTAGTAAATATTTTCAGGCACATTCATAAAAATTAAAGTGAGTTAGAAACAATTTTTAATGCAGAAATTCCCTAAAACTTATAAACATTTGATTTTTTAAGAATAATCCAAAGCACTGAAAACTTTTCGTAACTATTTTCCCCTTTTTATAGCCCAGGTAAAGTATTCAATATAAGCCTTACTTCCGTAACACCCAATTTGCGTTGCTGATGCGAAACTAAAATTAAATTCTATTTGGTTTCTAAAGGCATTCATTCTATTATAAAATGTAAATGGATATGTGTACCAAACACAGCTCCCTTGCCGCACATTTATGGGTGAAAGAACAAAATTTGGCTTTTAGCTTAAAAACGTCCATTTATTTTATGTGTTTTTTTTTTTTTTTTTTTTTTGAAACAAAACTTGATTTATCTGTTTTAGCTGCTTTACTGATTTTCTACTTTAATTACATTTGGATAGATAAAAGTGCCTAAAAAGCTGTTACAGTATATGGAAACCCAAATCAAAAAACAAACATAAAAGTTAGACATTTATTTGTGCGAAATAAGAAAATCGATTTATTTTATTTCATTAGATGAATGTTTTTCTTATAGATACAAGTGATAAGCAGATATAAGTTAAATTGCAGAAAAAAAGATAGAATATAAATAAAAACAGGTGATCGTTTATTAAAAATACATTTTAAGCTCTTACACGCTTTATAGTTAAATTGTTAAATTTTATATAGAGTTAAAACAAAAAACCAAAGTATTATACCCAATACTGCAGCTGCTTGTTGTTTTGAATTTTATATCATCTCTTGCTAAACAGGCTGCCCCTTTGCAGATTTGACCAACAGAAACATTAATGACCGGTCCTAATAATTATGCATAATTCTTTTGTTTTACATATATGTCTGGTATAGACAAGTTCTTAAGTCAAAATGGCAACATCTTAAGCCAACAACATCCATTAACTTATTTTACTCACAAAAAAGGGAATCCATACATAAAGTCGTTAATAAAACCTTTAAACATTTTGAAGGTTAATTTTCTAACATTTATCAATTCCATAAAATGAATAGAACCCAAAAAGGCCAAAACAAAATGGAAAGGACTACATAATTTACATTCACGACTATTTATCATTCAAGTATAGAAAAAATATATGTAAAAATTTTCTAACGAACCGGCAATAACAAGGCCAAAGTAAATGATGAACAATGTAAAGTTCTAAAGAAAATCTCATAATTTACAATCATTTGTATAAATTATGCATTTTGCTTTAGAAGATTATTGTTATACCAAAGGAAAGTTGTCCTCGCAATTTTCTGTTTTAAAAGTTATAATCTCATTTGACTTTTACAAATTAATTCATTTTTGTTCTTTAGGCACGCCACGCCAAAGAGGGACGCAGTAAAAAAAATTTTAAATCAAAACATTATTCTTAATTTAGTTTTGCAACATGTTTTTATTTGCTTGCATTCACTGAAAAGTGGGCTCTTTGTATAAAAACGACAAGAAAAAGTTTATGTGTTTCGAATACAGCAAACGGAAAAACACTTTCTAACTGGACTTTTCATTTCTTTGATATAAGACAAGATGTATATTTTTAAGTCGGATGCCTCGAAAATTATTATTTTTATTTGAAATCTTTCCTCATTCTAAAAGCTATCAAGGTATAGATGTCGCAATATTGGATGCTAAGTCGACCCATCCTAATGTACATACAGGATTTTAATTGTATTCTGTATGAAATCTTCGAACAGAATTTTAGTCGATAATTACAATAATTTGTTTGGCTTGAATTTTTTCTGCATTGAACTGTATAATGCTGACCTTTAATATTAATATTTTTATTTATAAAGTGAGAGGTCAACCTCAAGCCGAACTCACCTTATAAATAAAAATATTGAATTTTTTCTTCTAGCTTATTTATTTGACTTAAGCAACTGAGATGTTGAAATGAAATGCTGATAACTATTTTTATAATGTTTGTGAGGAAAAATATGGGTGTCTTTATTTTTAGATTACTACCTGACCAGGAGCTGAATTATAACATATGCAACAAGCATACAGTAAAAGTTAACGAATTCGTTAGATTAGGAATGCCATTTGGCCCCAGCCCCTGTACTAACAGTTTTGAATAATATTTCCTTTTGGCAACGGCTTTTAATTTCATTTTGAACAATAACGAATGTTCTCAATTTTCTTTCAGAAAGCAAAAGCAGTTTGAAACATCGATTTGCAACCAACCAAGTTATTCCAAAGAAATTTTTTCCACTTCGAAAGAACTTTAAATTAAATTTTAAGAAAACTGTATATACTAGTTTTGCAGTGAAATAATTTCAGAAATTACAAGGAATTTTAAAAATTAGTGTACAGCTAAGCCAAGTATTCAAAAGGCAATTCTTTCGATATCGAAAAAATTTCGATTTCGAAAAAAGTGTATATGTTCGTTTTACTGGCAAATATATTTAAAAAGCAAAAAAAAATTTTGAAAAAATTTTTGGAACAAATCTTAACTAACTAAACGACCTAAAATTAATTTTAGAAAACAATAGATGTGGTAAATATTTTAAGTTGGACATATCTAACACAATTGTGCTAAATTTGAGCAAAATCCAGTAGTTTCTGAAGTTAAGCAGAGCGCCACTAGATTTTTATAGATGTGTATACACAGCCCGTACTAAACTTAAGTTTTTTTACTTGATTTCAGTACGAAGCTTATTTGAAAATTTAAGTACGCATAACACGCAAGTGGACGTAAATCAAGCTGTATGAATGATTATTAAAGAGAATCAATCCTGTTCTGGCTTAAAATGATTTTGAAACTCATGGGTACATTTATAACCAGGACTTGTAAGTATTGAATTTTGTTTCCTATTTTTAATTGCTGCGCTAGTTGAATTGGTAGAGTCTCTGGACTGACAGTTCATAGGGTTCAAGTTCAAATCAACAAATAGAGAAAATAATTTATGAATAATTCTTGAATTAAAGAAGTAAGGGGGATAGTTTCATGTATGAATTTGAAACAAGATAAACTTCAAAAATATTCAACCAAGTGCATAATCGTCATATTCAAGACACATTCAATCCTTCCGTACTTTAAGCAATCGCAGTAAGTGTCAAAAGTATGGTAAGCACTAAAGTTCTTAAATCTAGCAACACGTGCTTTTTCTATGTGCAGATCTGGCACAGCTTGGGATTAATTTAAGTACAAACGGATTGAATTGTTTTTTTTTTTTTAGTATAGAGGACTTTCTATGTAGTGTGTAGGAAAATGCAGCGCTTGGCTTTCGAAATCGCTTGACATGTTTCGCTCGCTCTTCTACATGAAGAACAAATTTCGCTTTGCGTGTTAACCATTTTTGTGAAAGCAAACGACGTGGGGACAACATACAAAGTTTTCTTGATTGTGTCTCAGAAAATAAAAATCTTGATCTGCCAGAGGAAGTGGAGACATATTTTGATTTCTTCGTCTGTAGGCCATTAAACAGTGATACGTTTGATGCCAGGGTTTTTAGCTTACAAAAAAGCCCTTAAATTATCCGCTGGCCAACAACAAAAAAATACGTGAACGCACTTTTAGCGTAGAACATTTAAAGGCCCATAAAGTATACATTATACAAAATTATACAAATAATCATAAAACTAAAATAAAAGCTGAAGCAAAATATGAGAAAAATATGTATTTTATGCAGCCAAGTGGAAAAATGGGATGTTTTAAGCAACAGCGACACATTTACAAACATTTCTGCTGGCTACGATATGAAACAAAGAATTCGCTTTAGTAAACTGCTTTCTGTAACGCAACAGCTCGAGCTGAGCTGAAATGCCAGCCTCACAATCTACTCTTTAAGGTTCTTTTGCTCTAAACTGCAACAACAACAGCAACAAGAGCAAAGCATATAACAACAGTTAGGTAAAAAAAAAAAATTGGCATAAAACAAAAATATATAGATGTACGTATTAACTAAAAGAAAATAAATAATAAAAAAATTTATGAGAACTGCCTTGGCCCTGTTTCTTTTTTCATTTTTCTGTGTGCTGCAGAGCTACACCAGCAACGAGAACAACAAGAAAACTGCTAAAAACGAACACATGGAGTGTATGAAACCAGTGAATGTGCCTCCAGCTTACAATAATAAACATTTGTATACAACCATGTTGCATAGTTTTTAATTTTTTGTTTTTCTTACGCTACAAATATTTTTTTTTTTTCTCATTTTGTAGGCATGTGAATATGTTTTGTATGTAAACTTTTTTTCTGCTCAATTTTCATTTCAGTTTTATGTTGAAAATATAAAAAGGCTAAAAACTGCACAATATTTTTATTATTGTTTCATAGGATTTTTTTAATAAACAACAATATTATGTTACAAATTAATTGTAAAGAAAAGGCTTAAAAATTTAATTGCTCTGGCTAAACTGCTCTCATTTTTCTTTAATTCCAAGGATGTTTCTTGTTATGGCCTTAAAATAATACATACATTTTTTACAGCAGGCATATGATGTATTAATAATCTTCAATTGAAGCTATTTGTTGAGTAGCTATTTAATATTGAAATATATTCACCCTTATTCATAATAATTATTGCAGGTCTATAAAGCTTTTATTAACGAATTTGTATGTTTAATAAACATTAAATTAAGACATATCAAAACAATTATTTTAGGTATCAAAATAGACGCTTTTAATGTGTTTCCATGAATGAAATTTCGGAATAAATAATTGAGTTTCAAACATTCTTTCAAGGTTTTTCGAGTCTACCAATGAGTTGTTTAGCACCAACGAAATGGCGGCGGCACGTGGACGGCTGAATAAGACAGAAAACATTAATAGCGAATAAATAAAATTATTACTATAAAGTAAATAAATAAATACGTAAAAGAAACCTCAGGCATTGATCCTTTTTTTAATAGTTGGTTTAAGAACTATAAAACTGTAAAATCTTAAAATCCCAACAACATTCGTTTCAACATTAAAATGTTTGTTTTTACCATTTTTCTGTGGAGCACAAGAAAAGTTTAAATTTTTGTTTAATTTTTTTAATGTGTGTGTCTTTTTTTGATAGTCCTGAAAGGAAGATTTATATCTTTATCTACGAAAATACGCAAACAATTTAAGTCTAAAAAATTGCTCATACGTAGCTAGATGTGTGTGCGTGTGCAACACTTAACAGTGGTGGATTTTTGTAGGTTTTCCCAAATCAGCCCTTATTGAATCAGTGCTTTCTGGGCCTCCTTTCGAATCCAGACCTTCTAATGCAAGGTAAGATTTTTGAAAACAAAACTAACTTTGATTAAATTCAGCAACTTACCTGTATGTATGAAAAATTTTCAACGAATGGATGTAGTTATCTAGTAAATGCTTTGTTTTTTGAAGATAACAACAAAAAATGAGCACAATCACAGGACCTTTCCTACTAGCTTCAGCAGGCCTTGTAAAGTGCCCGATATTGTAGGGCTTTGATGTCGTGGAACTTTGCAAGTAAAATATATGAGTATGAAATCAGATAGTTGGGTCTTGTGTCTGCCAAATAAGGGCTACAGAAAGATTGCTTATTTTTTCTTTCCGCCGCTGGGATGGTCTCTAGACATGGACACAATGTTTTCTTGTTTTTATGCCTGCACGTGCATGCATGTATTTATACTTATTTACAAACAATCTTAAAAAAACGAAACAGCACTAAAGTCTTTCCTGCTATTTGTTTTATATTTTTGATGAGCCAAGAATTATGCACGAAGGATGATGGTCGTTTTAAAGTTTGTTAAATAATCATCCAGCAAACGCATTTCTTGCCAGACATATAAGTCGTAAATTAAATAAACGCATGTGCTTCTTTTTTTTCGCCCCTTTAACTACTTTTCTTAGTTTAGATCTATTGCACTCAAGGATTTTCCAATGATTAAAGGTCTAGTTTAAAAAAGCCGTACTTCACTTCAAGTGTCAACACTATGGTATACTAAGGAACCGGAAACAAGGCTCTAACTTTAACTTTTCGAGCTATTTGAAACCTATTTAGCAGCGTCATAGGTGTGAGATACGCACAAGGTTTTATTATTGGTACAATTAACTACATAGTTGTAAACAGGCTCCGAAATTTTGCTCCTGTAACTAAAATGTTAATGCATATTTATTATATTTGCAGAGAATTATTCAAATGAGATGTCTTTGTACGTTACATTGTAAAACTCTTCAAGCGATCACATATCACCGGCAAGTCGAACTAAGCATGCCACTGATTAAATAAAGAGCACATATCCATTGCATACTCTACTACACAAATAATCTATTTAATCGTACGAGAATTAATTGCTCTCCTTGTTGGCTCCCTTCCGAGAATGCAGAAAGCATATTTATGCGTTAACAAAGCTTGCAATTATTTATTCCGTTGCTGGGATATTCTACTGCAGTTGCCGTGTCATCTCTGCAGTCGCGGTATTGATTTCGCAAATACAGCAGGAATGACTGTTTGCAATTTTTATATCGACCGATAATTCTTTCCGTTCCGAGTGCAATCAAGAATATCATATATTTATACGAACCTTGTTTTAACATTAAAGCTTTTTTGAGCTTTGTTATATATAGTTTATATTCCCTCACCTCTGAACAACTTCCTCTTGGAAACTATAAAAAAAAACCGAAGTATCGTCAAGTATGCAAAGTTATATAAAAATATATGATAAAAAAAATTTCAGCTTAAGAGAATAAACAAAATGAATTGTAAGAATTAGCTACAGTATTGAAACTAACATAACTTGTATACTGATTGCAATTTAGTAAGTATGTAATTTTTGTTTATAAGCTTTCTCCTAAGAAAATATTAGTTGTTGCAGAATTTTTGTATATTTGAATTTTGTTGCAACTTGACTTGTTTATTGCTTTGTATTTAAAGTTTTTCTTTAAGAAAATGAAAATCTAAAAGGAAATCAATGTTATAAATCACACAAATACCCGAGCTGTTCAAGAAAACATGTATTTTGTGGCTTAAATATAATATTTTTTAAAATAAATAATATTGCAGACTTGTTTACTTGCAATTCCTGCGAGACAAAAGTTGCTGAAAAATAATAGTTTATTATATTCCAAAAGAAATAAAGAAAATCTAGTACATTGTACTGGTACGTAAGCAACATTTTTGTTAAGTATTTTCCGGTAAGAAATAAAAAAAAGAAGAAACATTTTTTTTAGATAAGTTGGGGCATGGGAAAATATAAGTTGCAATCCAAAAAGTTAAACCACAAAAGGGTTTTGTGATAAAAACAGGTTTCTAAATCATAGCAAAAAATATAATAAATATTTTTATGTGTTTGGAGTAATTGATTTACGCGACTATGTATCGAAGGTTTTGGACCGATACTGAAAACATCACGGTATCTTGTTACATTATCTAGTTAAAAATTCGGAATATTTGCTTTTACGAAATAATTAGTTGCTGCACATTATTACTGCATATATACATATACCTGAAAAGTGAATCTGTAGAGTTGCAGCAATTTGATGAGAATGTTACCTGGTGCTTATTTTTTCTTCTTAATACTGATACAATACAAAAAATTGCAACACAATTAAAATTTGTTAGTTAAAAACAAAGAAAAGGTCAAATAGAATAAACTTCTACACAAAAAAGAATACCACATTATCTCAAACCAGATCTAAATTCAATATAATATTATTCATAACAAGACAACATGTTTTTAAAGGACTGAGCTGAATATTGTTTTCATGGCATATTTCGTACTGGACATTGTCCAATTTTCTGCTTAAACATTGGAAACGAAAGCAAAAACAATTCGTATGTTAATTTAACAAATGTAAACAATTAACAATTTTTATAAAAGTAAATAATATTGTAAATATTGATAGAACTTTATAATCGAACTTTATGATTTACACTTATTAATTACTATACGGAGCTTTAGTTTGATTTACTTCCTCAGAATTTGTTTGGCCTTAGTTTAGATTTTACTTCTTCAGAATTGAGAAGTATTTTTATGTTTGCGGTAAAATTGTAGCTGACATGAATTAAAAGAAGGGTGCTGATGATCGTCAATGTGGACGTCAAACAGGCATAGTATATTGCCCAGTCAATAAGTTTTCAAAAATACTTTTTTTTTCTGCATTAAAAATGTTGATCATTAAAATTTTATCACAAGAAAAAATCTTTCTCATTTTTGAGGAAGTAAACTCAAACTGAAGCCCGATAGATTGGTTAACATTTATAATATTGTATTTTTATATATTTTCGCTCCAATTCAGTCGTCAATGTTTTGCACTATAATTTAGAAATTATAGTGATTATCAAAAAAGTTATATTTACTGCCATATAATTTGCAACTGTTGAATCCTTCGGCAATGCAATATGATCGTTGCAGGGTATAATATAATTTGGCGTGTATTCAAATTTTCGTTCAGATTTTGTAAATTAAATCAACTTGCAAACAAAATGTTAACAAAGTTGCTCACTTCTATGTACTGCGGTACCTCAAAGTCCATGATTGGCATGGAAAAATCAGGCAGTTATTGGCCAATTATAACAGAATTACTTTGAATTTCTTCCATTCCTCAAGTCTCATATAGAAATAAGACATCAAACAACTCATAAATTTCTAATAAAGTGCCAATTAAATTATTTCTTTCAACAACAATGTGCTTCAAGTTTCTCCTTTTATAGAAAAATAACGTTAAGTCTTTTAACAATCTATATAGAACAATAGAGTTATATTTTATTTATTTTTTAACACAAACATTGTATCAGTTGTTAGTTTTTGTTGCACTTGTTATTTTTTTTTTTATTCTATTCTATTCTGTTGTGTATTTTTGTTTCTTTTTTACTAAATAAACAACATGAACTGACATGCAATAAATTCTTCTCATTTTTATCCCGAAAATAAGTTGGTAAAAAACAACAAAAAACAACACAATAAAAAAAATAATATTTTACAATCAAGAAGTTAAACAAAATATATATTTGATAAAATGAAATCGAACAAAATAAAAAACAATGAATGGCATAGCCAAAAATTAAAATAAAGTGGAGAAATTAATGGTTTTGAGTTCGAGAAAACTAAGCTAATTTGTAATTTTTTTAAGGTAGAAAAAAATAAGAGCTTAACGTAAATAATTAATTTTGAAAACGGGTTTCAATATCAACGACTTTCACACAAACTTCAATAAAAATACAATGCTGGTCACTGGTCGCATATTGTATTTTACTTCTGTCGAGCATTAGTTTGACGCGCTTTTATTTCTGTCTTTTCTTTGTCAGAGACAGACAGACTTTAAACGAACAGTTTTGCAAATTTTTGGCAACCATGTAACTTCAATTTTAAAATCAGACGTGTTGTTTATGTGTCCGTCTTCAATTATGCTAAATGAATAAGTAATGATAGTTTTTTTTTTTAAATAGAGCGACACCTACGATCTAAAAGTGAATGCCGTGTCAATCTTAGTGATCAACGAATCATCTTGTCTTGTTTTATTAGAAAGTTGTCAAAGCTACTGGCCCAGCCACTTTCGGATATAAATATTGCAAATGATGTGATTCCGATATCATGGGTGGAATTGCGGCATTCGTGATTGAATGAATTCGTAAACGTGTGCTGTTTACATTTTGTTTTAAAGACGTAGTTCAGTACAAGTTATTCTTTGAAGTCTATTATTACAACTAACCGCTTGTTACAAGAAGGATTAAAACGAACAGATAAACCAGTTTTAATTATTACAACTTCCATTTAACAAACGTTAACACTAACGTTAACACTAATCCAACAAAATTTCAGCTGGTATATTTACGAAAGGATTACTTTTTGAACCTTTCAAAAATATTTCCACAAATCAACAGAAGTATATATTCTTATCAACAAGCTGTATTAATGAAAATTGCTAGCGGCCCGCTAACCTTGCCACCAAGTCATCGAATTCCGACCTTCATTTCTGACTGATAAATTCCTGAATCTAAGTTTTGACTGCCAAGGGATAAACTAAAGACGACAAGAACACAATACATAAAAAACTAAATTGCAAAGAAATATCAATACGACTCTCAGTACCAGAAGTCGTACACACATATGATATATCGTCGTTACGTAAACGCTTAAAAAAACAGCCAAAATTTATAAGTAAAAATTTCTCTTTGATCTATTAAAATGACATTCTAATTTATTTTCAGCACAAAAATTTGATATAAAAAAAATATTCAACATTTTATTTTTATTACAACTAAATTTGGTTTAATTACATTTGACATCCAAATTTTACCTCTGGAAAGCAACAAATAAGTAAAACTGACTTTTTCCAGCCATTAATTAAATTTGCGGAAAAATGGTTTACTCTTTTAGTGTTTCCATGAGATAGCTCTTGCATACGCAGAGCTAAATTTTACAACCTGCGAATAATTGTAAATATGAAGGCTAAAAACACAGTCAATCTCTTTTTCATAAATTTTGCATTCATTTCGCGACAGTACACATACACTATGCACATATCTATGTTAATTATATTAGTCCCTAGTTTTAATTTGGTTTTAGATTTTATTTGAAAATAACTATGCCTCAAATTAAGAAAAGAAAAAAAAACGAACGGAAAGTTATTCATTTGCACATGCCGTACGTTGCCGCCCAAACAACTAAACCAAGCGTCTGAACAAACAGTTCTCCCAGCTGCATACAATGAGCTCACAAGTGTATACTATGTGTGTGTGTATGTGTGTGTTAATGTCTGTAATTTTGTAAATTGTTGTACATATTTATTCACTCAACTGTATGGTTTTTAGAGAGCACACATACAGAGCACAGAGTGATTTTCACATTCATTTAGAAAATGTAATATGCAAAATAAATTTTGTTGCTGATGCTATTCCCTGCCATTCACATTCAACCAGGCAGTCAGTCAGCCATTCATCAATTCATTCATACTTCCATTCATCCATCCATACACAACCACACAGCAACCTTTCATCCATCTCTGTATAAATGGCATAACATTTTATAAAATTACAATTCATTTTCTCTCACATTTGTGTTTGTGTGACAGGTTTCTATTCAACCTTAATTTTAGTCAAATGATTCTTTTTTGCTGTGATTTTTTTTAGGCCTTGACCATTAATTAGCCACGAAATTTAATTCCGTTTTACATCTATGGCAACCCAAATGGTTTTGTGTTTATATTGTATAGTGATTTATTTCAAATAAAAGCATTTTAGTAAATTTTCACAGAGAATTTAAAAAGCGGAAGCTATTTGTCTTTGCTACTAGAATTAGTAAGCAAAGTGCAGTGTTACTAAATCACTTTGATTCAGGTGGTCTTCTACCCAATCAAGCATATCAAAATGTTATTCGCTTTTGACATACTGTTGCAGCAACTTACAATACACTGTACAATAACGCACATTATGCTTGCAAACAGTACCGTACGATTATAAACGTATACTCAATTTATTTGTTACCTTGGTACTGTTCATGGCGTATTGAAATATAGATTTGAGCTACACTAGGCATTTAGTTTTATCAGTACTATAATTTGGATTTATTGCTAAATTTGTATTTATTCTTTAAAGTCAAAGAATATGCAGTTGTAAAAAAAGCCGAATTTTAAAACGAAAAATCCGAAACTAGCAATTAATGCTTAAATGAGCTAAACACAAGTAAGAGTGGTGTATTCATGACCATTTGCTGAAAGGAAACAAATACTTGTACAAAGTACAACAATATAAAAAGAAATGAAATTCTACTAAGAATTTTTAGGGTACAAAATTGGAACTGAAACGAAAAGAAAGCAAGAAATTTACATTGTATTATGCCTCTTTATTTTTTTCTTTTCAAACAATTTAAAATTTGTGTACGATTTGTGTTCTTTTCAACTGCTTAAAATTTTTAAAGGGTATTTTTCCATATTAAAAATTTCACGTATATGTTCTTATTTATTTTTTTGTATCGGTTAAGAGCTTTGCATTCGTTTATCTTTACTATAAACAACTTTGTGTTTGACTACTGTAAATTTCCGCATAATTGACGGTGGTTTCCGCTAATTGTGTGTTTTAAATGTTTTCGGTTTTTAAAATTTTTTTCTCTAAATTTCAAATTTATGAATTTAGTGAATTCTCGCCCTCTGAAACCCTGCTGTAGTTTTTGCAGCCGCTCTCGTTTTTTAAAATACTTTGTTTTGCACTTCGCAAACTTCTTCAAGCACCATCGACATTGCAAAATTCCTCTAAATGATTGTGGTTTTGTACAATGTGTGTAACTGTTACACGTTTTTCAAATTCTTTTAGGAATATTTTTAATTTTCGGAAACTTTTTGTATATATTCAAGGATTCTGTGCCAGTTTTAGAAATTGCATTTATAAGTTTTCTATATATGGTTAATATCAGCATACTATGTTTTGGTTGATATTAAACAATAAACATAAAATAAATCTTGGCACAATGGATATCCAGATGTTTCTGAGCCATCACGCTCGTGGTCAGCACCGAAATGAATTAAGAAGAACGCTCACTTAATTTGCAATTATTCGCAGTCTATACCATTTTAAAATATGAATTTTCTTAAAGTTTTTATTTATGTATATATTTTATGTGTTTTAGAGAAAAATTTCCTATATAATTTATTAGCAGTACATCTTGTTTTATGAGTTTGTGAAGTAAGATATGCAATTCACTCGTAATATATTAGTGCTATTATCCTGCTACACGTTTTTTCTAAATAAAAGTTTCGTAGGAAATTTCTGTAGCTTTAATAAATTGGAAAGCTTCATCTTTTAGGGTTCCTTGTAAATTTTCCCCCAATTCATCAGAATAAAATTCTTTAGTCATCAAAATAAAGTGCATTAAAATTTTGCAGATGTGGTTGAAACTACTTTCATTGCACGAGTTGCATGAAGAGCTTTTTTTTTTAAGGGAGTGAATGATTTTTGAAATACTTTTACAAAATCAGTTTTCTATGCTTGACTTGCATAGTGAATTGAGTGCCATCAGCTTAATGATTTTACAATTGTAAACTCAAATCTTATGAAAAACCCCTTTAAAAATTAAAAGTAAATTTCCTCTGCATTTGCTTTAATCTATGAGAATGGTTATAAATTATACTACTGTTCAGGGAATCAGCGAGCGCCTCTTCCATTAAGCCCTCACAACTACCTAATTATGGTTTAATTCAATACCAGTTTTATTTCTTAAGGTTCATTCCAATTTTGCTTTACCCTTGACATCTTAAAGCTAAACGCTTGAAACTAAATTTCTTAACCATCTCTAATAAATAGTTTTTCGCTTTTTCTCGCAGATACTTTACGTTGAAGTCCCTCTGTGATTTTACTGTTTAAATGTCAGACAGCAGCACGCCAGTGTTTGTTATCAAAGCACGTCCGTTTCTCTGTTTTATAATTTGGACTTTTGACTTTTTTCCTAATTTTTTTTTTTTTTGTCATTTTGTCACATTTAAAGTATACAACATGGATTTGTTGGTCGATCACAAACGCAAACATCAGCAAACAAACACTGGCTCGCCCCTTCCCCCAGCCAGCATGCAGCACCAGTCATAAAACCGTAAGGCGAAAAAATACACGCACTCACTGAAGCCAGTTGATGTTAGAAAGTTAAGCGACATTTACAACCACAACAACGATGCCTGACTATCAAACGCTGACGATGTCATGTACATTTGAAATATTTTTTTAGAGATTGTAAAATCTCATTCGTGCCATAAAAATATTTTTATTATAGTTTTATTTTGCAGCTTACGTTTTTAGATTGGTTGAGGCAAAAATACAAAAAAAAAAGAAAAGCTTTTTGTTCCATTTGCTATGAAACACCACCAAAAATTAAAGAAAGATTTGTTAAAAATCATTTTGTGGTAGTTTTTTGGAACAAAACTGAATATACGTAGTAAACATGTGTAGATGTATGAGTAATTTGAATGAAATTTATTTTAAGCCGATTGCTAGAATGAAAGTGGGGACAGAAAAGCAGCTTTGTTTTAATACTTTTTACAAAGCTAATGGAGGATATTTTTTGGTCATATTTAAATACGTGTAATAAAAGCATAATTTTTTTTTTTTTTGCTAAAATTTTGGATTTTGAAGTCCTTCAGTTATAAACTTCATCAAGGGATCACAGGAGGACAGAGCTCTCCAATAACTAAACTGATAATTTTTTAAGAGAAAATAATTTCATTTTTTCACGGCTGTTATTGAAATTTTTTTATAATTTTTAACCAAGCTTAAATAAACTAGATAAGTCTTTGTCATTATTCTTAATACGCCAAAAACGTGTTTAAATGAGGATGTAATTAAAATACTGTTAGGAATTTTAGAATTAAGGCTTCAAAAAAGGAACTTGATATCAGCAAATCAAGTATTATCAATTTTATTTTTGAACTCGCCTGGCAACTCCAAGTCTTTGGTTGACAAAATGGGAGTAAAGCAACAACTACAGTTGTTATATACTTTAATATTTTTTGTGATGTGGCTGAACTCCGCCAAACGTGATCGAACGAATTCATGATCGCATGATGTGTTCATTTTGTTTTTGCTTTACACTATTTTCAATATCAGTAATTGAAATTTACCTTCATTGTCAGTAATATGCAGTTCACATATGCCTTTTTAATTGAAACAATATTCAGTTAATTGGCAATATCGTTTTGGTGTTCATACATACTTAATATTGCTACGACAATTAGCATTTGGCAGGTGAAAAAGTTATTGTTTACATTCGGTTATTTTGTAAAGGGTGTTTTTTCGATGTATAGAACTATAAGTTGGCATTACTGTTCAAGATGGCGACCAATTTACCAGGTGTCAAGTGATCTATTCTCAGTTTGGTTTGGCAATATGTACATCATGAATAAACTCACGCGTGAACAGGGCTTGCAAATAGTGCAATTTTATTTCGAAAACAATGGTTCTGTGCGGAATACGTATCGCGCACAATTTTGTTTAGCAATGAAGCGCACTTCTGGTTGAATGGCTACTTCAACAAACACAACTGCCGCATTTGGAGTGAAGCTAATCCTCAAGTGCATGTCGAAACACCGTTACATCCACAAAAACTGACTGTTTGGTGAGCTTTATGGGCTGGTGGAATCATTGGTCCGTACTTCTTCAAAAATGATGATGGCCAGAAAGTTACAGTCTATGGTGATCGATATAGAGCCATGATTACTAACTTTTTCATTCCTGAATTGAATAACCATGATGTCCAGGAGATGTGATTTCAACAAGACTGCGCAACATGCTTGTGCCACAAACGCTTGACCATTTGGAAGACAACATTCGCTGTATTATTGCCGATATACGGCCAGAAATGTTGGAAAAAGTCATCGAAAATTGGAAGTCCAGATTGGACTACATCCGCGCCAGCCGTGGCGGTCATATGCCAGAAGTCATACATATTTAAAATGTAATGCCACAAGATTATCTTTCGGATAAGTAAAATTCATGCCAATCAAATAATCCATCGTTGTTTTATTGCAACTTAAAGTTGTATACATCGAAAAAAAACACCCCTTATCATAAAAAATTAAAAAAAAAATTTGTTTTTTTTTTATTTATTTTGTTGACATTTGATTAGTAAAATTTTCACAAGGAGTGTTCAATATGTACTGTTATTGTACTGTTAATACAAATTGTACTGTTAATACAAATCTAACAGTGTTGCATTATAAATTTTACTCATTATTGAAACAATTATCTCTTAATTGCCAATAAGCTAATTGTAATTTTTATATGAAAATTTTGTCTCAATAATGGCTTTAATTGTTAAAATTTGAATATTGCTGCATGTATGAACAGGATATAACTATTAATGCCATGGTAGTTCGCTAGAACTATAAATAAGCACGTAATTATAACGATAAAATTTTAATCATTACCTGCTGTGAAAAAACTTTGTACAGAAAGTCTTATATATTTCTTTATTTTTTTCTCTTTTATTATATCACTTTTTGTTTTCTAATACTAGTGATTTTTATTTACAGCGGGATTTCATTGTAAGTCTAGTACCTAGACCAATATTCGATCACTTCGTTTCATTTCAGGCGTATTTTAATATTATGCCTGTTTTCGATGTTGCTGTGTAAGTGAGGCACAGCGATCGCTCAGGCACTCAGAGATATATTTACAAAAACTAAGATTTTTATAATCATAAAGTATATATTAAGTGCAACATAATCTTAAAAAAAATTTTTTCACTTTGTAAGTTTTGTATATCCATTGTTTTCCTATACATTTCGGATTTCGGCAAACAGCTGATCAAAATCTTTCTATATTGTTTTTGATAAGCTGTTTGCTTTTGGCAATTAAAAAGGTACATATTAGAGATTACCTAAAAATAACTTTGGCGTTTCGAGGTCAGTTAGCGCTTTTTAATATTTAAAAAATATATTTCTTTCAATCTGATGTTTACAATTATTTGTTTGATTTTTACATTCTTACATGATTCTTACCAAAAATATATTTAGTTAGCATTTTTTTCCCACTGTGGAAAACTTCCACTCAAAAATAATTTACTATAAATCTAATGTTTCCAAAGCCATTTCACACCCATTTTTTTGAACAGCACACAATAGAATTGAGTCAAATAATTAAATGGTTGTTGTGTGACATACGAAATTGATTTTCCTTAATTGCAACCTCCGCTTTTTAAAGCATTTTCGTTCTAGTTAAAGATTTGTGGGACAAACTTTTACAGCATACATCCCCAAAACTCGGCATTAGAGTAAATGTTTATGCAGTCATGCATTTTTTCTCTCCCTCTGACTGACTGACTGAATGACTGACAGACACCGACAGAGAGACAGACACACTGTCTCACTGGCAGCAGCTGACTAGCTAACTGAGAAGCTGTCAAACACAGACACATGCCCAACATTTCTCACATGGAATTTGTAGCACATCAGCAAAAGACATTTTGAAATACCATAGAAATTCAGACAGTTGTCAGGTTTTCTACTATTGGCGTTGTTGTTGTTCTTGGCGTTGTATGTGCTCAAGCAAATGTGATGAATTCGTATATTTGCTGACAAACAGAGAGACTGACAGACGTTGCTTTTTTATGTTTTAATAGTATTCTCATCATTGTTAACGTTTGCTATATTTTCTAAAAATACAGACAGTCATAAATATGCACATAAGCTTATAATACGGGCACACACACACACACACACGCACTAACACACACCTATTTGCAAAATTTCTGTTTTTTTTTTTTGCACAGATGAAAAGAACAACAAGGAGAAAGGAAACCTTGCGAAACGAAAAATTGCTGGTGGACATTTTTTTTAGTCGGTGATGACAACACAACCAACACTTGCCTTTTCAGCAGAGTTTAGTGTTGTTGCTGCAAGTTTTTACACAGCAAATATGCAGTTGCATACAAAAGTCGCAAGCACTTGTAGTCATACAATTTGTTGTAAACGTGCACCATTGTATATGTATGCGAAACGCACACACACCCTCAGATGTTTACATAAATTAAGTGCAGTGGTCGTTGTGGAGACTTGGTAGGTTCTCTTGCGTTTGTATGTATCTGTGCACAGTTTTGCATACACGCTAGATTATGCACTGTTGCTTTCGGTTGTTACACTAAGAGCCTGAAGGCAGCAATCAGTCTTTGCGCAAAACTTGCTAAGTTGATGTGATTCGATGTTTTGCAGATGGAAAGGAAAATATCACTGTGGATGCTCGCTGGATGTTGCTGAGGGATGATGACGTCTTGTCATTAAATCGATATGCCCACATTAGTGATGTAGAGAATAATAGCTTTTATCATTATAGTTTTACTGTTAGAGATATCTGTATTGCAATATCATCATTGGCCGATATTATTGCAATATACATACGAACACGAGTACTCAATCTGAAATTCATATGTTATTGCACTATGATTATTAGTCGACAGAAATTCATTGTCCATCATAATTGCCTTTCTTACGTAAAGCTTTAAAAATGTTTACTGTTTTTGTCAAAGTTCGTAACTTACAAAAGAGGTTTACGACTTATATACAATCTGCGGTCAAACCTATTGTGTTTAAAACAGCCAGGCTATACTTTATGTAATAAGTTTCCTTTTATTGTCTCGTTTAAAATAAAAATCTATACGATATTTAAAATATACTAGTTTCACCGTACATGGTTTTGTATAATTCGTATTATAGTCCTTAATGATATTAACACAAAATTTATATTCAAATGTGCGGATTTGACTTTTTCAAACGGAAAACAATTTTGAAAATCTGTATATAATTGGACGAAAAAATTCTTAGAAATTTTCCCGCTATCTAATTTTGAATATATCGTTTGCTCATTTTACTAACAAAATCAATTGGAAATTTGAAAAAGTTTTAATTTGCTGACAAATAGTTTTGAATGGCAAGAATAATTTTTAAAATCGATGTATAAATGACTGAGTTATTCGAAAAACAATTTGAGGTTAGAACTTTCAAAACTTAAAATATTTTTACAATGCAAGTGAAATTTGGAAAACCGATTTGTAAGTGACTGACTTATTTGGATTTTCATTCGGATTTTACATTAGAGAAAATGAATATGTAGGAAATTTAATAAAAACCCAAATTGCAAGTATGAATATTTCAATTGACAGTCTGTGAAATGTGCAAACAATAGTGAGTAAGAAAAATTATCACCATAGCCATAATCTAACACTAACACCATGCTCATATTCAAAAACTGCTCAGTTTGCCGTTGAGGGACTAAAGATTAGCTAAAATAAACGAAGCGACGCGTGATTGTTATCAACATAGTTGCATCACAAACTGTTCTAGGAATTTGTATATATTAGTCATGTAAACCTGTTTCCATGGGTTTTCAACACTGGTCCAAATAAATTTTAGTTAAGAGTTATAACGATTTTTCAATTTATCTGAACAAAGTGGAGGTTAGTGAGCTCTAAAATTTGACAAAAAACGGGATTTTTCTCAAAAAACTGCCCGGAAAGAGTAAAAACTTTTTTAGCTGGCTCTTATGTTTAACTGAACCTGTTGAGATTTCGATATTTTTTTTTTTTATCGAATATTGGGTCCAAGTTGGCCGTTTAAAACTACTTACTCTTATTTTTTTCAGTGCTAAAAATTTATTTGTATGAATACTTAAAAATGTACATACATTTTTTAAGCTAGTGCTCATACAGCTTGTGCATTTATTTATGTACAAAGTAAAATTCTTGTCCCCTACTTTTTGCAATAAGTTTTTTTGCTGTATTTCATCGTCACACACGCTTCTCATTTCTGCATGTAAATTTGTCTGGTTTGATGCCATGAAGGACGCTAAATGAATTTTACATTTTTTTGTTCCATGCGAGAGTTAAAGACAAAAAATTACAGAATATAAAAAGAACGGTAAAAAGAGAAGTGAAAAAAGATGGAAAAAAGCAAATGTAGAGCAAATGTTTGAAGGAAGGATTTTGTTGTTGTTTTGCTGTAATTATTTGGAGAACAGAAATTATGAAGAACATTTTTGTTTTAAAGTTAGAAATTTAAAAAATGGTCTGTTGAAATGAATTAAGTAAGGAAAGAGTTTTGTTAAGAATATTAAAGGCTCGCCCTTATTTATGGCTAAAAAATTATTCCCAGCAGGCTGGTTCCACTAATTGTTTTTCTAAATCACAATGAGGCAGTGGTAACGTAGAAAAAAGAAATAAGCATCCAGGTCGTATACGAGCCGCACTATACCAACAAAATTACATATATCAACCCCGCTGGAACTATTACGGTAAGTAAGGTTAAGAATCGGGGTCTTGGCTTCAAACTCTACCAATATAAACAAGGATCTCACTTATCATGCAGAATTATAGATAAAAAGTTTAATTTCGGCCTGAATTCTAAATACTAAAACCCCATTTAATTAAAAGTAAAACATGTCCCTTGAAAATAATGAACATTGATAAGGCCGCTAAAAAAGCTACATAAAAAACTTCTGAACTAGAAAAGTTGCAAACATATTACAAAGAATTTGTTTCAGAAATGCAGAAAGATTTTTGAAGTCTTTGAAGAAAGCTATAATTTCAAAAGTTTTAGACTTTCGTTTATTGATTTTTTGAAAAATGTAGAGTCTGATAATGTAAATCGAATTTTTTCAGCCGGTAAAGCATTAAAATATTAATATATAAGTCTTTGGATTTATCTTAAAAAATGTAGATAATTATGGTCTTACTACAAAAAAAATATTTTTCAGTTCTCGGAAAATAAAATCGAACTAAAGGACGGAAAACGCTATTAAATAATTTTGAGTAATTTTTATATAGAAGACTATTCGAAATATTTGCAATATCTGCACTTCTGAAAAAATTCAAAAACTGAAAAAAATTTTTGTTGAATGATAATTCCACAGAAGCTTTACATATGTTCAATTCACTGAATGTCTTATTTCCGTTTAAGAACTACCTAAAATTTTAGAGGGAATGCCAAACATACTTTGTGTTAGCAGACTGCTGTTTTTTTTTTGCTTGTGTCAGATTTATGAGCAAATAAAATATTTTATAAAAAATAATCTCACGAAGTATAAAAAATACAGACATATGCATTTTAGTGCAGGTGCTGGCGAACTCATAAATAGTTGTTATGCGAGAAAAAAAATTTAAAAAAGCGAACAACCAGTGCTGCATAGTGCAGCTGATAGTAAAACATGGAAGAAAATTTATTTCTACCAGACCAGGCAGCATAAAAGCAGCCGCCGACCATCACTTCTGCTTCTCATCGAAAATAAATATTTCTAGCAATCTTCTTTTTTATGGCAGTTTCTTTACTTGTCTTCCCTTTTTATGTATTTTGTTGGAAAAAAGCAACCATAAACATTAAACTCACATGTGGAAAGGTGTCTGAACAACTTTTATTTAAAAAGCTAAAAGACTGCAATAAATTAAGCCATCTATAAACTGTAGCATATTGTCGATATTAAAGTAGAAGCCACACTGAACTACCTTTTACGGAGAATTTTTGATGCACCACGGAAATAAGAGGAGTTGCAACACTTTACTAATACATATTTTTTTGTAAGAAACAAATTGCAAATTCTATGTTTTACCGACATTTTGCTTTTTTTTTACCAAAATCTAGAACTAAAATCTGGCTTTTGCGGCTTAAATTAATTTCTTCACCAGAAATTTAGCAACATGTGTCTGTTCGATACATTTTTGAGCACAATCCATTGTAGCAACGTATATATTTGACATAGTATGCCAATTAAACTTTTTGAGTTCTAGTTAAAATATAGTTGACATTCCCTTAATACCAGATGGTACAATAAAACAACAAACACTTCATGTTTTTTTTTTTTTTTTGGTGGCAGAGTTACTTTCTGTTCTGTTTTCCATTTGGGTGGGTGCGTTTTTGTATTGTGTATTTATGCAGTAGGTAAACAAAATTTTGACAGTCCAGCATCTAGAATCAGTTGCCAGCTCCTCTTTTTCGGCTACCTGGTATAAAGATACCTTGACTGAATTCTTCCATTTATTTCAAATAATATTTTTGATGAGTTTTAATATTATAGTCGAAATATATGATTTAAAATTGTTTATAATTTTATCGGGATTTCTAATACGATTCTTCCTGCAAATTGAGAGAGATTTTGTATTTATGTACCCCAACCAGTAAGTCTTCAACTTTCTAAATTATAAAGTTCGACTATAAAATCAGTCAACAGAAAAACTTAATGATGAAGTGGAAACTTGTTCAACAAGATTAAATATAGGCAGTCAGTATTGAACAGCTCAGGTGACAGGATATCTATGCACTGCTGCTTAAAAACAGCATATAATTAGTCATGGCCTGGATGCGAAGCAAATTTGGGTGCTGGTGAGCGATGTGGTAGTAGTGAAATATCCTTGGTATGTACCCCAACCAGTAAGTCTTCAACTTTACTCCTCTTGTCTTCTATAAAAATGTTTATCACTCTACTTTAATTACAAAAGTATGTCTGATAAAATCATTAACGATATTTTTGATTGTTTAAGAGTTTCCAAAAACAGGAACGTCAAACTTATAAAAAAATTTGTTTGTGCATATAAAAATTGTGTTCAAAAGAAGTGGGTAAGTTCAGCTTTACATTTTAAGGCAGAAAGCAAAATAATATAAATTCAACCTCTCATATGTGACCCAAAAAGTTTTATTATTTATTTCGAAACGGAAGTTTTTAATTTATTGTGAGCAATTTATGATGCACTGAGCAGAGATCTCTGCATTCCAATAGTTAACTAATTTACTTCGAAAACTTTAAGAAATTTTAATAATTTTGAAAATATTTTTTATAGTAAGTTTGATTCCGTACTTTTTGAGTTAACTTAAATGAGAGTGATCATGAATTTCTCTCAATAAAAGAGCGCATTGCTTTCCCAAACTTAGCATATGGTATACTTTAATGCTCTAATGTAATTTTAAACAAACATTTTAGGAAAATGAAATATTTTTCTAGACACATTTAGATTTTAAAGTGCTTTGCAGGTACTCTCGTTGATTCTAATGAATTTTTTCTTTGTTATTGCTTATTTTTTGCAACAGCTAATTGTTTAACTATTTGCCCCCACTTTTGTTTCGTACTAGAAGAAAAATTATGGGCTGTGTCGTGCAAAAGAAGAAGTGTTTTTCTCTCCAAAAATTTCTCTCTCCCGCTCTAACTTTGAGTACGGAAACAGTTTCTGTATAGATTTATATTCTGCGGGTTCCTTCTGTTCAGTACTGGATCATAGCCAATACTTATAGCGATTATCTTAGTACGTATGTATTTATGACGCCTACTAGCATAATGTTAATAATATGATGTTCATCGCACATGAGAATGTTTATCGCAAGCATCTACGAAATTTGTTTTCATAAAACAAACAAAAAACTTTTCGCTTATAACTGTTTTATTTTCCGTGGGAATATGTTGCGTTTTATGTGGGTGTGGTTAATATAGTCTTTTATTAATTAAGACATCGCAAATTTTTTCCTTTACTGACTATTAGTTGTTACATTTGTATATATGTTCATTGTCATTTTACAGCACGAATTTGCTACGTCAAAAAAGGGTCGGATGTAGTCATTTCAACTCCCTTTCCTAGATATGCTTAAAGTAGAATTAAGTAGAGGAGACCTTAAAACTACGTAACCTGTGCAGTGATATTCATGTGAGTGCAAACGTTCTACAATAAATCAATATAAGAAATAAAATATATTGAAAACGATAACAATTCTTATATATTACTTTATGGATAAACTGATTTTAAAGGAGTAAAAATGTAAGCATTAAAAGCTGTTTTAAAAGTAAATTGAAAATGAGAGCGAAGATAATAGAGCATTAGTTATTATGTCTTATTTAAGTTTATAAGCAGTGAAACGCTCTTAAGAGCTCTTTAAGTTCGAAAATTGGTTTACTGTAAACAAAATCCTACATTTGTAAGAACCGAAAATCTTAGAGCTGTTTTCTGTCTTGACACTACCGAACACTATAAAATTAAACTTGCCCATTTTCAGTTGCTCTGTTTTTCTATTTGTCCTTGACTTTGTTTAAATATTGATTTTAAATTTATTTGATAAAATTATTTTTTTTGAGCTAAATGTCTTTTTTATTGTAGGGGTATATGTTTTTTTTTAAATATTTAGACCTTAAAATTATAAAACTAAATAATAAAAGTTGACACTAAATTTTATATTTTCGAAAATTAACTTATTTATTTATTTGCTTCAAACCCAAATTGAAATGTGTTAATTCAGGCCCAAAAATGGGCCTTAAAAATGTTTTCTCTATTTTTCAGCGGTCTGTATGCCACCGACATTTCCTTGAAGCGAATGAACTCATCAGTAGACTCGAAATTTTCTTAAAAGACTTTAAATATCTACTGCTAAGTTGAAAACAATTGAAAGATCTATTTTTGGACCTGGATTAATACATTAAATTTTAAATATATTTTTATTTTGTTTTCATATTAGTCTTGTAATCAATTCAAGTATAAAGCAAAGAACAAATGGTTTATATTTAAAATCTACTAGTTTGGTAAAAACTTAAAACCAACAAATAAAACCATACTAATGTCCCAATGACGCATGTAAATTCAAAAACTTTTAACTTCGAGGTGTTTTATTATTCTTATCACACTTATTTTAAAGTAAATTATTTATGCTGTAAAAGCTAGATAATGGGATCTCCATAAATTTAAATTTATTATATTCATAGCACACTTCAAAACATCTGCACCCCACTGGCTGAACTCTTAGCGTTTCTAAGACATTAGAACTCAAGTCTCAAAGAATACAAAACAGTCGACAAAGTTTTCCATGAAGTTCTTCATATAAAATGTAAAGTAGATACCTTTGCTACATCCCTCTTCGAGTGGTAACATTTTCTAAAATGCTGACAGAAAAAGTTTTCTCACTACAGCTCACTAAAAAAGCAGACAAATAAAAATTACTTCATTAGGCAAAAAATAAAAAAAATTAAGAATTTATACAATTATGTAATGGTATTCACTGGATAATGGTATTGGTTCTGCCTATAATCAGAATATTTTTACAGTAACTCACAACAGTTTAGTCCAGATGGAGTCAGTGCTATTATTTAAAAACCGTTTAAAAATCAAAAAGATTTTAATCTTAGCTGATTTGTAGCATTGTTGAAAAAAGACAAATACGTATTTACATATATTACATGTGTACAAGAATCCATGTTAAAACCAAACTATAAGTGAGTAAACATGTTTAGAATTTGTTTTCTACACACATACATCCGTATGTATACTACGCTCTAATTGAGTGACTATGTTACCTCGTAAGGCTGGATCCCTACAGACGATTTTCACTACTAAAATTAAGTAATCGTTATAAAAAAAAAATAAATAATATTGGAAAACAAAATAAAGTAATAAGAAAACATTTTTCATCGTTTAAAATCAAATGGAAATTAAGTGGAGTGGTTTTAAATAAATTCTCATATATTTTAAAGAGCCGTTCAGCCAATTTTACCCACGTAGTCGTCTGAGTGTATATAATAAACAGTTTTTTCAAATTTCGTTAACAATATTGCTGGTGCCTCATCTTTTTTTTTTCTTGTGTGTATTCTGTTTAACATTAAACACCATTTGAATGAAAAATATTTATTTTATTTAACCTGCAAACAATAATGAATACAATTTCATTTAAATGCCACATCTCAATTGGGGCGAATCAAAGAGCCAGATTTTATTGGCTGTGTATGTTTTTAATTGCCCAAATTGCTGGGTGTTTGAAACAACCGCAGCATTAACGGTTGTCCGTTTCTAAACTAAAACATCAAGAGCTTCTTGGAAGCTGTTAATAATCTTCCTTTTTCACAATTTTTCACACTTTCGTGCAATATTTCATATGAAATTTATTTGTGCTTTGAAAAAGTAAAATAATAAAATTTATTTATTGTACTTACCTCCAGCTGGTGCTACACAGTAGAACAAATGGGCAATCATAAGAGCCCTAAAAGGGACAGTTATTTGCATTGCGACGTTAAATTTATAACAGCTCCAACAACAACAACAATACTACTAATAATAATAATAAAGCAATATATAAAACGATTTGATTTGAGTTATTGGGTGTTTTTTATTTTTTTTGCAGGATTTTTTTTTTTTTTTTTTTGTTAGTTTTGGTGCTTTATGAATTTTGATGAAACACTTTTGTACAGTTGGGTAACAAAAGGTTATTTTTCTTATTTTTTTCTTTCTGGTGGTTGATGGCGTTCAATTATTAAATATTTACTTTGGTTTTTTGGTTAATTTTTTATTTTTGTTCTACTCAGTTTCCTAAATGGTGATGGGTTTTGAACACGTTTTG
The DNA here is from genome assembly GCA_963662145.1 of Sturmia bella. Lineage (NCBI taxonomy): Eukaryota > Metazoa > Arthropoda > Insecta > Diptera > Tachinidae > Sturmia > Sturmia bella. The sequence goes on along the minus strand of OY759170.1, from coordinate 66,195,873 downwards.
GTTTTCGGAAGCAGACACAAACAACTTTTTTTTGTATTTTATTTTTGAAATGATGATGTTATTTATTGTTTTAATTTCTTATTGTTTAGATGAAGTAATTGTTGGTAAACAGTCTATGGCAAGGATGCAGATAATTGTAGTTGTTTAGTGGTAGTAGTACTAGTAGTTGGAAGAGTGTGTTAATTTTCCTTGTTTTGTTATAGATTTTAGTCTTAAAATGCTTCTGAATGGAGATGGCAAGATGAGTTTTTGTTATCCTTTGTTTAATAAATTTTAATTTTTCCCCTTTGGCTTTTTAGAAAAGTGTTTTAAATATTATGTTTGTAGTGGTTGAACAGCTAAATGGTTGTTTGTGTTTTTAAAGTGCATGGTGTGAAGGTTTTCTCTTTTTTATACGAGTGGTGGTTGGTCATAAATTTTTATATGTTCTTTTACTTTTTTTCTTTCAATATTTCTTTTATGCACTTTTAATAGTCAGTAGTTTTGTCATAATAAGCTCACGTTTCTTAAAGATGTTTTTAGCACCCCTCATGCACATTTATTTATGCACCGCAAACACACACAGAACACTTTTGTGATTTGTCAGCGACAACAACAGCAAAACCTTTTTCAACAACATTGTCGTTAACATCTTTCAAACAATCACTCTACCAGCACTACAATGACAACATAAGCAACTGTCGAACACCAGCAGCCACAGCAACAACATTAACAACACAGGCAACCACACCAAACCAGTGAGCAGAAGCCGCAGTCGCAACAGAAGTAGTAGCAATCAATGAGTGTGTGTGTTTCAAACTGAGTTGCATTTTTTTCTTAACAGCTTAAAGGCGCCATACATTTTTTTACCATTTCCATTTCCTTTCCTCTAACACACACTCTCGCCCGTGATCACCAACACTCGCGCCAACAGCTGCAAGTAATCAGCACACACATATTCATGTAAACTAAACACACGCTGACAAAAACTTATGACTCTCTATCATAAACATAAAACGTTTTTCTTTCTTTTTAAGTTTTTCTTTGCACGTTTCTTAAGTGTTGCTTCTCTTCTTTCTTGTTCTGTTGAAGCTTTTGTTTTTGTCTTCAAAACGGCTGCAGCAATAGACTTCTTTCTATGCAAGGGTCTACACACAACGATGCGTTGTCTTGCTTAAGGCTACAAGGGTGAATTTTCCTCTGTTCTACGGGATGTGTGGCTTTTAAAGCGTTATTTGTTTATAGTGGTGGTAGTATAGTTAGTTGTTTGTATGTAGTAACCAATTGTAGTTAGTTAAAAGTTGTATGGCGGGCTTAGAAAAAAGTATGAAAAAGTTGCTTTGAATTATTCCTTTTTTCTTTTACTTTTAAAAGTAAATAGTTGTAAGAACTTTAAAATTTTGTTTCATCAGGACGTGCCACATCATTTCTTGCATCATTGTCGACGTTTGAAAGTTAATCTGAAAGGACAAAAAAAAAGTGATGTACAATTTTTTTAGCATCCGGTTTGATACAATGAATAAAAATAAATTAAGTTTTTAGTAAAAATTCACTCTAATTAAAAAATGTATTGAAGTTTTCATTCTTAAGATTGATCAAACTGTTGGAATCTAAAATACACCCTGATGTCAAAAATATTTCGACAGGATACTTTCTATACATACAGTTGCAAAATAAATCTACAAAATCAATTTCTTTCATAATATTATTCGTACGTAAAATATATATTGTAAGAAATTTAGCTTAGAAGAAATTTAAAAATGTTTATTAAAATATCATGCATACAAAAGTTTCTTGGAAAAAAATTAATTTTAAAAATCCAAAATTTAAAAAAATTCAGTAAAACCGAAAACTGTGCATCAATTACAATTATCTTATAATATTAAAAAGAGAAGAAGACGATACACAAACTACAACTGTTCATAACAGGAAAAATGTATCTAAATAATTGAAGAACTCTCTTTTAACTAAAACATATCTAGCGAAAATCCGAAAATATGTGAAAAAAAGTCATCAATAGGAAAAATGTGTCCAATAATAATTTTAAAAAACAACTTCGTCAACGATAGGAAATCGAAAGAAATTCCTAAAACTATGGCGCAATTGAAGAGCAACTAATATAATTCACGTGAAAATACAAAGGGACGAAAATGTACGTAAAATCTCAAAAAATTGCAAAACAAAAAGAGTATTATTAAAGGACAAATAACGAGAAGATCTTAGAAAGCTGAAAAAAGATGCAAGTAGACTACAAATAGTAAAAAAAATTCAGCTGTAGACAACTTCTCAAAGAAAATCATTTTCAAAAATCTTTGAATAAGACCACACGAGAATTATGGCAGCTTCGGAACAGCAAGGTGTACAACCTGTTAAAGGATTTTCATGTTTTCCATGTCTAGTTTAATTAATATCACTTAAAAAAATAATAGAAAAATAATATAGTACAAGAAAAAAGTTCGTACACGTAAAGAAAAAAATATGGTTTAGGCAACCATATTCTAAGAGAAATATGCTTTTGCTTAAATATATAGTTACATCTTAACAATATTGATTGTTAAATAGAACGTGTACTCTGTTACTAATTCCAATTTCAGTGATAAGGTTACTGTCGCCACTAGCCATAGATATATTCATTCATCATCTTGGCACGTCCAACCATTCTAATGCCATTTTCAACCGTTGTGCTGTTGCATGTAACTATAGTGTTGTCATTCCGTACCATTCTATTGTCCCATCCAAATATTGTCAATTTTAGCCACTATTGTAATTTCCAACCATAATATTGTCAAATCTAACTATATTGTTTTCATACTGTAGAGTGCACATGACAATATTGGCTGAATATGATACACAACATGTCTATTCTCGACAACATTATAATTGAATTTGACTGCAAATTTTGACCGTAAAATTTTTTTTTAATAATAAGACTATAAATGGCAATCGTATGGTAGAAAATAACAATTTTATCTTTGAAATTGACAAGACTATCGTCAGACATGACAAACCTAAGATTGAATGCCACAATAGCATGGCTAGGGGACGCTATAGCCTAATCGATTAGAATATTTACAGAATTCAAACAAATACTTTTACGTACATGCACATATATGTATATACCATTAAAAATAATGCTTACACACACAATAAAAGTAGCTCATCATATGTTCTATAATTTGTATTGCACAACTGTCTTATTTCAGTTTTAATAACTGCGGTTTTTCATATAATTTTTTTTGTCTTAAATAAAAGCAAACTGCTGATTGATAAGGACAAACAAATTTTCTAGATATCCACTAGCAGAATTATTCTGTTCAAAACTAAGTCCCTATACAGAATTTTGTACAGAATCTCCTTGCAATCTTACCATCTAAATTCGATGTGTTTCAAAACATGATTATGTATGATAATTTAGTTTCGTTGTGGTCCTGCAGAATCGTTCTTTTCAACTTTAATTCTTCGGTAAAAGCTTTGCACAACATTTATTTCTTCTCCTCTCTTTTCTTCATCCAAATTCGATGTCCTTTAAAATACTGTGAGTATGCATACTAATTTTATTTCGAGGACTTAAAGTTGTTTTAATTTATATATTTTTCTTGGTTTCTTTTTGTACAAATTTAAAGTTAATTCTTCTGGTATTATAAAAAATTTAAACTTTTTTTTAGTACCCAACTCAATGTTTTACTTGTCCTGTTGAGTGTCAATATAAAACCATACCAACAACACAATTATCCTGCAGCAAGAAGATTGTGAGAAAAAAAAAATTCAAAACTTTCAACATGTCAATTCAATGTATTTTCTTAGTATAAGAAAATGGTATGTTAAAAACTCAAATAGTTTTGTCTTCACTTCTTTCTCGTTCTTTTTTTCCTCTCAGTTGAAAACAAATAAGATAATGGATAAGAAACAAATTCAAAGTCTGGGGTGACAGCTGATTTAAAATTAAGTAAATACAAGTAAGTGCCATAAAGACTATTCGGATTTTGGAGAATATCTTAAGTCAACATAAAAAAATATTGCAAAGCTAAGATATCAAAACCAGTAGTTAAAAGCTCTAATTTAATATGACAAAAAAATCATTGTTGGAGGATGATTATATTGTACGACCTGAGATACAATTATATTAATTGACTGCAAGCAATAAATATTTCTTTGCTAAACATAAAATAGTTTTCGCAATCCCACAGAATTTCACTCGCTTGGGGAAAAAATTATGTTTTGCTTGCAAAAAACTATTTAACCAATGTTATAAGGATTGAATGAAATGATGAAGTATTTTGCGAATGCTTGGACACATATTTGTTTGATACCACAAAAAACAAGACAACTTTGCAAACAAACAAGATTCCAGCAGTTTTATTTGGAAAATCTTTTTATATATTTTTTATTTGAAAAATGAACTTATTTAGTTGCTTTAAGAGCCATATGAAATGTATTATTTAAGAAAGTTAAAATTTCCTTACCACGGAACTTGACAAGTCATCATCTTACAGAAAATATTTGGCATACATATTCATGTGTAATGAAAGTATAGTTGTGATAAATATCAAGCTGTTCCTAGTAAAAAAAACATTCTTTTGTATTGTTCCCTTTCGAAAATAATGCCAGCAATACAAGCCCACATTTGGCTGAAATCGTCTCATTGAAAGGTCGCATTTCTCTAAGAAGTCGGGGCAACACTCCCTTGAGTAGGGAAGGCACAATTTATTAATATTGATACAGTAAACAAAGCTGTATTATGGCAGAGGCCACCTTAAAATGCAAAAAAGTAGAAGCTTCTTTCGGATCTTTATTAACTACATATATAAAATTCAGGCAGCTTTTTTACGAAACAAAATATATAAAGTCCCATTTCCGTTAAATATTGTCATTAATTTTTATTTTCTTAATTTCATTTGATTTTATTTATTTTTAAATCAGAGTTCAAATGAAAACCAGAAAATTGTTTAACACTAAAATTTTAACCAATATTTTTACCTGGCACAAGATCGTAGAAATGGTGCTGCAAGACATTTATGCTGCTGTACAATTAATTGCATTTAGCTTACTTTTTTTAAAGGTTATTGTTGCGAATGTAGACGTAAATTTCATAAAAAATTAAAATAAATTTTTATAGTAATTTTAAACAGATTTTCCTTAACTTCATTTTGCACATTCACTTGGCTGCCTCTCTCATATAAACTTTTAACCAAAAGCAGGAGCTGGGAAAATTTAAAGCAGCCTTTTATAAGCACACACACGCCTTTGACACATTTTAAAACTTAAATGCAGTTGTAACTCAACAGTTTTATTTTATTATATTCTTGCTTAGGTTTTTTGCGTTGTTTGAAATTTTTTTTTAAAAGATAAATGAAATTAATTAGAAAACTTTTTGCTAAAAACTCAAGTAAGTGAAATATGCACGAGATTTAATATTTAAACTTGTTTGCTTTGGTTTGAATGTTGAAAAATCACTGTCAAGTCTAATGATAATTTTTAATAATTGTGCTCAGACAGACAGGTTGGCATACAGACTTGCTGAAGAAATTAAGTGCTATTAGTTTAAAAGCTCTCAAGTATGAGGTACATGTTTGCTCTCGCAATATCAGTTCTCTCTCCCTCTCTCTTTCTCTCTTTTAGCAGTTAATTTGTTTTTCTCTAAGTTGAGGTTTTGTTCTTTAGCGAGTAACTGTGGCGCCAGCACCAGCCGTTTTGTTTGTGTTCTTGCAAATTTATTTCCTACATCTTCCTTGCACCTTTCCTTTCTCTCTATAAAAGCATTATTAACAACTGAATCACTTTTAGCCTATTTTCACTGCAATCATTTTGATTAAGTGTTAGTGTGTCTAGGTTTGTATTTGTGTACATATAAAACCAACTTTATTCAAGACTTGTTACTTTGGGTAATAAATTCCAGCATCAAAACTGTTCACAGCACAGCAGCAGAATTTCTTCATTGTTGTCATCATCAGTTGCAAATGTTTGCCATTCCAAACATATTCAATGGCTGCAACAACAATAATAATAAACATAATGACAGGGCATAATCAAAGAAATAATGATGTCGTTACTTAAACACAGTGGGCATTAATTTTCCATATAAAGATATTAATTGGATACACAAATGAGATGCAAACAAATACAACCTTCAAAATAAAAGATGATAACAGCTTCAAGGAAAGAAGACTGAGTTCGATTTTCAAATTTAAAAATAGTTTATGGTGCAAAAATAAAAAAATATTAAAAAGAATATAAAAATAAATTTTAATTTCAAGTATAAAATATATACACATATAATTTATAGGTATGTGTAGGACATGAAAAAAATAAACTTTTGAAAAAACACACTTTTATTACGTGCATAGCTTTCAGTTGTATAGAAAAAGCTGAACAAAAAAGAACGTTCTAAAACAAATTTCGGTGATAAAAGTGATTTTGAAAATATAACATTTCCAAAGCAGTATTTTGAGAAAAGGTTCTTTTTTTGAAATGGCTAATTAAAAAAAAACTAGTGCCAAAGGAAGTTTTCTTTTCTCATAAGTACTTTTGAGAAATTAGTCCTTAAAAATTAATTTTGATGTATAATTTTTCTGTAAGATATAGATTCTACGAATGCATTTTTTAAAAGTATGCCAGATAAAATAATACTTGTACAAAAAAAATTATGTTTACAAAAAATCTTTTTAAAACAGTAACTTTTTACAAAACTATCATTTTTGAAAATCAATTTTTTGTAAAATGCTTGTATTTGAAAGATTAGATTAAAAAAAAAATGTTGCTCAAATATTTTATATAATGAGCTCGAATTTTTATAAAAGATTTAAGATTGTTAAATTAATCTAGATTGTTTTCCATATGTAATCTTTGACCTTTTGTGTTTAATAACATTAATAAGAGATACATATATTGCATATATCGCTCAAGGACAAAAACATAAGAGCCACCATTAAAATTTTAAGAATTTTGGACATTTAAATTTCCAAACAAATTTCTTAAAATTTAAATTTGTAAAGTTAAAAGATTTTTATTCGATATTACTCGATATATTTGCTGTTTATTGTTACTATATCTTGAAGAAGTCATTTCAAGGAAGCTAAGATACCATCAAAACTAAAATCTTCGTCTTTTTATTTAACAAAGTTTTTATATTTATTTGAATAGTCTTGATGGTAGCTCACCTTCCTTGGAATTACTTCTTCAGGACAATAATACTGAAAAAAAATTTCGAATATATTTTTTAAGCTTGACGTGACATATTTGCAGCAAAGTATATTAATAAGTAATATGCATACTACACGCATATGTAATTTTAATTAATGTTTACTTTATACTTTACACAATAAATAAACAAATATCACCAGCTGCTGTCTCTGGCAAAGATGTCGGATGCTGCTGGTGCCGAACATCAGCAGCATCATGTGCTATTTGTTACTTACTTCAGTTGTTGGCAAACAATCTAATCAATTATGTTAATTGTGTGCAACTATTAAAAATCCAAATGCGACAAACAAACAAGTAAGTATCTGTGTATGGAATAAGTTTTTCAACAAGATTTACTGCCAGCCTTACTGATATACATACATACAAAACTTATTTTTCTAATGATAAAATTTAAATTTATATTGCAGCACAGTTGTGTAGTTGGTGACTTTCACAGCTGCTGCAAAACATTATTCTGTGGCTGGGTGTTTGTCATTTTTCGAATAATTGTGTCTCTACACAACAATATCTAAAAAAAAATTAGTTAAAGACACAATGCCAGACAAAGAAGAAATCAGGGTGGGCAGAGGGACTAAAAGATGTAAGACTACAAAACTAATATTTATGTTTGCATAGCAAAAACAAGTGCAGCGCCAATTATAATTTCTAGTTTTCATATGCCCATTTTTCTTTGTTTTTTGCTAAATAGTTTCTGTTTTACATTAAGAAAAATTGACATTAATTAATCTTAAGTATGAAAACTAAACAACAAATATTTGAAATGTAAACAACGGTAAAGACTCTGTGGTACAGAGACTAACTGATGCAAACTGGTGGTAAATGTGTGTTATTGAGGAAAAGAACAATATTTGCGTTAAATTTAATAGCAACATTCATAGAGGGGTGATGGAAACATCACTGTGCACACATACGCTTACACCCATCTAAAAACTACTAAAAATAACAAAATTGTAAAAGAAAAATAAACATTTTATTGGAGTTAATGAGATGAAACTTGCCACATAATTATCCAGAGCTATTAAATTTTGATAACGATTACTAATCAACTACATTTTTTCGTACTGATCACATAATCTTTCATCAGGCAATTTCTAATTAGTAATAATTATGAAAATACCAAATCTAAAACTAACTGGGGTTACTTTTGATTATTGTTAAAGAATCAAAAGTACTCGAAAAAAATAAATACAATGATTATTTGACATAAAGACGTATGTATGCATGATAATCCAGACAGAGCTTATTATTAAAAAAAATGTTACACAGAAACTTAGTTTTTTACTCGAATGCTTAACTAACAAATTACATATATACACACATATATACATTAAACTCGTCCACTTTTCGTTTTTGAACAGACCTGTTCCAACGTTGTGCCAACTTGAGCGCTCTTTAGTTATTAAAGTTAGTTTTGGTTTCTTCAGTGGCAGGGGGAAGAAGATTGACTTTCTAAACAAACACTTACACTTCACCGTATAATAAATCAAAACATATTGCAAAACGCAATTATTAACTAAATACAAAATTGTACGGCTTATAGTTTTTTTTATTACTAATTCTGTATGTTAGTTTTGAAAAAACATTTTTCTTCCATACTACTTTCATTTAATAAAATTTTTTTTTTTAATTTTTGAGGCTTCGTATGGTGACCAGTTGAAACTGCAATTTTTGATTTTTTGTGAATAAAAATTGTGCACTGATTTTAGTCACTTAGGACATTTTTGTTTGAAATTTTATTTGTTATGAATGTATGAAAATTCATCAGTATAACTTTATTTATGATTTGTTTTTCTCATCTAAACACTATTGCGATATTAAGCTCTTAGACTCAACATTTTATGCCTGTGTTGGGGAATAATCAAATCGCATTTTTTTGCATAACATTTTTTGTGTACTAACATACGAGTATACCTTTTCTATATCAATTTGTTTTTTATTTTTATTTTTATTTTGCCTTAGTCCTCGTGTCCGTAAACAAATAAACAAACAATCACAATAAGATTCAAGAGATTGGTGTACCGTTTGAGTTGCTGGTATTTGTGGCCCAAAACACGCATGCTTATAAAAAAACTCATCGTCAGCCTTCAATAGGCTTTTAATTCATCGCATACAGAAATTTATGGCACAGTTGGGAATTGGTTTCGAAAATTAAAAGAAATTCCCTAAATATTCAAGAATCTGAGATTCATTCGTCCTTACCATTCAAATTTGTGTACTATTTTGCAATCTGATTACATGTCAAAATGATTTTTGTTTTTCTTTAAGATTTCTCAAAGGCAAAAGGACATATCTGGGATAAGTGAATTTGTTTATATTTTAATTTGCTTTAAGATATTGACTTAGGGGGAGGGGTGGAAGAGGATATGTTATTGTAAGCTTTGAAGTTAGCTTGGGGTCTAACTTCAAAGCTTAAAATACCATATCCTTCAGAAAATAACAAATTTAGAAAAAAACATGTTTAGAATTTTAAATGATTAAATTTATGTATATATGCTTTTCTGCAAAAAATTGCTTTAAACACTATTAACGCTGGTTTTCGCAAGGAATGATTTTATTAAAAATTCCTTAACCAGCATTTTTTAACCATTGTTGCTCATTGCATTTCACCATCGTTTATTTACTTAACAAGTGCATTAGAAATTTTATGTATCAACGTTTGGTTCATTTATTTATGAAAAATGGTATAATGAGATACTAAAGTACATAACTTCTTAACTTCTTGCCAACAAAAATATTTTTTTTTCAAAAATATCTACAAATTTAAAAAATTTCCTTTTTATAAGTGATATTTCTTTTACTAGTTTTTGTTGCAAGACTGAGTAGTTGTTTATAAAAAATATATTTTTCTACTATGTCCATACACAAATACACATGGTTGTGAATTTTTCTATGAACTTAATAACACATACATATATTCATGCACACACACATATGTAAGTTTTCGTTTGTGTTACTTGTTGGCTAGTGTTGTTAAGGGATAATCGTACATTGCAAAACACGAATCTATTTTGTCATTGGTTAAAGCAGCAATTTAAAATTAATTACAATTTCTTATTTATTTACCGTCTTATTCATAATAAAAATTTTAGGTTTATTAAACTCTTATTCGACAAATTTTCCATACAAATATGTCAAATAAGAGTCTTTTAAGCCTGAAATAATTTTTATGAATTAGTGAGTTAATATATTAAAATCAATTCGATTTTGTTTTACCGAGTTTTTTTTTAATTTTTCATTATTTTTTATTTCTTAGCTGATTTTACTGGTACTATTTTATTTAGTTTTGTTTCATATTACTTTAATATGTTTTGAAACATTTTATCCGAAAATATTTTGTTGTATTTTTCTTCATTTCATAATAAAAGTTTTTATATTTTATTAAGTTTATTTTGTTTAACTTCATTATATTGGATTCTATTTTTTTAATTTATTTTATTTTGTTCTATTCTATTTTTTTTTATCACTTTGTTTAATTCGATTTTTTTTCTCATTTTGTTTATTTTATTTAATGTGTTTTTTATTTTATTATTTCTATAATTGCCTTTACTCTATTTTATTTTGTTTAGAATTGCGTAAGGTTATGTGTATTTGAAGATATTTATTTTTACTTTGTTTTATTTTATTTCACTTACTATTACTTTTATTTGATATATTTGGTTTTAAGTGACAGATTTTGAATTAATATTAGTTTTGTATACATTCGTATATTTTTGTTCTTTCTTTAAACAAATAAACAAAGACATTTAAAATTATGTTTATAATAAAAGACTAATACAACTTAGGAAAAGACCAATATTAATTTGACATATCTTATTTGAAAATTTTTGGTATTACTTTTTGTCAATCTATTTTCTTAATATTTTATTTTATTCATATTAATTTTGCTTTATCCCTTTATTGCATGTACCTTTTTGAATTTTTTTTTTGCTGTTATTTAATTCATTTTTCTATATTATTTTATTTTGGTTTATTTAATTATATTTTAGTTTATTTATTATTATTTTATGTATTAATTCAGGTCCAAAAATGAACCTTTTCAAAAAAGGTTCATTTTTGGACCTGAATTAATACATTTCAATTGGCTCTTAAAGCAAATAAATAATTAAGTTCATATTTGATTATTATTTTATTTTAATTTATTTTATTTTGATTTATTTTTGTCTACTTTTCATTATATGTGTTATTCCAGCTTATTCCATTTCATTTTATTTTTCCCTAATTCATCTTACAATTTTTTTCTTTCTGTAATATTTCTGTTTTATTTTGTGTAATATTTTTTTAATATTTTTTTATATTATTTCGTTTCCTCTTTTATTTAGTATTGTATTATTTTAAGTTATTTAACTTTATTTCATATTATTTTGTTTTATTCTGTTTGGTTTCCTTATTTTTTCTCAGTATTGTGCTTTAATTTATTCAATAAATGGATTTAGAATCAAGTTATCTCTAATATTTTGTTATGTTCTATTTAGCACAATGCTGAATATATTTAGTAAATATTAAATTGATAATAAGAAATTTTTTGTAGCAAAAGTAACAAAATTAAGAAAAAACACTCCTCTACACTACGCAGTTGTTATTTCTAAGTAATTAAGAGTGTATTTCTTCTTCGATATATATTTGTTATATTTGTTATACAAAGTAGTTGTATGGTTCAAACTACAACTATTTTTATCAAAAATACATCTTTAAAATGTTTAAATAAATCAGATATATTAATAATTTCAGACGTGGCAGAAAGTGGAATAAAATGGTAGTTCTGGCTAAATAATATATTTTTGAATATCACACAAACAAACAACACTAAAGTTTGTATACAGGTTTGCTATAAAAGAAAATGAGTGATTAAAAATTGTATTAAAATAATAATTTGTTTCAATTCATTAACTGAATGTAATAATTGAATGTAAAAATATTGTCAACATCGAAAACAAAGGAGAATAATTTCTGCTGAGCTTGGAAGCATTTAAACATATTGGTAACAGTAAAGGAATGTTAAATTACAACCCTATGGTTTAATTTTTTTTAATGTCGACATTTTGAAACGCGTCAAGTTTGCATTGCAATCTGCATAGCAAATTTTACCACCAAAATCACTTTAGTCTTGTAAATAATTCACTAATGGTTTGCCGCTCTGTGGTAAAACACGCAATATATGAATTTCATTTAAACGTGAAACGTTCTGCTTACACACATTTTAATAAAAGCATTTAACAAAAACACTTTTACAATTTTGCACAGACTGCTACATGATATAAAAGGGGAGATATGCAAATAACATCCAACACACAAACGATTACATACATGTAGACTGACACATTTGAGCAAGAAAACGATTACATTGTTCACTTACACCTTTAAACTGAACAAAAGAAGGGGCCAGATTTGTTAATGGGAGTTGTCATGAGAAAGAATTTAAGTGAATAGTTTATTAGGGGATTAAGTGCTTTGATGCAGTAATATATCATAAGCACTTTAAAAGTTTTAGAGAAGTAAGTTTTAATAAAAGTGGATATACGCTTATGCGACGTACTGTAGAAGAGTAGTGGCGCTTTGTTACTTATTTATAAGAGCTTTGAAAACGTAGTTAGAAGGAAGTATTTGAGGAGGTGAAGTTTACCTGAAATACCTTTTCGTAACATGATTTTTAGTCCTAAATTACAGGTAAAGTTCTTTTATGATAATAATGTCGCAACCCTACCACTAACATGATGTTAAAGACGGAAAAATTATTTTATGGAAACAGTATTTGCCTATTTATTTGATTCAAGTAAGTGCTTTGAAAAAAATAATGCTGACTTTTGATTAAATTTTTCTAATAAGTAGCAAATTTCAAGCGAATGAGGTGGCCAAATTACTTCCGTAAAAGTTTTAAGACTAGTTACTACAAACACATTTAATAAAAAAAAACTATAGTAGTAATGAAAAGCCCATGGTAAAGCGTTGCTGCCTAAGAACAGGATGCTACGATGACCTGGGGCCGAATTCCGGCATTCGTTATTGAATAAGCTCGATAGTGAAAATAATGTAGAGCAAAAACAAAAGAAGCAACAAACATACAGCATTCGCTCATGAATTCTTTCGCTCACGAATGCCGGACTCCGGCGTGTGGACTCATAGCAGTGTGGATCTTGGTAGACCTGAAATAACAAAAGTATGTTCCCTAGCCAGTAAGTCTTCAACTATACTTTTCTTGTGTATTTCCTGGTCTATTACAAAACATTTTTTCTCAATTTTTATGTAGAAAAAAATTTAGCTCAAGACTTATAAATTTATTAATAACTGGTAATTTGTTATTATTGAAGGTTTGAAAAGCTGCAAAATTTGTAGGTTGGTGTGATTTCCTTTAGCTTGTAGTTTAAAGTTTAAGTTTGCTCGTTAAACGCAATAGAAAATGATCAATCAATCCATCATCAAATAAACCTTTCCAAGTTGTTTAATTTCCATCAATCATTGCCGAAAAATTATACGCTGAGTCCAAAGTGAACAATTACTCACAATCAATGGTGAATTTTTTCAAGGTCTTGAAATCCTACATGCACGGTTTTAAGACCAAAGTTTTTCTTATCCTTAATAAAAATGCCATTAAAAAGTACCTCAAGAATGAAAACTATTTATTATACAAACAAAAGCACAATCATGTTGCCATTAGATAAGCAATTGAGACTTGCAACAATTGGTTACCTTAGTTTCCAGTCAACCGTATACAACGAAGGGCCAAGAAAATGAAAAAAAAGAGATTTTCATACTGAAAATGGCAACTAACATTGATGTCTGTATGGCTGCATTGAAAGCAAAAAAAAAAAAAAACAAACATAAAATTAAATTGCAACTCGTTGTTAATATTAAGATTGATAGAAAAGATACAGGGGAGAAAGAAGCATTTTTTTAATTTTATTTGCGTTTTGCCAAACAACCATCCATCCATTCACAACACATCACAAAGGACAAATCACGTTCATACATATAAAAATAAGAAACAGTAGTAAGCTTTAAATGAGTGTCACACCAGCAATACCACAGCTGCGATATGAATGCTGGTTCACTTATATGGAATTTTGTGCAAAAGCAATCTATAAGCATGCAAAAAATAAGCAACATCAATAATAAAAATAATGAAAGGAAAGATAGTGTACTTTTTTTTCGCAAAAAGGACAACGACATTGAATATTTTCCAAAACAATGTACATGTATTTGTGCAATGTGTATATAAGATGCTGAAATAGCTTCCACTCACAGACACAAGACACAAGAGCGGCGCAAAGAAGGAGACAGCAGGCCTTCTAAAAGCCCTTATTTGGCTCATATATTTTTTACAGGCGATGTTCTATGATGGCAAAGCCTACCAATGCCTGACGTTTTAGAAGTTCTGCTTAGGTGAGGAATGTGATCATTGTGTTCATTATTGTCATCTATTTAAAAAAAGGATTGCGCGCAAACATCCACTTCAATAAAACGCTTTTATACAACTGACCGAAGCTATTGAAACAGATTAGGGTTCGGCCCGTTTTCAGGGATCTGGCCATGCACCGGTAAAAAAAAAATTTAAGGTCTTGAACTGGGCCTGATTCTGTAACACCTACAAAAGTTCACCACTGTTTTTTATTATAAAAACGATACAAATAACAATAAAAGCAAGAATAAACAAGACAAGCAAAGTGAATAACAACGGCAGTGACAACGATGATAAGATGTAAAATCAACATGAATCAGAGCAGCAACTGTATAATTCATACACACACGCCTACAAGCTCACTGGAACACATACCTACATACATAAATAAATGAAAAAATGCTTTTCATTTAGGCAGCCACATATACACACACTTGTATATTTCTCAAACAATGTGTGTCATTACAGAGCAAAAAATATTCAAAAGAAGCTCAAAAACAGCACATGAGCACTGAGTCACGATGAAAATAGACAGAGAAGCGGCAGCAGACAAGATCTGATAACTGGCTGAAATTTATGAAAACCCGGTCAAAGGTGTTTTGTTTCACTGGTATAGAAAGTGGTAAAAATATAGAACTAGTTTTTGGGAAATTAAAGCCGACAGAGGCAAAATTTTTGCTTTTGGTATAACAAATTGGTTTTTTATGACATAGATCGAGCTTAAATAAAAAAAACAATAGTTTTTTAATGTAATCCATAAGAAAAATATATTACAAAAGCATTTCTTTATTACTTTTTTCTGATTCTTTTAAACATTTTATTTTTCAATTTTAATTGTATTCAAAACTTGGTCTTAGGTATCAGTTTTCTTGTTTCTAAAAAAAAAAAACCTTTATTAATTATTTTATTAGGCTTGATTTCGAGTTTTATTTTCTCGAAATTCAGAAAAAAATTTTTTGTAGGCATCAATGTTTATGAAGGAGACAAGCAAAGTAAATTTTAACAGTTATTGTGTAGGGTACATGCCATAACTGTTGCACGTCATTTACGGCGCAAAGTGCCTCGAACCCACAGCATGTTTCTATGCAGCAGCGGTCAGCCGTTCTACTGCTTGAGCTCTCCATTACTAAGTCTATATATTTAATCTATTGATCAACTTCCGATTTTTATCACTGCTCTGTTGTTATGAATATATTTGACATTCTCTCACTAACATTAAATTGGTTTGCCATTGATTTTTTTGTTGGCTGCTATAGCGTCAGTGCTTTAAAAGTTAAATTGTTCACCATAACAGAAAATTAGAACCATCCGAGTACAAAAGAAGTTATTATAGCGCCGAAACAAAACTGTACGAATACTGCATTGTGTAAATTATTTATTTATATATTTTTTTTCTTGTCACCAACCGACTTGAAAATTACGTAGATTTTGCTCGCGTTAAAAAAATCTCTTATTATTTTTGGCATATTTATTCCATTACAGGATCTTGAGAATCCAGCACGGTTTTTTCTAATATTACAGTAATTGCAATAAAAAAAAACATTTTTTAAGAATTTGCGAAAAATATATAAAAAATTACAAAGTAAAAATACTACGTTTTATTATGTTACGCTGGCTGCCGGCCATGAAACCGGCTCACTTGGGTCCTAGAAAGGTGACGTTGTGCTACCCGAATAGGCTGTAGCGAGAAGGCGGGTACCAGATCTTGCCAGTTCATCCGCTGTTTCATTTCCGAACACACCGTTGTGTCCAGGTACCTAGCGAAGCTCCAGGTCTGAATGTCTCGCTATCTCATTTAGAGATACCCGGCATTCCTGAACCAACCGAGATGTTGAATAAACACCCGCAAGCATGTTAATGGCGGCCTTGCTCTCAGTACAGATAATGATATGCTGTCAGTACAGACAGTCTTATCGCCGCCATTAAAAAATATATTTAATTCGCTTTTCTCGTTGCCTCAAAAGTGACAAAGTAAAATACCAATTATACCAATTTATAAAAATGAATGCCTTTGCTTGTGAAAAATTCAGATTATTTGTAAAACTTTTACACTCAAGATCCATTTCAGTATTCTTAGTAGTTTTAACAAAAAACTAAGCTTATAAAATTGATATAATATATATATATATATATATATATATATATATATATATATATATATATATATATATATATATATATATATATATATATATATATATATATTGCTAGCTGAGCTATCCAAAGAAAAATCGCTGGTTTAAAGGCTCGATTCCGCCTAGAAACTTTTTTAAATAAAGCAAGAAGAATCCCAAAAACAAATCATAAGTTACTTTTTCGATTTTTAACAATACGGTTTTTCTGATTAAAATAAGAAGATATTGTATTACCTGCTTACTAGCATTGTGTTAACGTACCATATTTCTTGTCAGCTACTGTAAATATTTTCATTTACATTTTTCCGTATTTCGTTTTTTTTAAATCGCTTTTTCTTTGTTTGATTTTTGTTTTTAGAGCACATCACACATGACAGGTGACACAATGTGGTGTCATGCCGCCAACGCTGCCATGAAATCTCTTCAGCATACATGTAATAAGTTACACAAAGAAAAACAAAATTCTTATAAAAGAGCCACCACCAAGTTACATACAAACATACGCACATAGTGTAGATGATAGTTAAAAAAGCAGCTATCCCACGCAATGCAACACTGTTGTTTGCTCTGCTGTCTCGCACCCACACAAATTTCATATCCCAGCCAACATTTAATAAAAGGGTTTACTACGTTATAGTCGCATTAGTTGAATTCTATTGATTACTGTATTTATTGGGCTGGATTGTTCTAAAAACCACGTGTTTTCAAATCGCCTGATATCAGTTTCGTTTTCAGCAAAACGAAATTGTGTGCCATAAGGCAAATATTTTGGGTATTTTATTCCTAGATAATTACAAAATCGCCTCATTAAGTCTGTTGTCTGACATAATTTATCCCCCCACAAGTCACGTGCTTTCAAGTATTATGAATTTTAGATCAGACCAGATAATGAAGTTTTATATGAAATATTTAAATCTATGTACGTATTAAACCAGACGATTCAGTCCCTTGTTGTTGTGGCTCCTATAACAACTTTATATACTATTAATTCTAAAAATTGTGAAAGGCTATTAAACATTTTTATTTCCACATTTACTTCGCATTTGATTTTAATCAATAATTAAATCTTTGATTTAAAAAAAATTTATGAAAGCCAAAATAAACCAACAATGCTAAACAATGATCATATGTTCCCATATGAGACTCAGCTGAATTTACCCTTTTGCTTTGAACCAAATTTTTGTATAGGTAAAATAATTTTTGTGTTTGACAAACAAATTTAGAGCAATACTTAAAAAATCATGTACAGAAAAAACAAACCAATCAGACGAATACACAAATTTTGTTTTTCTCTCAAATGAAGTCGAAAGAATGTTTGACTGCTGGTTCTGCTGGTGGGGATATACTGCCAGGTGCCAGGTATGAAAGTCATTTAATAAATTCCGTTTCTCATTATTTTTTCGCAATATTTTTGCATCTGTTGTGGAAGCACAATTTTTTTTTCACCTTTTTTTAAGCAAACATAGAAGAATGTAGAAGAAAACCGTACACCACATAAATATTCGTGTTTTAGTTTCACTTTGGTATCTGCATGTGCAAGCGTTTGTATAAAAAGTCTACGTGCTGCAGTCTCTAATGACGAAAATAGCAATAAACGTTGCTGCATAATATTGACTTTGCATGGCCAACGGAAGCAGTCAAAACAACAATGCCAATATCCTACAATTACATCAAAAGCAGCAACAGCAACAACAACACAACAACATAATGTTAAGTGTTTGCAACAGATGTCGTGTTTCTTATTTTAAAAAAAAAAGAAAGACAAAGAATAAACCCATTAAGAAACTGATAACAATACAATGCAGAGGCTTAAAAGGATTGTTTATATTTTAAAGAGCAATTTAATTGGAACACAGAAAAGTGATATATTGATGCCATGGCTTATTGCGAACAGCAGTTCTTCATATTGCGGAGGGGTAGATATGGTTCTTCTATGGCATGTAAAAGATTGTCAAATACTCTGCTGTACTTTTTAATATTAGTAAAAGTTTCTACTAAGTAGTAATAAGTTGCTCAGGGAAAAATTAAAAAAACTCTATAAATAACATATGTTAACTGCAAGAAATGTATATATGTAGCGTATGAATTTACTAAGATTTTTATATAGCTTCCATTTTTCTGGCATTCATATTTGACTGTATTATAATGTGCTTGTTCGATATTATTATAGTTTATAAGTTAGTAATATCAGAAGAAGGCATTTATAGAAAAACATCGTCTAAAATATACGTGAGTAAAATGAAAATAAGATATTATTATTAATGTCATAAAAATCGAATTAATGCCCGATCAAAATAATTTACAACTGCAAATCGTATAATTGGACTTTAAAGACATTAGCTAATAACTACATGGTGACACAAAAGCTGAGAAATAATTTATTCAGAGGTTGTCATGTATCAATTCTGTTTTGTTATAATCAATGGACAACAACGTTAATTTTAGCTTTTTGGTTCACTACGAAAAGGGATTATATATCAGTCACCATCTTCGATGGTTCTCAATGAATTTCCATAATTTTTTGTTTGTTTTAAAAGCTTAAATTGACAATTTAGAACTACAAGAGCAATGCTGAATGTAATTGTGTGCTTTCAATCATATAACATTGTGATTGTCTGCAGCCATATATGTATTTCAACATTAGTTCTATTGTCATCTCTAGCAAATAGTTTCGCTACGGTGTATAGGACCTGCTTTCTTTCAACATGAACACTTCAAAGCAATATGGTCTTGAAATGAGTTGAAAACCATTTCCATTGACATCATTAACCCTCATATTCACCAAGAATTCCTACCACTAATATCCCCAATTTCAAAAAATTTCTTAATTGTAATTATTATTCTTATTAATATTTTTGTTTATTTAAAGTTTCACCAACACTGCTCCGTCTTAGCTCCAGTTTACTGCCTATTTTTCTAGTTCCAGTATAATGCCATGTCGCAGTACACTCTTGCTTGTGTACTGCGGTCAGTGAAAACAAAAGCATGGCTTAAAGGAGTTATTTACTTTTAAAGAAAACATTACTATGAACTAGTTGAGAGTAAGAAGCAAGCATTACAGATTAAGCTATGCTACTGAAACAGTGCTTATCAAATTACCAAACATTAGCGCTCTAGGGTTAAAAACTCCTGTTTTGGTATATGATTGTTTTTCCTTTGATTTGTTGTTCCCCAACCCCGTTTCTGAGCACGATTTACTTTCAAAAATATTATTTCTCAAAGCAAGTAATACAAGATAAGTCAAAAAATAATATATTGTAGTAAATGGTCAGGTATACAATTTAGAAAATGAAACAAACAAAAAAATTGAAGAGTGATAAGTTGTTTTGGCATCATCTTGCGCAATTTAAATTATTACTTTACTTATATATATTTTGTTTATTTTTAACTTGTTTCCTACAAGTTCAACATTGATTGCAAAACCGGCATCAGATTTCTTAAGAGTAGGGGTGTGATGATGCAAGTGGAAGTAGTAAGTTTACTTTAAACGTTGCAAAAGTAATAAATAAGATGTCAAAAATATAAAAATACACTGAAAGTTTTAAGGAAAAGTTTTGTTTTCATTCTTTAATTTTTCTTATTTTTCATGATTGGATTGGTAGAAATTGGTACTCAGCTATCGTTTGCAGCAACAATAGTTACTCGAAAAGTTTTTAGAATGCAACAACAGCAGGTCTTTATGATGTTGCTCACGGACCAAGAAAACTATAATGATAGTTAGTTTTTTTTTTTTAATAATTTATATATATATATATTTTTCTTTCTTCTACCATCAAACGCTAGAAGTTGATGATGATTTTTTCTGGCTTGGCCTGTCATGATTTTCGAGAAGTATAATAAGAGTTATGCATTTGGAAGATGAAAAAATTAAAACTGCAACTTTTTCTTGCCAGTTTTGAAATAAATGAAGAAAATTTATTATACAGCAACAAAATAAAATAAAGTTTAAGTAAAGTTGCAGAGGAAAAATAATAAAAACAAAATACATAGAGACAGGGTTAAGTGGACAGACGATCCATAGGAAGGGTATAAGAAAAATTCTTAATTTACTAAAGTTAAGAAAAAACTTTGCCTTCCAACATTTGGCCTGAAATAAGAAACAACTTAGAGAAACGAAACTGTAGCCACTTCAAATACTACATGAACCAACATTTACAAACACAAAAGCATTTGAGAAAGCACAGGGTAACTACAAAAATTTTGAGAAGCATTGCTTATAAAACAAACTAAACAAACAAGAAACTTTTACATGGAAATAAATTTGCCAAAAATAGGCAGAAAGATTCATCGTATAACAGCGTTAGACAGGCCAATCACATTTTATGCTAAATGTTGGCAGAACTTTAAACATGGAGCACAGCAAACATGTCACTAACTGCGGCTTAGCTAGAACAGCAATAGCAATGCATCCAATCAAACAGGCCAAAAGCAGAAATACACTGCGAAAAATTTGTTACATATTTTCTAATAGCTTTGCAGCAAAACTCAAGTGATTAAGTGGAAGCATAGACAGTCAGTAATGAAGAGTTCAGGTGGTAGTATTGCTATGCGTTGCAACTTAAAAACAGTATACAATTAGTCTTGGCGTGGGTTTGAAGCAAATTCCGATTCTGATGAGCGACATGGTGGGCGTGAAACGGCCTTGATATATACTCAAGCCAGAAAGTTTTCAACTTTACTTCTCTTGTCTTCTTAAAAATATTCATTTATCAAAAAAAAAAAAAAAACTTTCTCAATTTTGAGGAATTAAAATCGAGCTAGAAGACCCGATAAAATTGTTAAAAAAATTAAGCAATTATTTTCAAAGTAAAGCCACAGTTTTCCCTCGTCACTCACACTATAAAATAACGATTTGACAATTCTTATTCACATCAGAGATTCCATAAGCCTTCATAAGGATGAATTTTTTCCCAAATGTCTAACAGTAATCTCTATTTTCATAACAGCTTCCTAAAGATACACGCTTACATAATGCATTTTGTTGAAAAGGAAATGGAAATTGCAAAATTATTGAACGACTAATTAAAAAAGCTTATGGCGTTTTCATTTCTGACAAAACATTGCTTTGTTGATAAACATGCCTTTTTGAAAAAACTTGACTCACTTACTGAGCATATCATGGTGTTTCCTAGATATGTCACACATAAAACTAGCAGAACGTGTTACGAGCTCCACACTCGGCTACAAGTGATGAGATCACATTAGATTTTTCAACATCTCAACATAATTTTTGTACAATACAATTTATACAATATTTATATAATAAATATATTTTTCTCCAGTGGTGCCTAGGACTAGTTGTGCCCCTTTAACACATTTCCGTACTTTAAATATAAGTGAAATCTTGTTGTACCGGAAATGGAAATAAATTAATAAAAACAAAAAGCATTTAATTTACTTGGCTTTTGTTTTTGTTTGACGATGTTTCATATTACATACTAGAAATAAGAATATTTTTTTCTTAGAAGGCTGAACTTGTTAAATAAAGAATGTTAAAAAGCTGAGCAGGGATGTGAAACCTAAATACTTTTGTCAACTGTGCAATAATTGTTACCAATTTTTAAATATTAATACAATAAAACTCACACAAAGTTTGTACTTATTTTTGCATGATATTATGTCCTCGGTTTATGTATATCGAGCTTAGAAAACAATAGAAGATCTTCTTTGAGAAGAGTTAGAAAAATAGACAACACTTAAAGGTTAATACACCTGCATCAAACACCCACATCATAGAGTGGGCCTATCTAATATAGCTATCTACTTGCAGCTTCTATGGTCGGGAATGGGGATAAATGAAACACGTAATCGCTAACCTCATGGCACGTGGACATAGAAGTAACAGGCTACTGAATTTTTATGTGCTAGGTGAACAGGAATTGCAAAAAATCTTTTGAACCTCTTAGATAGCTTAATGTCTAAGGTGTGAGGAATGCAAACTAGATCAGCCACTGGTCACAATGCAAAAGGCTTAACTTGACCGCATTCCTCCTTAAATTATATTCCATTAGAAAGCAGTGGGTATAAAATAGAGAAGCTTTTAGTTTCCCAATTTAGAAACACATTTCAACGAGTTAATTTCTTTCTGTGCTTGTAGATGCTAAATATAACTAGTTGCTGTTTTATTACTTCGGGTTTTCAATTTAAAAAATAAATTTTTATACTGCCCAGCTGGTCTCCTCTTAAAGACATAACCACAGTCCAAGATAAAACAGTAACAGTAGTTCTATAGACTGAAAAACAAATGCATCAACAGCAACAACAAAAACAAAAAGATTTTACTGACAAGTCCATTAGTGTTTTGGCTCCATTACGTGTTCAAGTTAAAGTAGTGCTAACACCAACACAAACTCTAACAGAATTTTATGTGGCCAGCAAGTAAGATGTTTTAAGCAACATATCTCTGTCGAGTGCAAAAACATTTGTAAATTGAGATCCATCTCACAGTTTAGAGTTTGTGTAACTTCATGATATGTTTCGTGAACATTGAGTTTTTTTAAGCTCTACAGTGGGAAACTCAGCCAAAAGTTGGGTGTTCACCGATGTATATATACACTTTTCTTAAAGCTTTGTTTTCTAAAATACAAAAATTATACACTGTTGACTTATTGCTCTTTCTAGAGGAAATGTGGACGATTTTGTGTATGTCATAAGCATATGGCTTTATATGTCCAATTTTGTTTCAAAACGGTTTTAAAAATATCAACACTTTTTTTTGTCATTTGAAGTCATTGAAGGCAATCGGAAAATTTTAGAAAAGAGCGCATATGTCAAACATTTAAGGGGAACCTTTTTCTTCCCCTACAAGTTATTATGGCTAGCTTTGTTTGCTGCTTTTTTATCGAATGTCGGTTATAGCAGCTATTCAAACTCAGCAGCTATAGCAGCTATAAAACTCACGAATAAAGATAACGTAAACTATATTATGTTCATCTGAAGAAGTCTGATCTTTGGAGACCCTTCTAAGTCCTTTTCATACCTTCTCATTACCTAAGTTTTCTCAGATATTCTCACTTGTCTTTTATTGTCTCTGGAGGTTCTTAGCTGACATTTTTCCCGATTGTTAGCCTTTAGCTTTGCGAGTAAAAAGTGATTATAAAAATTTTTCCTACCATTTTTTATAGATTAACACCGGTATTCATAAAAAATAAAACGTTGCTCAAATACATTTTAGAAAAAATTTTATATAAAAATTTGTCGTAAAATGTGTTTCAATAATGTTAATGTTTAGTTTTTTTCGACCCCTTGTTTATATTTAATATAATTATTTTTTTTTTAGCTGAAGGTCTTTTGTATTATAAGTGTATAAATGTTCTTTTTAGTTATTTGAATATTCTTGTCATTATTTCGGTCTTCTTCAGATATCTTCTGCCGGACAAAAATGAATGAAAGATGAATATATATTTTCTCCAAAACAACGTTTTAAATATTTGTTTAATCCTCTTGTAAAGAGGGTATTATTAGAATAGTTTTACAGAATATATTTAATTTCTAGTCCCTAGAAATCCTAAAATTATATTTGCGTACACATTTTCACCCTCATCATTTTCATTAGCCGCTGGATGCTTTTAGATGAGTGAAGTGTGTAACCAACAACTATATTTAGAAGCTCTTTTTCTTTGCGTGTATAATCTCATTAAGAAACTTTTTTTCCGTAATTTTAGTCAACCTTCTTATGTACTATAATTAAGGATTTAACTTTATTTGAAGTTACAACACATTTAACCAAGTGAAATTAACACAAAAGTTAATAAACAGAACTTTTCTCGTTATTTCATTTGGCTTTCCCAAAGTGTTATTGAAAACTGACAGCTTAAACTTTAGCCAAAAAATAATATATGATTGAATATTTTATTAGCTAGCATATTTTTTGTTTGTTTCTGCTATAGAATAATTTGCTTTAGAAACAAGTATGTTACTTAATGTTTAAATGAAATTCCTCTAAAAGAATATAGTAAGTCAAGAAGGGGGAAATTTTCTTATTTTTTTCATATCACCGAAAATACGAGTTCAAAACTTTTATGTGTGAAAATATGTCTGATATCTTAAAAACTTTGATTTATTAAATAAAACAAAATAATGTGCTAACATTTTTGTATGTATGTATATGTGTAGGTGTGTGTTTATAAGGGTGGCTGAATTTAGCAAACAATGTTACTAACATTTTTACTGAAAATTGTAATTTCAATGAACTTCTGTATTGTAATACATTTATATTAAATTACTTTTTCAGGCTTACATTGTAACTCAGTTACGCCAACGGTTTTCTTTAGTTTCTTACATTTCTTACAATTTCTTCGATTACGTCATATTATTAGACTCTTTAGTGATATATTTGTATGGTAGAAAAATGTCATACAGGTATGTCAAAAAAAAAAAAGAGAGAAAAAAATTTTGCTTTAGTCATGCATTTGACTTTTTTACGGGGAGCCTAGAAGTGATTGATATTAAATGCCCTAGCTCAGATTTTCTTCATTCTTGATTTTCCCTCACATAATCAGCTCCAGAGTGCCCGTTATGAAGTCAAATGATTGAAAAATCCGTAATAATGTTTTTCCTTCAATATTTGTTTGTCTTTTATATTTTTTTTGTTGAGCTCATGCAAAAGTATAAAAAAAAATTTAAATTCGGGTGACTCAAAAATTCTGTTTTCTTTTAATTTGTCGTAGTGGAACTGATTTTACAATAGTGCAAAAATTTATAGCGAAATCAATGGCGAAATGCTAAAATATTTTTTCTTTACAAATTGTCCCCCTCTAATCTATGTTTATATGTATTTGTGCACGTTAGTATACATGTTCGTATATGTGCAGCTTTATGAAACCTTTGTAACTTGCTTTAAAGAAAATGTACTTCCTGCTTGACGACACACAAGGGGAGCTAGAAAAATGAAACATAAAATACTGCGCTACCAAACAGAAAAATGATAAACGACTTTACAATTACAAATGTTGGCGTTTGGGTGCTGAAAAGTATTCTGTGGGAAACTTTTGAGTGAAGAAAACAAAAAGTTTTTAAAAGTTAGTGACTGGTTCAGTGAGCTTAACACCATATATGTTACATTTGGGTGATATATATCAAATTAAACAGAGTTCTTGTTTATAGAAAGATTATGGAATGCTAACATACTTTTTGGTGAAGTACGAAACGAAATAAAAGAGCTCTAGAAGAGCAATGAAGTGGAAAAATTAAAACTAAGGAAAGGCATAGATAACGTAGTGCTTTCTGAGCAAAACTAAATCCAATCCATTGCAAAACCAAAGATGTCTGCGCTGTTGTCGGCACGATAGTAAACAGTGCTAGTCAGGAAAGTAAAATGGCCTTCAGTAATTTTCTGCTACCTGAGATGCAGCAAAAAATGTACGTTGCTCTAAAATTTAAGTTTTTCAAACTATTTCCAGAGCATACCTTAGCTTTTGTAATCTCAAAATCTATTTTTATAATAAGGTGTGCGTTCCAGTTGGTACTGTGTAAAATGTTGTGCGAAATTGATGACTTGTCTAACCTGCAAATTTGTATTGTTTGACGAGTTTTTTTTTTTCTTTTTTGGTAAAGGAACACAACATTTAAATGAGTTTTGTATAAAGCTAAATTGGAGTTATAATTTTTACTTGCAAAAATTTTGCCTTCTTTTGACACATTTAAAGTATTATCGTGACAATGTTTTGACAGAGAATTTTTTTTTTAGCAGCAATTCATGCAATTTTTTTATCTGTAATTTGACAGGATTTCACGTAGAATTACGAACAGAGTGCCAAATTAAAAAAAAAGAAACTACGAAATTCCACAAATTTTAAATCAAAAGTATAATGATTCCACTTGCCATGATCGTTTTTGAAAAATATCCGCTATAAAGTTAAAATTGTGTTCCTTTAAAACTTTATTTTATAAACCACCAATACTGGTCAAGTTATACAATAGAAAACAAAATATTTAAAATACATAAATTTAACTTGCTCGATTAGCATACATAAACTAAAAATATTTAATTTTGTTTACAAGCTCAAAATAATGACAAGTATAAAATTCTGTATTATTTCATGTGGAAGAAGTATTAGTTTTTATGGAATTTCCAGCACTTGCGAATACCGAGTCTCCTTCATACACGTTGCAGGTCACTGATACTTACATGTAGGCTTTCATATTCTCCTTTGATTGCTTAGCGCTGGCACATACACACATGTACATCTACAAACGCACCCACTTGAAATACTGTTTCAAAGGTACTTTTACACACATGTTTGCTTCAATTTTTATTTGTTTTTATTTCTTCAAATAAAATACAAAAGTAGTACAAAATAACGTATAACTGGAAGTCGCAATGAATGTCAACAATTGCAGCAAATAACTGTCAACAGCAAACTTACAAGTATACAGAACAGTACATATACACAACCGTGTCCTCATACAAGCCCAAATATAAAATTGTTTTGCTCTCACTCACCCCGCACAAATAAATATGAAATAACAAAAATTGTTCATTTAAGTCTATTAACAATTCGCAGATATAATTTAGGAAAAATGAGCAAACAAACAAGCATACATATACTATGAACAAATGTAAGAAGAAGAATAATCAAGCAGTACTACATAGCAAATAAAGTATATTTGGATAAAATTAAATGAAAGTGTATACACACACCGACAGACACACATGTATTAAACAAGTAAAAATATGGTTGCATGCGGATGTTTTGTATTTGTGTACTAAAACTGTATCAATTAAAATTACAGTGATGATAGAATTTGCGCAGCATTTCGGATACTTTGTTTTATTGCAGAGAGAAAGGTACTTCTCTTATGGATGGAAGACTCAAACCGTTTTCTCAGAAACGGTATTTCAACGACTACAGACGGACAGACGGACAGGCAGACATACGGACATCGCTCAATTGTAATCTCTATTGATTCTGATCCAGTATATATATACTTTATGGGGTCTAAGATGGCGTTACACACTGAGTTACAAACTTATATCTACTCTTACATATTTTTGTAAAGGGTATAAAAACAGTTTTGAAATATAGGATTATATTGCTGGTTGATTCCTGTTCATATTTGTTGAAAATAGTGACAACAAAATAGTTATATAAAAACTAAGAAAATAATTTTAAATATAAACTTCGGATTTGGAAACATTTACACAAATAAATAATTTATAGACAACATAAACTAACAATTAGCTGCCTCTTTAGATTGCATAGTACACTTGCCTGAGTACCTGTTTATTATTTAAAAAGTTTTGATTGTAATTATCTGGTATTAGGCATTGTGAAAAAAAGCTTATTGTTTAAATTAATTATAAACACAGTTCGGCTATTAAGAACCTTTAATTTTTTTTTCGTTTTATATTGCTTTAACTTTATTCAATTAAAATAAAAATATATATTGAGATTAATGTCGCTTTTTCTTATGCTAAATTGTTTATCTACCTTCCTAAATATGAACTCTACTGCTCATACACAATTTTATGTACATATTGGCAATGCCTCTTTATGTTCCCTTTTGTCATATTACATAGAATTGTGTAGGTATGTGCTATAGCTGTATATTTTTATAATAATATAAAAAATAATTGAGCAAAAAGTATACGTTGCTAGAACAACTTTTAATATCAATGTTGCCGTCACAATATTTGCCAAAGAACAATATCACAGTTTTTACCTTTGTGTAGGTGTATGTGAATGAATATACCCAGCAAACCAAAAGTTCCAATTTCATCAGACTTGTAACGAATTTGTTTTGATGAGTTATTAATCTATGTTAAACCGCTGTTTTAAAATATTATTATTTATATTTCTGGATAAGCAGTACTGTCAAAATTCACTTGAAACTAAAAATACCTTTGAAAAATGTTCAGCTATACAAGTTTTAATATGCCATTAAAAAGTAAGCCAGTATTTCGTATGCACATATGAGCATATAATTCCAGCCAGAATCTCATTGCGAATTCGTAATAATAGTTCGCTACCTATCATTACAAAACTGTAACAAATTCTTAACGTAAAAACTGTAAAATTTGTTTTTATTAATTAGTCTTCAAAGTCGACAAATTTTGTAAACTAAGCAGTACAAACCTTCACCATAATTGTCCCTCTTGGTTTACTGGGTATTTACACACTTAAAATTGTTTGTTGTTTATCCTCTTTCATGTAACTGTTTTAAATTCATGTTCACAAGGAATCGCTTCATTAATGCAAAAGAAGCAGAAAGATAAAAAAATATAAACAGACGAAAATTAAATAAACGTTTTAGTCTCTACAGGAGACAAAGATCTAGCGATAATGAAACACTTTCAAAAAAAAAAAAAGAAAAAAAAGTCACACAACCAAACCCTTTTTAATTAAATAAATTATTACGAAATTTATTTTCCTCACATATTTGACGAATTCTATTTAATTAATATTTCCTAGAATATAAATAATGTATGTACAGAAGTTCGAAAATAAAAAATTTAAATGTAAAATAGACAAATTAAAATATAACAAAAAAAAAATATTTTAAATAATGAAAAAGCTTCATCATAAAATGCCTAGAGTCTTGTATCTGTGCCCAAATTCGTGATCTGGCCAAAATACTCAGAGAAGAATATTGGCAGTAATTTTTTTATAAATCTCAATTTTAAGCGCTGTTTAGCTGAAATGTCTTTTCCTTTGATACTGGTGTACTCTAGAACTATACACATCATATTTTGATTTCCCATCTAAGATTTCTGACACAAAATTGCATTAATTAATTTATTAAATTAATGGTAAAAACTCCCTTATTGTGCAAAAAAAAATCTACTTACTTTTTTATAACAGTTGAATATTTATAGTAAGAAAAGCACCTTAGAAACTCAAATGTGTCTCATGAAAGAATGAAATTCAAATGTCTCTCATGAGAATCTATTATTCTCTACTTCCAGTTAAAAGTGAGAAAAAAACATATGGTAGTTGTTTGATTGCTCACGCAAAATCATGTATACTTAATGAAATTCCAAACAATTCATGTTACAGATTATTAAGCATACGTACTGGTACCCCGAATGGTGTTTAATTTGTTGGTTTGTCCAGGGTGACGTATGAGTATTATAATACTTTTATTGCATGAATGTGGGAAAAATTATTAACAAAGATTGAAGCCCTAATTTGGAATTCACAAGCCAGCGACAGAGTTTCAACGAAAAATAAACAAAAAGATGTATATTCTGCAAAACTGTTCTTGGTATGCATTGAAATACAAAATCCAAACTTCCTACATGAAGGTCTCATTAGCTCTAGCACTAAAATTCGCAAAACTTGCATACAAATACAAAAAAATTTTTTTTAATTCCAAAATTGTTACTACTGTTCTTACAAAAATCCGGCCTTAGTTGAGAGTTACATTAACAGATCCTGAGTCAACAAATTCGAAGACGTGTCTTATTTGCTACGAATGCTTATTTGTAAGTTGTACTTATGTCTTATAATATATTGCTAGATTAGCATGCAAAATATCGACGTGTATTTTTAAAAATTGGAATTCTAATGTCTTATTGCACTTAGACTTATTGTATTTAGTAAAAATGCATTGACATCGAAACAAAGTGCATTGATATCAATAGTAAAATCGCTAAGTTAATTTTATGACAACAACAGTCGCAAGTCCTGATAAAATATACAGTTTAATAACTTCTGTGAAACAATTAGATCTGGTTTATATTAACTTCAGTAAGCAAAAGTTTTTTTAATATAAACAAGTTAGTGTTGTAGTATTAGCAGAGCTTCAAAATGTGAGGTTAGTTCCATTAAGGGGTGAATAAAACGGTCTTAAAACTGATGAAGGCTAGCCTCATTTACAATATTTTCATTTATTGTGTTATAACCTCCAACACATATAAATAGGCAATCATGCACGAAGTCTTATCTTCGAGATATGCCTATTATATATCATACACTTTTGTTTATCGTGAATAACATACGGAAAATTATTAAATAGCCTTAATATGTAAGAACTTGGTAACATTTTTTGTGCGGTACTTCATAAATCAGTTATGAAACTGAGAAAAAAACTGAGAAAAAAGATTTCAGGAAACGTGTTTTGTATACTTTTTGAGTTTGGGGATGTAATAACTATGGATCATGTAAAAAATGCATTTGATATTGCTGCCATCTAATGCTTTGATATTTTCTCAAAATAGGGCTAACCTAAAAATGCGGATACAATCTTGCAAGATTTGCTAAGGCATTGCTTTCTTTCTGAGACCTTTTACCTTAACTACAACCTTTATTCTCTCACCCCTTCAAGGATTCAAATTACTTTGCAATAGTTTTTCCAAAATTAATTCAGTAAAAAGTAAAATTTTAGTACAAAATTTTTATTTTAATATCTAACTTAATAAGCCCTTAATTTTATGATGGCTATTACTTTTAAGACACTGATATCACTGTAACATATTTTAGCCAATGCCATAGGAACTATCCAGATTTTAAAATATCTCTTATTCTGCTCAAAGATCTACTTGTTTTAAAGGTAAAGCATCTTAGTAAAAAAGTTACCTGTGCTTTAATTTTTTTTAAATAACGCCAATTGCAACAAGCTTGTATTAAAAACTATGACAATTTATTTATTGGCGCTTAGTTAGATTGCATTTTAAAGATGCCAGATTACAAATTTATAAATGTAATTAAAAATAATTAAACGCTTACACAGAAACATACTAGAGGAAAAAACGCACTAAACTAAGGGAAAATAATCAGAAAAGAACCCGAAGCAAACTTCAGTGCACCATAAAAGAAACGTGATGTTTCAATGAAAACAAATGACATCTTGTTGCGCTGTTAAATGCCACATCAAGTCCGACTAACACAAACACACACTGTTATAATTCAATTTGCTGGCTGATTCCAAAATATGGCATTTAATAGTCATTACACCATTAGCAAATTTAAAAATAAAAATTTTAAATTCTCATAAATTTAATTATGGAAAAGCAGAACTTAATTATTTATATGCTTTAAGAGACAATTGATATGTATTAATTCAGGTCCAAAGATAAACATTTGTAAGGTCTATTTTCGAAACTGAATCAATATGTAAAAGCAGTTTTAATAAAAAATTAATTCTATTTTTTACGAAAAAGAATTTTTAACAATACATAATTAAAACCCCTTTTAAAGTGTTTTTTAAGAAATCTTTGTGTGGAAAATCTGACATAAAAGACCTTAAAAAATTTGACCGTTATCAGCGCATTATAATACTACCAATACAGGTTGCTGTTGCAATAGAATTTGCTGATTATTTCGTAAATTTAGCTGATAGTGCAGTGAAATTTTGTACCATTACCGGAAAGGTATCTGAAATGTGTTGCTTGCAGATCGTGTAGCCGAGAACAAAATCTGAAAACAGATTTAAACTTTTTTTTTGCTAAAAAGCATAATTTCGCATAAGTTTTCTTGAAAATTCACAAGATTTTTTTATAAACGTTTTTAAAGAAATTTAACTTGTACTCTAGCGGCATTCAACTAAATGGTCTGAGGGAATAAAACAACTTGTATTTGAATAATTATGTTTTTGCAGAAAATGATGTATATATAATTGTATTTTCTGTAGCATCTTTCACTCTGCATTCTATGATCATCCATTTTTCTGCATTAATTTATTTTTATATTTTTTACAATTTTCCAAGTTTATTTCTGCTTTGTAACGGTTGTAACTATTTGTGCTTTTTACAAGCAATTTCGCTGTGTGTGTGTGTGAGTTGTATAAAATAAACTTCTATGCATTCGAACACAGTCACCATGTCATTATAATCCCACATAACACTGGCGCTAATTGACAGCTAAACACAAAAAGCAAGAATAAATAATAAACCATCAAACTTATAACCAACCACTTTTCTATTACCGCTTCTGACCCCCCTTTTTGTACAGTCATATTCATTTATACCAGTTCATGCCGCACGACATGTTGCAACTGTTCACCTTATTTTTGAAAATTTACGTGCACAATGTATTTGCTTTTAACTGATGTTGCTTGTGTGACAATTTATGTTTAAGTTAGCAATATCCCAGCGAGCATTTCAAAGACAGAGAACTGAAATTCACTCATCTAATAGAGAAAGAGAAAACTACAAAACGGGCTTCGTGGAATTAGTACGTAAATTGTTAGTGGTGGCTGTAATGCTATAAAATTAGCTCAGCTTTAAAAGTGTCTCTCTATTGATGAGTTGATTAGAACCAACGAAATTTCGGCAGCATATCGACGACTGAAAAATACAAAAGACATTAAGGTATATTTGTAGACCTCAATTAATAGCTTTAAATTGGCTCTTAAGCTCAATAAATAAGTTCATTTTTGTATATTAAAACAAAAAAGTTTACTATTTTAATATTTTCAAAAATGCTAGTCGTAGTAACCGAAGGTAGCTCGTTGCATAAAAGTTGTTAAGAAAAGTCAAATTGTTGCAAAATGCGTGTTTGAACATTTTTGATTCTCATTTTATTAGTGGGAATTTTGGAATAAGTAGTAAAGTTTAAAACATTGTGCAGATGCCATACCTATTCTTCGACATACATGGTAGTGTCTAGTTAAGACTTGTTGGGCGCTCTAGTAATAGCTTTTAATTATTCGTGTTTTAATGTGAGCAGATTTATTTAATATCAAAATGTCGCTGCTGAAATCATGAATCAAAATAACTTCATTGTCTATATTTTTCAAAAGAAATGCATATGCTTATGCTGATTTTTTTTCTGCAAAAAATTGTGCATTTTTTCACTTTTCTGTCAAAAAATATGATTTCTAATCGCTTAGCGCGAAGAAAAGGTGGCCAAACTTTGAATATGTAAAAAGTTAAGCCCATCTGCATTTCTAATGCAAAAAAAGTTGAAAATTGTAGAAAAGAAAATGGCTTCACTTTTGTATAGAGAAGTAAATTCTGCGTATAAATGTTAATGTGCACATATGACTAAAACTATATTATTCACTTATCTATACACACAAACATACACATGTAGCCAAGCACATTTCGAAATAGAACCACTGCAAATTTGCGTCATTTTACGCTTTTAATTAGAATCAGTTGTTTTCAGTCGCTGCTGTAAATTGAATATTGATTGCAATGTCACGTTGTTTCCAACAATGTCGTTTGTATGAATATTTACTTTTTTTTTATCATTTAACATTAAAACTGTCGTTCGTTTTGGCCCTTGTAAATTACAAATTGAAGCCATGGTTTTTGTGCAAAAGCAAACAAAAAAGGAAAATAAACTACACGAAACAGCAATAAAACTGAAATCAAATCAGGCACCATGTCTAATTTGTATCTTTTTTTTTTTGGAAATTAGAAAACAAATGACAGAAATTATCAAATTCTAGTTTTGTTTAAACTGTAATTGTTTGTCATGCATAATTTTGCACTTAATTATTTTTTTGTTTTTAATTGAACAAAAGCAAATAGAGGCGGTGCTGGTAATAAAGGTAGGTTTTCATATGTATGCATTTATAATTTCCGTGTACCTAATATATACATATATTTAAAACTTATATAATATATAACACCATATAGTCAACAAGGTACGATATCTTGTAACAAGATTTGTTTATGCTAATTTGGCAATGTTTACAAAAGAAAACTTTGCAATGCATACAAATTGTAAAATCAATTAATTACAAAAATACTAGACAAATTTAATAGTAAATAAAATTTTAATTATTCATTTATTTATGAGTACACAAGAGGGTGGGTTTGAATAAAAGTGGACGCAGTCCTTTTTTCTAATTAAAAATTAGTGGTTACAGTCGTTCCCAAAAAAAAAATATTTTTAACATTTTTGTCATGACTTCAGATTGGGCAGTCTGGTAAATAAACTTTACATGCTATTGTTCAGGATCCTGAAACCCCAATATTTACTGAAACAACAATTTAACACATCTGTACTTAAGTCAACCCCAAACAGTGTCAAAAGTACGGTTAGTAGGGATTACCTGAAAACCAATATGTAGTAGTTTTTAGTACGGGTTACTCAAGTGCTAAATACTTAGTATATAATTCCAGCTTTGATTTCATCTTAGGCATATGCAATTCAGATTAAACATGTCTAAATTATAATTTATAAACAATTTTGTCTCTTTGCTGATATGGACTTTTAAACTAATCACTGCCAGTTCAGCCATTTTACCATATCAGCTATCACAGCAGTTAAAGAACTAAAACTACAGGGAATACTTATACACTCACTAATATAACGAAGAGTTTTGTACTCTTTTTAAGTCATAAGAGGGCTAATTGTCCTTACCACTCTCTATAGTTCTAGATACACTTGTGTTATATATACCTAAGTTTTCAAGTAATTTGTTTACTAAAATCAAATGAACAAATTTTTAATTTAGTACGACCTTTTTCTTTCTGTGTAGCAATTCCCAATGATATAATCTTCTGGCATCACATTTAAACACTGACTACAGTTATTGGTTTCTACCCACCACACCAAAGGAGCATTGATTTAATTTACTAAGAAACAAATTTATTAAATCCATAAATAAAAAACGCATTTATGAATCTAACATTAAGGAAAATAATACTTTTATTCAATCAAAATTATTAATGGTAAATGTATGTATGTCAGGAAAAATATAATTATTAACAAGTGGAGAGAATACACGTTGTTCGCGGTTGATGACAGAAACTAGACTGATTTCAATCGTTGCGTTATGTACTCTTACAGTCGGCCATCCTATCATTCAATCGACCTCGATTGGAAGATGAACCTTCGTTGTCGTCATCGATATCTTCGTCTTCATCGCTTAAAAGTCCGACCTCAAAATCTGGTAGTCTGCACCACGGTTTCATCTTGTCTGAAGCGTATGTTGATTTGTAGTGACGCTGCTTTCGGCTGGATCCTGGTAGATCTTCGACGATATACCTGTCTTTGTCGAGAACCCTTGTAACTATAAATGGGCCCTTGTAGCGAGGCTCTAGCTTACGTGAGCCACCCGTGGACGCTGGTTCGTTTTCTACTAGCACTAGGTTTCCTTCATCGTACTGTTTCGGGTGTGAATGCTTTTGATCGTAGCGTTGCTTTGCTTTACCCCGTTGCAGATCTATCTTCTCGGCTGTGTTAGTACGTATATTTTGTAACTCTTCGTTGCTCAAAACGTCAGTATTGTGAAGAATAAGAACAAGCTTATTCTGTAGAATGTCCCTTGGTTCAAAACCAAAGAGTAATTGCTGTGGGGTCTTCCCAGTAGTGCTACTTTTCATGCTATTGATCGACCATTGGATTCGACGAAGTTGTTCGTCCCATCGCTTATCTTCTTTTGTAGACGGTAGTAGCATACTCAAAATAGTCCGATTAGTTCGCTCCGCGTGACCGTTGGCTCGTGGTGAACGGACAGCATTTAAAATATGTTGGATATCGTTGTTGCGGCAATACTTCTCGAACTCGTGTGATGTAAATGATGAACCACGATCGGTGATAATTCGCGTTGGCATCCCCAAGTATTCGCTGACTTCGTTAAGTACGTTGATGACGTGTTTTGTTGCTGTATTTTTCACGGGTTTTATTATGGTGAATTTGGTGAATGCGTCTACGACGACAAGAATATGTTCGTTGCGCTTTGACGATTTTGGAAACGGGCCTAGGTGATCCATATGCACAGTATGGAACGGTATTGGAGTGACATTATCATAATGATATTCACCTTCGCGTTTACCACCTGGGATTTTATTAAATGCA
Organism: Sturmia bella; assembly: GCA_963662145.1. NCBI lineage: Eukaryota > Metazoa > Arthropoda > Insecta > Diptera > Tachinidae > Sturmia > Sturmia bella. The sequence goes on along the minus strand of OY759170.1, from coordinate 66,159,469 downwards.
CAATCGACACATGATGTTATGTACGATTTCACTGCGTTTCGCATTCGTGGAAACCAAAAATGATTTTGAATAGCTGTTAACGTTTTCTCAACTCCTAAATGGCCAGCGTTGTCATGTTGTTGTTGAATAATACGCCATCGGAGAGTTTTAGGAACGACCCATAAAATTTTATCGCCAACTTTTCGGAATAGTCTTTCGTTCTTTAGAACGAAATGCTGACAAGTCTCCTTATCACCATTTTTCAATTTTTCTATTGTTTGGCAAGTTGCGTCATCTTGAAGCTGCATCGAGAATAGAAAGTCATTTTCATTTACCGTTGTTTTTGCAATTCTTAGCGATGCTGGTTCCAGTGTTCGTGATTCTTCATATGGTGCTCGGCTTAAGGCATCGACGTGCTGCATGCGTTGTCCAGATCGATGTTCAATTGTCATATCAAAGTCCTGTATGCGCAACCACCACCTTGCGATTCGTGGTATAAGTTCCTTTTTCTGCATAGTCGTCTTTATGGCATTACAGTCGGTGACAACAGTTACACTTTTACCATAAACATAATAACGGAAGCGTTCAAGCGTTTCGACCACTGCTAGCGTTTCCAATTCGTAGCTGTGATAATTACGTTCATCACTGGATGTTGATCGGCTGTAGAATGCAACAGGATTCCACTGTTCACCTTCTTTTTGCAACAATACGCCTGCTAGACCTATCGAGCTAGCATCCGTGTGAATTTGATGTTGAGCTGTAGTTTTGTAGCCTACTATTACTGGGCTCGTAGTTAGAATATTTTTCAGTGACAAAAAGGCTTCGTTTTGTTCGCTACCCCATTGGAACTTTGCATCTTTTTTTATTAAACTGCGTAGAGGTGCTGATATGAGCGCATATGCCGGTACAAATTTTCTAAAATATCCGCTCAGGCCTAAAAATTGTCTTACTTCGCGTACGTTTGTTGGAGCCGGAAATTCTAAAATTGCGTTAGTTTTGACGGTTCCGGGGCTCATACTGCCACTATGAATTTTATGTCCTAGAAATTCCACTGTATCCTTGAAAAACTCGCATTTGTTAACGCTAACGGTTAAGTTAAGATTACGTAGGGCCTGGAAGACACGTCGCAACTTCTGAAACATTTCATCTATTGTGTTGCTGCCAACAACAATATCGTCCATATAATGAATGACGTCATCTTTTTCAGTGTCTTCACGTATGCGCGACATTAAACGTTGAAATACAGCCGGTGCGTTTTTGAGCCCGAAAGGCATTCGTTTGAATTCGTACATCCCATCGGGTGTTACGAAGGCGGTGTATTTCTGGCTGCTCGTTTCAATCGGAATCTGGTAGTAGCCACTGTTGAGGTCTAATACCGTAAAAATCTTAAATTTCATTACTTCGTGCAAACGTTCTTCAATGTTAGGAGTTGGAAAAATTTCCTTCACCATATGTTGATTGATTCGGCGGTAGTCTACACACAGCCTGTCGTTGCCGTTTTTCTTTTTAACAAGAACGATTGGACTCGCGTATTCGGAACTGGATTTTTTTATAATGTCGTTTGATAAAAGTTCATTAATAAGTGCTCTTACCGATTCTTTTTTCATCTCAGGCAGTCTGTACGGCTTCGATACGATTGGCTCACTTGTAGTTAGCTCAATTTTCATCTCCACTACGTCTGTCAACCCAATTTCATGAAATTCGTTACCAAACACGTTACTATATTCGGTTATCAGTTCATTCAAATCCGAACGCGTTTTAGAATCTATTTCGCCACATTTGATATTGTTTACTATTTTTTCCGCGTGATCGGTTACTTCTGCTTGCAAAACGTTTATATATTCAAAATGTTGACCGCTGTCATTACAAATTAAGCGAATGTTTTTGTTTGAAAATACGTCAATACCTACAATAACATCGGATGCAAATGTATCATCGTCAGCCACGTAGAAATCCGTTATAATTTCGACGTTATCGATAGTTAATTTCGCGTTTATTTTTTCGTTGAGTACGGTTGTACCACCACACACGCCACTAATACGTATGTTGCATTTTTCTCTATTTCCAGTAATTTGAGATGCTTTTGATTTCTTAATAAGACAGCATTCACTGCCTGTATCAACCAGTGCAAACATTACGAAGCCATTGATGCTTACTTCTTTATCTGTCGGATTTTTTCTAACGTTGTTCATATTACGTGCAAGCGGTTGTCCACAGTTTACTGGTGAACCTCTAGGGTGAACTCGCTGACAGTCTTTACATCTTGGCTTGCGCTGCGGCTTTGGACACGCACTTGATAAATGTCCAGCTTCGTTGCAATTAAAACAAATAATTGGTTTTCGTTCGTGCTGAGGTTTTGCGTTATTGTCGTTAGATTTATTGACGTTTTTGTTAACGTAGTCATTGCGTTTATATGCTGGTGTCGTTTTAGCGTTATGCGAAGAGCTTGCTATGTTTGCAAAATACTCATCGATTGTGGCTCGCATTTCTCTCATTGATTTAAAGCGTACCGTAGCAATGGCAACTTGCAGCTCCTTGTGTCTAAGTCCCTCTCGAGCGTATTTAATTATAGCGGATTCGCTCAAATGATTTCTTTTGCCTAAGGCGCTGATGCGAAAACAGTATTCATTCATGGACTCACCTGGTTTTCGAGTTGCACTTGACATTTTAAAATGAATGTCGGCCTCATCTGGCTCTACTCCAAACTCATCCCGTAACGCTGCTGCTAAATCACTCCATCTGACAAAAAGCTCGGCGGATGCGTCTAACCATAATTTCGCAGGACCTTTTAATTTGGTTAAAAGTGCGAGCATCAAACATTTCTCGTCCCAATCGTATGCTTCAATCGATTTGTCAACACGTTCAACAAATTGATCAACACTAAAAATTTGATCCTTTGTTGGATCGTACTCTGGTAACGTATCGGCAATTTCTTTAACACTATATGTATTACGCGGCCGTGGCTCTCTATTATTCAATAACACTTGTTCATTTCTTTGTTCGTAAACGTTATTGTGCACTGCATTTTGTACGCCACCGGGCAACTGATCTTGTTCGATATCACACACTTCATTTTCTACGTTATCGCGCACTTGGTTTTGTTGTCGAGGACTATTACATGTCTGTTGCTTTATTACTGACATAACGTTTTCAAGCATACTGCGCAACTCACTTATTTGCGACTGCAAATTCTCATTCGTGCCAACTTCATCGTCTTCGATTGTCTCTGAACCGACTTCTGTTACTAACCGGCTAACCAATTCTGCCTTAGTACCGACCGTTGACAGATTTCTTTCGCGAAGAAGGTCTTTTAGCGTAACGACTTTTAAAGAAGAAATTAAAGGCATTTTTCTTAATATAAATATTAATTATTTTTTCTCTCAAATCCCGTTTTTGTTTTATTTATTTCGTTTTTTTATGTGAAATTTAGTTTTGCGTTCTATCTATTGCGTTTGTTTAAAATGAAAATCTAGTTTTTTTATGTTCTTACGTTTTTACTAATAATCTTCGTTTTATTTATCGTGTTCGTTCTTTTCAAGTTTAATTTTTTTATTTTATTACGTTCGTTTCTTTTAAAATTTCGTAGTTTCTAATTTTACACTTATGTACTTCAATATTTTCGTTTTGCGTTTGAATACGTTATCGTTTCTTTGTTTTCGTTACACGTTCTGCAGTTATTCGTTTTGCATTTATTTGAAATTATTACTCATTTATTTAACACTTGTTTAAAACACAATCGTTCGTTTTACCGTTGTTCGTCTATACGTTAAGCGAGTCTAGCTTTTTTGTTATACGATGCCCAAGCATGTACACTTTTTATGTACAAAAATACGTTTGCCTGTTTTTTCCACTCTACCACTTGTTATGTGTTTTGTTTTAATATACATAAATTCTTTTTCGGACGCCTAGTTCAACGTATTTACTTTTTTTTTAAGTACAAGTATGTATTCCACATAAACGTTCCTTCACTCGTGCATTGTGTTGTATATGATCAATTTTAAGTCGTTTCTTTTCTCTCACAGGCTATCGTTTTTTCACAACACATGTGCGTATATTGGTACACAAGCAAAGCTAATTATCAAGTTAGGATGATCGTTATTAGTTTTTTATATTCGTGTGCTTGTGTCCATTCCGTTCTGTTTCAAGGAGACAATTTACGTTTAGTCTCTTCTTGTCGTTTGTTATGTTTCGTTGAACAAAATTAGAATTTTGCACTCACATACATATTTTCTTGCACACACTACTTCTATATATATATATATATTTTATTTAAGTATTATCAACGTACCGAATGTATGTTATTTTTTTATGTATGTATATTTTCACTAGCGTCACTATACTTATTGTTTAAAACTTTCTTTTGATGGCTTGGCTTTCAATACCACTTCTGAACTATTAAATCCATAAATAAAAAACGCATTTATGAATCTAACATTAAGGAAAATAATACTTTTATTCAATCAAAATTATTAATGGTAAATGTATGTATGTCAGGAAAAATATAATTATTAACAAGTGGAGAGAATACACGTTGTTCGCGGTTGATGACAGAAACTAGACTGATTTCAATCGTTGCGTTATGTACTCTTACAAATTTCTTTTTTATAAGGCACAAAACCGTGTTACATTTTTCGAAAAAATAATAAACATAGTGGTGAGATATAAATTTTTTTTTCAAAACTTGCACTATTTTTCGCTTTTTTTCTCTTTGTTTTTGTTTTTCGCGTTACAAACATTACAAACAGATTTCAGATATCTGATATTTTTATTTTCTTCCATCGTATTTTAGCTCAAGATATTATTAAAATTAATCTTAAATGACAAAGGCGTCTTGAAATCAACCAAAAAATTTTTTATTTTCTTCTATCAGCTTTGAAAGTTTTTGGCTCGTAAATAAAAAACTAAATAAACATGTTCATATTCTTACACAGATATTCACAAAACCTATTGATGGTTTATTACACGTTTATTTGACAAATATTCCGTAGAAATACGTCAAATAAGAGCTTAATAAACTTACAATAATTATTATGAATATGGCCTTTAATATTTAGCAGCTTAATAATAAATTATGATCTGTTTGTGTTGCTGCGTGTGTTTAGAACAGCAATAAAAAATATTCATTTTGAAGTTACATGGATTAGTGCTCTAGGGTTAATAATCTTACCTCGCATCGATTGCATTGAAAGGTTGACAGCAATGCAAGCAGAAATAATATAATAATAATACAAACTAAATGGTTGTCAATTTTATAAATGTGTAAAAGATTTATATTGTATTTGACCACTACTTTTAATGTGCAATCATTTTTCTATATTTTAATTGACAAATAATTTTTGTATTTAACATGTAAATTGACAACAAGTGTCATTTAAAATATTGTTTAAAATAAAAATGGTAGATATTAATAAAATAGGAATAACTTGCCACACTATTTATATCAGTTTAAGGAATGAGTTTCCAGCATTTGTAAACTTACCTAAAAAGAAAGACAAATTGGAAAAAAGTTTACTGTAGATTTGTGTTTAGTTTCTTTAAGACTAAATAAATAAATACAGATGTACTAAAACCAAATCTATTGCCAAAGTAATATTTTATTTTAATTTTCAGATAAAAAAAAAATTATATAAGAATTTTCTTACAAGTTTCCATAATTTATGAAATAGACAAGATCAAATGTAATGCTTAAGGGATTGCACTAACAAGTGTTGCAATCTTCTTATTGTAATCTGTTCTTACTAACCCATCCTTTGCAATTTTATTTCAATTGCCAGAAATGAGAGTGACTGTCATTGACACTTTTTGCAGTGTCAATAACAAAAATAAAAATTTTATGGATTTTGCAAAGAAAGTAAAATTTTAAATAACAATCAATTAATTATTTCAATAATTTGAACAGCAATCAACAACCAAACTATTGTTTATGAAACAATTGCGATTATTTGATTATTATTATTTGATTATTACTTGTTCTTAGAATGTATTGTCAGCTGAAACGTAAACTTACCAAATTGAATTTATTAGAGCTCTCCAGTCCAGCACTAATCACCTTTTAGTATAATTTCAAATTTAGCATAATTTCAAAATGTATGTACGTCATTTCATTAACATATTTGCTAAACTGTTATCCTTATACTAATTTTAGGTAACATAGATTTAAGATTTGGGTTCTGCTAAAGATACTCAAAAAGTTTTATTGCCCTCTATTTTGAGCAAAAATAATTGATTTTATTTAACTTATTGAAATTTTTTGCGAGTTGTAGAAGAACTTTTTTTAATCTTAAAAGAAGACAGCTTTTATACTCATGGTTTTGATAAACACTCTTATGAAAAAAAAACTGTTTTCCAATCGTTTAAGAATGATTGAGTTAATAAAACTACGTACAGACGGTTGTTATATCTTAAAATATTGTAAGACCTCACAACTTAAATGCAATCTACTACAAATAAATAATTGTCTAACTCTACAGTTTTATTGTCAGACAGTTACCTGGCAATTGTAAGGAAATTTTAATTTTATATAGATGTCACATTTTCTACTCAACAAAAAATGTTAGACAAAATACACACAGCTGCACCTGTAATTCGTTAATGCCTTTTCTTCATTATCAAATTTTTGTCGCTTTTAATTCTTCACTTATCTTGGTCGAAAACTATTACTTTAATTTATTTGTTTTCTTTTAATTTCTTTCAACTTTTTGTCACTCCTACCTACAAAAGACTATTATTCTCTTATTTTTTACCCTTTCGTATATACCTGACAATGCTGTCATTGTAATGTCTTGAGAATTTATGCATCTGACAACATGACAATGCTTAACAGTAGACTTATAATTAATTGCTAGACAATAGTCTGCTAAACCTTTTTCCTTTAATATTATCAGGAACATTTTCTGACAGTATTGTAAGATTTTTATTAACTCTGTACAAAATTTAAGAAGATTTTTTTGTTTAATAAGAAAAATGAAAACTTTGAATTCAGCTCCGAAAAATGTATATTTTCAATTTATCAAGCAGACTTTCAAGATCAAAAATAGTTTTTAAAATAGATCTATAAATGATTAAAATTAAAATCAATTCAGAATTTTTGGAGATTAGCGAGCACAGTGACACGAAATCTTTATACACATACTAACTGATTCGGATACGCTTTACTGTGGCTGTTTGCTGTTATATTTCTTCAAGAGGAGAGAAAAGGTTAGAAAATCGGTTTATAATTAAACGAGCTGCTAATTTACTAATTCAACTTCACATTAACAACATATCCGATAAGAACTCTTACAGCCTGTCTATAGGAGTCGACAAACCTTTGTAATAAATTCTGTTTATAGGCTGCAAGATGATACGTGATACGCGATATGATTTATGATATTATATTGTTGCCAACATGTTATATACTGCTGTTTGTTACCATGTTTCTACAAGAACCTCCTTGCTTTTAATTAAAATCAACAACCCTTTGATTGAAACAGCTAGCACAGATCCATTCGAACATATATTAATAAAAACCTGAAAAGTTCTTAAATTTTTTGAATTTGTTTTAAGTAAGCTCTAAACACTTAAAACAAGCAATCCAAATAGTTTGTTTTCGATTTCGTATGCGATTATTATTCCTTTTTTATTATTCATGCGTACATACGTACGTGCATGCATACATGTGTGTACGTACACACTTGTGTACACATTCTATTTTTTCTTTGGCAAGTACACATTTTAGTTGCCCATCTTTGACACTTTTGGTGAGAAAAATCCTCTCCTATAAATCAAAATAAATTGACTGCTACTACGTCTTTCGACAAAATGGGTCGTGTCCTACAAAATGAAAAAAGAAAATCAACGCAAAACTAGATTTTCTTGTCGATGAATCGCTTCCTATACAGTGGTTGTGAAAATAAATCTTAAAATAAATGAGTTGTTCAAAAAATCGAAAATTTGAAATGGAAATCGAAAAATTTAAAAAAAAAATCGGGTTCAAAAAATTGTTGATACCGAGAGAATGTGGGTATTTGTTTTGTTTAGAAACATTTTTTAAAAGCTAAAAAAAAATTTTAGTAAGCAAACTTATTTCATTTCGAATGTATGTACTAAATAAGACATAGTTTAAATAGCTGTGCACAACTTTCGTAAAAATAGATCCGGTATTTTCGTGGTAGAGAAAGTAAATATAAATGGTATATGTGAATGTGTTTAAAATCAATTACATTTTACTCCACCATACAAACTATTATAAAGCGGAGACAATTATATGGTACTCTTTCAGTTATATTTCGTTCTCTACCTACTGTGCACGTGTTAACAAGTGCCTTTTTGGATTTCTATTTTGTAGAATTAAAAATAAATATTGAATTTAATATTGAATTTAAAGTGCAGCGTGCGTTTTTATTTCACACGGACACAGCAGAAGTGGCTCACTGGTATCCTCACTGGTTTCGATAACGTACTTAAAAGGTGATATTTTCCTAACGCAATTTAAAAAATTTGCAATTTAATATCAAAAATATGGCATTAAAGCCCGAGTCATAAATAGTTTTTGTTGCAGATATATGTAGGTCTTAATAAAAAAATTTCTATTAATTATTCGCATAGTTGAGTTGTTAGAAAACATATGTCACTAATAATAAATATTTACCGTCTAATTCATAAAAATTAGAACAGGTTTATAAAGCTCTTATTTGACAGATTTTCCATACAAATATGTCAAATAGCAGTCTTATAAGCCTGTTATAATTTTTATGAATTAAACGGTTAGTGTTTATTAAAATCTTATTACATAAGTTTTACAAGATAACGTGTGGGGAAAATCTGAGTAAAAATATATTTAAAGTTCGTATAAGTTCTTGATAACATATTAGTTTTGTCCCTTCTGTATTAAATTAACGACTTATATACATATACATATATATATATATATATATATATATATATATATATATATATATATATATATATATATATATATATATATATATATATATATATATATATATATATATATATATATATATATATATATATATATATATATATATATATATATATATATATATATATATATATATATATATATATATATATATATATATATATATATATATATATATATAGAACGCATACAAAAATGTCAATATATCTACCACCATTTTTGAGTTTGTAGCATAAATGAAATGTCATGTAACGCATAAAATTGTAACGAATATATTTATGTATACATATTTTTGTGTAAATAAACCTCCCTGGACTCCAGAGAATATGTATAGATATTTATGTCTTCATACATGTGACAGTTGGTATGGTTTGGTCAGCTGTCAGTTTAAATTATGAAATTTGAAAAAAATGTTGCTATGTGCTGTGTTCATATATAATACTTTTACACTTTTCGTTTTCCATCGTTCCACCACAGCTTTGTGGACAAAAATGCAAAAGGAAAGAAATAAAATTGAATGCAAATCCTTGGCATAAAACAAAAATGTGCAGTTTATTTTTCACATAAACTTTTTTTTTGTTTGCTTTCTTCTATACGTACCATGCAAATATTCTAAGCTCTGGTCATAAAATAAAATCTACTTACTAATGGACACCTCTTTAATACCAACCAACATCCAGTGACATTTGCGTCTCTATAAATCAAAAACAAACTCTAAAACTGCTTCCAAATGCCTGTTTGAGTTACATATAAAATGCTGTTTTTCTGTGTCTGTGTCTGTGTCTGTGTTTGTGCTTTTGTTATAAGTGCTACTGTATGTATTTGTTCGTTGTCATACTACGCACTAATTGATTTATGCATCAGTGCAATTAGAGGCTGTGTTTGTAGTACTCACTTTTTAGTTCTTGATTAATGGATGAGAGGGAGAACAGGAGAAAGAGATAGAAATTTGAGAGTCAATAAGCGCCGTTGTTGTGTGCGATGTGTTTTTGTTTTATAAACACTTGTTCTTGTGTAAGTGGATATAAAAGAGAATTTGGTTTTATACAATTATAAAACTATCACTTACTTTTTCTCAATAAAAAATAAAATTTGGAATTGGAAAACATGTAAAAGGGATTTTGTAATTATTAAGGTTATGAAAGCTCCTTTTTAACTAATAATATTCAAACTCTGCTAGATAATTTAAGAAAATAGAACTGCAATGGTGCTAGATATTGAAATCGCCTGTTCAGTTTCGGTTGTAAACAAAAAAAATATTGATTATACGTACTTGCTGTAAAAGGAGACAACAAATTTGCAAATTTGTGCTCTCTTTGGATAGCTTCTTCAGCGAATTCAGATTAACCTGAAACTAAAAAAATTGTCGAATAAACTTAATAACTAATAATTTTTTGCCTGTTTCAGAAACACTAACAACGCTAGCTGTATTTGCTGGTGATTTTATAACAGTGTGAAGAATCTATTTGCTCCATTTATACTGTGGAACAAATTCAAGTTAGAAAAAGTTGGGTCGATTCTGAATTTAAGGGGGGACAACAAAGCCTAAATTGACAGATCCGTATCGCGGAGTTTGCTTATGTTAGCTCAAAGATTTTTCTAATGGACCTTAGAACTTTGCAGCCAAAGCCGATTTTCAGTATATTGTTTATATGGTTATTTGTTTATAACTCGTCGACTTGTTATTATTTTTTAAATCTGTAAAAACCAAATTAATGCTATAGATCTGTGTAAGAATAAGCAATAATTTTACTATTACAAATTTAAAAAATATCAATTGGTCGACTAGTTATTACCAGAAAAGCATATGCTAAAATCGGCATTTGATTGCAAGGCTTGGAGGTCGTATAAAAAAAAGTCCGAACTAACTTTCTTCAGTTTAATCCACACTGTCCCACCTAGCTTGCTGTCTTGTGTAAACATGCAACTAAAGACAGACGAGAAGTAAAATTGAAAAAGTAGTCCATAAAAAATGTGAACAAATCTGATTCTTTAAAACAAAATTTTCGAGAACTATTGGAGCTGTTTGTATTTTAAATTATTTATCAAAACTTTTCTAAACAAAACTGCCACAACCGTTTGATATTATCATCGGCTGTCAATCAGATATTATAATTACCGAAAATTCTCCTGAAGCTTAAAACTTACAAAAAGAAAACCTTAATGTCTAGTAAAGCCTTTATAATGTAAAAATGTTTGTGCAACGACAAAAGTATGAAAATTTATCAATGATCTTATTGCTCCGCTATCGCTCGTTAGTCTTGCAGAGTGTGCTTCTCTGTCTGTTCGCCAACAATTATTAATTTATTTAGGACCAAAGGGCAAATAAAATTCATTGCAGCTTAATAGAGCTTGCTTTTTATTTCCTATAAATTTGAAAGAAAAAATATTCCACCTGAAATTGTTGTAATAAATCAATTTGTTGGCTTAAATGCTGTGAAAAAAAATGATGTCGAAAAAAACCTGGGAGAAACGACAAAAGGACGATAATAAAAGGCAACATTCATATAGGATTTTTAACCTTTCGTGTTATTGCCAGTCATTTTTCAATTTGTTACACACTCACATAAATTTTAGCAATAGGCAATAATTTTATATTTTCTACTTTTTGTGTTAAAGTCCTGGTATAACCAATATCATTCTCCAGTCATTTTTTATGTGCACGGCAATAAATGTTAATCAAGTGAGTTAAGGGCAAAAAAGCTTTACCTGCAGCTTAAGGTCCACTAAAAAAAAAAATTAAAACAATTAAAAATGAAATACATGAATGCACGCAGGACAAATACAAAAGCTCCCACAAGCCTCCTGGTTTTAATATTTAGAAACCAATTTTTTATTTTCGTAAGGCGAATGTAGTTGGGGTAAATTTAATGAATTGCTGGTGATGATGATGCATTGTATGGACAACAAACGGGTGTGAAACTATTTATATATTTTTGTTTTTTTTTGTTCTTTTACATTCGCTTTTGCCGTTTAGATTCTGGGGTGGGAAATCGTTAGATACTATAAATCATAAAATGAAATTTAGTAAATTAATATAAAATTGTATTTCTTGTTTGTTTTTCTGTTTGCTGTTTACGTTTTACGACGTTTAAATGAAAATTTACGATTTAGTCTTTGGCACGACAAAAGAAAAACGTATTTTAGCGTGCTGATTTGTTTTCAAAACTTTATTGTCCTTTCGCATAACACACGTCATTCGTTTGTTTATGTGCAACTATGTTGGCATGTTTTTCTCGTTGTGATTGTGATTTTAATGATAGTAGAGATTTTATAATTTTGTTTTTGAAATATAAATTTAATGGCCGTAATAAATAAGCATTAATAAAAATACTTTGGCTGTTAAAATACAATAATGTCCATCATACACGACTTCTGTTAATTCATTTAGATTTGGAACATAAAACTTATGAGCTTATTAAGGATGGGGTTTATACTTTAAAAAGCGAACAATATTAAGAGACAAAAAAAAAATTGTAGATAATGTTTAGTAGTTCATAGTAATACAAAAATATATCATTTTGCTTAAAACTTTTGTTACGATTGTAGAAAATGTTTTTATCTATATTTACACCCAAATAAAGTGTTTGTAACACATTTTGTAAGCCCACCCATTATATTTCAGATGGGTGTTGTTGCGATTTTACTCTTTATTAAAAAAGATTTCCGGATTCCATAATTATTGCAACTGAGAAATTACCACATTGCTTAATATAACACTTTATTGAGTTGGCAAAAATCTCTTCTCACGTACATCCCTTTTTAGATTGGTTTGTTTTTACAACCTTCAACAAAAAATAAATACATTTTGTGTAAGTATTTTTCATTATTTTAGATCTTTAATATACTTTTTTAATGTTTTCTGCATTTTTAAGTCATCTATTATTATAGATGACTTAAAAAGATATACATTTGAATTGGCTCTTATAGCAAATAAATACTAGAATTAATTTAAAGATATTTTTCATAAAAAAAATTATTTTCAGTTCTACGACTTTTGAGGATTTTGTAAGAAGTTCCTTCATTAATTTACCTTAGCTGAACTTTAGTATGTATTTTTGCTGTCGATTATCATTTACTAGATGTGATCAAAACTTAAACTGAGCGAAGCTGGGGAACAAACATCTATTTTAAACCGGCAACGTCTTTGCTCAAAACGCACGTCTCTAATACAAACTCACATATTTAAATGAGCGTTTCATAAACATAGAATATTTGTGGTACTACTTTCCAAAAGAAAGCTTAATATAAAAAAATATTGTAGAGGTAACCGAAGGAAGAGAAACAGATTATTGTTGAAATATATGGTTACAGGCTAACAATATTATTTGTTACGTAAGACATTCACATTGCTAATAATTTAACTTTCAGTGGCAATTTTATTGTGGCCACCAATCATGGTATTGGTATATTTCGTAATAAATTGGGCAGGTATGGCTATATTATAGTTGAGCAGAATTAGAATATTTACAGAAAACAAATAAATATTTTTATAAAAATTATTTTTATCAAAATTAACACAAAAATGTTCAATCACAACACAAAAATTGGAGAAAAATTAGCTGACAGCGGCAACAAAAAAAGCTTTGTTAAGAACAATAATATTTTTTGTTTATTATTTGGTTACCATTTGGTAGATCAAAAATACTATGCTGGTCACAAACAAAGCTTGTTCAAATGTTCATTATAAAACGGTTGTAGATACTTTCTTTCTGTTTTTTCAAATAAATGTAACCATATTTCAATGGATAGCGACAAAATAAGATCAAACTGCAACAAAAAATTATTTACGGCATTTTAAATAAAAATATCTTGTTTGCCACAACCTTTCGCATCGTTATAGACAACATGTTATAAAATGTATTTTATTTAGTTGTTCTTGCTGGCAGATATAAAAGAAAACTCAAGAGTTTAAACCTGCCCCTGAAGATCCAAAATTCTTACTACTGATAACGTTACTACTTCTACAAGCCAATACTACTTCATGGCAATAGGTTTCTGAAAAAGCACTCTGAAAAGGCATATGGTAAGGCATAAAACCATCTTTTAATATTCCTTTCATTTCAATGAGTTTTTCTTAAAAAAAAAAATACGTATTTTTGCGTATCGACCACTAGTCTTCTGCTAAGCTCAAACATTGTGAGTAACTTTTTCTCGAGACTTGATTTTAGGTTTTGAATTTTCTGTTTCTCCACTTTGATTACAAGCCCTAAAAACGATCATCTCTTCATTATTTTTGCTATTTACTTGCAGTTGGTTTTCATATTTTCCCAGTCGTTCGTAATGAAATGGTCGATAAACTTCAGTCAACCCAAATATTTGTACAAAAGTAAGCACGCACACACCTACTTATCACATAAAAGCACCAAGTATAAACTAGTAATACTTGTAGAAGTAACAGAGTTTCTGTTTATACAAAGTCAGTAGTTTTCATTCGTTGTTTTTTACAAGTGTTAAATATCTCTGTGTGTGGCATTCAAATGTCGCCATACTGCTTAGAATTGCAAAACAAAGTGTCATTTTAGGTTTATGAAAAACACTCACAAATATATTTGGCACACGCACACGCCAGAATGTGTTTGGTATATAAGTATGTATGTACATATGTATGTGCGGCAATTAGGGCTTATGGGAGTATGTAAATATGTGTTAATATTTATGTTATTGTGTTAGTGTATGTGATTGCTATTGTAGTGACACAAGCAAATATATTTACGTTTCATTTTCCTCTGCCACTATTACTACACACATCCACACATAATCACATGTGAGTATTTGAATAAATTTAAGATAAATGAGTCTGGGCAAGTACTGTTCTCCAAATGTACGTCTGAGTGTTGGGAGTATATATGTGTGAGTGCGTCCTAGCTGATATTGGGTTTCAAAATCATTTTTCCATAGTTTATACCAGGTTCAGTGTTGTACACTGCATTTAGTGCTGTACATTCGTATTTAAGATTTGTACTTGCACAACTTCTATTGGCATTAGTAGAAACTAAAATTGGAAAAAAACAGATAAATAAATAAAAACTGGAAACTCCTGCTGAGTAAATGTGCTATGCATGTATGCTGTTTTACGCTGGTGGTATGTATTTTTATGTTCGATGGGTGCAAGAATTGTTTTTTAATTTCATGTGTGTATTTTGGTTATTAGTGTTAGTTTTTGTGACCGCTATACATGCACAGTAACTTTGCTGCCACTATGTCTCACCGTGGTATTTGAGTGGCAAAAATGCAGTTTTTAATTTGAATTTTAAAAAATCAAATGACACTGTTCTACTAAAATAGTTTCCTTGAGAAAAATCAACAATTAATGCCGGAGAAAAGTGGTATTTTGCTAGATAACTTAGTGGTGCTTATTACAAAATGAAAGCTAATGAAGATTCTAAGACAACTTAGTTATGCGCATAAAGATAGCACGGCGCATGAACTAATATCTGACAAATAGTAAAAAATAATGTGACCACTACTTTACTAGGGGCCTTTATCCTGATGGAATACATGCATTCAAACAACTTTAAATGCACACCAATCCACACGAAAACTGCAAAAACAGTAAGAAAACCCGAAACAGAGAAAAAGTATGAATACAAAAATTGTATAAATAAATACTTTGTGCTTATGTTTGCTGAAAGAACTCGTCTATACTTGAAGCAAATTTTTATTTGCTCGAGCAAAAAAATATTTGTTTGGTCAAATAACTGATTGCAGTAATAAAACATTACCTCAAATTTTGGGGTTATGTTTGCTCCAAGAACATGTACAATGCTTGCAGCATATTGGCTTTCGCGAATCTTTATTTTAGATCAACTAATTGTTTGCTATAAATTTTGTATTAAAGCCTTTCTAAAATATAACCTTAAAGTAGGATTCTGTAAAATTTAGTGCATTTGGAATGTTGCCTTTTTTTATTTTCGTTTCTCTTTATTGATGTATCTTATGTATATGAATTTTCAGTACCTCGTCTATATATACTTGCAAAAACGAGGATCAACAACGGAAAATTGGTATCAGTATTGGATGGTTATTTTTTGCCAGTATAATCCCACTATCTTCGTATTAATATAGTGACATTTTCATTGAAGAAACAGCAGATTTTCTTTAGTAGGAAGTAAATAAAATTGATTAACGCAACTGACCTCAATGTAGTCTCATTGCTTTCATATTAATATAATAACATTCTTGTTGCATGCCCAGCAAATGCCTTTGAGCTACAAGTTAACAAGAACTTCCATTTTTTCACAATAATTTTTAACACTACAATCATTTCACAAAAAAAACTTTCTCCGTTTTGAGTACATAGAAAGTGAACTAAAGCCCGATTAAGTAGTTATCAGCTATAAATGGTAAACAAAATTTAATAAGCCAAAGTAACTTTAAATTTATTTTTAACTTAGCATTTGCAAATTTTTAACCTACTTCGATTCCCTTAATGCTATGTAAAGGTTATTAAGAGTGTGTTCCTTAAACTTATAAAAAAAAATTTATGAACATTTGCTAAATCTTAAATTTATAATTAACAAACAAATTTTTTTTTTTTAATTTTCATAAAAAAAGGTGTTACTGAATTTTCAGCATGAGGCTTTAGAAAAATCTTTGGCATACATCTAGTTTTTTCCTGCTTCAAAACAAAACTTGTTTATCATGAACGATACCACTGTTCATTCCCGAATACTGTTGTTTAATATGATTTTTAGAATCGTAAGCTAGAGCTTCTGCAAATATTTCACATGACCTGCAATCACACACGCACTTTCATACCTACTCAGCACCAACAATTGCGAAGCAATAAAGAAAATCGAATGGAACAGCATAAAATTGAAAAATGTTACAAAAAAAATATTTGCTAAACCCAAAAACCTCTGCAAGTGACCTGGACATCTCCGAATGAGTTGGTAATAGCGGCTTAAACATTTCAATGATTAGATTTGAGTTTTGAGATTTAGCTTTCGATTGGTTGCAAAATTGATTCTGGTCTTAAGCCAGTGTAATAAAAAAAAATATTTTTAATAGAAATTTTTGTACTATTACACTAAAATAATGTACATGCATAGTCTATGTGTTTGTTTCGGTGGGCAGTTGTTTTGCTAGTAGACCTTGTGTTGAATTAATTCAACACAAAGTAACTTAATACCAGGTAGTCTCATGACTACAGCAAACACCGCAACAACAAACATTTCATGTACTTTTTTAATAGAAATACTTAAATTGTGTCAAACTTTTGTTCGTGTTTGTATGCTCATGCTGAGCATTTTGACAGTACTTCAAGCCAGAAGCAGTAGTCAGCTGGGCTTGCAAAGCCAACTGGTATCAAGGTAACTTGGTGCAACGCTGTGCGTAGCGATGAAGTCATTAAGCTGAATTGAGGAAATAATAAAAACTAACTATAAATGGTATTAAATTAAGTCTAAGGGTTTTGTATTAATGCATTTTAGTTCAGTTTAGTCAATAAATTCATGTACTATTTATTGCTGTTATAAATGAGTTTCATTCTGTCTTCCAAGAAACTTGCAGTTTGTTGAGGATATAATATAAATTAAGATACCATCGTTATAACCGAATATTTCTTACATTCAATCGTGTGCTTATCCAGTAGTTCGTCTCTTATGGCCTTTTGTTGACCTGAAGCCTGTTTAGCTTAAATACTTGCATGGTAAGCTGAGAATATGTACATATGTATATTCTTGGGTAGTTTTATCTAATTTTCTTTTTTCTTACTGCTACCTAGATACATTTTCATTTTATTATTATTTTTAAATTTTATTTGTATATACGTCCACATATGGTCTAGCAATCTGCGCCTAAAAAATATCTGCGTCTAAGAATTTACTTCGTAAGATATAATGTAAATAAATAAATAAAACCCCTATAAAGTAATTAACAACTGCCAGTTATTAAGTTTGACTCTAAATGGAATAATGTTTTTTCAGCTTAAAACGCTACTTTGAACGAAAAGCAAAATGAAAATAAAGACCAAAAATTCCTGCTTTTTATTCAAGGTTCAGCAAATTTGATTTCACAAAATAAAACTTTTTTTTATCATGTATCTAATATTGAAGAAATTCAAACAATTTAAAATTAGTTAAGCCACTGCGGTACAGTCAAGTTTGATTTCAAGACGTGGATAATGACAAGAAGTAATGCTGCTGTTAGCTATGTCCCAGCTTATGTTATAAATATTTAGTTCTGCAAATTATTTAATGATCACAAACAAAAAAAAAATATTAATTGACCAAATGATAAGAAAAGATATAAAGTAAGTTTAAGTAGCCAAACTGATGCTCTAAAAATACTTTTAATGCCAAATTCAAAATTGTTTTTATTTATTTATTTGAATAGGCAAATACAAACACATTATTCGTATAACAATTCATGTTTTGAATATCTATTCGTATAACTTCTTATATGTTGTCACATTATCGAGTTATACAGTATTTGTTGGTTATTTTAATTGAAAGTTTCGACTAAATTTATTGGGCCAAACCGTCATTATTGTGATGCGGTCTCGTATGTTAGTTGAGGAATAATTTCCTTAATCTAGCTTCAGTATAATCCTTTGCCAAAAAAAAAAAAACTAAACAGCAAAATCAATATAGATTTTTTTTAGGTTTAAGTATATAAATCATTTGCCTTGACAGCTGTAGTGATTTAAAGATTATTGAAATTTCTCAAACGCCTCGCTTTATTTATTTCTTAGTTTAAATATATATGTATGTATATGTGCTTATCTTAGAGCTCTTTCAAAATTTGATTTGGTATTTAAATTTATTGTATAAAACGATTGGCTTTTACCATACAAATATCAGCTGTTAATTCTTAGTCTTGCTTCTGCATTTCTAACCACAAACACTTTTACTTTACGGCACTTGTGGTTTCTGTCTTTTTTTATTTCCTGGCAATAATTGTTTTTTTTTGGTTCCCATAGAAAGTGTGTGAATTTCATAAACTTAAAAAATCTTTTGTCAACAAAAACCGACACGTTTGTGCATGTTCACCATGCATGAAGCTAAGTGTTTTTAACACGAAATATACTTTTAATATTTGAGACAATTGTTTTCTTTGACGCCCGTGCACCATACGAGGTGACAGCATGTAATAAAAACTTAAGAAATAAATGACACATTTTTGTGGTCAAATGTATAAAAGGAAGTACTAAGTTTTGTTTAATAAACATGAATAGACATACAGTTGCAAACAAACGTTTTGGATGAAACTATAAACATTGATTGGTGGCTGAGTGACTTGGTCATCCCTGCAGAAATATGAGTCACTTAGCCTAGGTACGGTGGCTGGCTAAAAGAGCGGCTCACATTGCTTTGTTCCCATGAATAGGGCCGGTAAGATAAGAATCTTCACATTAGAGAGAAGCAACTTTGTAAACTGATATCGGCTGAGTAAACTATGAAAAGAAGGAAGTTTGAAACATATCCCAAGTACCAGTTTTCTCAAGATTTATTTTTGCCTCAGTTTTCATTACTCCGGAAGTATTCTTCTTATATTACACTCTAGCCCCGGGATAAATTTTGGAAGGCTCGGTACATGAACACCCCTACCTGCCAAACATAATTTTTTGTTCATAAAATTAGTTTTGGCCGCGTTTTAACAAAAAACTCAGAAAATTTATTGATTTACAATCAGGCGTTTTAGCTCTGCTACAAATTTTGTGAAATTTGGTATAAGACCCCGACCATCTTCCATACACGCCCACTTTTCCTCATGTTTTAGCTGAGTTTTTTGTAATAAAATTCACAGAAGACTCACAAATGATTCGTCGATTATGCATTTTAGCTCCGTTGTCAATTATATTTTGGGGAGAAAATATAAAAAATATATCTACTATATATTACTACTACTGAAAAATAGTCAGTAGCAAAATAAAGACCGTCAGTAGCCGCTTAAAATCAGTATACCGTCAGTCAGAACCTGGGTTTCGAAGCAATTTTAATGGTGATGAGCATCGTGGTTGGCGTGAAACCGCCATACTGTGTACCCTAGCCAATAAGTCTTGCACAATATTTTGCTTGCCATCTACAAGCAATGTTATAAGGGTAACACATGCTATGTTGCTGTCTACATGTGTAATATTTTACAATTTCGATGTGAACTCCACTCTGTCGGCTTAGCGCTTGAAAGATAAACATCTCGCAGAACAAAAATGTTTATCAGCACAATTTTATCACGGTAATTATTTTTTAATTTAAATCAAGTAAAAATCGAACACAAACCCTAAAAAATATTTAACAAAAAAGTAATTTTTCCTTCATGTACAAAGCGTTATAAGACTTATAAATATTTAAAACCTCCAAACTTCGGCATGTCGTATTTGTACTGTTTTGCTTACCATTGTTTTCTTAGCTCATTTTAATTTTTCTATGAAAGTTTGATAATTATATATCTAGATGTTTACAAGCGTTTTTCTCTACATGTGTCAAATACTTCATAATATGTGCTTACATTTTTTTCCAGCATTTTGTCATTCAAAAGGAGTCCAAAACGTATATTTGCCTTTAAAAGAAAAAAAAATATTAGGCTTGTTCCCGTTATCAATAATGCCCCACTTGCATGTTATACATTACAAATACATATTCCATTAGTTGTTAGGCGTTACTTAAGTAAGTAGATCACATGATTCCTTTTTTTTTTTTTTTTTTTTTTTTTTGAAATTCAATATCTAAGTGTTGGCTCCTCGTTTTTGATAAATACAACTCAAATTTATTTTATTCGTAACTGTATGTTGTCACTTAAGTTTTTCTTAAAAAGAAGAAAAAAACAATACAGTTCACAATAAAATGTCTTTCACCTCTTGTGGTATAAATTTTTTTGTGTATTCGTATTTTGTGCAGCGGAAAACGGATGTTATAAAATTGAAACTAACGCCACTTCCGTAGCCGACTATTGTAAAAACTGTTGATATACAAATATCACTACAAATTCATGCATAAACATGCAAGTCGTATAAAAAATACATGATTATAAAAACATCTGTGCGCACAGATACTCATACATATACATATATGTGTGTGTGCTGCACGTTTGGTGGGCAGAGTCTTGATGTGTTTTTGTGTATGCAAGCACTTTATGTGAAAATAAACTCACAAATTATTGCAATATATTTCTCAAAAAACATTATAGTGTTGCATTTAAATAAATATTTTTTATTGTGGAGAATTCTTTCCTATGTTTATATATTTTTCTTATGGAAAAGCATCAAGTCAAAAAATTTTGTTTTTATTATGTTCAATTGTTAAGGACTGGTTCAATTGCCAGTTCTAGAACAGGAAAAGGTTCGTTATTAAAATAAAAAAAAAAAAAAACGTAGTGTAAACCAGGATCCAGGGCTCGGCAGCACTCAAAACACACGTATTTAAAATACGTATATAAAATACCAATACGTGTTTTGTATTTGTATTTTAAATAAGCCCCATGAATGTATTTAGTACTTTGTACTTTTAATACTAAGCAATTGAGTATTTGGTATTTAAATAATTGTGCACATTTTTCCTAATACATTTTTATTTATTTATTTATTTACTGAAAGTATTTTACAAAAAATAAATTTATAAAATACGACACTAGAAATAGTGTGGACCACTTGGTCATTACATTATTAATTTTTGTTAGAAAATATGTGCTAGAAATTATTAAATTCATTTATCGACTAAAAACGCAAAATTTTTGCTGTTTTATTTTCAAAAACTGACAATACTACTATTTAGTTAATAAATGCAATGTACCTGTGTAAAGTAAAAGCAACTGAATGCACAAACATTGAGAAATCCGTCAAGCTGTTAGAAAGTTAAGCACTGAAAAAATAAAATACAAAGAAAAAATAGCTTTTGACACTTTGATTTAAAACAAGAAGAGAAAACTTGGATATACAATATATCTTGCCTTTGGTGAAACGTTTTTCGATTGTCACTTATTTCCTAGTTACGTTATTTCTTTTTCAATTAAATAGCGTTTTTTAATAAGAAATCATTGAGATTTCGCAGTTAGTTGATTTTAGTTATTCGCCATCAAGAGGTTGTATGGCTGATAACACATTTGAAAAACTGGTGTTATTGAAAGCAAATAAAAACTTTTTAGATTAAAAGTATTTTGTAATTTAAACACAAATGTTTATACATATATTTTTTTTTTGTATTTCAAATACTTGCTTTTAGAATGAAGTATTTTGTATTTTTGCCCAACGGTGCCAGGAGCTTGACCGCAGCTTAAATTAAATTTCCTTCTCCAATTAATTTTATTCATAACCATTCACTTAGGCAGTCTACAAACTGCTGCTTATAATACTACTGTTAGTCAGAGTCTGTCTTTGTTGCTGTATACTATCAAAAGAAATGCTTCGCAATGTCCTTGGAGTTAATAATATATTTTGTTAATGACAATATTGAATAATGTGAAATTTTTTGTTAAGGACTTTGTAACAATGAACACTCGGTCTTAGAGTACTAATATGTTATTGCTCTTTTGGAGTACCTATCAATATTTATAATTACTCATCATCAAGTATAATTATACCCATACATACAGTTGGTATAAGCTTTTTTATAATTTCTAATACAATTCTGCTTTACTATTGGCATAAAAAAGAAGAAGAACATCACAAATTTTAATCAATTTTATCTCGAATAAACAATGTACATACCCATAAAACTTATCTAAAGGATGTGTATTTGGCTTCGTCCATTAAAAGACTACTTTTGAATGGTTTTTAAGTGGCGGTTAGCTTAATGTAAGTACAAAGATTTTTGTGCGGTTTTTTACATGGCACGCGATCTGTTTTAAACATGCCCCAAGTCTTTCTTTTGCAATCTTGATTTCAAAAGAGTGTGTGTATTCTGATTTCTTTTTTTACAATGTCACTTGATTCACAAGTAGTTTGCAACATTTAGCTGTTGTGTGTATCACTGGCATTTTGTATTATTAGAAAGATAAAATATAAAAAAATATATAAAAATAAACAAAACTGTGTTTGCGGTTACTAAAAAGCCTGAAGAGGAACAATAAACCCCCAATATAAACTTGTTCTTGTTGTTATTGCGATAACAAATAAGTTTTAATCTAACCAACAACATGTAATTTTTTATGTTATTGTATTTTATATCAACGTTTTTTTATAATTTTTTTTAACCCAAACTATCATGTCTTTTAGCACAGAGCAAACACTGAAATGAAATTGAAAAAAAGTCATAAAAGTTATTTTGTGTCTTGTTTTTTTTTTTTTTTGTATTCCTGGCCTGTTTTACAGCTAAGTGCTAGTGGCTTGGCACCACGGTTTTTAACGAAAGAGAATGAAAACAGACAACATGGAAAAGATTATTCTTAATTTTTTAGTAAAGACAATAAAATATAGAAAAAAGCCTTTAAAATACCAGAGTAATGTTATAATTGTAAGAACTCCTATTCAACTAAATACTACAGCTTTCTATGCTTGATGTTTTTCTTTATCTTGTTTAATTAATAGCGACCAACAATAAAGATAATGAGTGGAGATGAGCTCAACAAACGCAAAGAAAAACAATTGCTTAGAGTAAAATAATACTACTTTGGGCCTAAAAATATACTTCACTAGATTTTTCTGGCTTTTCTGGTTGTCTATATGCCGCTGACATTTCATTGATACTACTTAACTCATCTGTAGACTAGAAAGAACTTTAAAAAATATATTTAACTGTTCACTACTTATTTTATTATTGTCATAAGCGTAATGAGAATCACAAATGTTCAACCCAACCTTTAATACTGAAACCATTTTATTATATTGCAACAGTTTTACCTTTCTTCACAACCTGTGGGCAACAGCATTCCGATGGTTGCAAAGATTTGTACAAAGATTACTGAATTAGGTCTTCTTTTAGACTTAAAATAAACTGATAAACTGTTTGATACTTTCAAGAATACAAGCCGTATTCCGTAACCAACATCAACTCGTTGTTTGTAGGTTGTGAAGGAAAGTAAAAGTATTGCAAAACGATAAAATAGTTTATTTTTCGAAGGCTTGCTCGAAACATTTGCGATTCTCATTACCTTTATGCGAATAATGGTAAATTGTAAAGTTTCGAAAATTTCTTCGGGTCTTTTCGGGTCTGCTGACGAGTTGAATATTAAAAGTGAGAGAATAGAAAAACGAATGCACCAAGTTAAGAAAAATTATTTATTAATGATTCAGAAAGATTCAATTTTTACTTTAAAGACGACTTCTACGATTTCTAATTGAAATGAAAAACATATGGTAATAAAAAAGTTTTACAAAGAAACTAAAACGTTAAAGTTATATAAGCAGGAAAATACGACACGGCTGTTTCTCGTCCATCAGCAGACAAATCGTTTCAAATAGAGGTCAAGACTAATTGTATACCGTTGTTAAGCAGCAGTGTTTTGCAATCCTACTACCTGCGCTCTTTATTACATACTGTCTACTCTTAATCTTAGCAAGCAACTTCGAGTTTTTATTTCTGTATTGTTTTGATACCTAACGTATATTTCGTATTCTCCCACCAACATCTAATTGACTTCCAGTTAAAACATTGCACCAGACCCAGTTATTTTCCCCAAGTATTAATTTAACTTTATAATCGAACTTTTTGTTTTAAAATTGTTAACTAGTTAAAAGTTTACATTGATCAAAGAGGACAATTGATGTTTTTAAATGAACTGACATGCAATTTGAGTTTTATATACATAAATCAACACATTGTTGAGTGTCACCGAATTTGAAATTCAATATTCGCTACCCTTTATAATCTGCCAGTAAGCGTAAACTAAATGCTTTATACAATAATATTTTGAGGTATGTGTATGGCCTACGAAAGCATGACCGTATTTCTAATTTTTCTTCACAACTTTATGGTGTATCCCTCGATAGTCTACTCAATATTCGTGTACTCATGTTTCTTCATAAGATCATTTATCTGCAAGCTCCGTTGTACCTATACGACAAAATTAAATTTACTAGATCACTTAGAGGTAGAAAAATTATTATTCCACGTCATAGTTGTCTGGTTTCAGAGGTGCAGTTTTTTATAAATGCAGCGCGTCTTTGGAACCAGCTACTCAGCAACTCAACAGCAACGCAAAAAGTTTCAAAAGATATTTGTTTAACAACTTCACTTAATATATTTAATTTTTTTTTATTATATTGTATTTTTTCCATTATTTATTTTCTTAACTTTTTTTTAATTTATATAATAAAAATATTTTTCTCCAGTAGTGCCTAGGACAAGTTGTGCCCCTTTAAGACATTTCTGTACTTTAAATATAAGTGAGACCTTGTTGTACAGGAAATGGAAATAAATTAATAAAATAAATAAATAATCGCAAATATTGGAAGGTTTTACTTACGAGCGCATGTATTTCTGACTCCGATTGCCAGAACATATAGTGGGAAAGCACTCTTTAACTTCAAAATAGTAGTAAGCATAAAAGTAATTATTAAACATTATTTTAAATGTGCAAAGTGCGACAAAAGAAACTCACAATCTTATCTTTTTTAACTATAGGCTACTAACACCAAAAATCTAAACGCAAAATGACTTATATTTATGCACCACAATGGAAGAGTCCTTCTGGTGACATACGACACGTGAGGAATAAATGATGATTTGAAACTCTAAAATTTTAAATAAATTTTATGACGTCACTTTTAGCATGCCACAAATGTATTACTTCTTATATTTTTAATTTCTTGTATAAGGAATACCAACAAAAAGTAACGTTAAATAATAAAAAATTCTCTTTTAAATATAGTAGAAAATTTGCTAGTGTTTTTAAATCTTAATTATTTGGCAAAGTAATCGGTCATATTTTTCAATTTTGTAACGGAAAATTGATAATTATAACTACTCTGTGCATTTAAAAAAAATAACAATAAGGGATTGTGAGTGAATCAATATCATTTGTTGCAGATAAATATGGAATAACCCACAGTGTAATTTATCACATAATAAACGCATGCTTTGTCGCGCACTGTATCTATTACAACTATAAGTTTATTCTGCTTAGCTCAAGTCTTAGTAGCCGCACTACGAGAACAAAACTGACGCTTAGTTTTCAACTTATTTTCAGCTTCTGCTTATTGCAGAACACAACTTCGTAGCTAAACTACTAGTAGAGAAGGAATGGCTAATAGTTCGTATAACTTCGCTTGTATTCAAACACCCCGCAACAAAATAACCTACACACACATTTAAGAACAAGTGTAGTTTCTCAAAGTTATAGTGTTTAGAAATTTATCTTTTCGCCAAAAAAAAAAGTATCAAAACTCGCTGCATTAAAAGGAGTTGTAAAGTAACAAAATTTATGGTAGAGTAATTTCGCTATGAATATCTGTTTTAGTCGTGGTTCAAACTTAAGGAACACAAACATATACACTTGCCGGAAACTATGGTATAAAGTTTAAAAGCTTATAGCAATTAACTTGGCTAAACGAACAATCGTATTGTGTACTAACAATATGGAATACAGTATTTAAGATAAATTAGCAGTGAAAACCACCAGTGGTGACAAGTGAACTTCACCTCTGTCATGAGCTTTCTTTAGAGGCCGACATTATTTTTTAAAGTTACTTTAGAAGTGGGTTTGGTAACAATTACTGTGAATGAGGAGTTATTAAAGGAGTTATTAAATAAAAATCAATTGATTAGGGTCTTGGTTTTTTAAGAATTGATCTCTCAAAAGCAGAAGTTCAAGTCACTTGGAGTATCCTTTGTTATAAATCTTCAAATTTATAAAAAAATAAAAAAATATGACTACAAGTAATATCGACATAAACCATATAATAATATTACAATATTAGGTTATGTACCTGGGTATGTTATTTGTCAGTACATGTCTAAAATATATATTTTAATTAAATATCAAGCTTAATGAATAACAACTTCCTACGCATATCCCATAGTAATCATTTAAACATTATCGTGAGAATGCTAGTAAGCTATCAGCCAAAGCGCCGTAATAAATCTTTGTAAAAAGTGACCAGAAGTTGTAAAAATTAATTTATTCATCAGTATATATTTTGAAAAATTTAAAAAAATTCGAATAGAATTGAAAAATAGTTTAACTGATTCTTTTATAATGCTTTTAATTTGAATTATTTAGGTTTAATTAAAGATCTTTCTAATTTTGACTTAGATTTTTTTAAAAAGGAGAAAAAGGGTTTGACTTAATCAGAAAAAATTTGTAATTCCAAATTCAATTGCAACTGCTTCTGATTGTAGTCAAAAACGTATGAGCATCTGATTAAAATCGATTCTAGTACGTGCAGTTCCGAGATCATAGCTGCTTCAAAGATCTAAAAATACACTTAAAATTTGCAAATTGTAAAAATTAATTTCAAACAGCTCAAAATTCAGCTCTAAAGGTAAATTAATGTTGGAATCGCTGGGACCCTCGCAAAATTTTAAAGCATTTTCATTCCTTGATAGCACAATAGCAACAAACATAAAAATCAATTGGGAATCCATTAAACGCTGATGATAGAATATAAAATGTATTTCTATCAACAGAAAAACACAGTAACAAATTTGAAAGTCGATTAATAGGGATAAATAAAGACAGCCAGTGTTGAAGTATGGCTGATTGTAGATAGATAAATACGTGAGCGCTGCTGCTTAAAACAGTTTGGAATTAGTTATGACCTGTTCTGTTGATTGGAGTATATTTTGTGTTCTCCTACCAACATCCTATTGGTTTCTAATTAATTTTTGTGATTGCTCCTCTTGTGCAGTGGTAACAACGGTTTCAAACTTTTCACCAGGCCAGTGCAGGTCAGTGCAACTTTACGAGAAAAAATCTTTCGCAGTTCTACAATATATGATCTACCCCTGTTATAAGGAATACATAAACCAAAAGCAGGAAAACTTAACGCCCTCCAAAGCTCTATTTCCAGTTGCTGTTTTTAAAAATTTCTTTTAATTTTTAAAGCCTTTTAAATTTTAATCTGAGAAATTAAAATTTTCATTTTCGTTATTTTTGGTTTAACCGTACTTTCACAATAGTTAATTATTTATTACAATTTCATCATAATATTTCTCCTTTAAATAATCAAGTTGAAAATATTTGTTTTTCTATTTATTTTATTTGAAAACTAAAATTAAGCTAAACTCATTAACATTTAATATAATTTTGAATTATTCAGCAAATCTTCATACACTGCATGAAATTTGTTTTCTAAAGCATTTCTTTACATTTGACACACAAAAGTATGGAATTATATATTTTTGCAACTTTAAATGATGCATCACAATCTGCTGCATTGCATTTTTCCACTTCAATGCTTTTATTTTGTTCTTTACAATATTTACTTTTTTTTCTGATGTTTTTACTTTTCTGTTTTTTTTTCTATGTGGAAGTAAAAACGAGGAAAGTACTGAGAGACAGCAGAAAAAGAAATTTATGTTAAATTTATATTTTCATTCACATTTTCATTCATTCATATTCGTGTAAGTATGCAAATTTCAAATACAAAATTTCATATTAAAGCCAAAGGGAATAGAACTGATGAAAAAAAACAGCAAAGAAAAGATGAAGGCAAAGGAAAAAAAAAGGAATCGTAAAATACATTTGTGAAAGTTGTATGAAGATGCGCATATGTGTGTTTGTGTGTGATTGTATGTTGCGTGGGCCATGTTGTTTGCATTTTCCTTTTTAATCTTTACTTTTAGATTAAACGAGTAATTTCTACAATGATGATGCAATGGGATATGATGGATGTTCATCATCTCTATGATGGCAATATGCAGCTGTTGTTGCTTTTTTTGGATTTTTTTGTTTTTTTTTTTTTCTTTGAGTTCACATGCTCTTGTGCTCAAGTTATTTTGAGTTTTTTTCCGCCCATATTTCTTATCTGCTTTGATCACTGTTTGTGTAGCAAAGTTTTATGAATTCCATAAATCACAATCACAAGTTGAAAGTCTTCTTAAGCTACAATTTCTTTTCATGTTTTATTTAATTTTTTCATGTTTTGTGTGTTTTCATGTGCATATTTTTCTTGTGCTATAATCCTCGCGGTATGTTCTGATAATATTTATTTGCATTTCTATTTATTTGCGAATATTAAAAGCAATGCGAAAGAAAATATTTAACTATTAGCAACTTGAAACATATCTTCATATTGTATCTCTTTTTAACGATTTGTTTATTTGCTGTTATAAGAACGCAAGGTTTAAAATAGTTAAAACTCAGCATTAAAAATAGAATAGTTCAATGGATTATTACAAGTCTGAAAACTTATACATGCTCCGATAAAAAAGTTGCGCTAAGCAATTTAAGGAAAATCAACATTTTGAAGTTAAAAGTTTTGACTGCTTGCCTATAAAATTTGTATGTATACAAATTTTATACATACAATAATATAATAAATAAATAAAATAATAAATAAATAAAAATAAATTATTTGTAATTATTTTCGACAGATAAAGAGAAATCAATTTTTTGACAACAATTCTCAGTTTTCTACAACAAGTAGTGATATCAAATATTGTGTATAACAAAGTAGTATTCGCTCTGAATATCTCTTTGTCTACATATGGATTTTTCACTGCCACTGCTCAAGAATTTAAAGTAAATCATGGTTCTATACAATAATAACAAAACACGTAAGTTCACTTAGAAGAGCCTTCGTTATAGCATTTTTGATACGACCACATGTTTATTGCAGTTCTTGTCAAAATATATAAAAATTATGGCATCATTTATAATTATCTCTCTACTCAAATTATTTCCTGCGCATTCATTTTAATTGCTGCGATAGCGGAGGATGCGGTTCTGATTTCGTCAGAGATAAGAGAAATAAAATTGATAAAATGACAACAAAAACAAAACTTTAGTTATAAGTTTTGACTGTGTTTCCTAAATCAATAGAAATCAATTTTGTGTTAGTAGCAGAAACTTATGCTCTCGAGCTAATACGACATTAGGCTGAGTCAAAATGAAACTCCTACGAATCAAACTCCTTCGTACACAAAAAGCAGAGGATCCAGTTTGTTTTCCACGATTTAAATATTTCTTTTTTATGTGTTGGGCCCGCTCACCCAAAGGCGTTCTCTTTTCGGACAAAATTTTACCTGTGCGCTCTGATAATCATGTTTTTTTTTTAAACATAAAATACTTGCGAAGGATATCATGGTTATTTCTATTTATGTCACATATAAAACTGAACGAATCTGTAAAGTACAATCTGATTCAACTGAGATTTTTTCCTTTTTACACCTCTGCTCTACAAGTTTTTATAAAAATGGTGTGTTCACAAAATGTAGTATTCCTATTCAGAAATGAACATACAACAACATCAAATGCGAAGACTTAAAAACATTTTTTTAGCGTTTATTTGAAAAATATTACCACAGAACGGAGGCGATGGTCAGTTAAACCCAAAAGGCAACATTTTCAAAGGAGCTGAGTACAAGATAGCCAGAAGTTAAGTACAATATAACTAATCTAACAACGATATTTCGGTACGCTAATTTCAATTGGTATGCATTTATATGTGTGTGTGTACAACTATATAAAAAATCAGAAAATGCAATGAATGTAATGAGATCCGTCCATCCACTTGGCTCTTATTCAATTAACAACACCAATGCTCTTTTAAAGGACAGCATATTAGGTGAAAAAATAAATTAACTACTTTTACTCTGCGAATTGCATATGTACATACTTATGTAACTTTATTTATAATTTAACAGATATACAAAGCTCATAAAGTAGAGCCATGGAATTGGATGAAAGTAGAGCTGAGGTCACGATGAGTGAAACGTATCACACCAAGTCCAATCGCTGTCATCCCTACCACAAGGCATATAACCCCAGTATCGTCGGCCAAAAAATCATTGCAACAAATTTACGACAAAACAAATTTGTACTACAAATTCGATTTGTCTTAACAAAAAATTTACTACATAAACTGTTTTAAAACCAGATTTCATTCAATTTGTAGTGTGAACACAACATCAGTTCTTTATGGCTGACGCGTTAAAATCAAAAGTTTATTATAATTTAAGGACCAGTAGAAGCTGTTTTTAACCTATTTGGCTTTGATGAAATAAATATCACTGTTAAAAGTAAAAACTTTCTATATATAATACTTTTTGTTTAAAACGAATAAACTAAAGCTTTTGTTAATAAATCTTTTCAAGCACAATTTTCTCTAAAATGTTGCTTTTATTGAAATCACTTTTTTGTTAGTAAACAATCTTACACTTACATATGTGTGTACATTTACATGTATATTTAGGTTTTGATTGTCCTCTCATTGGAGATGAGATGTTACTGAAGTTTTTATTTGGGTTTATGAGAGACATTTGCGATAAGTAATGAGGCACCCATATATGTATACAAATGCTGGTTGGGCGGAAAACCAATTTCTTTTTGTAGAGTTGAGAAACAGTTAATAACAGCTGTTCTTTTTAAAAAGCATAAACTTTGATGTTTGCCTATGGTTTTGGCACCATGTGCTTCATTTTCAATTTTTGCTTCTTCAATTCAATTCAGCAAAAAAAAATATCATTCTCGCGAACAGAAAATTTCTAGGAACCCCTGTTTTATTCTATCAAATTATGTTGAAAATTCATTTATAAATACTTGCCATACATAAGAAATATTAACTCTTGAGTTTCTTTATTTTAAATTCAAAATTATATCTCCTGATTACAATATAGGTATGCATGAACTTAATTATTTCAAGCCATTTAATTAAAGACAGCAAGTAATTTAATATAAATGTATTCAGCAAGTAATTAATTTATAATTTTAATGTTTCTCTCAATTTGCGGTTTTTTATGGTTTGCTGTAAGCATAAATGAAAATTGGTGGGCTTAAAAGCATAATTGACGAAATGCCTTAACGAAAACCACGTCCTCTACACATCGTCATCAAAAGCTTCAAGTACCCTTTTTTATATAAAAAATAATAATATTACATTTTTATTAAGAAATGTTGCTCTTTTTTATTCATTCATACACAGCAGTTTTATTTAAACACATGAAAATACTCATTAAATACTTATTTTGTGCAGCATTTTACATTTTTTATAACGTTATAAATAAATTCAATTTAATTGACACAAAATATGAAACATTAATTTTAATGAATTTCAAAAGACTCGAAATTAAAAATGAAATTGCATGTTTTTTGTCAACTCAACAAGAATTGTATATACAACTTGGCTTCCATTTCGAGTCACAACCACCGCCAGAAATATTTATTAACACTTTACACAATAATGCATTTGTACACAGAACAAACAGAAAAACAGACAGGCTGACAAACGGAGGGACAGACAGATGTGTATTTAAGCCAATCTATGAACAAACAAGTAAATATAAATTAATTATCTTTTATTGGCTTAACAGGAAACTTGAAATTAACAACTATGTCCGACAAGAGCCGGAAAATATTCTACCATTTTTAAAAAATTTGTTCAAAGGGACAACTTTTCTAAGAAAAACTTTTATCTAACTGTTGCATGACCTTGAATAAAATATTAAAACTTAACTAATCTTGATTTTTGCAATGTTATAATTTAAATAATACAACTGATCGAGCAGTTGGTTTTCTGAGTATTATCATAGAGTTCTGCTGCGACCAGCCAATACATAAAGATTAGCAAATCAAAAAACATACATACGCTTATTCTTGAAATTTGAATTCAATTTTAGCAAAATTTTATCAAAATAATGATACTTTTCTTAGCGCTTGTTCTAAGAGAACGTTAAAATAACCCAGAAAAAATTTATCATAATTACAACTTGCCGGTAAGAAAAAACTTAACTTTTCCAATGAGTGCTAACAACAGCAACAATTAATAATTAGATAAAGGGCTGTTAAGGGGCACAAAAAAGTTTAATTGTTCAGTAGTGATTTCTGCAATCAGGAGAATGTAATGAAGAGAAGAAAACTGCGCAACACATTCTTTGCAAATGCGCAGATGTGTATAGACACAGGACCACATACCTAAGCGATGGATATCGGAAACCCACGGTAGGAAAGAGATGTGTGAATAGTTCAATGGTCATTATCACAATGTATGAATAAGACTTAACGTTTACTTTAACGACAACTTTTGTATGCCACACTTGCAAGTAAAGTCCACGTTAATTTTTAAGCACACATTCAGAAAAGAGCCGCAAGTCTAAGTCTATAATGAATTAAGGCTGCCCAAAATATCTTTTTTGGTGGAAGATGACACATTTTTCAGGAGATTTAGGAAGACTCGTATCTGGAAATTTTTTGATTTATGAACTAAATAACTGTTTAAGAATTATTGTAACTAATTGAACTAAATATTAGTATGTAAATCAATTAATTTAATGGGATTCCACGTTTTCTTTTGTACTCGATTTACACACTAAGAAAGTTACATACTTTTTTAGTGGAAAAAACTCTTAGAGTAATTTCCTTAATAAATATTTCAGGAAATATTTCCTTTTAACATTAAAATAAATACAGCTACAAATTCATTTATTTACATCTGCAGGATAAGAATTGCAGCAGCAAGACTGTTGATCACCCATACTTGGAGCGATTGAAATGTAGTGAATTTATTTATTTCATCTTAATGCATTATTTTTCACATTATGCTGATATTTACATTGAACTATGCCATAGTACATATATTTCTAAGATTTTTCACTGGCTAAACTTTAAATCTTGCTTGATTATCAATGCTAGCTATGTGAAATTAAGTACAATTTTTAAGCATCCTTCATCAACGCTTTATGAACTTGGGAAGTGTTGAGTTGCTTAGTTTTAACACTTCTACTTTAACCACTTGGTGAACGCAGCTCAAGAAATACTACTTTCCATTTATATACTTAGCTAATACAAATCTCAGCAATTATCTCTTTATTTTATCGTATACTTCATGGGTGATTATTTATCACCCCAGAGCACAGTTAGTTGCTTTCTACAACTTTCTACATGTCTGCATAATTGAGATCTATTCATTGTTATTTATAACATTATTGGTGTACTGATTCAATATGATTTTTGTTTAACAATTTTTGTTGGGAATTTAATTTTTAATATTTTTAGGCTATAGTGCGTTGTGATCTATATATTTGTATGACAATACAAACTCATATTTTTGTGCTCTCTTTGTATTTTGTAGTAAAAAGTATTTCTTTGAGTGTAAATTGCTGCAAATTTTATATTTAATGAAAAATTGTTTATACAATTTTTTGCACTAAAGAATTTTATTTTAATATTTTGTGGATACTTCCTTCAAAAATGTATAAGAACATACAATGCATATTTTATTGTATGAATATTTTTCAAAAATGAACAAGTGCATGGACGTATGTATGTGTGTATTTGTATGTCCCTGTGCACAGTTTTTACTTGCTCTTTGTTAACATCTTTTTAATATTTCATTTGAACACAATTTTAAAAGTATTAAAATGAATATTTATTGAAAATGTCAGTACGTCAATATAAATTTGTTGCATTTTTTTGCTTCTTAATGAAAAACTTATTAATTATTTACTCGTTTATGGCTGGTTGTGAAATTGAAGGCTTTATTTAATAATTGTTCAATTTAATGCTTCATATTTTTTGCTCGTTATTAAGAATCACATATTTGTAACATAATAACGATAATGATGATTTAAATTTTGTTTACGTGCAGCGAGTTTTGCTGTATTTGTAAACAGGCTAATACTGTAAGTGAATTTTTAGCTCTACAAGTACTTGTCTTTTAACAACTGACAAGGTCAAAATTTTGCAAATTGTACCTTAAAATAATAAAATGAATGGAAAAAATAGTTGCAAAATCTACTTTAAAGCCAGGCAATGAGCAAATAAATAATATTAGCATAACTATCTTTTAGGTGCCAGGCAGGACTTCAGTTGTAATAAAAGAAACATATATGCGACAAAAATAAGTGTGAATTAAACAGCAAACTCTTTTCATCTGTAATTTGATATGTGGTGTGATTTGAAAAGAATATTAAATAAAAAGCACTTCTCTGATTTGAGATGGGTTGTACAAAACTGGTCATGCACTCGATTCTTGGAAGAAAAAAAATTTACTTTCTTGTAACTAATCGTTGTAAAGATATTAGAAACTCAAGCAACATCCCTTCCTTTTTATACCGCGTTCTAATGGAAAAATAAGCAGCTTCAATAAAAGCTTGAACACAAAACAAACAAAAGAAAAAAATCCGTAAAAAACTAAACTGATTGATCAACAACATATCGCCGGCTGAGTATTTAAACGTTGTATGCTAAGTTATTTTGAAAATTCAGGTTTTTATTTATTTGGCATCCCTTATAAATTATTTGAAAAATAAAACTGAAATACAAGCAAAATTTGGATTGTGCTTTAGCCAGTGCATTAGTATTATATAATAAATTTTGCAATTTTAGTAAGTGTTTTCTTAATTCTTTTCATTTGTTTGATATACCTCAATTTACAATTGGGGAAATTGTGGTCATTTTACTCTGAGCCGCTAAGTAACATTTTACATGCTTTTATTGCTCATTTCGGCTCCCAGAATCAAATTTATTTTATTCCCCCAGCTTCCCCAGAAAAGAGAATCTGCACATCTACAAGCTATGGCCGTTTCAAGTCCACCAAGACTATCATCGGCATCTAAATTGCTTCGAACGAAGCTCATTAATACTTGCCTACTGTTTTTATACCAACTGTCCTACCAACTGAACACTTCATATCTGGCTGCGTACATTTAATGTATTTATTAATTTTCAACTTTATCACTGTAATATTCTGTAAATTAGTAGACTTTTTTATATTTCTATTAACGAATCGTATTAATTTCATATTTAGTGTTTGTATGTTATTTGCTCGGCAAAAACTTCAGCTGTATATATCAACTTGAACCTAAGTTATAGTCATAACATTCTTCTCACTTATTTTATAAGGCAAGATTTTGAAAAATATTTAATGATCTAAAAAAAAGTACTGCTTAATAGTTTTTGTGATGTGAAGGAAATATATCGGTCCTATAACCCAAAATAAACCAAAGTCTTAATAAAAAAATTTATCAGTTCGTTCTGTTTTCAAAACTATCCATAAATGTTGCCATGGTTTAAAATTTTTCGAGATATAACAATATTGCTATAAAGGAGCGATATGTGTTTCTGTATACTATTCCAATTCTTTAGAATTTGAATTTGAAATTTATTATTTGCAAAAATTAAGCTTAATTAATAGTTAATTAACCAGCACTAATTTCATTTATACTTCTTTAATTAAAGTAAATAAAATGCATTATTATTTTCCCGTTATTAGCATAAATTTATTTTGTTTTTCTTAAAAAACAGAATTAAGTAGCAATTAATAAATGTCGTACTAAAACTGTAAAAAGTTCTGAATTTCATAGTTGAATTTAGCAGATGTTTTGAGCTTAGATGTGTCAGAAAGAAACTGAAGAAACGCATTTGTTTAACACTATTTTATTTATTGCGAACGTTTTTTTTTCTCTCCTTTTGTTATATCATCTTTTCTACATTGCTGTTGATATATTAAATTCTTTTTAAAGATTTTCTTTCTTTTCTATTAAGTAGTTAAATTTTTGGTTTTGCCATCATTCTACCTGTTATTATTTCTTTTTTTTTTTTTTTTTTTTGTACTATTAAGTTTGTATATCTTTTTAAAATGCTGTTGTTGTAAAAGTTAATAATTGTAGTGGGTATGGTATATTTTTTCAATTGTCTATGTTGCTTATATAATTCTTTTTTGTTTTATGTATTCTTTATAATTTTTTTGTTCTTAGTAGCTTTTAGTTAAGTTACAAAAGAAATTGTCTTTTCAGGTGAATTATAACAAGAGCACTTATTTAAGTGAAGAAGTTTCTTTTTTCTTGTATTGTGCGATACTTTTCTAGATACAAATGCCTGCTCACAATACTGCAAACAAGTTTAATTTCTGTATGGACGACTCAGCTGCCGGGCACAAAAGAGAGATAAACAAATTAAAAAAGAAGTACATAAAAATCTACTTCCGTTACAAAAAGTTTCAAGATGAAAAGCAAAACGAAGCTTTCGAAATCATCTGGCAAACAAACAGATGTGAATGGATCTGTGTAGTCAACTAAATCACCAACCAGCCAATCAACCATTTATTCGTAGTAACGTTGTGTGTGTGTGTGTGTGTGTGCACAAAGAGTATACATGTAAGAGGAAGTTTTTTTAATACGAGTATTTAACTTAGATCGCTTTCATAAGATAAATTTAATTGAAAAAATTATTATAAGTGCAAGTAAAGTAGTTTCATGGGGAAATATGTATGGTTATTTATTTTTTATGCAGATATTTAAGGGTTTTTTTTTTAAATATTTCATGTTTATTTAGTTCTTTATTAACAAAATTTTGGCACAATATTAGGCAAATAAAGTTTCAATAAATGAACGTATTTTTTTTTATTTGTACACGGGTGATGTACAGGTTTATTCAAGTACCCAGTAAAATCTGTCACTGAAACGGTTTTAGATAAAGAACTGGTTTGATTTGAGCACACAAAACCTCTACAATCAAAGTTTAGGATACTTCGCAAGCGAAAACTTGATCGAAATATTGAAATATCGGTTTTTATATTGTAAGGAACGATGTTAAAATCTATGCCGTGAGTGCTGCCAGGATAAGTTTTCAACTTTGCTTTTCTTGTCCGCTCTAAGAATTTTTATCACGACAATTTTACCTCACAAAGATTTTGCTTGCCTTCGAATATAAATTAAACTTGGATCTTAATAAATTATCTAAGTGGGCCGCAGTAAATGGATTTTGTCCCAATACTAGCAAATGAAAAGCCATGTTAATCAGCAAGGCAAACA
The DNA here is from genome assembly GCA_963662145.1 of Sturmia bella. Lineage (NCBI taxonomy): Eukaryota > Metazoa > Arthropoda > Insecta > Diptera > Tachinidae > Sturmia > Sturmia bella. The sequence goes on along the minus strand of OY759170.1, from coordinate 66,121,777 downwards.
GCATACAAACTAACTTGGACCCGATGCTTATAGGACATTCGAAAATTGAACTAGTTGAGCATGCTGTAAATCTCAGGGTCAAAAAAAATTAAATTGGGGGCATATGCGAAAAACTCTACTCTATGCTGAAAAATCTTTGGGTATTGGCATGCTACTTGCCAAACCCTATTTATTACCCTCTCTTTTCTATGAGTATGAAATTTTTCTAGTTATGATATGATAAGCAAGAACAAGCTCAATATTACATACAAACCCATTGCAAGATACATCTTTGGACTAACACGGTATTGCAGAATATTTGAGTTCTCGTATCAAATTTTTAACCAGTCTTTTGTTAATCTCTCCAAGTACCGCACTCTTCACTTTATGCACAAACTAACTTTAACCAAACAGCTTGATTATGTTGACAAGACAATTCCGTTTTCAATGTCAAGTAGAGGTTAACAAAAATATGTTATTCCGTGTCGCAGTCTTATTTGAACGGCACTTCTATGTGAATGCTATTCGTCTCTAAAATGAACTCCCTTCTAATATCCAGCTTATAAGCAATGCAAAGCGTTTCAACTCAGCAATTTTAGCGCATTGCAGATATTGAAAACTGACTTTATTTTCTATAAATATGTTACCTATTGCTATTTATTTAATTTTTATAAGTTATAATGTCAAACTTTTAAAAATTTAAAATTTTTAAATATGTTTTTTTAAACTTTTTTTCTTTATTTTTTGCTACTTTTGCTACTAAAATAAATAAATTATAAATAATAAATACCAAAAAAAGAAGAAGAAAAAAGCTTCATCAGTTGTGAGGAAGTTATATCGAATTTAAGTTCGAGAAAATTAACAACAGCCAGCTAGTAAGCCTTTAACTTTACTCCAATTTCATCTTAAAAACAGTTTTGCTTAGTTTTGAGGCTCTAAAATCAAACTCCAGCCTAAAAAAATAATAATAATAAAAAGAAAAAAATTTGTGTTCATATACATTTTACAAAATATGTAACAGTGTAAATTTCTCTCGAATATTTGTTGCAAAGATGGAATTAAATTTTTATGTAGGTTGAAAGTAAAAAAAAGAAACTTTAAGTCAATCAATACCAATTTTATTACAGCTTCCCTGTACCAACTGTTTAGCTCTATTTATTACAACAAAAAAACATTATGATTTTATAATTTATATGCCAAAAACATTAACAAAACTTGTGTCTTCCCACTCGTAACTCATATCATCGGTGTACATATTTGTAATTCGACATAGTGGTAGGCGTTGTTTTAAAAACAATTTATTATTTAGTTTTTTTTTCTTTTAGAATTTTACATTTCCCATTTTATATTGTATATCTTTGTTTACCACCAACAAACACTAATGCTAAATATTTTCTTCCCCATCTCCGCAGTTGTTAGGTTTTGTTGACGCTGTAGTTTGTGTGTCTTGTGTGCAGATTTTTCACTAAAAATAATTGAAATTTTAATGGTTTTGTGAGAAATGTTCACCATAAATAAATTTGTTTTTTTCATTTTATTCCACCAAAACAGTAGTAACTGAAAATAGAAATATTTTTATACTTTTCATTCTTTTACTTCAATTTCTGTAGGCTGCTTTGTCTGTTTCTATTCATTTAAAAATTTATTGCTTTTAAGTTGTATTCCCTGCCACTAGAAACAGCAAAGACCGAAGAAAGCAGCAGAGCTGTGTGGACGGACTGACAATAAGGGAACAGAAAACCAAAGTGACAGGCAGATGTAGAAATTTAATTTGCCTTTATTCTGGTTATTTAGCCGTTTCTTTTTCTACTTCTCCTCTGCAAGCTTTTTATTTTGGTGCTTAAGAGCCTGCGACGTTTGAAGTTAAAAGTAGAGGCAGCGAGTTTTTGTTAAAAGAGATGAACTGTTTTTAACTTAATCCAATTGTTAATCATTTTTGATTTTAATTTAGAATTTTTATTCCTGAAAATATTGAAGTAAAACTAAGTGAAGCAAATGGGTGAGATAAATGAGTTAAGTTTTAGCAAGCGTTTAAGCAAAATAAAGTTCATTAGAAGAAAAAGCTGAAATTTTTCGAAAGAAAATAATGTCATAAGTCACAACTTATTTGTGAGAACAGATAAATTGTACTTGAGATGACATAATGGAACAAATGGATTGAATTTTCAAAATAAAATAGCATAAATATCTGGCCCTCATTCAGCATTGTGATAAAAATAAAAAGATTATTTCTTGGAAATAATTGTATAGCACTTCAGAATATTAATACTTTTATTTTAATTAATTAGCAGAATCAAGCAGGAAGATTTAATGCAAAAATGTAGTGTTTTAGCATATTTTACTTTTTCAAACTAAACAGTTAACTAATGCAAATAATATGTTTGTCAAACCAATAGGTAATTTGAACGAAATTATTTGTGACCAAGCAAGCTTTTAACTGAGAGTTTTATACTTGATTTGTGCTGAACAATCCACGTGAAACGCATGAAAGATGTTGAAAATATGAAACAGTTGCTTACATTGACAACATCTTTCATTTATTTAGCTGTCAAAAAAACAAAACAAAATTTTTGTGAAAAATAAAAAATAAAAATTTTAAATGGGTTTGGAGGAGGACATTTGGACTTTTTTCTTCCCCTAGGTCAAGCAACATGTTCTCCATATCGATTGACCATACGATTCGAACGCCAGCTTTCTGTAATAAAAATTAATTTATTTATAAATTATTAAAAATTCCGCTCATTGTTTTTGTGTTGAATTTTTTGTGTGTTTATTTTCTGAAATGTCATTTTGCTAGCGATGGTACAGGCGCAAACGATTTTTTGCAATTTTTTTAGTGATGGCAGTAAGAAAAACGAAAGATGTAAGATGTAACAAAATGAGCAAGGATCATCTTCGGCTGATGTAGAAAGATGTACAATTTTCGGCCTGTATAATTCATATGGGAAGATGTAAACTTATTAGCAAATTGATGAAAGATGTAAGATGTACGTCAGTGTAAAAAGGGTAGTAGTGCAAACCGGTCGTAACTGTAGAGGAATGTTTAACTCTATCTGCTTTGGGTAGCACAAATGGAGCTTTTTAGGACCCAATTGGGTCTCACGACCGGCAGCCAGTTAAAGTATAGATAATCAACGTAAAAAAGCCCACAAGCTTCATCCGAAAGTATACTAAAGTATTAGCAGTCCATTTGCTCTCTACAAATTTTGCAATTTTTAGATTTTTTACTTGAAAAAATAAATCTGTGGCAACAAAGTTATCTAAAAAAATACAATAACGGAAATAGCCTTAAACTTTTAGATTTTTGGCTGAGTTCATGTAGTAAATAGACAAAAACGAAGCACTTAATAAATGGAAGCAGAACATATACGTACACATATTGAATCAATACTATTCTTATCCGGCAATCAAGAAAAGGAGGATGCAATAAAATCAAATACATACATAAATATGTTTTAACAAAGTGCTGCTGTCTCATAATGAGTGTATGTAGTTGAGAGCTTGAGTTTATGTACATTGTAAATGAACTCATGATACCGTAAAGTATGAAAAATCAATTTTTATGTATGTCAGTTTCACTTTATAATGTCATATCATCAACATTGAGAAGGCAGGCAGGCAGGCAGTCAGTCAGGCACTAATACGAGTAGTAGTAACTGGAATAAACATGGTCGAACGGTTGGCCTCTATAACACGATTATTTCTGTGTATTAAACAAAAAACGTTTGTCTGTATGTGTGTGTGTGTGAGAGACAGTGCATGCTGTAGTCCAACGTCCATACACAGTTTTCTTTAATATGTATGCCACCTTGTTTATTCATAGAAATGTCATATTGTGTTTGTATAGTTGTTTAACTCAGTTCAGTCATCTGAACATTCAGTTAGTGAATAAACAGGCAACACATACATACATACATGCATGTAAACGTACATATACGTTCGAGTTTGCAAAAAAAAATATCCTAAATAAATTGTATTGTTTCTGTACATTTTGCAACAAAACATCATGAACATCATCATTTTTGTGTTATTTTTTTTTTTTTTTTTTTGCTATCTCAGTATCGTCATCATTACATGAACGGCGGCAAACAGCGTCAGGCGGCATATCAACAATATCTACACCAACAACAACATCAGTAGCAACGACAATATATCGCTAATACAAATATGACTTTTTTCATTCACTGATTGCCATCCCATCGTTTTTATAATTTGTAGCTGCTTTTTTTTATTTTATTATATCAATTTTTTTTCGTTCATAAGGATGTCTGAATAGAGAAGGTTAAAAAAAATCTTGTGCAATAAAAAATAATCATTAATAACAAGTGGTCAAAGGACTCAGTAAATGAACCAAGTGAACAGAAATCAAAAATGGTAGTAAAGAAAAAAATGAGAAAAAACTTAAATTAGTAAATTTAATATTTTTATTGAATTTGTTAATACATACATATGTATGTATTTTGGCCCTGGGATGCTATTCTTTACTATAGAGCATTGAAAGTAGTCTTTGTTATTTCTTTAAAATAAATCTAGCAAAATAAATCCTAAGGTAATAATAGATATTCAAGAATATCTATTATAATAAATCCTAAGGTAAAATAAATCCTAAAGTAATAAATCCTAAGGTAATAATAGATATTCAAGAATGAATTTAATTATTTTTTTGCTAAAAGAGCCACTTGCTATGCAATAATTTCGCCCTAAAAATATACCTTTATTAGTTGTGTTCAATTTTTTTCAGCCATCTCGGCCGCCGATATGTCGTTGATGCTTCTTCACTCATCAAGAGATTCGAAAAAATCTAAGGGAATGTTTAAAATTTGCTACATATCCTAATATAGCCATGAACACAATGAGAATCACATATGTTTAAACAAACATTTAATAGAGAGAAAAAAATTTTATCGTTTCAGTCCAACTAAAATTATCGCATCAATCGTATTGCTACCGTCTAAGCTACCCAATTTGCATGAAGAAGGGTGGGTTGCACAGCAAAAATACGCTTGACACTTTGACGAATGGGATATTTGTTATTTTTGTATTATTTTGAAAATTATAAACATTAAAAATTTACATTCTTGTAATCACTTAATTTTTTTGGTTGTGCTGAAGAATTTCTGCAGCATCTCTGAAAATACTAAGCAAATATGAATTAGATTTTTTTGTTGATTTAAAGGTTATTTCGCTATCGAAGTTTGGATTGATTTTTTTATGCAAACCATTCATATGTTATACCTCAGCATGTCATAAATTGACTTTCTTTTCGAAAAAGCCTTAACTAAAACAATAAAGCTGATGAAAAAAAGTATGTTCCTCATATATAATTAGATTTCACTGGTTAGTAGTAGTCACTTAATTTGGTTCCGTTATATGATTTAATCTAGACAAGACTTTTTGATGTGGTTGCTCTGACTGGTTAAAAAAATTAATAAATAAAGCAAAGCATTGACCATAGCTGGGGCACAACTAACTGCTTCAAGGCTACCTTTCTTCTCATTAGGACTCGTTTGGTCGTTCAATTGTATTATTTTATAGTCATAAAAAAACTTTGAGTAAAACGCTGTCATTAGCTGGAGTACAACTAAGCTTCACGAATGAATTCGGTCGTTGACTTATTTATATTTTCAATAATACTTTTATTATCGCTTTTAGTTCAATTGAAAACAATTTTTAAAACTAATTTATACTTTTAAGGCTTATTATAACAAATTGACGACAGTTAAATAAGGACTTTGTTCGCAGTATCTCACAGCAATGTATTAGGGTTTTGTAAGATTACTTAGTAGGCAACACCTTCTATTTTTTGGAGTCTAAAGTTTTAAATTGTGAAAACCTATTGAGCAGCAAAAAACCTACACTTAGCTATGAGCAGGCTGTTACGATACTGAAAGTGTAATAGGTAGGAAATAACTAGCTGTTGAGTGCCCACCACTATTTTCAACACCCGTTGTGGTGGGCAAAAATGGCGGCTTAACAACAGCTGTGTTTTAACCACTCAACAAGCCTTTAATTTACTTTCATTCCATATTAACTTTCGAAATTACTTTTAATATATATTACTGTTTTTTAATGTTTTTAAGCAGCTCAGTGCAGCTTCAATTACTTCTGAAATTAAAACACAAAAAAGGAATTTTTTATACAAACTGGCTTTAAGAACGACAAGTTCTCCATTTTTGCAATCCGTTGCCTTTTCTGTGGCATATCTCTTCTTTAGTCATTCCATTATCCCTTGCAATCGCAACAAAACGAAATAAATAACTAAATAAACCAAATCAAGTCTGTTGCTCTCTTCAAGTGTAAAATATTCAAGTAATTAAATTTTTGTCTGAGTTAAAATAAATACTTCTTGCATTTTAATTTATGTGGCTTGCCAAAGAGCAACTTCTTCAATTGCAATCAGGTTCGCTAAAAGTACACATCTTTTATGTACTTGATATGTTTTCTATCTTGCTTTTCATTTTTTCCTTTTTTGCGTTAGAAATCTCATCAACCGCTAGTTTTATGTCTTTTCCACTTGACTGAATAATGGTGGTAACACAAGAAAAATAACAACAAACACGGCAAGGAAAAAAACGTACATTCTGGCATATTTCCAATTTACGGTGAAATCATCGTAAAAAATTAATATGAACAAGAGAAACACACCGATTGTGTGTGAGTGCAATACAAATTCTATTCTATCCCAGTTGACGAAATTGTGAGCGCGATTTGCACGACAAGCTCGTTGTAATGTCTAATGGAAAACTAAAATCTTAAGTGTGGCTGAAAAAATTTGTAATGCCAAAAACTCTGTGGTATTAACATTGAGAATCCACATGGAGCGCACCAAAGGCCTATACTGGCTCAGTTGCATGTCGCAAGACATGGCCAAACAAGCTGAGAATAGAGCGTCACGTAAAGCATACGTATTTGAGGCATTTCAGAATACTGACACAGCATTGTAATACAGGGAATGGCATATTCTTAAAAATTTTACCTTAAAAATGTGGCTACTCTAGCTTATGTGGCCAAGGAATTCCTTATTATTAGGCTTGATTTGTTTTCTTATCATAACATCTCTGTCAGACGTTGAGTAGAACACTACTGAGATATTTAACTTTAAGTTAGTTTTTGTAAACTGGCTTCAAGTTACCTACTTTGAAATTGATTTGTATTTCACTTTTAACAACCCAAGTATATTCTAACTGAAAGATAATCAACTGTGCGATTTAAAATACAAGATTAACTGTTTTCTTAAATTGCTTGTTTTTACATTCGTTCCAATTGTTTTAATTACTGCATTGGCATGCTCAATAACCATAAGGGTTCGTGTTAAGCTGCGAAGCTTTTGGCTTGTCTGCAGAAACAACCAAATCCTTCGGCAGGAATCGAACCTGCGACCTGGGAGACTCTTAGTAGGACACTCTATCAATTCATCCATCGAGGCGTGGGATATAAAAAGGAAATACCATAAAATACATTTGGGTAAATAGAACTTGGCCAGCAAAACCTATAAGACCAGCCTTAATGGGTACATTTTTGCTACAAGCACCCACCTTTATAAAGCTAGTATTAGGTTAGTTGACAAATAATGCAGAGCCGGGTAATAGGTTGCTGCCTAAGACACCACAGTATTAGAAATATCAGTTGTTTGCATTGAAAAGGAATCCAAACAACACTTGATGTAAAACAGTTCGCATTAATTTAACTTAAAATTATCTTCGCTTCTGATAAGTATTGATGGAATATACATTTTTGCTTAAAGGAAGAGTTGAACATAATTATAATGAAAATTATTGGGTTGAGCATTAATTCTAAGGTATTTGTTTTTTTTTGTGATATTTGGCACATTCTCTAGCATTTATATCTATAACATCTGGGGCCAAATCGTCGCATAAGTGATCGAACGAATTTTGTTGCCTGGGCCTTGTGGTTGTTGCTCATTTTGTTTTTGTGTTATTTTATTTTTACTCGGTTCATTGGACATCGAATGCATGGATTTGGCCCCTGATTGTACAAATGTTGTATATTCAAAAGCTAATGTGATTATTATTCTAGAACCTCATAACTCTCTATTTGATACTGGGCGTGTGTGATTCACTTCAGGTTACTGAAGAATATTTCATTATAAAAATAACTAACGAAGTTTTAAATAAAAAAAAATAACTCCAGAAAAGATAACTTGCCAGATTTTGTCATGATGGGCAATTTCTTAAGAAATTGACCTATAAAATCCTAAGCTGCTGCCATTTAAAAACAGACATATTGAAATGATGCTTTTGACAACTTCGTCCTCAAATCATGTTTGGCCAACTGTGATGTTCTGGTCCATCCATGTAAGTGAGTACGTATGTCTAAGTTTATATGAAGACCAACCTGCAAGAAAAACCTCCACAAACCAAATGTTTGCACTTGTATTCTGCCAACTCAGTTACACAATTTCGCCATTCACTCACTTACACACTAAACTGGAAAAAAACAGAACCCGAATTGGAATATAAAAGCGTCCAAAAGCAGTGAGAAAAAAAGCAATTTCAAAAGAAAATGTTAGCAAAAACCGGGGAATGACTATGATTAAAGTGAATGAGGCTTTATGTAATGATGACGTTTGTATTTTTGGGTTGATCCATCAAATTGTCATCTCATATCAATAAAAAAAATATGATGATGCCACAAGCCTTGAATACTTGTTTGACGATTGACAACAGCACCAACAAAACCACAGCCATAATGATTTTTTAAGCTTTTTGCGTTAAGATTTCAGGGGTAGTTTTTTTCTATTTTCTGAGTTGGAGAATGGTATAACAGAGACAGCAGTTTTTTTCGGTTTTTTTCCTTATTTTTAAATAATCTTATGCTGCAATTTACAAAAAAAAAATTAATTTAAAAACTCATATTTGGGAGTAAAAAGAAAAGTTTGTAAAAAGTTTTATTTTTTATACCATCTCGTTGACATAAGAGAAAATACTTTGAAGTATGTACATCCAAACTTGAAGTATACTTTAACTGAAGCGACAGTCAGGCTGTACTGTATTGCTGAAGATGCTACTTTTTTTAGGTGACAAATTAAACAATATGCGAAATTTTATTTTAAGATAAAATTTACAAAAATCGGGAAAGGAAGCCAAAATACAGGGAAAGAAACATTTATTACATTTTAATTTATTTGAAGAGCATTTAAATTCAGGGATGCTGCGCTTCTTCACTCTATGCCTATGGACATATAGAATGCTACAAAAGACAGAAAACTGTTGTTCGAACGATGACTCGATCGACAAGTTGAAAAGGCTTAAGTGTTTTCACACAAAATCTGATTCTTCTATTTCGATCATATCGTCAGCACTGCGAACACAAACCTCAAATCAATCAATTGCAGTTTTGCTATCCAGTGGGTGTTTTTATAGAAAAATTTATATTTGTTTGTTAAAAAACTGGGATATAAAACTAGAATATCCACATATTTTTCAGTTTTATTTTAGTAAATCTATTAAAAGCAAAATTTTGCATTTTTTATTGATGTATGAATGGAATAATTTTTAGCGCATATGTTCTAGTATAAATTACAAATGTATTTGAAAGATGTATTTTAAGAGCACAAGCATTTAAAATACAAAATGCACAAGCTCTTAGTATTTAAAATACGAAATATATGGGATGTATTTAAAATACCTATTTGTGTTTTATGTACGTATTTCAAACATGTATCTCAAATACTGCCCAGCCCGGCATGAATAGAGAACTAAATAATTAAATAAAAAAGTGGAAAAACATATTGTAACCACAAGGTGAGTATTTCATGCTATTTGATCACCATCGGTAAAAACAAAATGTGGAGTATTGCGTGTTTAAAATCACTTTCGAATAAATTATGTATATAAACAATATATTGTCGGCATGTCCAATAACATTAATATTTCATACTTCACAATGAATTTTATTAAAGGAGCCACGTTGTAGTGTAAACTCCATATAGTTCGTTAATCTTATAAAGTTAATAATTCATCGATGACAGCCGTGAAGAAAATAAGTATTGACTTTGATAAAAATTAAAGCAGATGCTGTCTATGTATAGTACATTCGTTGGAAATTGGTTTACACAGGCAACAATATACTCGATTGTATAACAAGCTCCTTACAGTGGAGCTAAACATAGCACACTAAAATTATTTACTGGTAAAATTAATAATATTTAATTTCTACAAGAACGAAATTAATAAGTATCATTATTGATTTCGATCGGAACGAAAAATTTAACGTAAATAAATCTTGATCGATATGAAAATTGCAATAACTAATCCCTGCAGTATACGCTTTCCGCGAAGTAAATTTCTATGTTAATAATTTCAAATTTAGTTGCACAGAAGCTATTGGTAGAAAAATAAATTTAAAAAAAATTTATGTTGAATAGTGTGATATATGTACAGTTTAATACAAATGGATACTATTGCTTTATTTTGGGGATAGCAGTGAAAGTGATTTCTCGGAAATGCAGTTTTGCACTATAAATCTGAATAGCTGTTACAGGTGAACGGTAGAAAGAAAATTAAAATAAAGAAATGATAGTCACCTTGTAAATAGATAAATATTCGTTTGAATACATATTCTTTTTTACCCGCCTCTTGTAGGCTGTCCATACCTACTGCAATAAATTGCAAGTTAAAACACGATGAACAAAATTTAAGAAACAGTATTGCGATACATTTTTTCAAGCACCGGCAACTATTATTGGTAGTTTGGAACCATTTAATGTTAGAGCCAAGTCTTCCCAAAAATGTCTTGCTAGATGGCGTTGGGTAATGCCTAGAGTTTTTCATTAAATCCAGCATTGCTTTGACTTGCACGAACATGTTTTACATTTTAGTCGACCATTTAGCTTTTCGTTATAAAATTTGAGCGTAAGCAAAACTAAGAAAAATATCTATATTGCAGAATAAACAATACGGCAATAACACGACTGTAGAGATGATACCGCCGCAAAGGAATGAATAAAGGCAAATTTTGTTTTCGCATAGCAAACGCGTGACGCAGCCGCTAAAATAATTTTTCTAATCTCAGCAAAATTACTTAAAATGATTTGAATGATTTGCAGTACTTTCAAAGTATTTGCTGAGAGGATATGAATAAAACTTTTTAAATAAACAACAGCAAATATTTTAAAAACTTCGTTTTGAATGATGCTAAAGAATTCTTTCTTAGCTTAAAATTGTTTCAGTATTATTCAATTAAAAAGCTATGAACTTCTTTTGTAGTCGCTTCTGTCTGTCTTTTAAACGCTTTTTTAAGCTTTTAATTTATTTTAAATTTGTTGTAGAAAATTTGGCAACCTTAAGGCCATTTTGATGGGAATTTGATAAGTTATTTTTAAGTAGGCCTTAAAAAGTCGTTAAAGTTTACTTTCTTTTTTTTATTCAAATCAGACTGCTGACACTTTTTATGTGCTACTTTTAGCTGCAGAAACATTTGAAAGCCTCCAGACACGCTAAATTAGTTCAAAAGCACCATTATAAGTTAAATTTAAGAATTCTGGTTAAAAATATCGTGAAACAATTTCTTTAGCTTTAATTTTTTGTATAACATATTTATCTACAGCAGGGAATATTTAAGAAATATCTTCATTGTTCTCCAGTATTATTACTTTTCTTAATTTGAAGAGTATTATAATGCCCGTGTGTAATATTTGGCCGTGTTTCACGTAAAATATAAATAAATAAAACGGAAAACACTACACAAAATATATGTAGGTTAGTAAAATACAAGAAAAAAAAAAGATATTAAAATCTTCCTATTTTAATGCCGTTGGATAAATGAGATGTGGGGCAGGCACACTTTAAAAAGAATGGCATCAGCAGTATTAGTAGCATATACTTTTAAAAAACAACAGGAAACAACAACATTATTATTCATTACACACGGAAGACAAGACCGGCACATGCAATGTAAGAAAAATCCACCCAACAAACAACTGCACATATCATTGAAATTTAAAAGTTAAAGCTTGTTAAATAAAAATATTTATTTTTAAGTTTATAGTCAAACTATAATTTTCAATAATTTTATCGGGCTTGAGTTCAATTTTTATTGAGAAATTTTTTTTTGTGATAAATTTCGAGTGATCAATATTGTTAAAGAAGACGTGAAGCGTAAAATTGAAGACTTACTGGCTGGGGTCACCCAGGCCATGACTAAATGTATACTATCATTGTAATCAGCAGCGCATAGCCATCCTGCTTCGTTACTGACTGTCTATATTTAATCTTTCATCAAGTTTACATTTTATCACTGCGTTTCTTCTCTGCTGAGTGGAATATATTTCGTATTCTCTCACCGACATCCAATTGTTGTCCAATTAATTTTTGTGTTTTCTGCTATTAAATCAGTGATAAGAAGTGTTTCAAAATTTTTGCCGGGCCAAGCGATTTGTAAGCACTAATTTTAAATTTATAGTCGCTCTAAATGATTTACAATCGTTAATCATTTTACAGGGCTTAAGTTCTTTAAAAATGTTGATTACTCGAATGTTATCCCCAAAAAAATCTTTCTCAGCTTTTAGGAAGTAAAACTCGAGTTCAAACCCTACGAAATGATTAAGAAAGATATTTATTTTTAATACAATTTGTTACTAATTGCATGAGGAATTGAAGAAAGATGCCTAATGGTCGTTGGAAACAACAAATTATTGTTTTCTTCTCTTTCGATAATAAGTAATTTAATCAATCCCATAATGAGTTTTTTTTTTGGTTTTAGTTTAGACAAAACATCATTAAAGCAGCTGATTTATTTTTTTAGATCTGTTTGACTATTTTCAAACATTTATATTCTATTGCAAAGTTTTATAACTGTTTTCAACATTGGAAAAAAAAATTCATGTGCAATAGTACTGAAGAAATCAGGCTTCCAGTTGAACCACTCGAACTTGTAGATCTCAAATTTATATAGATTTTAGAGCAAGAAAATGTTTCTTCAAATAAATGAAATTTTTATGTGCTTACGCAAGTGTCTGGTTGTAAATAAGCGCTTGTGAAATCTTCTTTAGCTTCTGTTTATAAATACACTTTAGACAGTTTTTGCTCATTAAGTGTTACTGAGCATCTTGCAATCGGTTATCAACTAGAAGGTAAATGTATATAATGGCCAAACTAAAAAATCCGGTAGCACTGAAGTAATTTTTAATTGCTAATTATTTTATCGGCCTTGAGTTTGATTTTAATTCCTTAGAATTGAAGAAGACGAAAGCGAAGGTGGTAGAAGAGGAAAAAGAGAATTTTGATAAAATAATGGTTTAGTTACATACTATGTCCGTTTCACATCTACCATGACGCTGACCAGCACCCACAATCTTTCGAACCCAGATCATGGCTAACTGTCCAACCTTTAAAAGTAGCTGCAGAGGTTGTCCATCCTACAACTAACTCATAGCCGACTGTATATTTTTAATCCTACAGATCGACCAACAATTTTTTTACTGCACTTTTCTGTTGATTGAAAAATATATTTTCTCTCTCCAGCGTCAAATTCATGGTTTTTTTGTAGTGTATTTGTGACGAGCGATTTTTAAGAATCTATTTAACTTTGTAGTCGAGAAATTGTAAATCATACATTTAAAGTTATGTCAATGAAGGTAATTTTATAACACTATTGATCTAAAAGTATTGATAAATGAATACATCTTGATTGTCTCTCAAATGCCTGCTTATTGTATGATATTCAAATGAAAATATCGCTGATTTTGCAACTAATGTAATATGGAAAATTAAAAACTATTTTAGGAAAATATTAATTCAAAAATACGCTTGAAGTATGTATGAGACACGGGTTATTTATAGTAACTAAAATTAATAGATTTTTTTTTCTTTTGAACTCAACATGAAAGAGAAGTCAAGTTGCAGGAAAATCCACAGAAAATACCCACGCATTTTAATAATTTAAGTTGCTTTAAGAAGCAGTTTCTACCCTTTTTTACAAATAACAAATTTCACTAAAAACCCAACTTGTATTAAATATCTAATCAAACATTCTATTTCTGGTAAACATCAACTTAGCTTCCAATGTCTATTTCAATAGCAGATAAGAACGTTCAGCAAGTCCTTTGAAATATAAGAATGAAAATTATACTGGTTTTAGTTCGTCTGCCTATTCTGTTAACTGGGTATAAACGAATACTTACAACAACAAATTCATGTATACACACACACACACACACACACACACCAACAATCTTACACTTATAAGAAAAATTTCAAATCCCCCCAAGAGAAGAAGCAACATTACAGCTTAACCTTCTTCTATGGCATATAATCCTAATTATTTAACAAATTACTCTATTATAATACACGCTCAAAAATAACAATAACTTCATACTCTTGTTTATAAATTTTCTTTAAATATGTGTGCGTGTGTGTGGGTGTGTGCCTGCAAGTACGTGTATGAACTACTTCTTGAGATGTGGCAAAAGAAGTTTGTCTTGTTGTAATACTGCACAGAAACTTGAAAATATGAACTTCATATAATCAATTCTTTGCTGAGGATTATAACAAGGAAAGTATCTCTATAAAATATGATTTTGACATCTTTAAGAACCAAATAAGTTTAGAATATTACACTGAGATATATTGAAGTTGAGTCTGTAAGCACATGTAAAATGAAATCCAACTTTAACTACAGCCTTAGTACTGTAAAATATACTTTTAAGATATTTTTTAACTAATATTAGCTAAAATAAAATAAAAAGGAGTCGACTCAACCAATTATTAACTATATATATTTTTTTAATACTATTCTAGGTCTAATAGATCTTATTAATAGCTTTTGTTGATCTCAGCGATCTATGCTAGGCTATTTTTTCCTTAATTTTATAATCGTTTCACCAGATTGAAAAAAAAAAATTGGCTCACTCTTAGCAGAAATGGAACTTGTGAAAAGATACAATTTTAAAACTGACAATTAGTGTTGAAAACAGGCCTTAATGGAATTTATTTCGCTCACATTTAGCTCAAAGATAACTTGGGATACGAAAAAAATTCTAAGCCAAAATAAGTGTTCAAAATAAGACGTTGCCTTATACCGTTTTCCAATAAATAAAAAAAAAACGCTGATTTATGTAGTTTTTGAAAATTTAAAATTTTCAAGGAATCACAATTCAGCTAAAGTTGTTGGACAAATTGGTTTACACTGTATTACGAAAAGTTTTACCTACCGAACGAAAATAAGAAGTAAGAAGAAGGTCACCTGTAGCAACTTTTTGTTAAGCTTTTTAGTCATTAATTTGATCGTCATTATTGTTATGCAACTCTATAGACTGCTCATAATACTTTTAACTGCCAACTAGAGCCTTATTTTTGTAAGTTTTTATTTTCCGTTTGTTTTTTTTTTTAATCTAATTTCTTACTTGTAAATTTTTTGCCAGGACTTTTGTCTAAGAAACGAAATATTTGACTTTTTATTATTTTTGTAGGTTTATTTCATTCTTTTGAAACTCTTGAGCAATGTTTGCCTCAAACGTGTCAGAAAACCTTACACCTTACAGCCAGAAAATTATTTAAATCCTTTAAGCAGAATATATTTAAATAAAAATAAACAATCAACTTACGTTTCTGCTTTTGCTGATTCTGCTGCTTTCAATCAAATGATTTCCTATGTTTTGCCTTGAGTTTTCAGTTGTACAAAATAATTTAGATAAATATCGTTGTAACAGGAAGCATGTTGATAAGGAAATTTTTATGCTGTTTGCTTTTGTTTTTGTTTTAATTTAAATACGGATAAAAAAGTTCAAAAGATGCGGAGTGAAAAACATGTTTATTTTTTAATCCAAGATTTTGCATGGATTATTTGAACAACTCCACTGCTGATGGCAGCGCTATAGAGTACAGCATAAAACGAGCAGTAATTGTTGTGTTATTACAAAAGCTTTCTTAGCAAGACATGATTTTTATTCACTTGTTTTTGATGTTATTTAAATTTAAGCTGTTCTTTGCTTTCTACGGTGAATGGCACTTTTTTTTATTTTATTACAAAAATTTTATGTTTTAATTTTTGATTAATTTAAGATGTGCTCTTTCACTTCATTTTTACTCTTTTCAAATTTTCATTTCAATTGCTACAGGGTATAATTTATTTATTTATTTTTTTTGCTTTTTCTTATTCTGTTATGAATTTACTAATTTTTAAGCACTAGTGAACACAATTTGTTATTTTTTGTATTTGGGTTTTATTTTCACAATAATTTTTTTATTTGCTTAATTAAATTTATTTCGCCATAAATTCCTTGGAAAATTATTTTTCTCTTTTTTTATTTTTATAACACTGTTTGCGATTTTTGTTTAGTCAGCATAATATTTTGATTTCTATAGGATGACTTTTGGTTTTTCTTTTTTTATTTCTTTTGTGTACGTTAATGTGGCAAATATTTTATGAAATGATTTGGTTTGGTTGAGCTATATAAACTTTTAGCAAATTTTCTTATCTTAATGATGGCGGTGCTTAGTTGAGTCAACACAATGTTGCAAACATGATGGGCTGGTTAAGATTTGGTAGGCCATAAAAATGAGCAATAATCCAGAGAGTTTAAACACTGCTTGAAAATTCTTATTAACATATTAATTTAGATTTTGTTTTTTGTTTAATACTTTCACATATAATATAATAATATTATGTTAATATTTTTTTTCGAACTGCAAACAATTTCACGGACAATAATTGCTAAAATAAGAGCAGAAATAAAGAAAAAGATTTAAATAACTCTTAGCATATAAAACTTTTTGTATTTTTAATAAAAAATATTTTAAAAACTATAATTTAAAATCACCATGACTTTTTTTTAGTTTTTTTGTATTAATTTTTTTTATTTGTTTTTATTTAATATTTAAAAAATTTTTTTTTTCTTAAATATTTTATAAAATATTTTTGTGACATCTGATTTACTACGTGTAATTTGGAAGGGACGAAAACAGAATATATCGGTATTTATTTCGTGACAAACGCACCACCTCGAATTTCTGTTATTTTGCTACTGTGTAAAGCTTCAACTGAAGAGTAAGCAAAAAGTACACGACTTCCACACACAACGCAACATAACTAAAATTGTTGTAAAATCATTGACATAAACTCGCTGGTACAAGTGCTCACACATACACTCTTTAGCCAACAAACAGACACTCATTATTATTATAAAGCTCATGCAAACTTAAAATCATAGAATAAATGAAGGGAAAAAAAGGCATGAAAGAAAACACCACTCACTTGATAGTAAAGTTTAGAGCATTATAGCAAAAAAAAGGACAAAAATGACAACATTAGCAGCAACAAAAAGAGCTGTATTTTATATTCCTGCAAAATATGGCATTTTTTTTTTTTTTGCTTACTATAGACACACTTGCAGACGTTATCAATTTTTATTTTTCCTTATTTCGAATATTTAGAACCGAGCAAAACGAAACGAAAGTCAGCCAAAATTAAACGACTGACATTGTGGTGGAATTAAGAGATTTTTGTGTTGGCGCTAGAGAAAGTTGAATCTCATTTAACTAACGACCAGCAGAATTAAGGAAAAATTCCTATGAACTGCTTTACTGTGCGCGTAAAGTAAACCTAAGCATCGGCAGATTTCAAAGTAGCAGCATCAGTAACAGACGCTGCTGCAGCATCCCTAAAGCTAGGCAGCAGAATCCCAGCGAAAAAAACTTTTCGTTGCTATTGATAAAAGGATATCAAGTGCGCATGTTTTTAAAAGAACAGAAAGCAGGCTAAAAGGAAAACAGCGAAAGAGCATGATGCAGGCAATTCAAATAAAATAGAAAGACGAAAAAAAAGCTAAAGAAATCTGACATTTTGCTTTAAAGCAAATTTTATAGTGACATGAAAAAACAGTGGGACGAGGAAATGTGTATTTAAAAATTTGTAAAACAAGTTTAATTTTATACTTTATTGATCACGCCTTACATTTGAATATTTGATGCTAAGCTAATATAATTTTAATTTTATTATAGAATAGCATTACAACCAGCAAATGACCAGCGCAAAAGTTACAAATTTGTTTTACATTTAGGACCTAGAAATATAAATGGAAACATAAAATAGTAAAGATGAATGTACATGTATCTGGTGTCTGGAACACCACAGCAAAGCTTCAGCTTAAACGGGCATGATACTTCCTACTTTATTCCCATTTGCGCTGCGTATTGGTATCTGAAATTTTACAAGAATCATACCTGAACCCTTGGGTAAAAAGACCAGCTATTTAGAAAATAAAAAAATCATAATTTTGAGCATATACCTTTAATGGAGAATGATATTTAAAAATAAACGAATTTAAAAGAAAATATTTTTGCTTCAACTTAGCAACATTTCCTTTCATCAACAATCAACTTTATAGCAAAATTAAAACTTGACAATAATGCTGATAACTCACTACTTTATGCATTATAACACAAATTAAATTTTCTAAACTAAACAATTTTTTTATACTGTAATGTCGTACTTGAAAATCTTGCGAAAATTATGTATATAAATATTCCGCTATTTGCTTTTTCTTACATGTTTTGGTTGTGCCCGAATCAAACCAAAAAATTATAAAAATATTTTATGACACACCCAAACGCATTTAAATATTTCAGTAAATTCTCTATTTTGGCTGCCAAAAGTGTTCTCAGGCAGACATAAACGTTTTCGTATCTGGCACTTAGGTTCCAAGAAAAAATATTACTAGAATTAAAACGTTCTTAAGCCAATTCATAGTGAAGAATAGATAATTCAACAATGATGCATAATATTGTAATCATATAAGAAATTTTTTGCCCCTAAGTTCATTATATTTGTTTTGCTATTAGTAAACCAAGAGCCAAAATTGTAATTCTTTTTAACGAGAAATTTTTGGTGTGACTCTTGCAAATACGTATAACCAATAAATACTGTTTAAAAGTTTAATCAAATAACAATCATACGCACAGGGATCATAGTAACACCTGGGCTTACAGCGAATCGATTTGTGTGCTTTTTTAACCAGTGATGTTGAACGTAGTAAGTTCCCTACTCTTAACGTTACATTAATTTTGAAGAATAGTGTAAATTAAAGTAACCGGGAAATACGCCATACCAAACTTAGCACCTTTACGGCTGTCATTGACAAACAATATAGATTTGTTTTGAAAAAAAAACATAAAAATTTGTCACATTTTACTGAAATTTTTTTATTTTAAATTGACATTTAAAGTAAGTGTTTCAGAATAAATGGATTTTGAACAAGTTTAGAGATTTAATTTTTTTTTGTAATTTTCTAGCGTTTTTTGTGAATAAAATTAGTGCAGTTTTACTCATAAAATCTTAGTCTTGATGTTTCTTTTAATTAATAATTTAACAATTATCGTCAGAAAAATGTAGGGTCATACGATCTCAAGGCTCCTTATTATCTAAAAAAAATATATCAGCCAAAAAAAGTTAGATTTGTTAAACATATAAAAATGCAGGGATTTTTTAATAACGTAGCAAAAAAAATATTATTAAAATTTAAGTTACTTCATTATATGCCGCAAATATAAGGGAGTGTTAATGACAGTATTAAATTTGACTTAACAAATAAACATAACCAAAATGTTATACAAAAATCAGTTTTGAGATGAGACAAATAATATCCAAAAAAATAAACTCTCTATTTCGTTAACAATGTTATGTAAAAAAGTAAAACATGGAAAGTTAAGTTATGATATATTTGAATTTTTTAGTTATTTATAAATATGAGTTTATTGTACTGATTAAATTGATCACTTGTTTGGCACCATTTCGCGGTCAGTGGAGTAATATCTTCAGAAAGTATTGCTACTTTAAAAAATCCAGAGCAAATAATTGTTATAAATACTCAAAATTAAAACAAAAAGAAAGGACCTTAGGCCAAAAGAACAAAATAAAACTAAATAATAACCCCAAACTTAATAACCCCAGTTGCTTAAGTAGATCTGTTTAATTTTGTAGTTTTCTTGTTGCAAACAAAAATACTTTTGCTTCAAGGATTAAATTGAAGGAAAATTTTAGTGATATTAGAATATTTTAGTGATATTAGAATATTTAATAAATGTTCGTTAGTAAAATAATGAAAAAACTTTTTTAATATAAAAATAATTTACATTTTTAATAAAATTGTTTCTGAAAATAGTTTTTAGTCAAATGATCACAACAAAATATATGCTCAATTTTGCCAATACTTTAATGATAACTCAAAAATAGTGGGAAGCACTAAAAACCCTTGCTGAAATTTTTATTTACTTTTAAGCTAAAATAAGAATATTTTTCTACGGCCCTGACTTCAACCAAGCAACGCAATGAATGGAAGGTAAAAGACTCATAATTTTTTCTACATACATAGGTTGGTTTGGAAATATGATAAAAATTATTTATTTTATATATCGTTTTTGGCTTTTGGTAATAACTATTAGTTTTGCATTTAACCGGTCTAGTTTAAATTTAAATGAAAAACATAAAAATATTTTTATATTTCCCCTCTGTACCACCAGTACTTTCCTCTCCCACAAGATTAAACATTTAAAATTGAGAGCGGCATCAGTTGTGTATTAGTGTGAGTAGAAAAATAGATGCTTTTCTCAAATATACTATTTCCTTTTCCTCTCAACTTGTTTGATTACTTTCCTTTCTTCCTATGGCATTGCCATCCATTTGTTTACGTTTCACTAGTGGTTTTGACATTTCGTCATTTTCTTATCATAGCTGGGTAGAGGTATATTGTTATTGTAGAATTGTCAGTTGGCATACAATAACAAACAAGTGAAAAAAATATGTGCTACAGACATTAGAAACTGTGCCACCAAGAGAAATGTCAAAATTTATGGCTGCTTGTTTTTAATTTGTTATTTATTTTTTTCGGTATGTGGCTGCGTTTTTTGTGTGTGAGTATGTGCGTGTTTGTGTGTGTGCGTATGGCTATTTGGCATATTAAAGTGGAGAGATTTCTATCTGCCCATTTTTTAAAGGCATAAATAACTTAAATAAAAACACAACTTTAGGCATTATAGGCATGAAACTTGATGATACTTTTAAATAATATTTTATGACTTTCAGCTACAAACTGTGTTCTTATATCTAAATGTTTCATCAGGTTTTTAATTTGTTTATTAATGGCTGACGATACATTTCCTTAATGATAGTTATAATTAGAATAGTTTGTGTGTATGTGTGTATAGCTGTGCATGTGTGTGTGTGTGTGTCCGAAATATAGTGTAGATGCGCAAAGATTTAGTAGAGATTTTTTTTTTAATATTTAAAGTGGAATGTTTTATGAAAAATTAAATTTTTATCACTTAATTACACGCAAGCATACAAATAATTCTAATGAGAACTATGTTCACTTTTAATGCCTGAAATTAAAAATGTTTTTGAGTTTTCAATACATTAGATTGAATTTATATTTTGTGGCCTCCTTTTAAGACTACATCAATATTCTTTTGTTTTTATTTGCATTTCTTCATATTTTATTGTTGTATTTTTTTCTTTCTTTCTTTACACACCCTATAAAATTTTTTTACTGATTACACAAATCCTGGTTAATTAATTTTCATATTTACGTGTTATTAGCATACATTTTGTATGTTCAAAGACTTTTTTGTTGCAAGATTCACTTTTTAAATGCTTTTTTCCTTGAAAACTTCTTAGTTGAAAATTCTGTAAATTTTTTTCTTATATTTTTCACAATATTTTTTTCTTTTACGCGCCGTGACTTAAGGTTCAACGAAAGGCTTTACAGCACATCTGCCACACGTCTGACAAGTTACCATAACTTTGCACAGATGCTGGAGCGTAAAGTTTTCATTATTGGTGACTGAAGCAAGCCGAAAGAATGGCCAACGTCAGAAGAAAAGAATAAAAGCAGTAGCAGAGCTGTAGGGCGAAGCCAAGCTAAAACTCATAAGACAATGAAACTGAAAATAGTTTAAGAGCAAGCAACATTAAACTATCAGTACATATTCAGCAAAAAGCCATTTTAAGGGAGATCTTCAAATGTATTTGTAGGGAGTTTTCTCTCGTGTAAGAGTAGCTAAGAGATTTCGTGCTGTTTATAAACAGAATCTCCTTTTGTATGCACGTGTCGCGCCCAAACTGTATACACAAAAATCCAACAATAGTTAAGCCCAAGAAATAAATACATGTTTTATTTTATTGCACAAGGAAGTCATTTCTAAATGATGATTTGCTTTTGAAAGGCAACAAAACACAGCACCTCTTTTAAGGTGTTGTGCTTTTAGACAGCGTAAACTCATCTAGAGTGAAATGTTCAGCAAATTACATTATCTTTATGTTTGAGCTTAGTTCAAAAAGAAAATTTAAAAGGACTAAAGGCCATCGGTAAACGAGCACAAGATTTCGTTTTTAAATGTTTCAATGACAAACGCTCATGTTGATCATTTTTTGGTTATAGATTTGAAAAAGCAACCTTGATTTTTCATCTCGCACAAGAAAAAGGCAAGACGAATGCCAAAGTTAAAATTTTATTTTTATCGGAAAAGATTATGTTTTATATATTAACAGCACTAAGTTTTAGTTTATCACAAAGCTTATAAAATAGCAAGTAAACGATTGTAAATGAAATAAGGATCGTAAAATAGTCTTGTGAGATTATTAAAAAGTTCATTAAAAAGAGACAATAAATTGAGGAGAATTGATTTTTGTAAAATCTATAACGTATATGAAAACAAAGTCAAGTTTAATGATTTTAAGCGGCCGGGTAGCTTATGTGGCAGTACCAAATGAAACTTACTACTTCCAGAGTTTGGAGAAGTGCCACTGAGACATGCTGCAACCTCAAAACAGGTGATTGTCCACCTACGTATAAAGTTTTATTTCGTGCTGTTAACATTAAGAAAAAGAAGGGATTATCGAAGGATTAAGCTTCAAATAACTAAGAACTGCAATGTGCAACATAATTAATATTATCTCATCTCAAATTTTAACTCTTTTTACTACGAATCTGACAATGTTTTTGTCATTTTTTTGTGTCACCAAACTCAATATGTAATTTCCATTGAAGTAAATCAATCTTCAATTATAGAGTTGTAGTAAGGGTTGGACTTATTTACACCACTGGTCAGAAAAGCAAAGTGCACGATGATGTTGATTTTGCAAAAAAAAAATTGTTCGGAAAAAGCTTTTGCTATATTTAAGTCATAGTAAGCACACCCGAATTCTGACAAGAGTCAATGCATCCATTAAGAGCGACAGTTTGGTGCGACTTGTGGAACGGATGCATATTTAGCAAATATCCCACAAAAATCAAAAGCTTCAATAATTAATTTCATAAATTTTAAATTATGTTAAATGAATTACATATAGAATGTTAACTAAGTTTATTTATTACTTTAGGTCTAAAAAATAGACCTCAAGGCTTTCTGTCTCTTTCAGCCGTCTATATGCCGCCGACATTTCGTTGCTGCTAAACAACTCATCAGTAGACTTGAAAAAGCAAAAAAGAATGTTTGAAGCCCAACTACTTATTCCAAAATTCTCATGAACAAAATGAGAATCAGAAATGCTCAAACAAACTTTTTATACAGAAAGCATTTTACGTCTTGCAACACCTTTACTTTTTATAGCACTTCCTTACAACAGGTGACCTTTGGTTACCAACAACTTGTATTCTTGAAAGTATAAAAAAGTAAAAGTGTTTGAATATTCAACAATGAACTTAATTATTTATTCGCTATAAGAGCCAAATTTATTACTTTAGGTCTATTTTTTTAGACCTAAAGTAATAAATTGCAATTGGCTCTTATAGCGAATAAATAATTAAGTTCATTGTTAAGTTTACTTATGTTAGAATTTTTTTAGTTTCCTTTAAAAAATTTTTTGAAAATTGTAATATATGAAAAAAACGTTAATTCCTGAGGAAATTTTACAAAGGAATACGAAATATTGAAAATAAAAATATGAATAATAAACAAGAACGTCAAGCTTAAAATTTAAGAAATCTTATAATTTAACAGAAAAAAGGTCGAATCAAATAGGATAAAGAAATAAATTTATAGTTGGACTTTGTGATTTACAATGGTTAATAATTTTATCAGGTTTGAGTTCGATTTTACTTCACCAAGATTTGAGAAAGAATTTAGTTGGGATAGAATTTGAGTGCTCAACATTTTTAAAAATTAAAACATCTGTGATATATTATCCTATTTTTTTTTTTTTGGTGGACGACGTTTTCATCAAAATTGTTGTCTTCAGCAATTAATAGATTAGCCTTAAAGCAACTTAAAGTCTCATGGGGAGCCAAAAATGTGTGTCTTTGTTTAATTGCGAAGCTACAAACAAATTTCTCAATTCCAAATAACGTCTTTGATAGGAACAAGATTTAAAATACCTAAAACCAATAAATTTTTCTTCAGTTCAACCAACATTTTACTAAATGTTTGTCGCAATTAAAAATATCAAAACACCATTAATGACTTACTTTAAACAAGTGCATTAACGTTAATCTGTTTTTATAAAATTTTTATTTATTTTTGTTAACATACTATTCTTGCTATTTTTACGCTGTTATCAGTGGCACTTTTATTTGGAATGTACAGCTCAATAGGTATGTATTTATATATGTATGTAATTACAAATACGATTGCAGAAACATGCGCTGTAAATTTTACAATTTGAGTTATGGGAAAAGGAAAGACAAACTAGACAAAACAACAACTACAGCAACCTTTTATTGCACGAGCAAAAACGATGTTAGAAGTAAATTGGAACAAAAAAAGTGCTTTCAAAGCAAAATTGTTGCTAAACAGACACTCAACGCATCTGTTGAGCAATATGCTTGGTATGGCATAAAGAACGAAAAGACAAACAAATACCACAAACAATTTTAGCAATTTCTGTGCTATACAGAACACTTGAATCTTTGTAGTATTTCCTTTTGTGCAGGTATTTCGTTGGTTGTGGAGAAAAACAAATTCCACAAAATTTTCATTCTGGCCGTGACTGCAGCTTCACAATTCTACATGTTTTAATGCTGCCATGAAGCCATCTATTTGGTTCTCGTTGGTGTTTATTGAAATTTCGCTTAGTATTTGCTGCCACCAACTCTTCGATATCTAACCGCACTGCAACACCCATCACAACAAGTTACAGAAAAGTAAGCAGGTTGTTCTTTTTTCTTTCTCATCTACTCTTTACTTTGCTTCACAACATAATTTCCCAGTCATCATTCGTCATCATTAACACAATAATTATGTTCTGTAAACAACATGATTATTATCATTGTCAGCAACATTTTGTTCGAAATGGCTGTGTTGGTACAATTGACACAGTGACACAAAATTCATCTTGTGGTTGCTTTTTTTCCTCTCGTTTTGCTCCTGTATATTTCTTGGATGGTTGGTTGGCTGAGAGTTTTGTTGGCCTGCTGAATTTAAATCCTGCGTTTGT
Source organism: Sturmia bella (assembly GCA_963662145.1). NCBI lineage: Eukaryota > Metazoa > Arthropoda > Insecta > Diptera > Tachinidae > Sturmia > Sturmia bella. Next base: position 66,096,412 of record OY759170.1, on the reverse strand, counting down.
GTGAGTATGTCTGCGTCATGTTTCCTAATGCAGCTGCCAGAGAGCTAAGCAAACATACGCACACCTTTTTAGCAGAAACTGTTTGTATGTGTTGTCGCTCAACCTTTTTTTTTGCGGCTGTTTGCTTATTTATTATTACTTACAGCTGCGTCTGAGCCCGGTTTTTTTATGTTTTTGCCATTTTGCACAAAACAAAGGAAAGCCAGAAATCGTACACCCGCATACAGAACTAGCAAAGTGAGTAGCAACAAATTCTAGAGGCTTTTTACTGCCAGTACGTGTATGTGTGTGTGTGTGTGTGTGTGTGTGTGTGAAGAGAGTGCGTGTAAAGTGCGGAGCTCGCATTTAAGAGAATCGTTGTGCTAATTCGTCAATTTGGACATCTGTTATCAGTTGTTTTAGTTGTCATATTTTAATTTCGAGTGAGCGTGTGTGTTTGTGTGTGCGTAGCTTAAATTTGCACATGCAGTGAAGCAGCCATGGTATGTAACCCAGTCAACAAGTTATCAACTTTACTTTTCTTGTTTGGTTCTTAAAAAAATTAATAAAGATCACTATGGTCTTATCACAAATTAACATTTTTTTGGGACATACCCCTATTTCTTACTTTGGCTAAATTTAACAGAGATCATATAAAACCAAACTTTATTCAAACATTTTCTCAGTACTTAGGTGAATTATGTTTTCCTGTTTCTTTGTCGTATTCGACATGCATACTAGACGTCAGAAGAACATTCCTGCTCTTTTTCTTCCGGTATAGAAGCAAGAAAAGCAGTGATAGTTCTATGTCTTAATCGACTTAGTGCGTCTTTGCAAATTTTAAATTTGATGAAATATTATAATGAATTTTGTAGGTAAAAATTTACATATCTCTTCCTTATTGCAAATTAGTCATATCTCGAAACAATCAAATTTGGCCAACTGAGTTTCTAAATTTTCAAAGCAGTATGAGTGGACAAAACCTTTTCTGCTACAGCTTTGAATTAACTTAAAAAACAAGGCCGATTTTTTTACTCTAAGGCAACGCTTTTCATAAAATATTTGAAAATGTATTTTAAAATGATACTAAAAACTTTCAGTTTTAGCTTTCTAAATATGTGCACAGATGATTTTTGGGTTCAACTTTAGATTTAATTCCGAAAAATTTTACAGAGTTAAAAAAGGAGCGAAATATGGGCAAATTGTCGAAGGTACATGCTCCTTCCTTTAGCCTTGTAAAATTACTCACTGTAAGGTGGCTTAAAAAAGATTAGCCCATATAAAGCTCTGGTTTTATTAATAAGTCTTGCTCAGCTGCTAAGTAGTCTGTTACATTTTTAAGCCCCTTCAGAGGTATTTTTGTGAAAAACCCACACGAAATTAAATACCAATATACGAAGCTGTAGAGAACACTCATGTGTTCTCATGTGTTGTTATTTTAAATGAAGTGTCTGATGTTTAAGAGGTTTTCGGAAATCTTGCAGTTTGGATAATATTTCCGAGTTTATTACAAAAAACCTTTCAATGAAAGTGTTTGAAACATTAGCAATTTCTGTGCTATACAGATTGTACAATAAATTTAAGTGGGATTTACCTCAGGTAATGAAGTACGAAATATTGATTTCTTATATGTCCATGACTTTACTACTCTGGCTAGTCATCTTTGAGTGCTCTTTTACAAGTTTGCATTTGTTTACATTTGTTTAGGGTTAATCACTACAACTATGGACTTAGGATTAATGGTTATGAATGTGGAGCGATTTGGTTTTAAAACGCAACCTTCAAGTGTAGCCGGTTTTTTCTTCTGGAGACTAGGACTCTCAGGCTAAATAAAGGTTATATAGGAGATCCCTTAAGCTAAAGAATTAGGTACCTAGTGATGTGATTTAAAAAATTCTTCAGATCTAATGAGAAGATGAGGATTGTGTTGAAAGAGGCAATGACCGTAAAAAGCCACGACCCTTAGAAAGCTTTGGAGTCATTTTGTAGGGTCGGAAACTACAGGATTTTATCTTTTGGAACTAAGTTGTTGTTGTATAATAATATTTTCAGGCTAGATCTGCTTTATGGTTTTACCGTTTAGTTAAGTACTTCACCCGATAGCAATATGGAAATTATAGGAAAGCTTTAAACGGTATTCTAACCGTTTTTATAGAAATTCGAAAGTAACTCTTACTAGTCTGTGTGTATGTAATATTATAAAAAATATATAAAAAATATATAATATTATAAAAAAATTTCTAGTTGCTAAGGCGATGTAAGGAGGAGCTTCTTAACCGAATAGACACTTAGTTGATCAAATATCTACTACATTTCACCTGTTAGTTTTATTAATGAAGCCCCTCCAACCTACTATACAAATCTTAATTTATAGGATTCGTTTCGTCCAATAAATAGTTTTTGAACCCATACGCAGAGGTTAGAGCTTTCGGTTCAGTGGCACTGTTTTTATTATTTTTTAATCTCTTTTAGTTTATGAATTTTACTTTTAAGATGTTTTTTAAATAAAGCCGGAAAATATTCTGTTGGTTTTAACATCTTTCATGTTTAGTATCTTTGTGTAATATCTTTCATGTTAAAGAAAAAATTTTGTAACTCTGTTTCTTCATTGTAAGCAAAATAATACACACCAATGTATTGTGCTTGTTATTATATAGTTTGTGAAAAAAAGCTCAATAAAACCAAATGATAATGTTAAGTATTTTAAGCTATCTTAGTCCATTCGCCATATTTTCAACTAACACCTCAAAGAGTTTTCACCATCTTTAAGTAATTGTTTTTACAGGTTGAATAAATGGAAAGCAATCAGCTTTAAGGAGGCTTTTCCTATTTAGAAATGGGCAAGAATGTTTTATGTTCATTGTTCAGGAAGAAAGCCTCTTGAAAGGGGATTTTTTTTTGGTTTGCTTAATCTATCAAATCAGGCCGCGATAAATTGTTTAAACATTGATTGCTAATGTGGCTAAGGAATTTAGAAACAGTTATAACTGAAAAATTATTGACTAACGACGAAAATCTGCTTAACTATTTCAATTATTATGATGATATTCGTTATGCTTTGTCATGCTCCTTAAACGCAACAAATATGTCAGTTCTCTACACTACACACTGTCTAGTACAATGTGTTATGACCTGAAGTTAATTATTTAAGCACATTTTAGTTTCCCCTGAATTTTTCTCTTTCTAACGTTGTTGTTACCGCGTTTTGCTATTCGATAATAATACAATGCAACAATGCAGTTTGTAATGTTTATTAGTGAAGATATTAAGCTGGTTCATACTTTCAAGAAAAAATGTTTTGGACGCCAATCTATATGTTATATATCAATCAATATGTTATATGTAAGAAAATCAGACTTAAATTCGTTCTGAATGAGACAAGCGTAACACTGGTTTTTTTTATTTGTCGCATTCATGAGTTTTAAATTGCTACAATTTACTTTACAAACTTTTGGAACTAGCGGAATGTGACATATTCGAACTTATGGCATGGACCGTAAACAAATCAAAATTGGCACATACTTTTGTATTGGTGAAATTCATAAGTTCTTTGGCCTTATGATGTTTTAAAAATAAACCTGGGGTCTGGGATCGGCTTAATGTGTGTGTCCAGTGGCAAATTTGACAGCATGAATCTGTTTGCAGCTGACGTGATAAAGCAGCCTGAGTGGGAGAGTAGGAAGTAATGGTAAAGTTACATAAAATATTTTAAATATGTATATCAAGTATTAAAAATACAATCACCAACAAACGACTAAGTGAGTTATATTAAATAAGTTGTGAGTATATAAATACAAGCATATGTATAAATGGATGTGTGATGGGTTTCACATGTTTATGACTTTCATTATACTCGTAACAATGTTTTATGTTACATGTTTATATGAAATGGTTATCAGCACACTTGTCAACAAGCTCGACATCACCATCATCATTCTGCGTCATCGCCATCATAATACATCATGTTCATTCATACCTACATACATATGTATATGACTGTGTGCGTACATGGTTCATATAAAATGTTTCGACTTATAGTAAACATTTTTTAATTACCACTTGTCCATGTGATTTTATTATTTTGTCAAGTTTCTTTTTCGACACATTTACATACCCATGTGAGTGAACCCATACAACTTCATGCAGGACCACACATACACACACACACACAGATGCGAAAATGTGCTTCTCTCGCAAACAGCTCCCATTAAAATGCATACAAAATTTTATTATTTTTAAGCCAAAAGTAAATTTACATTTCAGTTTATAAATGCGTTAAAAACCATACACTTGTATGTAAGTGGATGTTGTTTTAATGATGACCACTGGACCTTGGTATTTAAATTTTGTGCAAGTGATGAATATGCTATTCTAATTGGTGTTTTTTTTTTGTCACAGCTCTAGCCACCGTTTGACGAAAATAATTAAATTTTTAACAAGGGGAGAAATATTTTCTGAGAATTTTCGTTTTCATATTTTTGAATAATTTGGTTTGAAAATGAAGAACCAATGTGTAATGTAACATTTTGAGGTTACCATTTGCTTATTTTGATGTAGCTTATTTTGATTATCTCATTGAGCCTCAGTTAGGATGATCCAAAGCTTTTGAAAGGGCTTGAGTTCATTGTACCTTTCTGTTTAAGATCTAGTTATTTAAATTTTTTAATAATAGTGTGTTAATGAAGGATATTTTTTATTCAGCAACGGAAAGCTGTATCCCCTAGGTGGTGGCTGAGTGGTAATTGCTCCTTTCAGCACATTTGGTATAACCCAGTGCAACAGATAAGAGCTTTTGGAACAATATAAGAACAACCTATGTGGTGTATTTTCGATGCTGCCACAAAAGAGCTATTGAAACTGTGCTCAGTTCGGTGAACTTGATGCTGATATCTGTTTTATTGGTCCGTAATAATACGAAAAGCTTAAGAGTTGATAGAAAAGACATATCGTCAGATTTTTGTAGATAGCTTATTAGGGCTTATTATTACCTTTTATTTCTATTTAGTGTTAATGCAATTAGAAACACATGGATTTAATCCTGTGGTTATCCAGCCTAAGCGAAAAAAAAAAATTTAACACAACAGAAAAATTTTTATTCTTGCACATCTTTAAACAATTTTGAACGACCTTTCTATACGGCTCAAAATTAACATAGTCTTCAAAATTTTGTTCTTTCTTTAATGGTTAAGTATTCATCCGAAACAGCTTGTAGGCAGCTAAAAATCTGCAGTTTTTTGGTTTAAAATTTTTTTTTGCCGTAAATAGCTCCCCACCGAAAATAATTCCCTACATACCGTCAAATTTTTCCTGGGAAATTGTACGACAATTTCAGCTGTGGCTTCATCTTCTGGGATCCAAAAATGTAGAAGGTTTCCCCCGGTGGAAGAAAATCTCGAGTTTGCCAGAGGAACACCAGTGTTCAGTGCGTAAAAGTATTTATTAAATGTATACAAAAAAAAAAAATAATTTTAAATTTTAAAACTCCACAAAAACGGATCAGCTTTCAATTTCCGTAAAATAAAAAAGTGTGCTGCCAGATGCTTACAGATTTTGTACGAGAAGCCGGTGTTGGTTATACCATGGAGGATAAAATCGTTTTGCCAAGAGCAAATTTTTCATTGCTATGCATAAATTTATTAAATGAAATGAAAAATATACAATTTTGGAGCTTGAAACCGTTTATGAATTCGTGATTTTACGTTCTGTGCAAAAACATTTCCCTAGCAGCACTGTTTTACCAACATTTTCATACTTTTCTTATTAAGTTCCGCAACTTCAACATCAAATTATTGCTAAACTAAAAGCCTACGGCAGACTTTGACTTCAGTTTTGTAAGGTCCCTCTACAAACCTATAAAACTCATTTCTTTCAAATCCTGGCTCCTTATTCTAAAGTTTCCCCACAAAAACTATTTCCACACTTTCAAAATATTTCCTTTTTTTGTACTTATTTATGTATGTATTTGATTTTCAGATACAACCGATCATTTATAAAATGGGTTGCATTTACCCAAGAACAATGGCTTAAAACACAACTGGAAAAGGGGGTTTTCAATCATAGTTAAGCTACGAATAAGATTAAGAATTTGTTCTGCTACTTGCCGGTCGTAAATTACATAATAACATTTTAATATCTTAAGTGTACACACTACTTAATACCTAATGTACACATACATAAGTATAAAGTTATTTTGAAAGAGCCAAACAAAGCCACAACTATTTCACCTAATGGAGATTGTTCCTTTGCAATTTCCCGTTAACCCTTTGTTGTGTATAAGCTTATACTTTTAATTTTTAAACAAAAAAACCAAGAGATTATCTACGGAGTTAAGCATCTGGGTTTGTGATATTTTTTAAATAAAAAATAAGTCTTAATTTATTTAAAGTATCTGTGTAAACAATAGTTTCTTTTTAATATGAATTATCATGCTCATCTCTTTATCTTGCCATACTTTTACAAATTTCTATTTTAAACCATTTTTATTTTGAATAAGTAAGAAGATAAAAAACTTTAAGACAGCAAGAACCAGGTATGGTGTATTAATGGCTTTTAGATATATTTTGTATATGGTCATACCAAGGTATGGTAAGACATCGACAAACATATGTATGTGTTTGTATTTAGTATGTATGTACAAGTGTCACTTAACTACTTGCAAGAACAAAAACAAAAACAACAATAACATATTCCTGTTTATGTGTGTATACTTGTTTACATGTGTAAGCACTTGTGTGTGTGTATGTGTGTGGTGAAAACACACCTACTTTACGCTCATGTGCATGGCTGTGTGTACTTGCATTTAATACTTGTAAAATATGCATATGACAACCACTTGATGTAAAACACAAACTACTGGGTTTTGTTTTCATTCTCTTTTTTGTTGAGGAAAAAATAAAGGATATAAAATGTTTTTAAAAATATTAAAAAATCTCTTTTGAATATTGTTTTTTTAGAGTATGTTGTAGTTGTTGTTCCAGCTATGGCTGTTAAGTTGTTGAATTGAGTGTGTGTGCGTAAAAGTGAAAACACATGCAAATTAATTTTTATATACATACATACGTATGCTGGTAAAAACGTCAGCACATATAAAGTGTATATTTGTTTATGTACATTTGCAAGCAGGAAAATATTAAGTCTTACATTTGAAGCACAAAAAGTAAGAAACACAGTGAGAGTAAAGCCAATTCAACTTTCAGATTTTTCAATCTCAGATCAATTATATGGTAAGAAAATTTCATGTGTTTGCTGTAAATATTTCGCGCGCAGTCTTGGAAAGCATAAATGTTTGACTTTAGTAAAACAGACGCAGCCTTTGGCTCTTCGAGGGAAAGTAATGTATAGAGAAAATATCTCTAATTTAGCTATTTATTACAACTTTATTTACTCGGAAGATCTTTTCGATAAAATCCTTTCAAATTTATTTTCAAGAAGAACAGTGCAATTTTTTAAATCCCCATCTAAGTCTAATCAAAAATTGCATTAGACTTTTTTTAGCCATGAAACACGCATTCATGTAGCATGTTTCCACGATATGTTCTTCGCTCTCCATTTATGCTTAACACCCTAATCATAAACGAAGCAACGTGCTTTGCCATACAAAATTTTGGGATCGATTGAAGTAGCTTCATATTGGAGCTACATGCTAAGCACATTAAACTCTTGCCTTCTCTAATTTATATCGCAAGTTTATCTGCACTATTTGTCAAAATCATATATTGTAAACAAAGAAAACATAAAAATTCGTAAAAATAAATGTTGGTTTATAAAATTTGTAAAATAATAGCTTTTTAAAATATATTTTTTCAATTACCAAAAAATAAAAACCATTTTTCTCATGTCCTACTTTTATTTACACTTGACAAACTGACGTCAGACTCTGTGCGAAAAAAAGCCATCCAAACAAAAACGTTAGCTCATACAAATCCTGATGATATATGCCACAACAGATTTCTGTAGGGTACACATGTTAAGTTAGGCCTTTTTTTAGGGTGCCGTACTCATCAGAGTGAAACGGAACCCTATTACGGAGACAAGTACGTCCGCCCGTCCGTCCGTCCGTCCGTCACAGCGTCCATTCTCCGAAACGGTAAGAGCTAGAGAGCTGAAATTTTCACAGGATGTTGTTGTACCCCGCCGCTAAGACAACAAATACTAAAAACAACAACAAGTCGAAAACTACCAGGTGTCCCCATACAACGAAAAGTTGCAATTAGCTATAACTCTCGAACCGTAAAAGATAGAAAGCTGAAATTTGCTAAAGACAACAACAAGTTAAAAACCACTAGGTGTCCCAATACAACCTAAAGTAACAATTAGCCGTAGCTGCTAAACTGTAAAAGACAAAGAGCTGAAATTCGCAGAATATATGTATGTGTTTACATATGCCCTACAACTACAAATGCTAAAAACAACAACATGTCAAAAACTACCAGGTGTCCCTATACAACGTAAAAAAACATTAGCCGTAACTTTCAAACTGTAAGAGACAGAGAGATGAAATGTGAACAATATATGTACTCGCATGTGGCCTACAATAATAAATGCTAAAAACAACAACAAGTCGAAAATTACCAGGTGTCCCTATACAACGTAAAGTAACAACTAGCCGTTACTCTCGACCCGTGAGAGACAGAGGGATGAAATTTGCAGAATATGTGTATGCACATATGCTCCACAACAACACTTGCTAAAAACAACAACAACTGTAAAACTACCAGGTGTCCCCTTACAACGTAGAGTAATAGCTATAACTCTCGAACCGTAAGAGATAGATAGTCGAAATTCGCACAGTGTATGTATTCCCAGATGCCTTACAACAACAAATTACAACAACAAGAACAAGTGGAAAATTACTAGGTGTCCCCATACAACATAAAGTAGCTTTAAAAACAGAGAGATGAAATTTATAAAATATACATACATATGTATTTACATACGCCATTCCATACATACATTACACATACATACGTACGGAACCCTAAGAGTGCGAGCCAGCACTCGTACTCGTACTTGACTTAATTTATTTTAGTTATACTTTTATTTGTTCTATTCAAAATTTCCCTGTTACAGCCACGCAATCTACAATTATCATTGCTTGTCGAATTGTCAAAAAATTCTGCCTGGTGTACCTCTGTTACACTTATCAGTTAATTTTGACAACTCCCTTCGCAGCATTTTGTTTGTAACTAATAGCGTTCGTTCACTTGCTGATATTTTAAATTTGCATTTTGATAGCGGTGAGGTGCTCAATTTTCTCTGATTTATTTTTAAATTATGTAAGAAAATAATCTGAAGCATTTGCTTTACAATACAGCAGCGTTTTCAAAACGGTGTTTATAAAATTATTCACTGCTGTATTTCGATTGTATAAAGAGTAGTTTTAAATCATCCGAAAACGCTGCCCGCATACGTTGCAGACATGTGTATCCGTAGTTGTTTATATATACGTGTATGTATGTGTTGACAAAAATATATTATTACTTTTGTATTTCCGAACAAAGCCGAAACAACAATGTGGCATATTAATGCTTGTACACAAGATTGAGGTAAACGACAGTTTGTTGTATCGTGCAACAGCTTTATTCTTTTATTACAAGGATTGTTTTTTTATTTATTTTTATATTCTTTTTTGTTTTTTGCGTGGCAGTTAGTGTTGTTGCTTTTATTGCTGTACATAAACGCCTGAATAAAACCAGTTTCATCTATGGCTGTTTTTCGTTTTTAATAAAATGAATTATTTTTTATGAATTAAATTTGTTCACAACGGAGTGCCCGGAATGTGAGAAGAGGTTTAATGCTTAATTGCAGAAATTTTTCCTATTTTAATCAATAAAATAACTTTTAGCACTCAATTGACACCAGAAGAAGCAGTTTGCTCAAGAAGAAGAACAATCAAGTGGTGGAATAATTAAAAAATTGTAAGTTTAATTTAAAAAAAAAATGCTACTGTTCGATAAATTCTTTTAAAATAAGCCAAGTAAGCGGAAAATTTATATATTTTTATGTTTTTGTAGTAAAAATTTTGTTTTATTGGATGTAAGACTATACATGTATGGAGAAGAATTCATTTAAAAGAACACAATATGATGGAAAACCACAGAGGTGAAGCAGTCTCACAATTATATTACTTAAAAGTTAAAATTATTTCATAAGAATTTCAGATTGATGGTAAAGCTGAAGTTCTAAGGAAACATATAATAGTTTATGATCAATTTTATATACCCACACTCACTCTGCAGACGATGACGAGAAGTTGTCATCGTGTTACGGCAAAAGATATAGGCTTAATATCAAAATCAAATGTTATCTAGTCCTTAAAAAATCTCTGTTCGATAATCTTCTCATTATTATTTTGCTTAACAGACATTTTGGCTGTTGGAGAGTGTAATAATTCCCCCAACTGATATTATTATTATATAGTGTATTTTATTACATACTCTTTGCCCGTACCCCTTCAAATAATTTATATCGAAGTTCACCCGTATTTTCTTGAAGAATACTAAGCCCAACATCCACACAGTAAATGATTTTATAAATTATTAACTAACATCTTATAGGTATGATGAAAAATCTTAAACCAAATCGTTGCCAAAACAATATTAAGAAATAATATTGAAGCTTAGTGACGCAATGTCACTTCAAAATAAATAAAAAGGGCACTGTTTTACACATCTATAGTGAATCATATGCACGCACACAATTAAAGATATAAGGAATTAAGCATGAAATAACAAGCAGTTATTAAACTAAGACGTATGTGTTTATTTGTAAAAGGATACGCTCAAATCATGAAATGACCAACCCCAAATTCTTCAATGTGACACAGTTTCTCACATACAAAAGCATTCCAAGAATAACAGCAAAACATAAATATATAAAACTATTAGCTTACAACACACACAGGCAGTGTATTGATTCCCTTTTGAAGCACGTAATAATGCATCACAAATACCCTAACATACATCATTGTATACATGTATACATGTAAATATGTATGCTATTGCTAGAGTATTAATTTAACAGTGCATACATACGTACATACACACAGATGACTGTGTATTGTTTGTAACTGGATTCTTCGTTTATTATCTTAACAGTGGACCAAAAGTGAAGTGACCTTAATTCTCTATATAAATAAAACATTCTGCTTGTTTTGTTAACTTGGCCTGTCCTTCATTAAATTTCATTAAAATTAATCCACCTCCTAAAGTGCTTACATATACTCATACTCCTGTAAACCAAACACATATAAGCATACGCTATCGCAAACACCACATTCCGTACAGTGTCTCAAAGGCTCACCATCTGCAAGCGTGTCAGTTGAATAAATAAACAAATTTTCACAACACATACATTATTGTACATTTGTCACACATTCATATTAAATGTGTAGACAAATTTGGAAAGTAAAAAAAAAACAAAAGTTAAAAAAAGGTTGTAGTAAAAAAAATTTATAAGAAAATAACTTTATACAAAAAAAAAAAAAAATGTCAACAACAACTAAAGTAGCAACTGAGTAGACAACAGTGACGTGCACAGTGTTTCATGCAGAATAGTAATAATATGACAAGTTATTACAAGCATATGGTGAACACAAGGCAGCAGCTTTTGGAATTAGCCACATGATGTAGAATGATGAAGCTAGACTTGAGTAGAATAGAGTAGAGTAGAGTAGAGTAGAGTAGAGTAGAGTAGAGTAGAGTAGAGTAGAGTAGAGTAGAGTAGAGTAGAGTAGAGTAGAGTAGAGTAGAGTAGAGTAGAGTAGAGTAGAGTAGAGTAGAGTAGAGTAGAGTAGAGTAGAGTAGAGTAGAGTAGAGTAGAGTAGAGTAGAGTAGAGTAGAGTAGAGTAGAGTAGAGTAGAGTAGAGTAGAGTAGAGTAGAGTAGAGTAGAGTAGAGTAGAGTAGAGTAGAGTAGAGTAGAGTAGAGTAGAGTAGAGTAGAGTAGAGTAGAGTAGAGTAGAGTAGAGTAGAGTAGAGTAGAGTAGAGTAGAGTAGAGTAGAGTACAGTAGAGTAGAGTAGAGTACTCAGGAGTTGAGCTATCTAACCTCTGCTGCATTGCAATTCCCTAGACGGCTAAGGATACACGACTACCGTGGTAGCCCAAAGTTCCTAAGATCATCAGTCCTTGAACCAACGCTAATGCTCCCGCCAATCTGGTTCCTTACAAAGCAGCGTCTGTTGCTTAGCAACAGCACTACGGGCCCATTTGGGCGACCGAACATAGACCCGAGGGTCTATGATCAGTATGGCTACCAACGTTCCCTCCCATGCGAACTTATGGTAGCAACCACAGCCAGTATGTTTCAGCCAAGGAAGGCTCCTCAACCTATGACCGGCGAGATGACTCCAAAGAGTCATCTCGGGGCTCCGGTCCCCGTACTGCCGAATTGCCCCTCGGTGAGGAGTTTCAGCAAGTCCCTCAGGAGACGCCGCTCTCCCTCGAGAAATGCCTAAGATTTTTAGCCACCAAGCCAGCCGAGGTATCCTGCACCCCTTCTACCCCGTTGACACGACACCAAGCTGGTTACGATCAGCAAGATGCATTTTGTGCCCCCGGGGGGAATCCCGGCGGACAGCTTGGCCATGACCAAAACTAAAGATATTCGATTACAGTTTGGGTAATGACTTGGTAAAGACATGCCTAGAACCTACATTACAGCCCACTGGACAAAAAAATATAGAGGAAATCCAGCTGTGCCAGCCAGTGTGTTAACCAAAAGTATAATAGAGGCATACACCCTTATTTCGGCAATGGTCTTGAGGTTGTTAATAGGAAAAATTTAATTACATGACATACATTTTCATTACATTATTCTAAATTGTTTCACTTTGTACTGCATTATAACAAATAATATCACACAACATAATATTATCACGTTATATTGGAAAAAAAATTTTGGCAAGGCATTTTACTACATAACAATACATTACGTACCAATTACCGGTCTCATATTGTATTATATATGATTGCGTTACACAGTACTCTGTACTTTATGTTACATTGCATTAACTTAAATTGCAGTATTTAGCTTTGTATTGCATTGTAATGAATTGTTTTAAAATCAACAATCAAAAAAACTTTAGGTCTAAGAATAGACCTTATTAATTGTTTTCTGTCTTTTTCAACCGCCGACGTTTCATTGATACCACCGATGACTTGAGTAGCATCAAAGAAAATGTGAACATTTAATAAGGTCTATTTTTAGACCTAAAGCAATTCTGTTAGCTCTCATAGTAAATAAGTAATTGAATTCATTTTTTAATTAAAAAAAATAAACTTATAACAGCTCTTCTGTGTATTTTGCAGCCGACATTTCGTTAATGCCTCCCAAAGCGTCAAAAATTATTTTAATTGGAATTCTCAAATACATTTTGTGTTAGTAATAATTTCAACATCAGCCTTAATCTAGGCCTAAATCTGTCCATTATTTCTTGGTGTTGTCGGAGTTGCAAATACATTTCGCACTCTGGGTGTAAAACACAATGGCCGGAATTTCAATTTAGTGTTTTCCGTTACCCTACAAACTATCTACTGTGCGTATTAAGAGTGAAGTCAAAATAGTAGCAGATATACGAAAGTAGTTTAACAAGATGAAGTTGTCGACTTCCTTCTTTTTTAATATTTGGTTTATCTGCCAACAAAATGCCCACACACTAGTACTTGTAACGAAAATCTAAAGAAAACATCAACTTACTTGTATGTTTGTTAACATTTGCAGGATATCCTTAAGTATATACAAAATATTTTACACACACACGGACTCGCACATGCAGTTCAAAATTGTCACACACTTATTTACACGTACACTAGCATATTAAAGATACGTATTTAAGTGTCGTGTATAGTAACCGTATTTTTGGTGCTTGAGCTGAAATACATTTTGCTACAAGAAAAAAAAAATAAACACTTGTTCTACACACGTTCAACATCGTCCTGAGGATACTTACTAGCTGTTGTCTTCTTAATATGTTTTATTTTTTATTTCATTTGAAACTAAATATATTTGTTGAAGTCTTGGCTTTTGATTAAATTGGGGCAGATTCTCGTACAATGTGTGGGGGGTTTGCTTATTTTTTGTTTTTTTTATACCCTTCACATAAATGTGTAAGGGTATATATAAGTTTGTGATTCCGTTTGTAACGCATTGAAATATCCATCTAAGACCCCATAAAGTATATATATTCTGGATCAGCATCAATAGCGATTACGATTGAGCGATGTCCGTCTGTCCGTCTGTCCGTCTGTCCGTCTGTCCGTCTGTCCGTCGGTCCGTCTGTCCGTCTGTCCGTCTGTCCGTCTGTCCGTCTGTCCGTCTGTAGTCGTTGAAATACCGTTTCTGAGAAAACGGTTTGAGATAGAAACCTCATTCTTTCGCTAAAACGTGTGAAACCCCGGTAGTGGGTCTGCTATTGAAATTCAGCAAGATAGGTCCGCGGATAGCCGAGATATATTCAATAAACCGGGTTTTGAGGGATATTTTGTGTAATTTTTGTATTCAGATTTTTGAAAAAAAATTTTTTCTTAAAAACTAAACCATATCATTTTTAGTGCTCATTAAATCCTAGAAATGAAGGAATTTTTGAAATCGGCCCATATATATCCGAGATATAGCGTCTCCCGATTTTTAAAGAAATCGGCTTTATTAGCCAAATAAGACAACTTTTGGCACCGAAGATCAATCAAGATGGTATATATAGGCTATTTAGAGGCAAAAGTGGAAAATTTTTCCACATCGGCCCATATACACTCGAGATATAGCGCCTCCCGTTTTCTCAAGAAGTCGGCTCTAAAAGCCAAATAAAACAACTTTTGGTATCAAAAATCGATTAGAATGGAACATATAAGGTGTTTAAAAGCAAAATTGGAAAATTTTTGAAATCGGTCCATATATATCTGAGATATAGCGACTCCTGATTTTTCAAGAAATCCGCTCTTTAAGCCAAATAAAGCAATTTTTGGCACTAAAAATCAATCAGAATGGTACATATAGACTATTTAGAGGCAAACGTCGAAAATTTTGGACATCGGCCCATATACACTCGAGATATAGCGCCTCAAGTTTTCTCAAGAAGTCGGCTCTAAAAGCCAAATAAAACAACTTTTGGTACCAAAAATCGATCAGAATGGTACATATAAGGTGTTTAAAAGCAAAATTTGAAAATGTCTGCAATCGGTCTATATATACGTGAGATATAGCGTCTCCCGATTTTTCAAGAAATCGGCTCTATAAGCTAAATAAAACAACTTTTGGCACCAAAAATCAATCAGAATGATACATATAGGTTAGTCAGAAGCAAAACTGGAAATCTTTTTGTCATCGGCCCATATATGTTCGAGATATAGCGCCTCCCGATATCTCAAGAAGTCGGGCCTGGAAGATAAACGAAACAGTTTTTTGCACTAAATATTTGTCGGAATGGTACATACAGGCTGTTTAGGGGCAAAATTAGAACATTTTTGGACATCGGCCCATATGCACCCAACTTTTGGTACCAAAAATCGATCATAATGGTACATACATATGTATATAATATTATATACATATGTATATAATATTTGCGATCATGTATGAATGTATGTATGTATGTATGTATGTATGTATGTATGTATGTATGTATGTATGTATGTATGTATGTATGTATGTATGTATGTATGTATGTATGTATGTATGTATGTATGTATGTATGTATGTATGTATGTATGTATGTATGTATGTATGTATGTATGTATGTAGATACGTTTGTATGTATGTAGGTATGTATGTATCTACATATGTATGTATGCATGCAAGTATGTTAGCATAAACAATTTTTTTGCTTTGGTGTAAAAATGTGTATGTACATATGTACATACATATGTATACACGAGCTTGAAAATGAAAGTGATATAAAGAATTGTTGAAAAAAGGGTACGCAATGAAATTCTTTTAAACAATTGCGTCTTCAAATTCATTCACACAAAAAATCATTTTGGGTTTCCCTACGTACTTACATATGTATGTACATACACACATACATGTGTATGATGATACGCAATAGATCATCAAAAACGTGCACAAGAAAAAAATCATTTTGTGAAAAAAAGCAAGCAATGTAAATATGTATGCATGTATATATGTATGTATATAATCATTGTTTTATGGAACACACTGAAAATATTCAATAATAAAGAATTTATTTTAGCGTTTTCAATTATAGGTACATATGTAGATACACACACACATGTGTATGATGATACGCAATAGATCATCAACAACGTGCACAAGAAAAAAATAATTTTGTAAAAGCAAGCAATGTAAATATGTATGTATGTATATATGTATGTATGTATATAATCATTGTTTTATGGAACACACTGAAAATATTCAATAATAAAGAATTTATTTTAGAGTTTTCTATTATAGATACATACATACGTATGCATGTACCCACATACGTAAGTAAATTGAAAAGCAAATCACACTTAATGGCAATGTTTAGCATTATAATTCAAAAATAATGCAATTATATGCAATTTTTTGTTAAATAAATTTTACTATAAAGTTAACTGATAAATAATTAAGAAATAGGTACATTTTGCTCTTCTTTATTTCATTGATATTAAAAAGAATTGGTGTCACCCAGTGGTTGAACTTGAGCATATTAGGAATTATTTAAAGAAAAGTTTTGCAGCCTGTGTTAAATCCCGGTAGTGGAACTGATATTGAAATTCAGAAAAAATCGGCTCATTTAAAAGCCAAATAAAACAACTTTTCGCACCAAAAATCAATCGGAATGTATGTACGATTGTGAAGGGTATTTAAGATTCGGCCCAGCCGAATATAGCACTCTTACTTGTTTTTTTTTGATTTTTCTTGTTTGTGTTTTCTTTGTAGCGCAATCAACCATTGAAACAAACTTCGAAATAGCAGCCAAATTTATTTCTATTTTATTTTCAAACTGCTTTTGGCTTCTTAACTTGACTTGAAGGAAAATAATGGTACATCAAACATTCAATGGGGAAGAAATAAAAGTAAGCAAAAAAAATAGTTTCCAACAGACTAAAGCTTTATTGCCTTCGTACGTTTGACAGTGTAGTCAAATGTTTACAAATATTATATTTCGTTTTGCAAAATATATTCCTATGTTTTACAAGTTTAGTGCTAAATCTTCAAGCTTGTATAATATTTTTCAGGTCACGGTTCAAAGACGCCAACCGCCATTTCAGCTTTTGGATAACAAAGAAAAATAAAAAAATAATAAAATACTCTAAAAAACAATGTTGTCCACAGTTTTGAGTATTTTCGTTTCCATATTTCACTCAAAACTTTTGCTGGGTTATTTGTGAGTCCAGACCATAGTGACACACGCACACACCCAAATAATAGACAAACATTTTTTGGTGAATTGTTTTGTAGCCAAAATAGATATTGTATCTCTGTTGACAATATTTGAACAGAATGAAAGTGTGAAAATTCCTTTTTATTGATGTGTTTTTCTACTTTTCTACTTTTGTTTTCTATTTTTATTTTTTTGTTTTGTCGTCTTAACATTTTTATTTGTACTTTTTACATTTAGTCTTATCAAAATCCTTTAACAACAAACTATAAATTTTGCTCTCATGTTTATTTATTTACCTTTCCCTTTTACTCAATTCGACTTTCTTTTTATCATTTCTTATAATATTTTTCGCCTTCATACCTTCATAAATTCCATTTTAGCAGGCCGAACGTAATATTTACCAAAACGTTTTTTGAACAATCACAAATATATATTTTGAACAAAAATATAAACTAGTGAGAGGTTCTACGTTATCCAGAATTAGCTATATAATTAGTTTATTTCTATTATGTACAGTCTTTGAAATAAACTACAAGCCTTTGAATTATTATAGGGTCTCTGATTCTTGAGAAATTGGAAACATTGAAGTTTGCCAATTTTATAAAAAAAAAAGCATTTTTTTCACTTGTTGCTCCACAAGAATAGACCGTATGAATTTGCTTTCTGATTTTTTAACCGTCTATCTTCCGCCAACATTTCGTTTATCCTACTCAACTCTTCAGTAAACTCGAAATAACTTAAGAGAATGGTTGCAACCCTACATATTCTATTATTTCAATGAGCATAGTAAGAATCACAAATATTCAGCCAAACTTTTAACACAGCAACCAATTTTATGGCTTCGATACTGTTTTACTGTTTTACTATTATTCAATAAAAATAAGACAGAAAACAACTAATCAGTTCTAGTTTTAGACCTAAAATAAAATATTTTAATTGGCTGTTATTCCAAAAAGGCAATTATATTATTCTACAAGTTTTTATTAAAAAACTAATATAACTAATATAACTTAGAGTTTTTTAAATATTGAATAATATGAAATATTGAATAATATCTGTCTTTTCCAGCCGTCTATATGCCGCCGATATTTTGTTGATAATAATCAACTCATCAGTTAGCAAAGAACTTTTCATTTGTTGCTCAGTGTTATTTTTCCAAATAACTTTATATGTAGTGGCGGCATTTAATAAAAACACTGGGTATCGTAGGTGAACCCATGCAAACCAATGCATAGTTTCAACTGGATTTACTGAGTAGTTTTGTTTTTAATTTTTTGTTTCTAACCAACATCAAAACTGATGTTTTTGGTAATTTTTTTTTGTTTCGTTTGTTAATTATTTCACAGTATTGTTGTGCAAAAAATTTTGCCAATTAATTTCATAAATAAACTTTCAGGTTAACAAGAGTAATGCTGTCATAGTAATAATTATAAAAGCCACCCATACACAGAGAAAAAATTATATATTCCCCACAAATTCGTTGACATCTTTTATAGAACTTTTATAGAACTTCACATAGTTCCAATTTGCTCTTATTAGCTGTGATAATAAAATGTGTTAGTTATAAGTAAGTGAAATTAATTTATTTTTTTAATTAAGTCTTTATTTCTTTTATTATAAATACCGATAATGTTTACGAAAATCAAATTTATAAAATAATAAGTCAAAATGAGGTGAGCAAAGTCAAATGTGTGTTGGAGTTGCTGAAAGAAAAAACACAATAAAAAATATCAATTGCCATATGTTTTCTTTGCTGTTTTAAATTTATATTTAATTATTCTGTCCGAAATACTAGTTTGCATGGAGTTTCTTGTAGAAGAAGTAATATTGATGAAATGAAAGTAAAGTAGATGAAATTTTAAGTAGTTTTTCAATTTCCAGTTTAGCTAAAAACCATTTACGTCGCTAAAATGGTTTGAAGAAAAATGTTTAACTAATTTAGTGTAATGGATAGGATAGATCCATGATACAACTAATAAGTTAACCTTTTCTCTACAACTTCAAGAAAAACAATATGCATTTTTTTCTGCAATTTTAGAAAACTGTCAAAAATACACCACTGCTACAAACTTAAAAGCATTTATAGAAACACAATGACCAGAACTACCGCTGCTTTGCTATTTCGTTTTAGCCGTAGCTAATTTATGTATGCTCTGACAGTTTTATGATTAACGGTTCAGCTTAAGGATAACTTATTGACTGTATTATGGAGGGAAGTAGATACTACGTAGTTTAGCAGTATTCGAATGTATGTTTGAGTTTTAGTTTAAAATTAGTGCTTGTGGACACTTGTTTAAAAAATAACTACTGTAAACCGATAAATAAAACATTCGTTTTAGCAAAGTTCATTAATTCAGAATTAACTGCTATTGAATTGAAAAAAAAAATGTTAATTTATCATGCAGAGGGTTGTTAAAACACAATCATAGTTTTCGACCAAATTCCAACTTGTTGTATTTTCATCTGGAGGTCCCCCTGAGGTATACGTGGTACAGGGTCAGGGTGTTCGAAGAGTGTTTATTATTGGCTGTTGCTCATATATTTGATTTCTCCACAAGTAGCATGTGACTGATTTGTATTAAGGCGACATTTCCAAACTAATTTTTTATTTTACTTATTTTCTCTAAAGTGAGTGGTCGAAATTACATTTTGACGCTGCCCAAATTACATTTTGACATGCCGTAGTGGAACTTTTTCTTTACGACAAAAGCTATCAAAAATTGATTGTGAATATATTGACAAGTTTTCAAACTTAAGAATACACCCACTCTATTATACATATAGATATAGTATATTAAAACAGAGCAAAAGAGAAATTAAGTAAAATATCAAGCTTAAATGGGCTTAAAAATTAGTCAAACCAAGGCCATATTTTGTCTGATCTAAAAAAACTTTTCCAACACTTTTATGAGTACAATATTAGGAAAATTTTACTAAATTTTGAATACCACACGCACAGTTATTGGCCTTCTATTGGCCATAAAAATTAAAAATATAATAAAGTTATTAAAAATATTACTTTAGTTCTATCAATAGATCTCACTAATGTTTGTCTTTTCCAGCCGACTTTCTCCCGTCGAAATTTCGTTGATGCTCATCAACTCATCAGTAGTCTTGCAAAATCTTTGAAGTATGTTTGAAACTTAACTACTTATTCCATAGTTTCCATAAACAAATTAAAAATCAGAAATGTTCAAACAAACTTTTAATACACAAAACATTTTTTGTCTTGCAATACTTTTACTTTTATTTCTTAAAATTATTTTCTTAACTTTTTTTACATTTTCAAAATATATTACTTATGACTAGCAAGTATTAGTTTAGGTATTGACGAAAGCACAAAATCTTTTGATCTAGGTTATTTGAGAATTCTTGAAATCATGTTTTTATTACAATTGTACCCCTGACGAAATGAACATGGTTTGTTTTCCGCATTCATAATTTGAAATGAATAACAAGTGTTTGGACCAATCATTTTCCGACAAGACTTTTTTCTGTGTGTACTTAGCAGCCAAACATTAAAATAAAGTAGAATTGTGCGAGCATGCACAAAATAATGGGAACTAAAATAAAGAAATAATATATTGCACGCACACACACAAACACACCCACACACATCTACATACACATGCATGGGCAATTTAACAATATGAATTATTTTATTGTATTCTCTAAATATTTTCTACATGCTCACATGATTTTAACAATAGAATGCTATCTAACCTTATCTAATAATACCTTATTTTAAAGTTGCAAAAATGTACGCAGAACGTTATAATCTTTTTATTTATATTTTTATTATATCCATCGCACGAAATGGCCACATGGTCTGTACAAAACATACAACATTTGCACAATAATACGTTGGACTCCTCAACCACGAGGAGTACAAAAAATAGTGAAAACCCTGTTGAATCAGTGTACATGAACAGAAAGATACCAAATATTCTACCTATTCAAATAAATGACTCACCCATAGTATTCACTACAAAAGCGAAATATCTTGGCATGATAATTGACTCATATGGAAAAACCACATCTTGCAGAAGAAAAACGAATTAAACAACAGGTTCAGACAACTGTTTTGGCTGCAATTAAGAGAATCGAAGTTATTAACTTAAAATAAACTTCTCATTTACAGCACAATTATAGCGCTTATCTGGAAGTACGGTGTAGAAATCTGGGGTAGTGCAGGGAAAACTAACTAAAAAATTATTTAAAGATTCAATCTAAAATACTGGGAACTGTAGTCACTGCTGAATGGTACATTAGAGATGAAGACATAAATCGAAATATAAATGTCAGAACAGTAAAAGGAGTCATCCTCGATAGCAGCCTCAAACAAGCAAGTCGCTTAACACAATATTTCAACGTTGAACTCAGACAGTTGCCAGCAAAAAAAAAAACCCTGGCACCAGAAGACTTACACAATACGCACCTTCAGAGCTAGTATACCTCTTCTTAGGGGGTATTGATGATGATAATTAACACTTTATGTTAATTTTCCCATTGTGACTGACAGCTGTAATAAAAATGCGATACAAAAAAAAACTATTTATTATATAATAGATAATTTTTTAATTGTTAACTAATAAAAACAATTCAATATTTGCTTAATTATTTACATCATAGAAATTGAAAATTTTAACTAACTAATTTGTAATTTATCTTGAATAACTCGTGTGATGAGAAATTTTCACACGGTACATATGCAATGATAATGTCAATAAAGAGTAATAGCCGGTGTAATTAAGCAAAATAAAACTTATACTGAAAATATACAACAACTTGAGAGGCTGAGTGCCACTAACGTCACTATAGAAACATGAGCCCTAAGTTTCAAGGCAGGTGCTGGCGAGAAAGTATGGCGGCTTCGAAATACACATATAATTATATAAGAAAAAGTTCAAGTAATTAGAAATTAAATAACTTAATTCAAATATTACTTTAAGAAATACTTAATAAATGCGGCACCGAGGAGTGATTTTGTAGCAACAATGCAAAGTTTACGTGTGTTAGTATTCTAAGGATAATCAAGCTAAAACTTGCTTCACGATAGCAAACAGTCATACAAATGCAACCGTTGTACTTTATGTCTTAAGATTTCTAGATCTGAGTAAATAGAAGCGGAAGAGTGCAGCGGAGAACATAACTTTAAAATACGCGTATTCTTCCATCACCAACAACTCAGATCCCAGGTTTAAGCTCATTTTGAGCAACGTACTTGAAACAATTATATTAACTGCTCTTTGGGTCTTAGTTTGATTTTACTGCCTGAGAGAAAGTAAGAAATATTTTCGAAAAAATGGGTTTATTATTTAGTAGTTTTTTTTTATTTCTTATTAATTATCAGAAACTACGTTTTCCCACACAAACTCCTAAAGCACAAACGCGAATAAAGTGCGTTCAACTCTTTTCAAATTAAGGAAAGAAAAAAATCACAAGCTTGCAAGCCAAACGGCTTATGCATAAATAATTATTATGACATATTAAATTTATAAAGATAAATTCATTATTTTAATTAAAACACAAAAACAAGCACCACAAGCCAAGATATAAACTTCAAGAAAACGGCATGCATTTGTTGTTGGAAGTCTTAAAGCATTTTTTCATAATGCAGAAATTCATAAAAACTCAGTTTCTATACTAAAGCACAAGAACACACAAAACAACTTAACATTTTTTAGTTGTTAACAAAGTTGTTAAGAAAATGAGATACGATCTTAACTCATGTCATCTCGAGTCAACTTTACTTGGGGTATGAATATTTAAAAATGCCATCAACGAAAAACTTCTGTGACGTTCTTGCACAAATGCAGTCATTGTCTTATACCTGATGAAAACAAAAAATGGGGAAAACTTTAATTTCAGTGCGATTTTTTTCTTTCTTATCGTATAAGCAAAAATATTAAATTAAAACAACTACTGCAACATAAACCACAACAAATCGCAAGAAGACAGGAAAACCAGGTTGACTGAAGTGGCCGTAGAAAATTCAAACAAATTTTAATAAAGAACAACAAAGAAATTAAAACTGTGGACCAAAGACAACTTGGAAAGTTTATCTTAAGAACACTTAACTATAATACCATATACATAAATAAAGTATATGTGCTTTGGAAGTTATTAAGTTAAAGCTTGTTTTCAAAGGTTTTTTTGTTAGGCTTACAAGTAGGTTTTTATTTTATCAAACAGTATGTAAGCTACACACAAAGAAAAAGTAAAGGGAAAATTTTTTCAATAAGCATAATCAGCCTCAACTCTGCACCAACTAAACATCGTGTTTTATTGGGAAAATTTGAGTTTTTTATGTTAAAAAAAAATAATATAATTTGCTTAT
Organism: Sturmia bella; assembly: GCA_963662145.1. NCBI lineage: Eukaryota > Metazoa > Arthropoda > Insecta > Diptera > Tachinidae > Sturmia > Sturmia bella. Next base: position 66,072,773 of record OY759170.1, on the reverse strand, counting down.
ATAAAAAATATTGTTTGTCGTATTTATTAAAAGCCAAAAAACAACAACATCGGAAGACGTGTGAAAACCGAACTTGCATTAAATTTTCCACATAAACGAGCTAAAAGATCATTTTCGGCCAAAACACAGAAGTAAAACGTAAAAATTGTTAATATTGCATTATTTGAATAAACTTATTAAATAATATGATTGTTACAACCTTATGCAACTTTTATGAAAAATAATATAAACAGATAACAGTCATTACACTTTTGGACACATGACCTGATATTTTGGTTTTTAGAGATCCTAAAGAATGACTCAAAATATCATATTTCCTCATTCATTGGGGACATACGTTGATTACGCACTACTTTTTTGACAGCTAGAATAGAAGAAAAATCATTATTTTTACCGATTGGGTTATATAGAGTTTTTAACATTTAAATTCAAATGAAGTAAATAGTAAATTTAAATCAAAAATAAGAAGGATGCTTTTTAAATGAAGTTGCATTTATTTTAAAGAGTGTTTTCAGTTAATTGTACTGACAAAGTATCTGAATGTATTAACAGAAATTCATAGTTATGTAAAATAGCCCAGTCTCTAATTAAATTTGTTAAAGAAATGCAAACAATACAGGATTGAAATATTCCTTAATAATATTAATAATTTTTAATTTATAAAAAAGTTGTTTTAAATTGTACTTTTTTAAAATGAAATTGCTCAACATTGAAAACACGGCTTTCTCAAGACTTAGGCTGTTATCGCTTCCAACCACAGATGCATATAAATAAATAAAAAAAGGGGAAAGTGACACTGTTTTACGTTTATATTTTATTTCAATAGAAACGTGATGGATGGATCGTTAGAATTTTTTGGCGTTTTTAGTGCATGAAAATTTTGCTCGTGAGTGAAGTAAGGCCCAAAAAAATTGTCGCGCGGAAAGTGCGTAAAGAAAAAACGTCACGCTTACATCTCTAGTATTTCCGTTTGAATATTTAAAGATAAGCTTAGATTGTTGTAAATACTTAAATAACTCTTATTAAAAATATGTATTAAAATCTTTTAAAATTTATACTGACAACAGCAATAAAAAAGCGATTTTTTCATAATTAGGGTATAACTGTGGGTTTTAGTATTGTTTTTAATATCTAAGGATGACATGTTTATACGTGTTTTAATATACAACACAATTTATTAAACAGAAACACTTTATTGTATGTTTGTTGTAGTTAAGAGTATGCTCCTACAGAGTAAAAAAAAGGATTTGTTAAGGCTTTTGCCAAATTGTAATAAGTTAAGGGCTAGAGTCGCTTAAAAAAACAACGATATAAGAAAAACAACACGTACTGATAAGTATCAGTTATTGATTTTGTGTTATATGATTCAAACTTTCCTCTTGAAATGTGTTTATGCATGCGCATGTGGGAGTGTATGCCTGAGTGTGTGTGCTTGAATGTTTGTGTATGAGTGTGTTCTTGTGCAAAAGGCAAATACAAATTCAAAACATAAACGCCTTGGTAATAGTATGCCTTCTTCGTTATTCTTATGTTTGAAAAATATAAACAAAGAACACAAAATTACTATAGAAAAGCAAAGTAAACAATTTATAACATTTACAATTTGAAATGGTTAAATGACGCTTGAAGTAACGAAAATGTTAAAATACAACATGATTATGACTTGTACAGTGTGTAGACATGTTTGAGCTGTATGAACGCCAATTAAGTGAAATATTTTTGCTATTTTCGGTATCCATTGCAGTAGAGCCCTGCATTAATACTGTGAAAATTTCAAGTCTCTTTCTCTTACAGTGCAAAAGTGACAGCTAGTTTTCAAAGTTTCTTGTATGGGGACCCCTTGAGTTTTAAATGTTATGTGTTTTTTTTAGCACTTGTTGTCATGGCAACCGAGAAACCACATGTTCTGTGAGAGTTTCTATCCTCTATATTATATCGTTTAGGAGAATAAGGTCTATAATAAAGGGGAGCGCGGACATACGGACAATTGGTTTTCTGCCAAAGGATTCTGTTTACACTCTCTACATCCTAAAAATAGTTTTTTTTACATTAACGTGCTTAAGAAACGCCAAAACATCAAATAAAAAAATTGAAGTTAGCTAAGGTTTCTTCCTCTTTGTGAAATATGTCCTTTCTCATAGCAAAAGTTTTTGCCTCCACTGTATGTTTTTTTTCCGCTCCTTTGTAAAAACCAAACGATACGCACTGAGAGCATTAAAAAAGGCGATTATGGTAAAAGTGTTTTGTAAGAACATTACTTGCAAAAAATACACGAAAAAAACTGTAACACAAAACATTAAATAGAAACTTACAAAGAAAGCTTTTCTGTACATTATTTGTGTGATTTCCCAATGTTTTCTTACTTTATGCCGTCGAAATATAGTGGAAGACACACACTTGTATACACATGCAAATTTACAAATATACGTATGTTTATGGTTCAGCCTACTTATCGCTTGCTACTTTCGGCATTAAAAAGCGAAATCATAAAAACGTAAATACGAAAAAAAATATATACAAGAAAGGGTTAATCGTCTTTATCAATGTGTTGGTATTGGGTTACAAAATGGGGAAATGTAAGGAAATAAAATATATAAAAAATAAAAAATCTATTCTTGTTAATGAAATTGGGCCATAAAAGTGAAAGTTAGAACTACAATAACACAGAAAAAAAACAAATATTTACACAATAGTCAACCCTTTATTAGCAACTATTTTGCAACTCATTGTATCTAGTATTTGTAAGTGTTTTGCTTTGAAAACAAACAAAAATTCACCAAAAATGTAATTACCAAAGTGTGTGCGTAAGAAGAAAAGCTAAAATATTAAACAACACTTTTGCGGAATTCTAAATTTCTAATAATGTCAAGGGTTAATGAACTGCTAACGCTTTAAAAACTGAAGCATATTAGAAACACTATTAGTGCTTGAGAAGCAGAGTTACAGCCAGTTATGCATCATAAATTTACTAATATTAATAAATTTTTTTTTGTAATTTACTATTTGCCGTACAACAGTATGGCTTAAAAGTATACAGTTGGGTAATTTTGGATAAAAAAAAATATTTTTATAAAAATTTAAAAAATGTTTACATAAAAAAATTAAAAAAGGAATTGATCTAGAGCGCTTTTTATATTATCATACCTAAGTCGAAATCTGGCAATGCTATTTGTTTTCTCGGCTCATTTATATTTAATCGAATTCTTATTTCTCCCATCATATCGCTCTTAATATCCATTCGTCCAGACTGTTGTAACTATTTCCGGCTTCGAGTAGAATTTTTCCTTACAGTATTGTTAAAAAAATTATTTCGCACTTATTTGTTTCCTTTAAATCACAACACTTTTAATATAGTACTCTCACCTGTTTATAATAAAAATATCAAAAATCTCATGTTTTTCCTACGATTTTTATAACTTTGCAATTAAACTTACATTTTGCCATACCAAGAGCAGGAAACTTTTTATTTCTACTGCCTATCGACAAACTTTTGAAAAAGAAAAAAAAGAAGATCTCCAAAAAACAGTTTACCTTTAAGAATTAGCTTTTCAATATTTACATATGTTTTCTTTTAAAAAGAAGTAAGAATCTATTTCGGCTAAATAAAGAAAACTATTTTGCATGTAACAAAATAATTGCAGAATTAACACATCAAACAGAACATAAGACATATGTATGTATGCATGTATGCCAGCACCAATTTGTAATATTCCGTATACAAAAATTGAGTACTATCGTGCCAGTGGTAGGATGAGGGTACCCTTGTATATGGTACCCTTTATTATTACACTTTTTAGATTTTTTTTAACAGTTGCCATTGTAGGAGTCACACATCTATATACATCTCTCAAATTTGAAGGCGGTTCAAAAGTTGCAGCTGATTTTTCAAACTGAAGGGTTTAAAGGGATAGTTATATGTTAAGTTTTCGCTATTGCATAGTTTCATATATATCGTGGAACCCTATCGTCTTTAACCTTTTTTTAATATCTGTTGCTGTAATGGTCGTGCATTACATATACTGTGAAAATTTCAGCGCTCTAGCCCTTTCCATTCGGGAGAATGGAGCCTGTGATGGACAAAGCGATGGGCGGACATGAACCTAAACACAACGAAAAAAAATTACAATTGCAAAACAATTACAAATAATATGAAACGCTAAAACTCATTGCCCTGCAGGTGTGCATTAATGTACAATAGTGCTCACTTTAGCCTTTTCTGCACTTAAAGAAACAGTATGGTTGAGTTAATCATATTTGCAGAGAAACATACTGTTGTTGAAATATATGTTTGCAGGTCATCAATTTGGTAAATTAGTAAATAAGACATTGCTAAATTTAACAAACCTCTTAAGCACACAACAAAAACAGCTCTTCATATGTTCTATAATTAGTAGAGTACAATGTTTTATTTCAGTTTTAATAACTGCTTCAATAAAAGAAACATGTTCATTATTAAGCGCAACACAAAACTTGAAGAAAAATGAGCTGTCAATGGACACTACAACCAACATTTTGAAAAGCAACAATATTTTGTTTATTATTTGGTTGCCATTTAATAGATAAAAAATAATATGCTTTCCACAAGTAAAATTTGTTTAAATGTTATAAAATTGATGTAGATACTTTGTTATCAAATAAACATAAACGTATTGAAATTTTCACCGACAGTAACAACAAAGTTATCAAACTGTAACAAAAACTTTAATTACGGTGACCGAAAATTGTTTGCGGCATTTTAGATTTTGTTTGTCACAACGTTATGTACTGCTATAGACAGAATAATGTTGTTGTCGCAACCATATTGTAAAATATTTTTTCTTATTGTGTGTTTCTTTTTAACTCATCAAAAACAAGTATAACAAAGTACTTGTGATTTTGTTTGTTGAGTTTAGTAACAATTTGTTAAATGTATTTTCTCAAAGCTTCTGTTTCTTCTTCTGCCGTTTTCAATAAAATTAAAGTTGTAAACATCTGAAATGCAAAAGTTTTTAATCTTGGCACCTGTACAGAAAAACTGCCAAAAAAGCATTGAGAAGAAACTAGCCTACTAATTTTACCTTAGATGTATGTATAATCATTTTGACTAGTTTTATTTCTGCACTTGGTCAAAACAAAAAGGAATATGGAATTAATGATCACATTGCTTGTGATCCAATAGTTGCCAATGTGATTCATTTACCCCTAATGCTTAAATTTCTACTAAAAATTCAATAAGTTTTCAAATAATATATAACCAAGTATATTAAGCTTAACGTTATAGTGTTTTTATGTCGAATTGAAATTATAACTTTAAACAGTATAAACTTTATAACAGTTTGCCTTATTGGTAGTTATAAAAATGATTGCTAAAGTCATAAAGTAGTCTTTTTTTTAACAAAATGTTTCATATTTAAACAATTCACCATTTTAAGAAGTTTACTGACTTGAAAATCATAATTTCCGTGTCGCTGGGAATGATGTTGAGCATAACGACAAAAAAAAGTTTCCAATTGTAGGCTGGCAAAATGGAAAGCTGCATGTTCACAATATTATTGGCCTACGAACACAGTTTTGTGAAGGTGGAGCAATGTGAAGAGGAAAATAGTGAAGTGGTGTCAAATCTTAATAATTTAATAGGGATTGCGATTATTTCACATATTTGTACTATTTATTATAATATAAAATCTATTAAAATTCTGTAACTGGGGGACATGTAGATTTTTCTGTCAACGAAAGACTAAACAATTTATATTTTGGTAACTTTCAACTATGAATCAATAAAACACTTTTTAATTATACCCCTAAAATAAAAACCTATAAGTAATTAATAGAACGAGCTATAATTTGTACTAATATACATATATATGTGCGCTTTTTTAGTTAACCATCGTAGTTTTGTGTCAACGTACAATTAGAATTTAAAAAAACACAAGCACACGCAAAATTAATTCTTAACATTGAAGTAACTTAAGCAGCATCTGGCAGTGGCCCGGGAAGTTGAAATTTTATAATATGAAATTATTACACTTTAAGGAAATTTTGTAAATAAATGTGCACCAGTCAGTAACTGTGCGAGTTATATACAAATTAACCCCTCTTTTGTGTGTAAGTTCAAAATGCACAAACAGCACCATCCCAGTTCGTGAAAGCATTTGATTTTTCTTTTTAGTTAAGTATTTTAAAATATTTTTCTTAAAATATTTTTCTGATATTTCAAAAAGCAATAAAGTAAATTCTTTTGCCCAAAAGTTCCTTGAACACATTTTCTAAAAAATACGCTTCTGAGAGATACTCAAAATTTATTTTATGAAAGCAATTAGTAGTTTTACTTTACGTAAAAAGGTTCACAAGCCTCAAACGGCAATTTTTAAAAATTGTTTTATTTTAGTAGCTGTCAGGATTAAGTTAAAAATCTTAAAGCCCAAAAACTATGTAGTAGAGAAAATTCAGATGCGAAAATCTATTTATGTATAATTTTTAGATACTGAATATTTTATTGTTTTTACGCATTGTCAATGGTCTTGCTAAGGCATGCAGTGAATTGCTGAGTATTGTCTAGATCCTATTGCTAGACGCTATTTCTAAGCAATCTCGAAACATAATTTGAATGACTGTATGTAGTCAGTGTTTTAATTCTCGTAGTGCTTTTTGGATTTTTTTGATAACACAAAAAATTAAGTAGCATGGAAGTCCTTGTTGTTTCTTAAAGTAAAATATGCACTCTGCAAAATAGCATTTTCTACAAGCAATCTCTTGCCACCTTTGATATCAAAGATCAATGATACTCATTTCTCTTCCAATAGATGTGTTTAACAAGATTTTCAATTCAATAAAATTAATTTATTTTTTTTTTTTTTACATACTCAGCTTTTGAGAATTAACAGCCAACAAGGGGCTAAAAATACATTATTCTGGGAAAAATTATTGTACACGTTTTTTAATGTTTGAGTAATTTCGCAAATGTATGAAGAAAGGTAGGAGTATATGCTTCGAGTTTTGCTTACGCTCTAATTGCCAGTTTAGTAAGAATTAAAAATAAAATCAAAACGTGGTGCCTGTATGTATTCCTGCACGAATTTATGCATGTAACGATGCATAAACGCAACTTTTTCAGATATGTGTAATAAGTTTGAAACTTGAATTTCACTTTTACTACATAAAAAACTCTTCCTCACCCTTTAGTGGTAGGTTGTAAGAATTTTAGATGATTTTGAGCGGCTTTTTGAATTCAACATGCCGCAACATGAAAATTAATGGTGTTCAGTAGTCTGAAGCTGTTTAGGTCACGACTGCATAGGCATAGATATTTTTGTCTTTAAATATTAACTGTAATAAGCTCAAAAATACTTAAAGTAGAGAAGTGTGTAAAACACATCAAACAAATAACCACCTAAATAATTATGGCCAGTTTTAATAACGATTAAGTGTGGACTCCTTCGGAAAAAGCGCAGGGTGCCACTTGTGTGGTGCACCTTTCAAATTTTACCATTTTGCTGTCTCAACACACAGGAAGTAGGACCGTTCGAAATTTGAATTTGGTTGTTTCTTTTCTTATTTGAAGAGATTGAAAATTATACTTATCTGTTTGACTTAAATCTGCTTATGCATAAGAAAAGTAGTAAGTGCATGATTTGACATCTGCATTACTGACAACAGCTTGTCTTCTTTCGCCCTGTAGTTTAGTTGGAGTGATTTGTTGAGAAAGCGATTGAAAGCTTTATTTTTGGATTGCCAAACAGGTTTTATATTTTATAAGAATATGTTTCAACAGTATGTTACGGTACACTGGCCGCCGGTCATGAGACCGGCCCACTTGGGTCCTAGAAAGGTCCTGTTGCGATAGAACAGTATGCTGGTGTTTTTTTGCTGCTTATTTGTAAGATCAAAATAATTTTTGTCCAGTTCTTAAAGGTTTCTTTGTTTCGTCGACACACATTAAACACTAAAAATATTTTTAAACTTACACACAAACTGTAGTATTGCGTTTATAATAGGCAAATGTATGTATGTTTAACTGACGATGCTAGTTGTATTATTTTTTATTTTTCTTATTGTACAAATAAATTTATTGCATTGCCTTTGGATTCACTGCAACTTAGTTTAAGTCAACTTTGAACAAATAACTGAATAGAATTAGATTATTCAGTTGGAAATAATCAAACAAACCAGACATCGACTTTATGTGGCATCCTACAAACGCAGAAGTGAGAAAATGGTTTCTTTTTTTACAAACTGAAGACAAATTAAAAATTTTTGCAATAGAAATTAAAAGTGCAAAGAAATAAAAACACGGGTATTTTTTTATTAGCCCTGTGGAAAAAAAACGAGCTGTATGGTAAAAAAAAAAAACAAGAAAAAATGCTTTATTTGGCTGTGCCGAATTTAACATACCCTCTAAACGTGCAATTTCAGGTCATATACGGACCTGGACATCTCCAAGTTTGTTTGAAAAACATTCGCCAATGTGTATTAAAATAAAGAATTTTGACCAAGCATTTGCAAAAATTGGAAACTACAAATGCATTTTTTAGGCAAAATAGAATACCCGCTTATAAATAACTTAAAAAAACAGTATATTTTTAGTAAATAATGTTTGTAGCATACCACCGAAGACTTCACTCACTACTTATATCGTAAGTATTTATTGCCTGAATTACATTACAACTGTATTTACATATCTGCCACTTTTTGCATTATATGGTATGTATTTTTTAATGCATTCTTTTTTTATATAACTCATTATTATACAGGGAAATATATTAAGCCAAAAGGTCCAAGTTTGATTCACAGATGGGCGGAACATAAAAGATTATTTTTATATTTATTTTTTGCGTTTAACTGAGGTTTGGTAAATAAAAGTGGTTTAAACAAAAATTTTATAAAAAACCATGCTAAATTCACACAAAAATATAAACCTGATTCAATATCAAAGTACAACACAACACATTAAATTAATGCTGCTTGCTGTATTATTAAAATGGCGACTTAAATCCTATCAGAGGTAAACGAAAAACTTTGCAGTACAGATTTAAAGAAACCAAGTATGAATATAAAATAAGACAGAAGACAATAAATAAATAAATAAATAAAAAAAAATTACTTATAAATTTGTTGCTTACTTACATTATTTTTTACACTATTTTTGCATTTTAATTACAAACTTTTATTTTAATAAAAAATTTAAGTAATGCATTACTTTTGGGAAATCGTGAACAAAAAATATGTATTTCTGTAAACCAAAATGTATGCACTTGTTATATCTCAGCGATTATCAACTTGGTTTAGCTCATTTGCAATCCCCAAAGAGAGGGGACATTTATGAAATCATTAAAGAAAGATTTAGATTAATAAACGGCACATACGCGCTCAAAATAAAAGCCAACAAAATAGTAATGATATCTGGTCACTTTGCTTAGTGTGATTGCATCCACACTTGTTGGACACTTAATTACCATAATATTAGCTAGTATATACACATGTTTGAATATGTATTTTAATGTGCACGTATATGAAGAACATTTTCAATTACTTTACAGTTTAGCCAACCATATGTTTTAATGTTTTAACCTTCTTAATTTTGTGCTCCTGTCGCAGCATACACGAGTAAGTTGTGCAATTTTGTATTTAATTTCTACGTGATTAATGCTGAAACTTAATTTTGCGTTTTATTGAAACGTGTATAAGAAATTTTCTTTTTACACATTTGTCAATTTATCACACTTGATATGTGGGTACTTCCATTTGGCACTCAATCATAGAAGTTTAGGTATATTTTTGCCACTTCAACAGCATTTTAATTTTAGCTTCTTGGTAATGTGTTACTGTTTAGTGTGAAGGTAAAGTGTGTTAATTCGATAAAGAAAAGAAATAAATTAAACTCAATTTTTCGATGCCCATCACTTCAGAAACATCAATCTTTTGTAGAAAATGTACTTTGTTGTTGAGGTTGACATATAAGGTTTCCTTTAAACACATGTTGTTGTGTTTTTCCAAGAAGAAAATTGCCAAAAATTTATTTCACACACGGAGAAATGATGGTGTCAGTGAAAGATGTAAGCTCCTTTAAAAAATAGCATAAAATACTAAGTATGAATTTTCGGCGTGCCTAATATTAATGATATTCTACTGTTAATACTATAACTAGCCAATAATAGCTCAAAAATATGTGCACAGTGTTTACCAAGTTTGTTCCTTCTTGCTGTCTTGCTGTAGAAGTAATTGTTCTTTAATTTATTTCTTATAAAATGTGATTGGTTATCTTTTTCTTTTTTAAAACTCTTGAAAATTTTATCTGAAGAACAATTTCAAAAAGTTTTTTTAAAGAAACACACATTGCGACTCTTTGCAGTTTTATAGCGTATTGAAAGAAATTTTTCTTACAATAAAATAAAACGAATAATAACAACATACCCTTATATCAGATCTCACACATACTTGTTCTTAAATACAATCTTCTACACATGCTGCTTTTGATTATCATTTTTTTTTCGAAAAGTAAAGCACGTTGACAACATATTTTATACGCAATCATTAAAATGTCAATAAGTTAAAATATAACAACAAACACTGAGACTCAAGTAAAAAAATAAAAAAAGCAGGATGACTTCTTGAAAAAACAATCAGCAAATGAAGCAAACAGCACCAGCGCACAATAAAAGTTTAAAAGAAAAATAAATAACACTCAAATATTAAAGATGAGATAGAAAAATCATTATTTTGTTGTGCCATTCAATTTTTTCAATTGTAGGCAATCACGTTTTTCTTGAGGGTAATCTACTAGATAGAAATGACTGACTGGCTGACGGCGTTCAATTTGCCTGCTTAGCTATCTGTGTTTTGCCGTGAAAGACTTAGAAGATAAATGCAGGCAGTCGATTGATGCCTTTAAATAGGTGTTGTATGCTCCGGTACGTTAAGATATAAAACTACCCTGTAGTTCACAATAGAAGGATGCTTTTTTCAGGGCTTCATGCTAACTGCTAATATATTCCACTTAGTTTTACACAAAACATCAATATTTTGGCTAACTTTTAAAGCTATTTTATCTCTGTTTTCTAATGCTAGTGAGATTGGCTTATTAACTGCAGGGTGCTGGCAACACTGTGTTTGTATTTTAACTGGAGTTTTCTAACTTATACATCAACACACACACAGTAATAAAATAAATAAATATATACATACATACATACATATATAAATTGCCATACAACTCCCTCATATCACTTTTTATCGCTGTTCGCTCTTAAATTTGTATCATCATTCCCCCATCATTTAATCAACGTTGCCTACTATTTGCAGAAATTGCCTTTCCAGGTCGTTATCTTGTTAGGCAAGCTGTTTTTCTTATTAGATTTATTTACTTTTATTAAGTTTTGTTCTTGTGCTTCTATTTATATTTCTGTTTCAATAAATAATCTGTTAATACCTGTCTGCGAAAAGAAGTGTTTGCAATAAATGGTATTGCAACTAAATTCTGCGTTAGGGTTTAAATTTTCTATTCTCCCCATAGAGATAAAACAACACTTATATTTACCCCTTGTTGTTGTTTATCGCTTATAGTCACCACAAAACTGTTGTAGAGATTGGGACCATAACATTTTTTAGGTTCCGAGGCTTATCTTTTTAAAGATAAAATAAGCATTTCCATAAACTTAAGCAAAAGTAGAAAAAACGGATGTAATACCGTGTGCTGGCCGTAATTCAAAAACACAAATTATATCACTCATACGCTTCGTAACAGCCGCTCTCAAATGACAGTGAATGGTGTGAGAGGCCAAAATCGATTCCCGATCAACTACTCGCTATTTTTTCATCAACGATAGATGAGCCCAGACGTAGATACAAAACGATTGGTGCCTATAATATAAAAAACTTGCACTATTTTCTTGTAAGAAGTACAAACTATGTATCTGTTATTACTATTATTACAATTATTACAGAAGTAGATAAAGAAAATTGGTGCTTATTATATGAAAAACTTGCAGTATTTTATTTTAAAGAAATGCAAACTATGTACCTGTCACTGGTTCAGCTAAGAAAGGCTAAAGGTTAATTCTTTGTAAAATACCACTTTTTTTGCCACTTTTATGTATAAAATTAGCTAGCAACATATACGAAAATAGAGTATGCTGCGAAATAGCTAGTTACAATGGAACAAATAAATATATTAAAGCATCTTTTTACCAATACCGTTCTTTGTTAAGTATAATATTAACATTATGAAATCTATTTATTTTACTAATTTTTTTAAAAATCTGTTTGACATAAAAGTGAAGCTTACAAAATTTTCTGTTGACTCTTCAGTAGGCTGTTTATTAAGGACAGCCATTTTTCTTTACTATGCCATCGAATTTTTAATGGACTTTTACGGCGAAGAAAAAATGTTCACTATGACATCAAAAAATCCATTTCAAAGGCAATTTTTTTGTAGTTTTTCACGTGAGTATCTTCACGGAGACGTAATACTCGATCAGCATGCGTGAAAATAATATTGAAGAAAAAAAATTATTGGGGGTAAGTTATACACTTCACTAATCAATTGAAACTTATTAATGTGACGGGTATTATTTCCTGCCATACTATTTACATCCACGCAATTGTCAAATCTAACTATATTTCTGTCTCTGCCATCAATATTCGTTTCATTTCCTACATTAGTAATATAACAGCCATAAATACTTGACTACTTCTCACAACAATATCTTCAAATGGGGGTCCATACGAACTATTATCAAACAGAAAAAAACCATATTATTGCTAAACTCATATTATCATATCTAGCCACAAAACTTTCAGAAAAAGACCTGCGGTGTAAAAAACTATAATATTCTCAAGCAAAAATCTTTACTAACCATTTTTTACACAATATTAACATAATAGTGTTATGGCTAAATGTACTGTTCTAAAAATAAAATACGGTATCTCTAATATTAGTAAATTAAAAAATAATAATTTTATGATAAGTATATAAATTAAAGAAAGGATTTAAGGCAACCATATTATCATGCAATTCATCCATAATTTTGTAACAATAATCAATATTTCAAATTTCTAACCTGCTTTGCCATCACATGATTTTTATTTGCAATGCCTGATTTGCCAGCGGTTTTAGTTGGACTTGTTATTGACTTAGTTGAAACTAACCTAGAACCATAAGTATTATATCTATACTATACTATATTTTTATTAATGTATTATTTCATGCGCAAGTGCGATTGTGTCAGTCGGCAATATTTCTGTTAGAATTAGTATATATAAAAGTGGGTTTTGCTAGAAAAAGTTCAACCACTTAAATAGATGTAGCCTCAAAAGCGCAGGATGTAGCACCATGTAGCATGATTAGAAAAATTTCGTTTTAAAGGCTTATATAGTTTTCATAACTTGTATCCAGTGATAAGCAGTTTTGTAAGGCTTCTAATGTGAAGAAAATTTTTGCTTGGTGACATCCAAATTGCTGGAAAAATCTTCAGACTTCTGACAGTAATTATTTTGGCACTTTTATATCGAGGACTGTAAAAAGGTTCTAGTTTAATTTATATGTCTAGTTTTCAAACTTACAGATTGCAGCAAAAAAATGTTTCCTATGTTTTACACGTGTAGGCTACGAAGACGTTAGATTTTATCTGAATACATATGCCCTTAAGCAACAACATTTCCAATTTTCGTCTGCACATACACTGTTTAACGGAAATGCCAGAAACAACAACATTACCTGCTTATTTTTTTTTATTTGCTTTACATTTGCTTGAAACAATATTTGCTTAGATTATTGCATATGCACCATTAAATTTAGCTATAAAACAATAAACAAAGTTAAAGTGTTACTAGAAGTTTAAGTGTTGTATTTGTGTATGGGTTCTCCTTAAAAGTAAAAAAATGTGTACTTCTCTGTGTAGGATTTTGTAAAACCCCACCACCTCAAAAGCAAATTATTGTTTAGTCATGTAACACTAATACAGGAGCATCAGCTACATACAGCTGATTGCTGGAAATTGAAATGAGCAACAAACATTCTTTCATGTTACAGCTGTAACTCTTGACTGCTTAGCTTTGTGCTTTATTTTCTGCTTAATAAAGTAACAAAGTGCTTAAAATAAAACCAAAATATCTAAGCCTTGAAAATATGGAAAATTTTTTGTTGCTCTGCCATTTGCTGGTAAGAAGGTTTCTGTTTGTTGAAAAAACAAAGTGAAAAAAATTTTGTTGCCTTTTATTGCGAAGCGAACACATCATGATTCTTGTAATTTTTTTTCCTTTTAAACCATCTAGTATACACAAGTTACAGTGTATTTAGGGAGATTTTATTTCGTTTATACAATTTTTTCGTGCATTGTGAAACCCACGTTTCATTCAATTATTTTTTATTAAAATTGTAGTAGGTTGAGTTCAATAGCCCTGTCAAAATTCAAGCAAGAATTTTAATTGAATTGCTTCTTTTCTATTAAAAGAAAACGCACGTTTTCTTTTGTGTGAAACTTCAATAGCATTTGCTGTATTTTGCAGATGTTAGGTGTCTTGGCCATTAATCATCATTAAGGGAAATTATTATAAGAACACGCCTAATAATTTTTAATAGGTTTTTTTTATCACAAAGGGGTGGTCTAAAATTTTAGCAAATTTTCATAACAATGTCTGAGTATTTTTTTGTTAAAAAATAATTTAATAATTTGCTATTTAAAAAAATTTAAACTTATTGCTTTTGGTGTATGGGACCTTTCTATCAATTGTCTTAGTTGTGTACATGCGCCCAACATGTTAACCCTTATTTTTTAAATACTGTCAAAGTATTTACTTCATTTGCTGTTAGTCAAACAAGAGATGAGAATTCAAAAAACTTCTGAGGCAGAAAATTGTCTATTTAAATACACATTAGCCCTTAAACGACTACTAATAAGCACATTAATTGTTTATGCCTTGAAACAGTGCTCTATTTTACACCTTCAATACATCTATCCATTTTTTTCGCAAAATATGTTTTCTTTACCAGTTTAATATTATAATTTTATTGTTTAAAGAAAATTTAATTGTAACAGTGTTCTATATAAGTGCATTCAAAGCAATAACCTTTAGTAAGTATTCATTAATTTAACCATTATGATCATCTCAATAGCAAATTATAAATTGCACAACAAATTGGCATATGCTCCGTTTTTCGGTAATGAATTTTAATTATATTTAAATTACTCATATGCACCGAAACTTAAAGAAATTATCATGCAGATGCATGCTTACCCATGTATACATATATGTATATAAATCGCGATTCACGTCTGTCATGGAAGCAACCATTTGTTCGTGTTTAAAACTTTTAATTACATAGATAAATGTTTTAATTTGAAGTATAAGAAACCAAAAACACACACCAATAATAATAAAGTCAACAACAATATGTGATTTAAAATCCTAACCTATAACATCTATTAAAGCCAATTAAGTCAACTGTAAATAAGATATGTAAACGAACACAAGCACATATACAATTTCCGGCTGTCAATTGAACTACTGAGTATTGAAATAAAAAAATGCATGAAATAAGAAGCAACAACAAGGTGCTGCTAAAAGATATAAATAAAATAAAGTTGAAATGGGGCAGATACATACATCCATACAAGCAGTTATACAAGATACTTCAATAAATAGCATTCCACTATAAACAGCAAAAAATCTATTCAACGACATTCAGCTTAAAAGAGTAGTATAAAAATATTTCGCTGTGGCAAAAGATTTAAATTGCAGGTACAACTACTAAACACCAAGAGGAACGAATTGAGCTGATGACTGAACTATTGGAATTTATACAAGAATAATAGAAAGAAAGCAAGTAGCAGCAACACTAAGGAGCGTCTCTCAGCTAAAAAACATTTAAGAGAATACAAAAATAACCCTGTTTATACTCAGCTAGCATTACTTGGAATTAAGCAGATAATACATAAATTTGAAGAAAAGTGGAACAAATTATCTTGTAATATTATTTAATATCATTTTATTATAAATTGTTTTTGTCGCTTTTTTTTTGGAAAACGTAAGGCTATCTAACTAAATTTTTAATGTCTTTGAGTATAAAAAATGTTGCGATTTCTATATTTTATTACCCATTTCACTACTTAGAAAGCAATTAATTAAAAAAATTACTGGGAAACATGTTTCTTTCAATAAAGCCCAAGCAATTAGCATATTTTTAATGGTTTTTAGCCGTTTGAGCTAAATAAATAAAAAGTTTATTGAGACAACATACCCTTAAAAAAATGTGTTAATATTTTGTCAAGGAAAAAGCTCTAAACAAGGTGTACCCGGTATAGTATTAATTTTGTGATCTACTCCACAGTGTAAAATATTAATTAAAACAAAAGAAGATCTAGCCAAATAAAGTAAAATGAAATAAAGTAAATTAGTTAAAATTAAATAAAATAAAATAAAATAAAATAACATAAAACAAACTGTAATTAAACAAAATAAAATTAAATAAAATAACAAAACACAAAATAAAATTTACCTAAATAATAAAATAAAATTAAGTAAAATAAGTTAAAAGATAAAATAAAATTGTAAACAAAAAAAATTTTAAAAAATTTAAGAAATCTAAAATTAAAGAACACGAAATAGAGTAAAGTAAAATAAAATAAAATAAAATAAAATAAAATAAAATAAAGTAAAATAAAATAAAATAAAATAAAAGAAAAAAACAAAATAATCCAGAATAAAATAAAATAAAATAAAATAAAGTAAAATAAAAAAATATAATCAAACAAAATAAAAATAAAAATAAAATAAAATAATATAAGACAGAAAAAAATTTAAGTTCAATAAAATAAAATAATAAAATTAATAAAGTAGAAATGAAATAAATAAATTAAGAAATACAATAAAATAGACCAAAAAGTTAAAGAAACTAAAAAATTAAATATAACTAGAGAATATAATATAAAATAAAATAAAACGATACAATAAAAAAAATTAAATGCAGTACAATACAATACAATATAACGAGAAACAATAAAATAATACAGAATAAAAAATATATAAAAAACAAAATAAAATACAACAAAATTTAATTAAATAAGATAAAATAAAATTAATTTAAATAAATTAAAGTTAAATACTTCTTCTTCCTTTTTAAACTATCGAAGTTATTTTTTGCCATCACAAACTGCTCTGGCTAAGTTTGAGGTGAAATTAAAAAAAATCGGCTTTCGCTATGTGCCGCAAATTGTCGGACCGGTGTCGGAAATAATTTTTTCGGCCCTTAATAATCTTTGTATTTTGTCGACAAATTACTTTTTATTATAAATTACTGTTGCTGTTCGCTTTCAGCTGAAATTTTCCTAGAAATTGGTCGTAGCTTTATATCCGGTCTAAGTTGACTGATGTCGGATAAGAATTATTCAGCCCCTAATATTTTTTTACTACCAGATTCACTTTTTTTTATTAAATATTATCCCAGCTTGCTCAATTTGAAATTTAATAAAAGGTGGGTTTGATTAAATATAAATCAGTTGTTATGGGTTGATGTCGAAGAACAGATTTTCGATCCTTAATACCTTTCTGAAATTACCTAAAATTGTTTGTGTCAAATATTATCCTATCTGGTGAAACGGTCCCGAGATCGGAAGGGAAATTGTCTACAGACGAGTTGAGTAGCATTCACAAAGTTATGGCGGCATATAGAAGGCTAAAGATGACGGAAAACGAATAGAAAAACCAGCTTGGTATATGATTAAAGATTACTTCAAAAAGTCTAAGTATACTTATTTATTAACTTTGATCTTCTCTATTTGATAACTGAGTATGTTCAATCAATTTTCAAAAATGTCTTTTATATTTAGTGTCTCATCGTAATATGGGTGGTGATAAATTCAACAGAGAATACTTTAATTATTACAATCTTTGTTAATTTATTTGCAACTTTCTTTTGCGTTAAACATCAATTGCGTTTGATTAGAGCTCAAAGTGCGTCATTTGATTGTCGCTGTATTTTTTATGATTATTAACCGTATTGAGATGTCATTGGCACAATAAATTATTTTATGTAAAGTAATAAAACGAGGCATGCTGTGAAATTTCTGAGGCATTTTAAGGAGAATTCAAGATCTGTGGCACAAAAAAACTCTTTACTAGAGCTTCTTCAAGAAAGAGAGGTAACAGTTTAGTGGGGCTTAAAAAAAAGGTTAAGAAACAAAACTTCTTGAAGGTCGATCTGTCACTCGATATTACCAAAATTTGTCTGAGATTAAGTTGATTTTGTTGAAAAAGAAAAATTTTTAAATTTATTGCACAAAATCATATATGGAGAAAAAACAGATTATACCAGAAGATTGTTGAGAAAGTGTTAGTGGTGGTTGGTCTAATATTTAACTCTTCAAGACATACATAAAATGTTGAAAGAAAAATGTATTAAATAAAGATTGCTTTTAAAACTCCTCAACAAAAGAAAGCGACGTACGTATGAATATTGAAAATTATTGAAAAAACTTCTAAAAAGACTATGATAAAAAACCGGGTCTTAGCTTAACCTTTTTTTTAGTTAACAGGTATAACTTCATAGAAATCCCTGGAATATTCTGGGAAAAAATTTCCGTTGGAGTTACTAATTTAACATTTATGTAGTACTGTGGATTTTTTAATTTTCATTTGGCTGAAATTCTTATTTTTCTTTCAACACAAATTGTTTTTTATGTGGCATAAATGAATATTTATGAATTTAATTGCAAACGTTTCAGGGCTTGAATCAGTGATGCTGTTGGTGTCTGTGTGCTGCCGATGGCGTTAATGCTATTCCTGCTGGCAGGGAATAAAAAGTTTTAAATATTTTCAATTAAATTTTAGTTATACCCTTAAATGAAAGCAAAATACAATTTGCTCATAATTGCGTGCACACCCTACAAATCCGCAAAAATTTATGTGGCTGTAGGTGTTTAGGAGCAGGTGTTTACATGTATATTTAGGGAACAACTATTAGAACCAGCGAAGTGTTTTCCTGTTGTTGCTTTTGCCTAGATTTGTTGAATTTTCTGGGTGCAGTGAACACTTCGGGTTTTTTTAAACAATACCACCAAAACTAAACTTACATATGTACATACTAAGAAGTGTCTTTGGATTAAATAGATTTACTGCCATTTTTTATTGAACGTATACTCTAGATGTTGCTGCTAAAATATTTGTGTTGTTATTATCTTCAATGTCGCCGGTATCATAAATTATTTAGAAAGATTTTAACGCAGGCGCTTTCTTAACTTCGAAAGAGACTTCAGAGAAAGCAAGCAAAAAGAGCACCGACTGATTTTAAAAAGAGTTAAAAATATATTATAAATCTGCAAAGCATTTGAGATGGTAAATTTCTCTTTTCTTCGTAGAAAATGAGCAGTCGTCATTTAAGTTTTATCTACGTATTAGCAGCATCCCTTTTTTTCTGGTTTCGTTACTTTACTGTTGTTGTTGTGTGATGATGTCGATGGCAATTACTTGTAATTGTGCAGATTGACATAGTGACGTCATAGTTGGCATTGCATTAATAATACGACAGCAGAACACTTGAAAGGAAACAAATACAGTTGCAACGGTAGCTGAAAATCGACAGCAACAATGTTTTAAATATTACACAGATGGTTTCAAATGTGTTGGCATAAATTTTAGATTGCATTTATTTACTGTTATTTATTTACATATATTGCATCGAAATATTAAATCGCTAGCTATCAAGATAGATAAAAGAATATGTGCATTTGTCAAATTTTGGCCATATTCTTTAATAAATAAAAAAAAAATTTGTCGTATTTTTAATTTTTATTTCTTTTTTGTTTTGCATAAGCCCACTGTTGGCGCTACAGCAAGGCTACAAAAATAGATGACAGTTAAAAAGATCTAGCTAGACTTTAAACAATGTATATTTATTTTATCTTGTATTGGCCTGTACATATTTTTTATTTATTTACTTTTTTCATGAAAATAACGTATCTTTATTTTCGTTCAAAACGATTATGCCTTACGGTAGGCGCAAACGGAGTCCTTAATTGTCATGTCTAGAATTCTACGTGGCAGTAAAAACCAATTAAGCACAGGACATGTAGCCCTTACATAGCCATAAACACCGATATACAATTCTTTATAATGGGACTAAAAATAACGACACAGTGAAAAAATACTAAAAGAGCAATGTTTTCAGGTTCGGCAAAAAATATTTAAAAAAATATTTTTTAGAATTGTTTTCATTATTTTTAGTGCTAGGTTGTTACGTTTAGTCAACTTTTTATTGAATGCAAGGTAAACCGCTCTATTGTACATACGAGTTGTATTTTATTTCTCTCTTACAGTAAAAATGCACAGAATTGGTTTTATAAATTTTGCAAAATTATATTTGTAAAATTTTTTTAATGTATTTTTCCACGTATTTCTAAATAAATGTGGCTGTAATGCTACAGTAAGTCAAAATAAAACAATTGTCATGTGCGTATGAGTAATTTTGTATTTATATTAATATTCCTACGGGCTGTGATGTTCAATAATTTGCTCAAACACCATTAAGAACAATTTTGAGTCACAGGACAAAAAAAAAAACCTTCCTTGTTTTTATATTTTGAATTCGTTTATTAACTTAAGCTCTTAACAAAATAAAACAACTTCATATGCAGCAACGTAAACATGAAAGAGCACGCATACATATGCAAACATGCATTTAGTTCATAAGTCCATTCAAATCCTAGACAAACTTATACCAACGTGTGCAGTAATTTCTAAATGCTCATAAAAATAAACGTGTTTTGAATACCAACTGTTTTTTGTAAGTTTTATGTGTTTAACCTCAAAAATTATTTAAATAAAATAATACCAAAGTTGGTATATGATTTTGAGGGCAGTTTTGCATAGCAAATTTTTAAACCAAACAACATCTTCATATTTAATTGATATAGTACTAAAAACCAGTCAAAGCTGCTTGCGACAAAGCTTGATAGACAAGAATTAAAGGCTGTAGTGGATGTTAAGATTTTGCGCTTCGAAATAATAATTATAAAACAGCTTTCCTATCTTATGTACATTTAAGGAAGTATAACATATTTTTATATACATTAGATTTTTTCTTTATACATTTAAGTACATGTGGATCCAGGCAGAAACCTTTTTTCTTATTTTGAAACTCCACGAATAGAAATACAAGATTTTCTAGCAAATTAAAGATTTTCTATCGAATTCTCCAAGTTGCTCAAGTATTTTAATTGAAAAACTTTTACTCCTGTGCCCAAAATGCATACGGCGTTTTTTTGTATTATGATGTTATTTGCTTCTGTTTTCTGAACCAAAGCAAACATATTTTTTATTAAAGGCTACCAGACGCATCTCAGCTGCAATACTTGGGGTGCTATATTTTTATCATAACTTTTCATTCGTATTCAAACAAAGACCGACACTTGCACATTGAAATATATTTTATAATTACTCAAACATCTAGTGGCCAACAATTTATGAACCGACGAATAAAAAAGAAAGAACACATTTAAAAAAATTGGTTTCAAGAAACTTATTTAAGTTTTAACTTTTGCTTGCCAATATGAATGTGCGTTAAGTAAACTGTCAGTTTGGACTTGCTTATCTAATACACATAATAACATGCTGGAAAAAGGTGAAACTTAAATCAAAGCAAAATTTGACCCCAAATATGGTAAACAATAGTATTAAAAATAATCGAGATGTAATAACGTTTTCTCTAAAACGTCTTAATAGGTGATTGCATTCAATCAAAGGAAAATTAAAAAAAATTAAGTCAACAATATACAAGGGTACATCTATAAAGCGAACAATGCGAAACAAGTGCTATCGAAAATCGAAAGTGTGCTAAAACTTGCAAGTAATGAGCTGTGAAAGTGTTGACGCTTTAAAATTAAATCTATTTAGCTATTTTCCTCTTAATAATAATAATAAAAATTTAAAATTATTTTATTATCTTAGCTTCGAATCTATCAATTGATTAATCCAAAGGATAATAGAATAATATAAAAAAAAAATAAAGAGACACCTTATCCGTACAAGAAAGTGTTAGGCTTTGAAAAAATACCCAACAGAAATTATTTTAGTATATTATCCGTTAAAAGTAAAATGAAAAAGTTATAGCATGGTCCGATGAACAATGATGAATTGAAAATAAATTATTTGGCAATACTCAGACCACATCATTTAAAAAACAATACAAATCATAGAAGAAGAATTCTTAAAAAAGAAAAAAAATATTATTTAAATAAATTAAACAACGCAAGTGCCCTCAACGAACTTAATTGGTTTATTGAAACCTATACCAAAAATGGAATAAAGCTTCGATATCAGGGTAAAAATCAAATCAAAAATTAGCTTATTTATTTTTTATGCTGACTTGAAGTACGCAGGTATATGCAATTGTTATGTTTGCAATTATTTATTTTTGTTTTTCTTCATTTATAATAAATTATTAATTTTTGTGATACTACTTGTTTTTTGCATATCAAGTTTTTAATAAGGTTGTGACTTAAAGTAATATCAAGACTAAACTTATATAATATACAAAGGTGCGGAGTAGTTACTCGAACTGCTTCTTGGATTACTCTGACTTAATGTTTATTTTTTATTAAATGGTCCGACCCTAGAACATTACAATGTAAAATATAACTTGTTATCCCCATATATTGCTTTTGGACTAGTCCGTTATTTTAAAAAAGAAGGAGGTAGAACAACATATATTCCCTTAGCTCAAAAACGATTTAAAATATTACAAAAAATATAAAACCCGAAATTCGTCAACAAAATTACCTTTCAATTACTGCAAAAATCTATTTAACCGATAGTTTAAAGGAGCAATTCAGCGCAACCGAATTAGGTTTACATACTCGGTGCTCCGTCTGTCGGTTTTTTCAACTAGCACAGTGTAATTACTGCAATTTGAAGACAAAAAAAATTTTTTTCTCAAATCTGGAAAAATGCGATCGAACTAAAGGACTGATCAGAAAACTTCTCACTTGAAGCTTATAAAATATTTTTGTTCATGTAACTCAATACAGGGTCAAATGGTAAATTTCAATTCATATCAAATTTTAATAAAATATTACTTATTTCGAACATTTATAGCACCAAATTACATTCTACTGCCTTAAAAATCTACAACACCAGCAAAGTTTTATGGCTTGACGACAAGTGTAAAAGGCTTATGCTGCCATCATTCACTGAGCAGACTAATCTATCAGAGGCATATTAAGTAAAAACTGTAATTCCAAAAGTGTAAGAAACCAAAATAATATGTGGTTGGTTCTTATTTATATGACAAGTTCCTGTAGCGCAATGGTCATGGCAAATTTGTATTTATTAGTGTAAACATAAAGAGATTAAATAAAGTATCAGAGATCTGTGTTTATGATAGTTTGTGTTACTTTGGCTAAGCCTAGTTCATGTGTTCCAAAGGACTGTAAGAAATAGCTATAACTGAACAAAATGATAACCACTTGATAATGGGTAGGAATAGTAATAAAAGCAACATATTAGAAGGAGCCCATATTGTAATTTTACTTAACAGTTATAGCCACAAGTATTAAAAGGCTTAAACTTTTATAGAGAGTGAGAGCTTTAGGTATAATTGAGTGTTAAATATGTTTACCTGTTGGATATGAATTTTGGTTTTTTGCTTGCCATGAAAGAAAGCTGAAAGGAAAAACTACAGTATCTATTCAATACTATGCAGTGTTTGAATAATAGTTTATTATCTTTTTTAAGAGCAACGTCTCTTAACACACAATAAAAATTAAGAGGCTTGAAGCTGTTTTCAGTCTTTAAGTGTGTTGGCGAACTATAGACATGCCAAAAAGTTGCAGAGAAAACAGCTCTAAGTTTTTGAATTTTTTTTTTTTTAATGTAGAGAGTGGGGATTCTAATTATAAATTTATGCTTTATGACAGAATGGTTTGAACTTTGCACACCTTTTCAGTAATTAGGACAAGAAAGCGTTGCTGTTATTCCAGCATATGATATTAATATAAGTATTGAATTTACTAAAACAGAAGTATAGACAGTAGGGTGGGGCGATTTGAACTCCCTAATGGGCGCTTCGCCTTTCTGATTCTTGGTATTGTACTGAGCAAAAAAAGTCCACTAGACCATATGTCTACGGTGAAAATCGAGCTTCCCGATTTTGACTTTAAGTTTTTACTCAGATTTCTGTCACCTTTTTTGTGGATATTTTGGCCAACAACAGCCAAATCATTGAAATTTCTATTAGACAGTCGATATTAAAGAGCTCAGGTAGTAGAATGGGTAATTGTTGATGTTAAACAACAGTATACAATGAGCCACGAACTAGGTTCAAAGCAATTTCGGTGCTGATAAATGTCGTGGAGAACGCGAAACAGCTATAGCATGTACCCCAGCCAATAAGTTTTCAACTTTTAATTTTTTGCCTGTTTTTTATAAAATGTTTGTTGCTGCAATTTTTGAATTTTAAGGAATTAAAATCTTCTTCAATTTTAAGGAAGTAAAATCGAGCTCCAGCCCAATAAAATTATTAACAACTGCAAAACGTTGAACTACAGAAAAGAACAATTGAATTAAAGAATTACAATGATTGTTATTTCCTTCATGTTTGATGTGCAAAATATAAGACAAAAAAAGACAAATATACTAAATTTCAATTTATTAGGGTAGAGGCTTAAAATGAACTGAACATTGATTGTAACAAATTTTAGTTATAGGTAATAGAACAAAAAAATGTGAGCAAGCCGGATGACAGCTAGCTGCTTCGAAGCGACAATGCTCCTTATTGGAACCATAATTCTAAAGCTCAAATAATAATTCTTAAAACTACACTTACTAGCTAATAAAAGGAAAACAAGTAAAAAAATTTATAAATAACAAGCTTTACTTACCTTGTAATGACCGCAAGAATATCAGGGTGCTTGAGAAAACTGTTGCATTGAGAAACAAGAATAAGCTGTTTAAAATATATTTTTCTCATCCTTTTTTTAATAACGTTATAATATTGCTATTTTTACTGCTAATTACAACATAAATACAGAAGACAAAATCGAATAAAAAATGAAATGACAAACTTATTATGAAAGCTTAAAGTCAATGTGTTGCTTCATCTGTGATCAATAACAATGAAAATACAACCAATTATTAACTTATAAAGTACTATAGTAACTTCTGCAGCCTAACAATACTGCATACATACAAATGATAAATGATGGCTTAGTTGGGTGGTAAATTCTATTTGAAATCTTATTACAGCCATTGTTTTTTTTTTTTTTGCTATTTTATTGCAGCGTATACCCACTTTGCACTACTACGTTCTTATAAAAATTGAACAGATCCACAAAAAATGCAAAGTAGAGTTTAACTCCTCCATATTCATCCCGGAGCTAGTTAAATCGAGTGGAAAAGGTTTCTAAGACTATTTTTGTATAAGAGGAATAAGACCCTAAAGTTGGTAATCACTGCTACTTTTATTATTTATTGATATTTATTAAAAATCCTACGTAAATGGGTCAAAAACATTTCCAGTTTTAAAGTATAAGATAAATCGGCAGGTTCAGCTGGTGTAGCCTCAACTATCTATCATAGTCATTGAAACCGTATAATATCGGTTAGAGCTGTACCGTCACATTTTTTGCTTAGACGCTTGTTTTGGGCATGATAAAAGGACCTATGATACTTGTATCATAATAACAAATGCATAACTATATAGTCCTTTTAAAAATTTTTATTATATTGTATTTACAACTAACTTTGTGTAGTTCAGTTACACCAGATTAAACAAAAATTTTTACTTTTTTTACTTTACATATATTGCTAGTGCTTTGCGAACTTAGAGTCATGGCACAGTCTTACTTTCTTGGCAGTGCTGCATGAGCACTTGACTTTATTTTGCCTGATTTTTTATTTGGCGAAAGCACATTACACATTTCCTGTTAAATAACAGACATCTAGGTAATTTGTATATTTAAGCTGGTTTTTGTTTTACAACCATACTCAAATCTGAAATAAAAATTTTCAATGGAATTTCACTCGCTTTACATTTTCTTTGTTATTTTATCTGCCTTCACATGCAGCGGATATTGTAAATTAAGAAGACTGGTTGGCATAAGAGTGTCTGTGTTCTTATTTTTTGTTCCGATTTTATTTTTTGTACAAAGTGTTTTATATGAACGCGCCGCCGATTTGTATTTAATTTTTTTTTTTAATTTTTGTTTTATGTACATATGTATATGCATTTACATACACAAATGCGTCGATTTACATTTGAATTTCTTTTCTCAGATTAAAACACACGACCTCGAATATCTGGGTTTTTAAATTGTTTTTGGCTTTTTAGGTATTCAACGTACAGGACACCTACACAAATTTCTTAAGAGAAGTAATTTAAAATGTACACGTTTTTCTTTAACTTATAAACCATAATCGATAAATTTGTATTAAGTATGAATATAGAACAGAATTAAATGACATAGAGAGATGTTTATTTTTTTAGTGAATGCTTAGGCCGCTAAACTGCCTACATTCAAATTAATTAGATGACGTTAACACCCAATTGATAGAAGAAATATCTTCCAGGCAGCACTGGATGCCTGTTTCTCTAAAAGCACACAGAGTTATCATAACCCTATTTGTATATGGAAAATTAAAAAGTTTTAATTTGTATTCTTTACATAGTACAACTAAGTAAAACAAAACTTTGATTGTAGTTGGAAAAACAGGCTGTAAAAACCTGCACCAATCGATAGAAAAGTTTTATGGTGAAAGACAATTTTACAGTGGGGAAAATATTTATAATTTTCTGTGTCACATGTAAACTTTTTTGATAACGTAAGAATTTTATATTGGAACATTCTAGGCAGTAATAAGTCGCAGAAAATTACAATTCTTTTGCTAATGAGATACAAGTCTATACAATTATATGCTTTCTTAAATTTTGAGCATCATGTCCTTGTTTTTTATTTTCTTAGTTTTTTTTCTTCTTATATATCGTGTTCCTGTGGAAAAAGCCTGTCTGTGTAATGAGTCTTGTTCTCTATCGTCTTCGCGTTTAGTTCTGCCCCCTCTGTGTCCATTGTTGGATGCTCTGTTGCCTTAGATCTCTTGGCATTTCCTGACTTTCAAGCCAATATTTCTGTTTTCAAACCATTTTACGCTCGAGCGTCAGTAAATCAACCGGAATTGAGCTACTAACAACGAGGACAGCTGCCTTGGACACTGTTCTATAGGCTAATGCCACCTTAATGGCTGTGGTTCTCTGCGCTATACCTAAAGCTTTGCTGCAGTATGCCTCCCTTAATGAATCAGCCCATATTTGACTGACATAATAATACAAATTATGATTATGATAATAAAAATAAAAGCAACAATGAAACACCGGACACTCAATTACTGTAATGCTTTTACGTTTCGAAAAGAAAATATCTTGGAAACTGTTTAAGGTTTAAGTCTCTTCAGAAAATAATCCTAAATGAGCTTAATTATTTATCTGCTTTGAGAGCCAATTAAAATGTGTTTTCTATCTTTTTTAGCCGTCCATATGTCGCCGACGATTCGTTGTTGTTAAGCAACTCATCAGAAGACTCGAAAAATCTTAAAGTAATGTATAAAAATCAACTGCTTATTCTAAAACTCTCATAAGCAAAATGTGAATTAAACAAACCTTTAATAGAGAAAATATATTTTCGGCTTGCAACACTTTTACTTTTTTAAACAACTTCTATACAACGAGTTATCATCGGTTACTACGATTTGTATTTTTGAAATTATCACAAATTAAAAGTTATTTTAATATTCAAAAATGAACTTAATTATTTAATTTAGGTCTATTATAGGCCTAAAATAATATATTTTTATTAGCTCTTAAAGCAAAAAGATTGTGAAAAATAAAGGCCGCATTTGTATTCTTTCAGCAAAAGTTTGTGTATTTCTCCATATAAGTCTTATAGTTAATGCTTTGAATCTTAAATTTCCGTCGCTCTTCCTTCCATTCTCTTCTGCCTTATATATGGTCCGTAATTCTGTCAAAACTGCATAATTGTTGCACAGTGCAATATTTGCAAAAATAAAAATCCTTTTGCAATTTGGCCATCATCCCTTCTTTTCTGGCATAATGTCCCTGACGTCCACTTAAATAACATTTACATACTCGTATTAAATCAGAACACATCAATATAAATTTTAAAGTGCCAAAGCAAAAGAGGAAAATACAACAGCAAAATGTTGCAAGTGTGCAGAGAGAGAAAGGAATCAACTTTGTTGGAAAACAACATTGAGTTAAACACCTCTGGCATTTTACAGCATAGAATTAAATTGTGCTTTTTACCGATACAACTTTAACATTATGTATTTTTTTTTTTTCTTCGTTCGAATTTTTATTTTTCAGTAGCATGAGCAGGTCAGTTAAGTAAATAAATCGGTTACAGTTGCATGATTTCACCATGAGTTGCCGCTAATGATACTGATGGCAAATAAGCAACTAAATGATGGTGACAATGTGCACACTGGGAATGTTGATGCGGACGACAATAATGATGACGATGACAATCAACGTGTCGTTGCATCATTTGTTATTGCTGATGGAAAAGAAGTAACGGATTTATTTAGCTTTCTTTTTTTGTATACTGTGAGCAAAAATAATATAAAAATAATAAATTTTGTTATTTCGGTTATTTTTGTTAAAAAGTTGTCAGCCATAATAAAAAAATTGTTGGAAAATCAGCAGAGTTTATCGTGGCTGCTGAACTAATTTGCATTGGTGTGCATGAGTGTGTATGTGTGTGTTGCTTGTGATTTTAAGTTTGTTATAAAATGGTGTTATAATTGGCTGATGTTCATGTCAATGAACAAAAAAAGAACTGTTGTACTTTTAAGTACAAAAAATAAGTAAATTTTTTCAAGCCAAGCATTCTTTTATACCAAAGCTTTTTTTATGATTTAACTTGCTGTTACAGGCAAAAACTTGTGTAACAGTTTGTCATTGGTAACATTCTAGAGATATTTAATCCTTTAAGTATTCAATAGCGTTAAATTCTGTATTTAACTTCCAAAGCAGGAAAATTTCAACTGAATCAAAATCAGGTATTAAACAGTGATCAATAAGTGTAACCTAGATATATGGAATTGATACCTATTATTGATGTGTATGATAGAAACTTGTAGTCTAGTTTCTTTGATAAATATTACTTATACGCATTAGTGGTAATTGAATGTTATGAATTGAATTCATAAAGGCATTACAGAACGCATACGTAAAATTTAATCGGTTCTACTGGTAAAGTGTCTGGTGCCTAAGATTTAAATCGTGTTTTCTCAATTTGCAAATTATTTAGCAATCTGATAAGACTCTTATGTATTTTTCTCTATCGATATATTTTATGCAGACAAAGCATCAATAGCAAAAATAACATGAAAATTATCTTATTTTTATGGTTTTTCCCTTGCGATTATTCGTTGCTCTAATCATCTTTAGTCATTTTTATTTATCCCGATGTTTTGTTTGTTCCTACATTCATTAGCTTCATGTCAATTTTTTTGTACAAGTGTTTGAGCTCAAATTTAAAAAAAAAAACTGTTTACCTTATGTTCGCTATTTTATAATTTTTAAAAACATTTTTGCTCTTCAAAAAAAAGACAATTATATTGAGACAATTTTGTCATCAATTTTTAATTCAAAATGTATACTAAAAATTTTCCTTGTTATTATTATGGTGTAATAATATTGTTGCACAGCTTTAGTTGCATTATTTTATGCTTTACTACTTGTTTCATCCAAAATTTAAAAAAAAAATTGCACAACTTAAATAGAACGTTGCTAATTTAAGTCGACTGGTTTGAAAGCTGAAAAAAAATTTAAGTATTTATGGTATAAAAGTTTTATTTAGTAACGAAACTACTCTAAATGTAGCAGCTACCAATAAGCAAATTGTCCTGTTTTGATGATCCTACATACCACATTTTTAGTTTGCACTTTAATTTATGTTTTTTTTTTTTGTGCGTTTAAGACCCAACAGGCAAATCATATACTTATATTGTTTGGATTTTTATAATGTGTTCTTTTGCTAGAGATGCATCCATAGTCTTTTTTATGAAGAAGAAAAAAGCTGTTTCATTGTGAACATTTTAAGAAAATGGCCTTAGAAACTCAAATGGAGATTTAGGACAGATGAAAAGCTTTAAGGATGGAGTTTGTTGTAATTATTTTAAAGATATTATGAAATCCTCTATTTAGGTGCTGATGAGCATTGCGGTGGACGCGAAACAGGCATTATATTTACGCCAGCTAGTAAGTTTTTATCTGTGCTTGTCTTTCTCCGTCTCCGGTTTTATCAGAAAAACTCTTTCTCTATTTTGAATAAGTAGACCTTTAGGCATTAATTATTCAATTTTTTAGTTTTTTTTCAAACTCTCTAAAATGTTCGTCATTTGGTTTCCAAAGTTCCATATTATATAGAGAAAATTGTAGAAAGCAAAGCGGATTTTGTAATATATCTATTCTTGATAAATATTGAACCAGAGTTTGGTTAGCAATCTACATCCTTCAGTCTGCAAGAAAGTTAGATAGCTGGCTTGGAAACTCTTTTCTTGAGAAAATCACTACATTAATTATAAAAAAATCTTAATTAATTAATGCAAAAATTAGTAAGTATTAATTAAAAATCTGTGTTGTTTTAAAATTAATGGGCTCAAGTTCCTTCTATATTATTTTTGTGATTGAAATGAATTTAATAAATTAAAAAAAAACATCAAAGAATTTAACAGAGTGGACAATTAACTGTTTCGAAGCCCCTAACGAGTAGTGTGGCTAGCCGCTGCTAAATTACTTATTATTTAATTAATATAAATTACAAAAACAGTAGAGATAAAATTAATACAAAATAATTATACAAGAAAATGTTGGAATAATAAAAATTAATAGTTCATTTAAAAATTTTGTCTCTAATTTTTATCAGTTTTAACAGCTACAGTCTCTATCTCCAACGGTTTATAGGCTACAATTTTTTTTTTTGTTGGCCGCATGGGAGCACCCCATAGTTTTAACTTTTTGTTATTTCTAGTATTTTTCGTAGTGGCGGCTGGGCCACCAGATCAAGCTCTTACCGTTTTAGAGAATGGGCTCTGTAATGAACGAAGGGACACACGAACGGACAATAAAGTCGCATTATTAGCTATCAGTTTTCAATGTATGAGTACGGGACCCTAAACTTGTAAAACCAATAACAGAACTAGTATGCATTTTCAGGAGAACTAAAGATTTTGTTTCACTTCTACAATAACATCCACTGGGTTGCGCCGCTAAATGCTATTAGTGGTGCTTAGTATTCATTACTTTGTCTCTCTGCTTATTTTATATTTTCTGCCTCTGACTCAACTAACAAATTGTCGCGACGTGTCTGCAAATAAAAAGATTAGATTTTTCCAACAGTTTGTTCTTTTTTTTCCATTTCGCTTTGTATATTGCGCACTAATGTTTATTAAAGTAAAGTTTTGCCAACTGAAAGAGGGTGGTGAGTTCTTTTTTTAATTGTCTTGTTGTTAACAGTGCTTCGTACATGTATTTTAAGAGTTTATTTGAAACAAATTTCAAAGCAAAAAAAGAAATTAGGCAACCTTCTTAATTACATAGATGCAATTTGTATAATAAGTATTGTCCAAAAAAAAAAAAATATAGCCGAGATATTTTCCTTTCCTTTAGGAATCTAAGCGTTTTTTCAAAAAAAAAAAAAAAGAAATGCGGTCGGGGGACAACCGTTAGGAACGAAGTTCCTTACGTTTTTTTTTCATCTTTGAATGTAATACAAGGTGAAATCTGTATGTTTTATTTTGTGCTGTTTTTAAAATTTTGAAATTTTATGATTCCTTAACTTTTTGGAACGTTTTCAAACTAATTAATATTTATTTGCATGTGTCTCCGCTGCTGTCAGTGGAGACACTGCCAATCATACACAATTGCTTTTCGAGAGTACACCAATGAATAAATTTCTTTTACTGTTCATAGGGATTTACATATATAATCTCAATATATGCCATTCCAATTTTATCCTCAAAATCCTGTTCCGTTTTTCATTTTGTTTCAACATCTTTAATTAAACGCCCATATATATATTATCTTTTATAATTTTTAATTGTTATATACAAACACGAGAGAAGAGGAAGTCCATATTAACTTTTTCACATTGCGAACAATAAGCAGCTCATTCGCTTTGGATTCTGGTCACAGCTAAAGTGTGCTGTGATTTACTGTATTTTAATAACTTTAACTATTTTGCATTACAATTATATAATTTTTAATCGGGCTCAGGCTTAGGCCCTAGACATTTTCCCCATTGACCAAAAATTGTTTCAATTTCGAAAAAGTAATATCGAACTGAAAGCCCAATAATTTAATTACAAATTCCAAATCGTAAGGTTCGACTATAGAGTTCAGTTAATGAAAATAAAAATGTTTGTATCAAAGTGGACAACTGGCTGTTGCTAAGCCACTAAGCTTCTCCTTAAGTATTCGACCACCAATTACGCAATTTGACTTTTTATTTACACTCGTATTAGCCAAATCAATCATATTTCATTGGCGCCTCTATTGAAAGATTTTTTTCAGCTCAGGACAACTAGTTTGGTTACTCTGTTTTAATTGTAAATTTTTATTTTTCATTAGTTTCGTAGCAGCCATCCGTCTACCTGATGTTTATTAACTGTAAACTGTAAATTAGTTTTGAGCTCCTTTAGCGTATTAGTTAGCTATAAAAAGATTATGAATATATTTTCATACCACACCCAAAAAATAACTAAATAACATGTATTAAAAACAGCAAACATGGTCGACTTGATGCCAAAACAATGAAGTAAGTGCTGAATTGTAATGAAGTTCTAACTAGCAACACAACTATTTTAATTTTAGTTTTTTTTTAATTTTGTTTCTTCAATAAAATTGTTTTTGATTTATATATTCATGTGAAAAGAAAATATTTTATTACTTCAATTTTTTCTGTGCCTTAACAAGTTGATAAAATATTTATATAAAATCAAGAAAATAGATTTCGCCGTGTTTGATTTGGAATAGAGAATGGGATTCCTACAGTAAGCACATGTTGTGGTCGAAAAGTTTTTACAGTTCTTACCATATTTAATATGCTCACGCAATTCTTCAGTAATACAACTTACAAAACAACTCCTTAATTATTAATCTCCAGATAGTCGACCACAAGAAATTGAGTGTCTTCTATAGAACTATTAAAATTGTAGCAGGCTAGGAATTGATATGCTTTTGAACTGTGTTAAAAATAAATAATTTGAGTTTTTCAAGAATGTAAGAACAGGGGGATTGCTTAGATGGACTAGAAGATGTAATTTTAGTATTTATGCATTTCATATGAAATATTTATTTGTAAATATTTGTACTAGTACTCAAGACATGAACCCTGCATATGGTGTATATTGTCCAGAAATCAGGAAAATAGGTTTTAATGAGGAAGAAAGAAGAATTTGAGTCCTACGTTGAAACTGGAGGGTAATAAGAAGGCAGGCGATTTGTGAGACAGCTGAACGGTACGGCTGAAGCATGAGCTTTCTTTATAGGGCCTTTACTTTTGAGTTGCCAATTGAAAGTTATAGTAATAACAACAGTCACCAAAGTAAATCTTACATGCCCAATAACACACAAATTAAGTACACAAATTTTAACGTCAACATTTTCTAGGCATCTGTATGATCAAGCATGAGAGTATGTACCTAAACAAAAATAAACTTTAATATTAAAATCTTTTGTTTTCCATTCGTTAAAAAATTGTATTCGCCAGCAGAATTTCTTCCTTTTCATTTATATTATATTAGGTTCAATTGAATCAACTCTTACATACCTGATGTGCGAAACAAACCTGTAATCACAAAGAATAAATCCTAACACCGAAAAACAACATTTAGTAGTAATTTATTTTTCCTCCATATCATAATTTCAAACCCCATTTCTCCCATCTTCAATACTGTGCAAGAGGAGATAGTTAAAAAACGAGTAATTGAAAATTAAGGAAAATTTGTTCAAAAACTTCGCTTAAAAAGAGTTTTTTTTTTTGTGAAACAAATCTTTATTCACCCTTTTCGTAAAGGGTATAAAAACAATTATTTATTCCAAATTAAAAAATTTTACTGACAACTCATTAAAAACAATCAATACAATTTTCCACCCTTAAAAGGGCTTGGATAAAATAGGTGCTTAATTTTTAGAGGGTCTCAGTATCTGTGAAAGAATAGCTCTAGAAATTATAATTTCTTTGACTTCTTTTTGCGCAACTAAAACTTAAAGTATAGTTTTTTTTTTGCAAAAAAAAAAATTATTAATTAAAATTCTGTTTTAGATAATCTGATTCGCACACAGATTCCCAATTAATGCTGTTTGTTAAATGTACCTTAATTTTAATTCTCATTTCTCTTGTTATCTGGTGAAGTAGAAAATTGCTTGCCAATGTTTTATTCATTGAATTAAGAATTACCAAAGCAGTAGCTTTTTATATTCTTAATTTATATGGTACTGGCCACATCTGAATGACACATTTATACAGCAAAGAAAAGGGGTTTGAAATCCAAAAAACCAACACGAAAGAGATCAGCGATAAAAGACATTCAAATACATTTATTAAGCAGCCGTTGATGTAAAAGATATCCTGAATAATGATGATTTGACTTTGATTGTAATTTTGTGCATCATCTTAAGGAAAAACTTTGCTATACTCGCAAAGTATTATGAACTGACTACCTTTAAGCGACAGCGTGAGAAAAGAAAACCATCAATAGAGGGATGTTTTGCTGAATTAAAAGCACAAAAATAGAATAGTTTTCTTATGGAAGGAATGACCACTTAATTGAATTTATATTATTTCCATTTTTATTATTCATGTATCAATCGCAATGAATTGTGGTGTCAGTTTTTAAACGATTCTCTCAACGTTTCAGTTCAACGAGCCAGATAAAAGTTGAACAGCAATCAAATGAAAAGAAAGGAGATTCTTAAGGTTTGTGATTGGCGAGAATACATTTTTAGATACCACCAAGTTGAAAAATAGTATGAATAAAAGTGCGAGAGATATCAACGAATTGATGCCTCCGGCAAAAAAAATTAAATGAGAATGGTATATCCGAATCTCAAGTACCCTCTAAAATTGTCACTTATGTTTCTATGTTCCAACACCAGTTGTTACATTAATACTACTCAAATTGTTTTTTGTGCTCTTACAAATATCAGTTTAGTTTATACTTGGGAGATATGGATATATTTGGAATTTTTATTCTAAGTCCTTGCTTCAAATTTAAGAATTTGCTTTAGTTCACTTATCGGATATATTAACAAACGGGACAAGAAAATTTTATTTTGAAGAAGGCAATTACATTGGTTTAAACTATCTCTGGACTTATACAAATTGCATAAAACTGCCAAGAATTCCGAAGGGATCTTTAGTTTCCCTTTAAACGATTATTGCTACATTTTGTATCACTATGCGAAACGATTTTCATGAGTGTGTTTCAGCGCTGCATTTTGCAGTTTGCGAAAAGTTTTTTGGCGTTTCAGGTAATCACAATCTAAATTTTGATAAGCATTTCGATACGCTTGTACTCAAAATTGTTTATATGTAAAACACACAAGTGTAATTAATCAAGCCAAATAGGGACTATTACAGAGAATAGATCCTGTTATGCCTTAAAATACATACGAAATTCTTGGATGTATTTATAACCAGTATTTGTATAGGAACTGAATTTTGTTTAATTTTTTCAGCTGCTGCAAAAGCTGAATTGGTAGAGCGGCTGGATTGGCAGTAGTTAGGTCCCAGGTGCAAATTCGCGAAGGGACAAATGACATGCAAATTGCTATTAAATTATGAAAGTACGAAGGAAACATCGCATCAAGTACGTAGTCAGTGCACTTAAAACAAATGCAAACCTTTCGTACTAAAACAATCCATATCAGTGTCAAAATTATGGTTAGTACAAATGTTCCTAAATCAAGTACAACAACTACCGCGCACTTGCTTTTAGGTAAAGATTTGAGCTATATTCAATATGAAATCAGGCTTGAATATTGCTAAAATTCCGTACTTAAATTAAACACAACATATTTGATATAAGAAAATCCATATCTACCGAATTTTTCTGACACCACTCGGTAGTGACTAAGTTCAAGTGGATTGCACTGTTTTTTCAGTGTGCTTTATAAGTCAAGGGCAGTGCTAAATGTGACATTGCAGATAAAGTTGATAAATGGCCATGTTCTATAAGATTTCATTCTTGATGGTATAAATTTCAGCACTCCAGAGCATCTTTAGCTTCCTGTTTGTAGTACAAACTAAGCAGATTCTAGTTCGCTTAGAAGATAATGCAATGGTTTTAATTAACTTTAGGTCTTATGAGAACCATGCTTATCTTCAGTTTTTGCCAAAAAGAAAAAAAGAAAAATACTCTCATTAAGAGAAAAAAGCAATATATATTTTAATGGCTTGTATATCTAATATCGATCTCTTTTCCAACAAAAAGTATGCACTTATTTTGTACTTCTTGCTTAAAAAGAGAGTTTTCATAGTATAGCGTGCACATGATCAAAAGAAAAGGTTGTCCAAGTTACGGATAAGTTAAATATTTAAAAGAAAAATATTGCGCTTGTTGTAGAAAAGAAAACGTGGTAAAAAAAATGTTTAAGGACTCATATGCATAGATTATATTAAAAAATAAAAAAAATAATAATTAACAACTCTAGGCACTTCTCAGATTCCACTTGATGATCATTGTATTATTTATCACCAGTCAACGTGCCTTGAAATCATCAAGCAAATATACTAGATTAACATTTCAATAATTTTCTCACAAATATGGACAAGCGCCAGATTATCCTATACTTCGTTGAGACTCCGTCTGCCCTAGAGGACCTTTGTAGCAAGTGTTTGTGCAGAACAAGCTTCACTTGCAGCATTTCGTTGGCTACTTACTCTTCTTAAGAGTAGGGGATGACACATTGCTCATAAAAGCCTTCAATACCTCAAAATCGTTTCTTGTTTTGCCTGTTTTGTCATTCTCATTCCTCAAATATGACACAA
This sequence comes from Sturmia bella, assembly GCA_963662145.1. Taxonomy (NCBI): domain Eukaryota; kingdom Metazoa; phylum Arthropoda; class Insecta; order Diptera; family Tachinidae; genus Sturmia; species Sturmia bella. Next base: position 66,035,742 of record OY759170.1, on the reverse strand, counting down.
CCATTACAGCGAGTGAAAAGAAATTATGTTTTAAAAGAAAAAATGTCCACTTAAGATTCAAACAAGAAAAAGAGCATTGCAAAAGCATTTTCCTACATCATACACTTACATATCAAGACAAATATTGATCTAAAACTAGTAATAGATACATTTTTATATTCTTTGAATTTTATGAATATTAACGAAATCAAACCAATGATAATATACAAAAAAAAAAAAAAAATTATAAAACTGAAGCGTAAAAGAACTAAAATAAAAACGTTATAAAAATATATTAAGCTGCGTTGCTATCTTACAGTTTGAAAGATGAAAATTAAAGCAATAATGAAGGCAATATAATTTGCTGTCTGCCACTCAAAGAACTGACTGCTCTATTGGTGCTGCTCGTAATGGGCTGATAGCAATTGCCCATCATCTTGATAGTGTTGTGAAAAAAAAACAAACTATAATAAGCAGAAAAGAATCGCAAATGCCTCGGTGTATGTGCCGTTTGTTTCCCAGACAATGATTATAATGTTAGTAATGATATTGCTGCTGGTAAGCAATAGATGGTCATCATCAATATCCAATTGCAAATTGTACTGATTCGTTGCTGTTTCATTCAATATAGAGCTGCTTTTTCCCCAAGCTCCACTTCTACCTCAACTAATAGTTTGTGTGCATTTTTTGTTTGCATTTGTTGTATTATTTCAAGTTTTGATAGATTTTATTTTTATGGCACAGTTGGGTGTGCGCACAAACAATAATAGCATAAGACGGGAAAGGAATAGTCATAAGAAATTCAACTCGTAATTCAGAAGTAATACCTACAAAATATTGCAGCTAAGAAGAATATATATTTTTTTAATCATACAATAGACCGCCTATACATGCAAAAAAAAATTTTTCGAATTTATTTATTTTTCTATTTTTTATTTATTATTTTATTTTTTATTTTATTTTTATTTTTCATTTTTTTTATTTTTATTTGAACCGGTGTTCAAGCTACAACGTATGCATTGTGTTGGCACTAGGAAAATGGCTATTGGGATTAAGAAAGAGGGAGCAGCGCTTACTTACGTTTGATTTGAGTCCCCCCACACTGTAAGTGGCAGAAAGTACGCCTGCAGGCAGTTTATTGAACAGACAAGCCGTACTCCTCAGGAAAAAATTCTCTCTGTAGTGGGTTGTTTGATTCACTGGCCATTCTACTCCAAATGGAAGAGCTCTGGAGGATATAGGGTTCGAAGTAATAGCCAGGAGTTCATTAAGGAATATAGGATATAGAATAGGAGAAAGAACAAAACCTTGCCATACTCCTGGATTAATATTGAGCTAGCTCAAATTTTTCATCATAACTACACACGAGACATACAAGCTTGATACCTAATATTTATTTTGTTTTAATTTCATAGTTTTCAATGTCTACCTTACTCTGTCTTTAAATTTGTATTAATGTTTGATCACTGTCAGTCTTTGACTACCTTTTTCGTTAAACTCGTAAGTAAATATGTAATGTGCACTGTGTTGGAAGCTTCAATTATTTTTATATGTATAATAAAAACGTAAATGAATAAGTAAATAACTCAGTTCCACACTGCAATATAATATAGAAAGTCTTGTGTATGAAACAACAAACAAAAATTATTATCATACATTTATATTAAATTACTTTTTCAGGCTTAAGTTCAACCCTTGGGTTTGTCACTACTTTTAATTAATATCAATTCAGTAAAGAAAAGTAAAATTTAATAGCTAGGTGGACAACCGGCTGTTTCTGGGTAGCAAACACCCGTCATCAGCACCCTATGAACTTTGGACGTGTCAAATTTCACAATTTTGGCACAGCCGCTTTAACCACTCGGCAACCAAAGCTCACGCAATTTTACTTTCTGTTTGTATACTTAATTAACATTAACCAAAGCAATGTTATTTTTGCAGTCTTGGACGATATTTTATCATCTCAGAAGACTGTTATTTTTTGCTCTCTGTTTATATGAAAGCTTTTTTCCACATGTTCTGTTTTTGCATCATTGAGATCTAGATGCACTTTTATTGATACAATTTGAACGTTTACGCCGTGCCCTGCGTTATTAAAATTTTATTATAAATTTTAATTTTATTGAACTTCTGTATTGTAATACATTTATATTAAATTCCTTTTTCAGGCTTAATATAGAAAAGGAATCTATATTTTTCCAAAAAACAGTTCACTTTGCTTTACAAAGGATTCAGTTACATTTGAGAACGCTAACACGATTTAGTCGGTTGTTGCTGAAAGGCACATGGTTTTTCTGTATCCGTTCATCTGTTGTGAGCTTAGGTATGTATAAGTGTGCATGTGCGTATTTGAGTCGGTGTTTGTGTGTGTGCGTGTTTGCCAGTCTTTCAGAGTAAATTAAAACTTTATCCTGAGAAATCTATACCGCACAATCAATAAAGTGTAGAATAAATAAAATAAATGTTTACCAGCTGAAATAATGCTGAAAAAAAATGTTGAGGAAAAGGAAAATGGAAGTGAAATTGTCTAGGAAAAAACAATGTCTAATATTAAATTAATTAAAGAAAATTAATTTAACCACTTTTTCCCGTTTATATGCTTTTAATCAATCACGTAATAGAAAAAGGATGTTGCAGCAAAAAAAAAAAGGTTTATATAATTTTGTTTTGCTACAGAAGAACAGACTGCGTTAAAACTTTGATTAAAAGTTTTTGTTAGGTTGCCTTGAACCCAATGACAAATCTGTCAAACAGATCAGCCAAAAATTTGTCTAATATTTGATTAGGGTTGGTGTTTAAAAAAGTTTTCTCAAAATCTAATTTTCTGCTAATAATCGTAAGTACACGCCATCCAAGAAGACATTGTGTTCAAAGTAATTTGGCAGATGCTCACGAAATATCTTCTTGTAATTATGTCTAAGAAAAATTAAAGCTGTAGCACTGTGAGAGCGTTGGAAACACAATTGACGCAGTTTTGCTAACAGAACACTTTTTCTAAGATTGAAAAAGATTATTTTTATTTTATAAAAGCCAGTTCGTTTCTTTTATTTGAAAAGCCATTGTTGCCACTTCTATGGGGTTTTCTCTTATTATATTTGACTAAAGCTTTTACACAATATGCAAATATTTTATCTGCCGCAAAATTTTAATTAAATAAAAAAGAGTGTGCGCTTTATTTTCTAAAGCCCAAGGTAGAAATTAGAATTAAACATCTACTCATACCTCAACTTATCTGCTCTTAACGTGGTGAAAAATTAAATAAATGAAATGACAAAAAATAAATTGATTCAAAACAAAAGACAAAAATAAATACTTGTTTTACATTAAAATATTTGGTTTTCTTCTTTGTTTTCATTCTGCAGAGTGTAAATTGAATTGAAAATGGAAATATAATGTTGAGGTCCTCAACGGCAGCAACAACAAGGGCTGTTATGATGTTGGCGTTGTCATGATACTTATTTAAATAAAAAGAATTTTCTTAAAAACAAAAACCCTCTCAATCCGTTCCGTTTGTTTTTTGATTTAAATTACAATAGCTGAGATTTTTCTTTTGTGTTTTTTTTTAACCCAGTTACTCATGTTACCAAAGAGTTGACTAATTTTGAGCAGGCTACTTGTTCAATTACCGGAAAATTTTAAGTTTTTAAATTAAATGCAGATGAAAAAATATAATATCCCACGTAAAATATATCTATAGTTCTGATTAAAGGACTAGTTCTTTCTGTTCGCGATGTCCCACAAGTAATGCGCCATGCTTTCTAAGGTTGTAATTGCAGTAAGAAGTGGTTTTACTGTTACAAAAGCAATAAAAATCATTACATTTAAAGCCATACACAAAGAACAATATATGAGGAAACAATTTTATTTCAATAAAAAATTTTAATAATTTTTATTTATAATTGTTTTTTATTTAAAATTATACATCTATCTTATTTTTTTTTTCTTTTTGTGTTACCTAAATTAGTACTGCAAAGTATTCCTCCTTTTTAGAAGGAAGACGCCACTTTGCTACTGCTGAGCAGCTACTTAGGTCTCGTAAAAGTGTGTACAAAAGGATCAATAAGCAGTTTAAATAGGTGAGTTACTAAACAGCTTTGAGCTGCCAAAACTAGTTTTAAAAATGATTTTGATATGCTTTTCCCAGCTAGGACTCGAACGCAGACCTTCTTACTGTGGGTGCGTGAACCCCAGTATCGGCAACTTTCACGACTGAGGGAGCCGTTTTTTTTTTACTAACCACAAACAACTTGCAACCCCGCGTAAGTAACCGTTAGTAGTTCATCTTGCCCTATTACTCAGCTCGCCAGTAGCAATTCAAATTCTATTGTCAAGTGGTAAGTGGTAATTCTATTGACAGTGGTAAGTTGAGTTATCTCAAAGTGCACGTATCTGGCGGCAAGCTCATGTCAACACGCTCTGTATTTCAAATCGTCACAGTCACGTAGCAAGTCAACTTGCACTGTCGCGCAAGCTGCTATTGGTAATCAAACAGCAAGTTGCAAAACAAATTGTATTGTAGTGGAAGTGGACAGTGGCACGTTAAAAGTCAACATGCCAGTAAAATTAAATATTGTTGAAGAAATCAACAAAGGTTTCCTATTCTCTACAAAACTCATAAGTATCCATATAAACATCTAGCTGAAGCCCATTTTGTCCATATCTTGTTTCGTTGAAGTAATATTTTTCTTGTCTTTGCTAAGTACTGATCATTGAAATTAATTTAAAAAACTATTCCTCGACCTTAAAGTGCTTTGATGAACAAACAAAAATGTTAGAAAAACAAGTGACCTAAGGCTTGAACAATTAAAATATTAAAATACAAAAAAAATGTTAGTTAATACAACGTTCCAATAAAATATTCAGCTAAATTAAACAAATGATTAGAAACTCTTTGAACCAAACATCTCTATGAAAAAAACAGGTCACTGTGAGCATGAGTCAACTGGCTGTGCCCCAACCAATAGGTCTCCTAATTTATTTCATTTTTCCTTCTCTTGCTTGCTTACAAAATCCAGTACCTACAAAGATCATGCTTAGTTTGAACTTTGAGTACTCTTCATATAGACATATAGCAAAACATTTTTTTAGTGTAAAGGTCTTCGTTTATATTAATTTTTTCTATTTTTTCATTTCTAAAAATTAATCAGTTTGAAGAATATACGTAAAGCATAAAAACCAAAAACAGCAAACTAGCAAATTAAGTCATATCAAATTGAAATGCATTAATAGTATCAAGTATGAGAGGTGATGCCTTTAAAGTTTTATGAGCAATGATTTTAAGGTATAATACGAAAACTAAAATTAATCTCAAAGATTCACTGGCAGTTGTAGAAAGTGTGCTAAACTAAATTTAAGCAAGAATACTTAATGAAAGGTTTTCAGACAAAGGTGAATTTAAAATTTTAGACATTTTCCTTTCTTTTCCTTGTAACCTTTTTCCAAAAATAAACCGTTGTTTAGTGCTCTGCACTTGATGCTGTCAATCAATGACAGTTTTAAACAAATACTTTTACAGAATCAACTCGCTCACAACACTCCTATTCAGAGCAACAATTGATCCATAAAATACCCTTGAAACTCCAAAAACCTATTTATAAACCTGAATAATTTCTTCTACCAACAAATGATTGAATTAATTAAAAAAATGTTTTGTCTGCTTCAATTGGGGCGTTTCTTATCAATTTTGTAAAAAATGATGTCGGCAACAGCAGCACAACATCAATAAAGAAAATTAAATTTAAAAGGTATTTTTAGTAATGAAAAAAATGTTCAACCTTATTTTCAACGGTAATGGAAAATAATTATTGAAAGAAGGTAACAGCAAAATGTGCCAAGAAAATATAAATACAAATTTCAAAAATTCATACTTGTACTGCACAATGAGATATGCTTATTATGCGAGTACATAGTTTTCTTTTTCACTGACCCATTTTTCGGCAGCAATAAAATCTATGCTGTTAAGTTTGGCAGTAATTTAAAATTTTTAGTCGCCACTGAAGCTCCCGATGCCATTTTATTTAAGTTTATTACTAGTTGGCTCCGTTCATAAATTTAAGAGAAATATCTCGCCTGATAATATTTGACACACGCAGGTACACTTTTCTCTCATTTACCACTTCGAAAACCAAATCAAATTCGAACCAACTTAAAGCTAACTTTTTCACAGCAGGTACCGGCTGACGCTTAGAATACTGCTTTTTAACCATGAAATGTACTCTATTATTCTCTAATACAAAAGACCATCTTGCGTGGCTTTTTACTTGAAAAAAAAAAAAAACAAATATGGAGGATAATAATTTGCTTTGCATTGCTCTTCTTATGTTTTTAATTTGTAACAGGCTCCAAAAATCACAGCGGTTTCCTAAAATAAATCATTGTAAATTATTTGTTGATTTAAATTTCATTTATTATATTGAGAGAGGAAAAAAAGCAAGAAGAAATAAATTTACCTGTCATCAGCAGTAAATTGAAAACAACACGTCATCCATACGATATAGAAACTGTTTCAATGTTGCGATAAAAAACAATCCCCAACAACCGGAGGTTTTAAAATAACAAAAAAAAAAAAAGAAAAAGACCCTAAGAAAATCTTTAATGTTTTGCTGTCGGAGCTGCTTTAATGTATTTACTTTCTGCACGTTTCTTTACTTTGTTTACGGCAAACAACAATTTAAATACATGAATCATGAAAAACGATTTTGGTTTTCTACACTCTCTTATTTTTCAATTTAGAAATGTTTAATTTAACAATCATCAATAGCAGAGGCATCATTTATAGTGGTAGAGCAGCTGCTGCGGCAAGAGCAAAAACGAAACCACATGTACTGTTTGTTTGCTGTATTAAATTCCAATTTTCAAGTAAAAGGCAACGTAACTACTAGCAAACATATACGTACGTACTACGTTAGAAAAGCAAAACATAAAAAATTAAAATAAAACGGCAACAAGATCCAGCACGCAAAAAGTATCTTAAAAAAAATCAGAAGTAAACAAAGAAAAACTGTTGGTGTGCCAACACATCAACGTTAATGTCTATTGATTTGGTCCCAAAAAATATTTGTAAGCCTCAACCCACCAACTTCTGGAAATTTCAAAAGAAAAAAAAGAGAAAAATAAACGAAAGAGAATCGAACATTGTATATCCTTTAAACAATATTTTTATTTATTTTTCCAACTTACGCAGCTTAAGATGTTTAAAGTTGATCACGTAGAAAGGAGAAAAAAGGACGAATAAAAGAAAAATTCAGGTGCGGTTAAAATGCAAAAGCAAAATAAGTAAATAAATTAAAAAACTCTTCAATATAGTATTAATTTTTGAAGCAGGCTAGAAATTGAACTAATTTCTGTTTCTCTTGACCCCTCCCAACCCAACGAGGCAGGTTAAGCCGTGTTGATATGTCGGAACATGATACTTCGCTCTCTGGCATAAACAAAAGCAAAATTCTTTGGTTATTTTGGTGATTAAAATCTTAGTCGCCTCCCTCTGAATGTTATTTGGCCCTATGGGAATCAGGAGCCGTAAGGTGACACTTCAGAAATGCTGTGCCTAATTAAAAACTGAATGGCTGACGTTGGTTGAAACTTTTGCAATAAAAGCATCATATCTTGGCTATGATCAACATATGGCTTGGGCTTATATTAATGCACCGGCTTGCTCTTGGCTTGCAAAAGTGTATGTTTAATATTGAACGCTACTTGTCAGAAGTACTTGTTTCTTATAAAGGCCTAATGATATCTACAACATATCAGACTAAAATATTTTACAGTTTGTAGAGCAATGAGTTCAATTTGTAACCATACAAACATTTTAGGTTAAGCCCTCTAACAGGTACTAAATTAAGTCAAAACACATCTACTTTTAAAAATTTTTTTTTCGTATGTTTACTTTGATTAAATTCTTTGCTTCTACTTAAAAATTATTGCTTAAGCACAACAAATTTTAAGATGTTTGAGTTTGGAATATCAATAAGTGAATCCTAGTTCTTGCAACATTCAAGTCTTCTAGTTTTATAGACACAAAACAGAGACGATAAACAGCCCCAAATAGCCCTGAACAAACCAATTACGAATTAGCTCTACGAATTTACACCTTAACATTACTGTTTATGAAAAATATTCCACAATCATTAAGGGCTTATTTGACAAATATTTAACAAATGCGTTCACCTATTACGACGAACACAACGGATCAAATAAAACACGTCCACTCACGACAAACGTTCACAGATAACTCCACAAATCAACAGCAGTCAACTCTAGTTTTTTAAACTGTGAAAAAAATTTATATTTTATTTTTTCTCTATTAATTTTTGTTTAACTAAACGCTCTCCACAAACTATCTGCTTTCCACCCTCCTTCATCTATTACAAAAAAATTATTTATTTCTTTTTTTGTATACTAAAATATAATATCAGAAAATTCAGTCCTTCATATAATGAAAAATCTTAAGGATTGATTTTACGATTTTGTTCATTCGCCCGATTACAGATAAAGTTCTATGCTTTTGGTTTTTTTTTAGCATTATTTTTATAGATGCAATATAAAATCCAATTGATTTTGATAAAAATCTTATCTTAAAACTCAAATTATTGAGTTCTGTTCCCTTCAAATTTTTAATGTAAAAAACTTTTAACGTTATTCAAAAAATTAAAAAGTTTACAGCTGTTTTCTGTTTTTGGGTATTCAGCAAGTCTGTATTCCGCTTACAAATCTTTGCTGCCAACCAACTCGTCATTAGGCTTGACAATAGAATTTTTTTCGTTCGTGAACGAACTCGTTAGTTTTGACGGATCACCTTAATGTATGACGTGATCCGATCTCTTAAGTGACCGAATTTCACTCAACGGTGTACGGTACGGTATTGATTTCAGACATACTTTTGCTCGCTCTTCTGCTTTAGTTAACCAAGCTGAGTGGTTCAACAAATTGAGCGAACAGATCAGCAAACAAACGGACACAGCTCGACTTGAGAGTACTAACTAAAATAACTACCTACACGTATTCTACTTTGTATTCTATTATTTTTTTCACTGTGTTAATGAGACATAGAAAAATTTGAGGACACAATATTTTAGAAAAAGCATCGAAGGCATATAGATATGCTGAAGACTTGAAGGTAGAAAACAGCTCCAACTTTTTTAGATTTTTCAAAATATTGTTGTGCAAGCAAATAAATTTGTTTAAAATCGCGAAGCGGGCTGAATTCGTTGGAAAAAAAATCGTGTCTGCAAATTCAAACTACTGAGTTATTCAATTTGTTTTCTTCCATTTTTTCCTTGTCCTCATGTTTTCTAAGTTTATTTCTGGTTGAGAGGGACTAATTCCCCTCTTATTTTTATATTTCCTGCTGCTACTCTGTTGCCGTTTCTTGTCCTTGAAACTGCTGTTGTTATTGTTGTAGTTTTTTTTCCCGTTGTATTCTCCTTCTGCTACTTAAACTTTTGCTTGCAGACAGCTCAAATAAACTTAAGAAAAAACATAAAAAATAAAATTAAGAAGACAAAAATTATCAAAACTCCCATCAAAACAATTGTTTGCTGTCGCTGCTGTAACTTAATATAAGCGGCAAGTTTCTAACTTCTTTTTGTGAAATCTTGTTGCTGTTTTTTGAATATCATTTAGAAAGACCGAAAGCATCAAGAACAATACTTTCAAATGGGTTGCGTTTTATTTAAATAGAGGCTGCTTTGAGTGCTTCAAATTAATGGATTTCATTCGCTTCTAGGTTGATTTTTCATTCATTTAAATGGAAAAAACAAAAGTTGTCAAAAGTTAAACAGCGATTTATGGCACCTTAACACTTGGTCGCACTTGAACTAAAAATGTACATACATAATAAGTAGGTATGCTTTGTCTTAGTCACATAATGGAGTTTTTTTCTTCCCTTGCCCAATTCCAAACATCTGTGTCTACAACGATCAGTAGCAGTAACTCGGCGTGTTAAACAAAAACCAGGGACTTGTAAATAAAGCGGGTGGAAATGTTGATAACCAAAGTGGAAGGAAGAATAGAAATGGTTGCGTCATAGCAATTTTATGCATAGTTTAAAGAGACATAAATAGAAAACAGAAGGGGTGTTCAAGGGCAAAAAAAGAACATGATTATATTTTAAAAAATTTATTGAAAGCAATTCCTAGTTTGAAAATTTTAGAGTTTTAATTTTTTTTTTTCGTTTTCTGTTTGGAATATTTCAAGTTGTTTAGATGCGACAATAGCTAAGTATTTTTTTTTTATAAGAGTATATAAGCTAAAATTAATTTTATTGAAGGCTGGGGTATTAATATCTTTTAGGACCAATTGTACATTTCAAAAAAAAATATCTTTTGTGCACTTATGGACCACAGTCTGCCATAGGTATGATGTTACCGAGGCCCTTGACATCCCATAACCTAGCATTTAGGTTTTGTGTTTCTACGTCTAGATGCACTGGTATATTCACAAAAGATGTATTTCGTCCTTTCCTTCAGTACTTGAAAGTTTAAGTTTTTCGAGATGACAATTTTACTTAGTCCTGCATGTAGTCTAATATAATTTCTGTCGAGATTTTTGCCTGCTTTGTATATTCTAGGGCTCTTCCGTAATCAACAGGGCTGCCTTTATCAGATTTTTGCATAGTTCTGTCCTTAAAACTGTTGTTAACTCCGCATAATGGCTCAGGACCTATAAAGGACCTTACTGCCCTCGATTTGGCTAAGCACTTTGCCCTTTTGTTGCTCTCAAGGCCCTTGCGGCCTGGTATCCACATTTGAACTAATCTGTTCCTCAAAGATAGGACCTGAAGAAGCTCGTAACATTATCAAACTAAAGTCGACTATAATGAGTAAGAAGCAAGCGCTATATGAGCTGACTAAAAAGCGCAATACTGGCTTTTAGTGTCACAGTTTTAATTACTTCGTTTTACTTTTTTGGTAGTTCTTTCGAATGCCTTTCAATGCTCTGCATACCTGGACTGCTGTATGAACAAACGTATATACTAAAGGAAAAATTTAAGGTATAAATACCAGAAAGGCAAACTTGTTTTCAGCTCTACAGTGGATATATTGAAACAGAGAAAAATGTATTTTTAAGTGTTCAGAATTATTCAGTTTGAATATTGTGCTAGTGTTAGCACCAAAACAATTCATCTCATAAAACATATCCGCCTTTGAAACACCCAGAGGTCTTGGATGTTTTCTTTATAATATTTAATTGATATCAATGACAATAGCAACATTGTTTAAACTTAAGCCAGGATCACACGATTGCTGCAATTATAACATTGTATACCAATTTTTAATGTGCTAAACTTGTAAGCAATAATAAAATTGTCGAGACTAAACACTCTGCAATCACAGGTTTGTTCTGTTTTGTTCAAATTTTATATTAACTGACAATGGTTGGCGGAAATAATTTATTAACCGAATCCGGCAAGTGAATCTGAATGTGAAGATATTTACCCAAATATCAAATAACTCAATTAACATTATTTGTAATCCTTGTATTACTTTTGGAGTAGTCCTGGTACCATGTGGAGTCCTTTTTACACAAGTGTGAGTAATTGTCTCGAATTCTGCAGGGTATTTGTTGGTGCTGTGTTGCAGTTACCAGATATTAAAAAACCTCACTCTCTGCCAGTCCACCACTGATGTGCCTTCATACTTTGCGGCGTCGAAAATAAAACTTTTAGAAATTAAAAACACTACATACTTTTAGTAATTGTTTTGAAGGGTATAAAAAATTGTTAATTGATTAATTTCAACTAAAGTTTTGCTTTATTTTATAATTATTGAAACTTTTACACCTCCTCCAATTTCCCTAAAAGCTTCAATAAATGTTTAACTATTGAACTATAAATAGTAGATATTTTTTTTTCTTTCTTTCATTTTTTAATAAAACCGCTGAACTTTTATGGTACTAAAAGCAACCGAAAAGTTTTCCCTTTTGTGTACAATTCAATGCACTTACAATAATTATCAAATTATATGTGTTACGTATGTGGTTTTTTTCCCCCCCAAATTGTATGAGTTACAAACGAAACTTTTGCATGCATATTGGCTGGCTGGATGGCTGTCTACTTCAAGTTGTTGTCTGTCAATTTGCCTGTTTGGTAGTCCGTTCGTTCGTCATCTATCAATGAATCTGTCTATTTTGTTTGTCTTGAAAAGAAAGAGCTGGGGAAAAAAGAGAAACTTTTGCTGACATTGGAAAATGAATTTGTTGCCGTAGATTTATTGAAATATTTTCATATGAAAATTGAAATTGATTGCGGCCATGAATGTTGATGAAAGTTTTAATTGTTAATGTTCAACAAACGAAAAACACAATCGTGTACGTGTTCGCTTCATACCCGGGATACACTGCAACACTTTGCTCACTCACAGCATCACAGCAGTGGCAGAATTCCTACATGACCTCTGCCATACAAGATAAAGTTTATAGTTCAATTTGGAAACTCTTGTAAAAAGGCAGTTGGTGGAGGTGTCTTTTATGCTGTTTTCGTTTTTTTGTTTTTTTTTTTTTGCTTTTGTGGTTAAATCTTTTATACTAATTTCGTTTTATAAATACGAAAACTGTCTCATTTCGTGTATTTTTTTTTTTTTTTTACTTTCTTCCGTGTTCTCCATTTTACCATCTTTTTTCTCTGGCTGCGAGAACTGTTACATTATTAAATAAAAGTTTGTAAAGTTTTACTGCTTCTTGCAGCAATTTTTGTGTTTATTTTTACTATGTGTTACAGCCAAAGTGGGAGTAAATGAATGTTGAAGAAATTAAACCAAAACTTTATTTTATGCAAAGTGATGTTCAGAAAAAGAATATGTTGGCAAGCACAAAAAGCAAAGCAAATAGAAAAGATATTTCATTGGTGTATTTTCAATTAGCAACATTTATTCGGTAAAACTTTATAACATTTTTATTGCTAAACATGATATTGGAAGAGTCGAGGAGATAAAGTTACATTTCCAAGGAGACAGCACAAACTTTGCTTTGTTTTGACTTTTGTATTTTTATTAAGTAAAAATTAACAAACTTTTATATAAAACAATTGCTTTTTTATGTCAGTGTTAACATAATATAAAACTAAATTAAATAAATTATATAATCTAGAAAATGATGTGCAGGAAATGAGTTCTTTTAAGTTGCATATAAATGAGCTGGCAGCACACTGTTTTATCAGCGTTGTATTTTATTTCGCTTTTATTGTCTTTTAACCAAAAGTCATAAACTTGTTAAAATCATCATATTAGACTCAACATACTTGTGCGCCAATTTCAAGCAACAAACTTATTTCAATAATCACAAAGTACAAATATTTTGCTGAATATGTGTTTATTAACAGAAGAAAAAAAAATTTAAAAACAAAACTTGCTAAAACTTCAAAAGTTTGAATAATTTGCATATATGAAAAAGATTAAACAAATTTGATAAGAAGTATCGATGACACCTGTCTCTCTAAAAGGAAAAATGGAACAAATTAAAAGTTAAAGACAAAAATAAACTTTTAAAAATGATAGGTTAAGACATATAATATTATACACCTAATTTTAAAAATACATAAAGAAAACCAAAAGAAAAAGAACGAAGAGCAATTTCATTAACAGCAAAAATATTTTTTGATAATCTGGAGCTACCGAATTTATGCCCAAAAAATCAGTAAGGCTTTAATTTAGCAGAACCAAAATTTTTAAATACTAACTGAAAACTCAGCTTGTTAAAAAGTTTCTTGTGATAAAATTATAGTGATCAACAGGTTTTACAAAAGACAAAAAAAGCAAAGTTGAAGACTTATTGGGAAGGATACATGCTATGGCTTGTTCAATATTTAATTCTATTGATCAACTTTCCGTAATATCAGTGTGAGATAAAATACCCCATCCAATCGCAAGAAAAATTCTTTTTTTCAATTTTGGGAGAGCAAAAATCGAACTTAAGTCCTATAAAACTATTTATAATTTTAATTTAAATTGTTTGACTAAGAAGTTAAAATTAAAGATAACGCAGATTATCTTCTACTGATTTCTCAATCTTTCATATTCGCTTTTCTCGTTGCCTCAAAAGTAAGAAAACAAACACGCCACTCTTGGTAGACTTCATGGAATGCATTCAATGTAATAATATCAAACACAAAGAACTATATTTGATTCACAGTTCTACTTTGCAAAGTGCTAAAAATGCAGTTAAATGCATTAAAAATGCATTGTAGTTCCTACTTGTCACAAGAAATCACTGATAAGGAGGAGATTCTGAAATTATTTTCTAAGCATATTTAGAAAGTCTAGCAAATTTTTGTGTGCCTTTAAACTGGACTTGGTAAAGCCAAGTTTTAACGAAAAAAATAAACAATATTTAAAGAACTTTGAGTTAAAGCCCAAATACAAATTTGATGTTTTTCTCAAACTTTTATACATATGTATGTCCAATACAGTTTCCATGTGGAATTAAAATTGAAAATATAACGCAGCATTAATGCCTCACAATTGGTATTTGAATTTCATAGACTAAGAAAATTGTATCAATACGAATAAATCTGTATTTATGCTTGTTGAATGTTATTTTCATTGATGTTATCCCTATTGCAAATGGGCTGAATGGACCCCAATATAAAAAATCAAATTTATACTAAAGGTTATTGTCATAAAACTCACACACAGACATGCAGATACAGTTTCGCAAAACCACATAGCATTTTTAGTATATTTAAATTTTCGATTTTTCAGCGCTATTAAAAAAGTCACTTCTGCTCTGGTTGTTGAGTTAAAAATTAGACTGTGTGAGTACATAGTACCCAACAGCGATCTCTTTTGCAGGAGTCTGTTATGACTTAGCCCTTTGAAATATTACCGTCCGATTTTGGTCAATCCTGCTATAGCCGCAATATAGTGAAACTTTTTTCAGCCGTTTATGATATTATTCACATTAAAAGAAATACTCATAAAAACTGTCGTCTCATAGACATCTGCGCTACAACATTCCGATTTCGTATAGTTCATATAATTTATTTTTATTGTCTAAATAAGTCACATTTGAAGCATCAGTATGAGTATTTTTATAATCTGTTTATGATGGTCCAACTGATTAATCAGTGTTTTGTCTTATAAGGCTGCCTAAAAACAATTTAATTTACTAATATTATTTTCAACAATCTCCCAATTGCTAACTGGGAATGTATATAAGATGCATCATAGCAACAATATCCAATAGCTCAGAAAACAAACAAATGATAATTTACAAACTAAAACTTTTTCTCATTACACTCACACAAATATAAACTTATGTCTTGATATGTCTCTGCATCGTTAGCTTAATATAGAACTGACTTAATTACAAGCTTTTCACTAAGTTTTTAGAAATTTCTCTACTTAAGTAGCGATTTACTATTCTGTACAAACGGTTAAAAATGGATATGTACTGAAAAATTATATATACATATGTGTGTGTGTTTGTGATTAACAAAGTTAATAACAAGTCAGTTTATCTTCTAAAAAATTTCAAAAATCAATTTTTTATGCAATCAGAGTAGTCCTTCCGAAGCTGTTGACAAAGGTTGTTGAAAAAAGTGTAATACTGATCTGGCTGGGGCACTCTCTGTGAAGTAACTTATATAAAAATAATGAAAATTAAAATTTTTCGCAGATATGGATGGATCTGTTTTGGCGAACTTTGTTAGTAGTTGATATTTTTCTTACTAAAAGAATTAAGTATATCACTACGACAACTTCTGCTATTTTCGTCCCATCTTTACCGCACTAATTGTAGAAACAACACAATAATGATACAGCAACAAAAAAAAAAACATAATTTGTTGAAATTAACTTTTGAAATAATTTTGTGTAATCAGCATTTATTTGCACAATTTTCCAATAAATTATGGATGAAAAAAATAAAAATGTTATAATGAAAATGTAAAACAGCAATTCTTTCAAAGAAACAATGATTAAGAAAATGAAGTAATTACGTGGGACAACTGTGTAATACTTAAAAGAAAAATTAATCGAAAATTGTAACTTTTAATATAAGCTGGTGGTGATGTGGGCGGCGGTGAAAATCTCAATATCATTGTCAATGCTATAATGTAACAATTAAAAGAAAATGTGGCATGCCACAGCACGTACAAGTCGAACAAGGCAGCAGTGGCAAAAGCAACAATGTAAACCGAAACCTTCATATGAAATATCAATAACTTTGTTGAATGCAAAGTTTTATCAGAAATACCAAATTGCTTGCACACACGTGTGTTTATATGTACATACATACATCTGCCTGTGAATTTGTATGTTACACATTCTAAAAGATTTTGTCGAATTTCTGGAGAACATGATTTTGCTGTTTGAAAATTGCTCTTATTGAAATAAGAATACAAGCTTAAAAGTAATGAAAAACCATGACAGCTGAATTTTAAAAGTAAAATTATACAGTATACTTGAAAATGTTGGAGAGCTCTTTGAGTCCATTCAATGAAAAAAGAAAAAAAGAAAAAAAAAGATAGTGGACTTAAAAGGGCTTTATAATTTCATAATTTTTGCAACAAACATGAAAAAATTTGGCCTACGTAGATCAAGTATTAGTAACTTTGTATGGTTGCTTGGTAATAACAAAAAATAATAATTTGTAAAAGCGGTCAATATAGGGAGGAGATAAAAAAACCCTGGAGAATTGAACTTCTTAAACGAAGTACAATAATTTTCAATGCTAGGAAGTTGTGCTCTTAGCCAGAAAAGATTAAATACACAATAATAGTCCATATGTAGCGCAGGTATAGCATGAAGAAAGCATACACTGAAAGAAATTTGGTTTACACTAGCAACATAATTTACCAATTATTGCCTGAGAAAATTTTTTTTCAAAGCAATATTTTAAAATATGCCCTGCATAAAGAGGTGTTTGAGTACAAGTTAAGCAATTGCTAGCAGCTATATTGTATTGTGCTGTAAATATACATGATGTACATAAAGGGTGTTTTTTTTTTTTTGATGTATAGAACTTTAAGTAAAACAACGATGGATTATTCGATTGATATGAATTTTATTTATCCGAAAGATAATCTTGTGGCATTACATTTTAAATATGATTTCTGGCATATGACCGCCACGGCTGGCGCGGATGTATTCCAATCTGGACGTAAAATTTTCGATGAATTTTTCCAACATTTGTGGCTGTATATCGACACTAACACGGCAAATGTTGTCTTCCAAATGGTCAAGCGTTTGTGGCTTATCCGCATAGACCAATGACTTTACATACACAGCCCCACAGAAAGTAGTCTAGCGGTGTTAAATCACAAGATCTTGGAGGCCAATTCACAGGTCCAAAACGTGAAATTAGGCAGTCACCAAACCTGTCTTTCAATAAATCCATTGTGGCGCGAGCTGTGTCACATGCTGCTCCGTCTTGTTGAAACCACATCTCCTGGACATCAGTCAGTTTTTCTTGATGTAACGGTGTTTCGACATACACTTGAGGATTAGCTTCACTCCAAATGTGGCAGTTTTGTTTATTGACGTAGCCGTTCAACCAGAAGTGCGCTTCATAGTTAAACAAAATTCGCTTATGAAAATCGGGAACAACCTCAATTTCGTTTTGGGCCCATGCGACAAATCTACACCCTACTTGATAATCGTGAGTCTATTCATGATGAATTGTCAAACCAAACTGAGAATAAATCAGTTGACAGCTGTTAAATCGGTCGCCATCTGGAACAGTACTGCCAACTTAAATTTCTACACATAGAAAAAAACACAATTTACATTCATATATGTATATGTACTTTTCTGATAAAATAAAGTTCGTTTTTATTGGCTGTTCCAACAACTTGTAGTGAGATCCTTGCTCTTTGAATTATTTATGCTTCTGCTTAAGATGAGATATTTCAAATTTCTATTACTTTGCTTGTTAAATTAAATTAATTTCTAAAAATACCTCGTATTGTAAAAAGACACAAGTATATACTTGTGTGTATGTGTGTACAACATTCTAAAATAGAAGAAACCAACAACAAAAAAAGAGACAATTTATTTATAAACATTTTGTAATTGCTAACAGCCATTAAGTTACAAGAATTTCTCCCTCCAGTTGTTCCTCACTACAATTGACTGACGACGACCGACTGCTTGTTACATTTGTGCAACAAATCATTCATGTTTCAAAAATCGATTACAATTAACAATAAAATTTAATTTGTTGGAATTTTCTTTCTTGTCGTTGGCACGAAAGAAAAATGCTTTTATTTTTGGCTTTCCTTTTATGCCCGGTTGAAGTGATTATTTATTTTATCTTGATTTTGTATCTTCATTTTGTATAATTGTAACACTTATCCCATGTACAATGTGTAATGAGAACAGCGACAAGACAATGTAATGGAATATCTTAAGGTCGTAAAGACTCTGTGTGAAAACATTCACACATAGTTAATGTTAGCCTCTCAAATACTTATGTACCTACACGAAATGAGTAATAAAATTTATATATCAAAAAAAAAAAAAAATACATACAAAAACGTGTAGACATTTATTTGTTTCCTTCTACATTCCCTAAATTGCCACCATGTGAAATTCAGTGCAAGTATAAAATTTGATTAAACTCAAAGATGTTTCCTAAATGTAATGTACAGCTGCACAATGTGATTGAAATAAGCTAGTAGGTATAATTTTTTTAATATATACATTAAATTAAAAACGAAAAACATTTTAACTAAATACAATAAATTTAATTATACTGAAAAAATCTAAACAATCTATTAAATTTTAAACTAAGATCATAATGTTGTACTTTACAACTTAGTGCCAGAATTTATATGAAAAACTACAACAAGTTGGAAAATATTTTTTACAATTGTTTTTGGCTTCAGACTTCATGCCATGGATTATACAAACTGAAATCGGTACGATAAAAGTTTGTCATCACATACGACTTCATTGGTTTTTACAAATTTTTCAAAACGGTAATATTTTTCATTGTACCAGGGTTCCGTTTAATAATAGCACACAGAAAATATCTTCACCGAGTCGATAGTTTTGCTGCCGATAACTAGCGGTTTGTGATGGTATTATTCTTTCTAATACAATATCTCAAAATTTAGATTTTAATAATCACGTAAAATTATATTTAGTGGACGCCATGCCTTACAGACAATGGTAATAGATATTTTCGTGCTGCTAAACATAATGATTACTTTAGCTGCACTATTTTTCATTTTACTTTAAGTGTGATAGTTTGAATGCAAAATGTAATTTACGTTAAATATTTTGACTATCACAAGAAATGTATTAAGGTTTTTGTGTCCTAAAGTATAATAGAAGAATTCAAACATAACAGGCTGAACTGCCCTTAAATAAAGTATTGCTGATTTTTTATCACTGGCAATTAATTAGATTAAAATTGAGGCAAGCACACATTTGTACTGCAATATGACCACCCTATACCTACCTAGTGGTGTTGAGAAGCCTCTTAATCAAAAAATTCCGAAATGTGAAACAACTGGTCTTAAAAGCTTTTGAAACTTTAGAGAAAGCTAAGGATATTTGATTTTAATTCACACCAGCTTAAACTTTTCCATAAAAAGAAGTATGTAGTCTTGTTAAAACAGAAGGTTCCTTTTGGAATTGTTTATACCCATGTTCACTGAAAGAGTCACAACATGTATTCAAAAGAAGTATTTCACAAATCTTAATAAAATATTAGAAACTATAAAAGCTTTGCGATGTTTTATAAAGAAACTATTCCCCATGCAAAATGTTATAGAAAAAAAATAAGAGGACAAGAGAGTAGCCCAGCAATTGTTGGCATCCACAGAGCCCCAGTTTGGTGTATTATTGTTCTAAAGTTTTAAATAAATGTAGAGCAAGACGCTGAATGAAATTCTGCTGAATAATAAACATAATAAGGACAACAACTTTATTGTTGATTTTTCCTTGTCGTCTTTATTATCATCATAGGAAAGAAATAACTCACTTAGTTGTCAACCAAATGATTTGACTGTCTGTCTTGTCAATACACGCAGCAGGATGTCTTATTTCCACTTAATTTTTTTGTTTTATTTATTGACAACAAGATGTCATGGTAGTAAATGTTCGAGTTTTTTCTTATGTTTTTTTCTGTATTCTTTGAGATTAAATTGTTTTCCAGCTTCACAAACGAAGACTGCTGCGAAAAAATATTTTCTATGTCACTCTAAATAAGACAATATTTTAAGATTTAAAACCAAAGTAGGGAGATGTATACGACAGAAAAACATTGAAATCAAGTTTCTTGGAGAAAGATCACAAAAAGCATCATAGCACAATGCAGGTTGATACTGAATCGGCAAAACTTTAATGATCTATACCCATACAACAATATACATCATTAAAGTTTTTGCACTCTCTAAAGTCTCTTAATATAAAGTCTATTTAGTTAACAGCTAATTTTTTTTTCAGGATAGAAAAAAAAATTTAATTGCAGAGTTTTTCGCTCGTTTTAAATTTTTTATTCCCCAATTTAAAGGCAAAATTAGGAAAATAATTTTTTTTATTGTTCATGATTTCCGTTCTCTTTTGGAAAGAAGAGTTCGAGCACTCTTCCTCCTCCAGTTGTTCTTTTTTTTATTTGGTTGTTGTATTCTATGATTTTCTGAGAACTTGGCAGCTTTTTCAATATGCATGAATTATATACTGAATAAAGTCTGTGCAACTTACTTTATTCAGTATATCTTGGCGCTCTCTGCAGTACGAGTATTTGCAGTCAAATAATGTGTGAATCGGGAACAGATTAATTGAAATGTGGTGGATGATTTACTAATAACGTTTTTGTATGTGGGTGAACATAAAAAAATAAGGTAAACTTGTACTGAACTTGTTCTTTTGTTGGCTTTTGACACCCATTTAAATAACATGGTTTTGATGGTTGGTTTGTGGCAAAAACAAGCAACATAACGAAATCAATACAGGTCTAAAATACGGCATATTTAATTGAGTAAAGCAAAATACCACCAACAATTCATGCAATTTGTGAACTTGATTTAAAGTCTTCACTAAATAATTCATGAATTTATGGAGCCCCTTTGATTCCACTCTTCTCAAGACCAGCAAAGAACTTCGCACAAAACCATATAGAAAAGTATAATTGAGTGCTTAAAAAAACTAAAGATATCCCAAAAATAAAATTACGGAGACATTCTCTTCTTAGCCACTGAATTTATAGTTGCTCATACTGCAGTTCAAACCCATTTGAGTTTCTCAAGTAACGAAACTTGAGTCAAAATATGGAAGGTTTTTGGCGAAAACAAAAATTGAAAGATACTTTCAAACACACATATTAGGAAATTTCCAGAAAAGACTACAGCTGAGCTTGTAATGCAAAATTAATGCAATGCATTTCAAATACATATTTGATATATTTGTGTATGTATGTTTGTAAGGCATAAACAAAATTTCAATGAAACGGAAATAAACTTGTATTTTGTACAACTCTTGACTAAGGTAGCAGCTACTGGATACACACAAAGTTTATATAAACAACACAAGTTTACGTAACACACAAGTTTATGCAACTACATAAAGACAAATTTCTAGCTACTTTTTTTTTGTATTGAAAAATAAAAATAAAAAATTGCAACTCTGAACAAAACACACACTTTAAAGTGGCACTGGTAGTGGTAGCTCTTGTCTTGTATTCGTTGAGAGTGGTAAAACAGTTTTGTAAGATGTCATCAAGTAAAGATTTCAAAATAAAAATGCTGGTAAAATTTTGTGTTCCAAAACAGATAGAACTAAATGAAAATACAAGTAGCGAAGTTAAAAGAAATAAAAAAATACTTTTTTCATTCTTTGAAATCTTTCCTGCTCATTGCTCCTCCGCCTTAAACTGTGTGCGTGTGTGTATGAATTGCCTGAATGACTTTGGCTGACCCACTGACTGAATAAGAAACTTAACAGAAAAAACGTACACAGAATCACAATTTCATTTTGTTATTCCCTCGAGAGGACCAACAAATGAAAATGTCCTAATTCTTTTTACATTACGCCATTTTTTTCGCTTTTCTTCCTCATTCAAATGAACAAGAAAACGAAGAGCCAAAGTAAAATTATACATAAAGTCATTTGACTTATGACATTGTTTTCAATAAATAAGATAAAAGTTTAAATGAAATTTTAACAAGAATTTATGCAACATCTCTGGTAACAAAGACAAAAATGTAGAGCTACGCAAAAAAAAAAATAGTTTAATTTATAGAATACTTATTGCTGCTTTATTAGCGCTGTGTAAATTTAATGCAAGTCAAAATCATCTAAAAAAAAAATTTTTGCTTAATCAAGACTATTACTTCCATGAAGGAGAGAAATAACAATATTTGCTTACAACTGAAACCCTGGCTTAGTGGTCAAAGGTAAAAGTGTATATGTAGTCTGTACTTTGATACTAGATGGATGCAGCCCCTACACGGTACTGATAGTTATACAGCTGAGTTGGCTAAACCACACAAACATTTACCCTGCAATTTCCAACCCTGTAAGGGTTTTCACGATGGTAGCTGTGCAAATATGCTTTGTGCAAATTTGCAGTGCATTTTATGGTCTACTATATTCTTCATTGAAGATTTAAAAATTCATTGCTCTGGTTAACACACTTTTTATTTTTGAGAACAAAATTTTTGCCTTAATGGTTGAATTTTTGATGTCTTTCAAATTATTGCTACTGTAATATGTATATAATAAGGCACGAAATGTCACACAGGGCAAAGTCTATCGGCGCCAAGTTGGGACGCAGTCGCCAACGACCTTAGTTTTTGTGTTACGAGCCTACCGATTTCAGTTTGATTTTGGAAAGACACCCATATAAACTAATATTCTTTTGTTATTATTATTGTTATTATTGTTGTATTCTTTTGTTATTATTAAATTAAAGCTTATGCTTGCATTTGTCGAAAAAAAATCTTGTTTTTAATTCACATGAATATATTTTTAACTGTAATACAATTTTTCATCACCGCCATTATTTTTTATTAGTCGGCTTCGCCATAATTTATTCTCTTACATAATTTATTTTCATCTGAGTATTTTTACATACTTCTATTTGCTTTTTAAGTTTTTTTTTTCACTCTTGTTTTCTCTTTTTATGAAAGAGAGTAATTTCTTACTTTAGGTCTAAAATTATACCTTAATGCTTTCTGTCTTTTTTTTCAGTCGTCTATATGCCGCCGACATTTCATCAGTAGACTCGAAAAATCTAAAAAGAATGTTTGAAGCCCAATTACTTATTCCAAAATTCTCATGAAGAAACTTATTTTTTAATAAGTAGTTGGGCTTCAAACATTCTTTTTAGATTTTTTGAGTCTACTGATGAGTTGTTTAGCAACAACGAAATGTCGGCGGCATATAGACTGCTGAAAAAAAAAACAGAAAGCACTAAGGTCTATTTTTAGACCTGAAGTAATAAATTTCAAATGGCTCTTCTAGCGAATAAATAATAAAGTTAGTTTTTTGGTAGTAATTTTCATTACAATTGCGTAGCATTATTTAGAGAATCTTATCGAAGCAGAAAAAGTCCTAGCCAAAATCATTTTATATTACGGTCCCTTTTCAGCCAATTTTTATCCAAGTTCAAGAGTTTTTACTACCGCACTGTGGACCATTTGATGTCCTATAAATAGATAATAGCGCATCTTAAAAAACAAAAATTAAACTTAGCAAAGATATATTATGAAAGCAAAAAAAACAATCAAAAATTATTTAATTAATTGTCTTCAGACAACCAAGAAAAAATAAACAAACTAACAAAGTTATTCATCCGTCACTTACCAATAATACCGACCGTGTAGAAGTGTTTTCACTAAATAAAGCTTATTTTTCATAAATTAAAATAGATCACAAAATAAAATTTACTAAAAAAATACACAATTGCGAAAAATTCAATTATAACGCAAATATACACAACAATTTTTCCGCGAAAGTGAGATTTGGAAAAAATTGCTTTTAATTAAACGGCACTCATGCACCAAAATTGAAACACACAAGAAAACACTAAATAAAAAGGAATGCATTTAGCACAAAAACTGATACATAACTAAATAAAGTATTAAAATGAAAAATTCAATGTAGTACAGTATCATGCCATTCATTTGGTTTTACTGAAAATCAACAAAAATACAAAAAAAAAATTGCAAGCAAAAATATGTAAAACAAAAATGAGGTTGAAATTAATGCAAAAGACTTTTTTTGTTGACAAATTTACAGAAATGACAATTACAAATTGAATGGCTATAAGTAAATAAACAACAATGTTGACAGAAAAAGAGAAAAAACCACAACGCTAAGGTCAAGATTTTCAGAGCGCTACACGAAGTAAAATGGGGAGGCGTTTTATGAAACAGAAGTAACACAATAAATTCATATATGTTAATGTAACACTTATACCTTTAAAATATGGAATATGTTTCAAATTTAAATATGTAAACAATCTGCTGAGGAGTATGGACTCAATTTCGGTTTTGTTTGAACTACAATATACAGCATGTCTATGTGCTTCCGACATTTCATTGGTGCCAACCAACTCGCCAGTAGACTGGTGCACACTTATGAATATACGGCGAGACATTTTATTTCATATTATCGTAAACAAATAATGAGAACTCCAAAAGCGAAATAACATAATTTTACAATCATAATACTGCAATAATTTTTTACTAGAATTTCTATTGTGTACCACGATTTATATTTATTTATATTTTTGAAGATATCAAAAGTTGGAATTTAATAACTATTCATTATTTTAAATCGAAATAATTTTTTTATTAATCAATTACAAAAATATAATTTTTTTTAAAGAATACATGTAAGCTCTTTGTGAGCGCACAGAGCCAGACCTCTTCGTACTTGAGAATACAAAACAAAATATTTTTTCATTCATTAAGTTTTTCAAGCATTCACTGCATATGAGAAACATGTGTACACTAAAACCAATTTCCAACAAAAGATATCAAATCTAACGACAGAGCATAATTTGAGATTTATTGCAAGAAAGCTGTTTCAACACAACAAAGTTTGAATTTTCACTAGAAATTTTATACCCAAACACATGCAAAAAAGCATTTGCATACGGATTCAGTTTTCCCTGAAATATAAAAAATAAAAATGTAAACACAACTAGATACAAGGAAAAAGATGATGATAACACATATGTTTTAAATTATATGACATTGGCAGTTTATGAATTCAACCGGACAAAGTTTTTTTTTTTCGTTCACTAATTCCATTTTTTTTTCATCTCATATAGATTCCTTATTCATTTTAATATTCAGTTTTTGACGGTTTGAATAAATGTATGTGGAAAGTACAAAATATGGAAATCTTTTTTAATATTTAGTATATTAGAAAAGGGAAAAAAATGCATTACTGTAAAAGATACACCATTTCCACGCTGATTCTTACATATTTTATATCGATATATAAATGAAAAGTAGTTAATAAATAATTTAACAGGAATTTGTAGAGAAAGTTCTTTTGGTGATTAGTTTTTCAAAACATGTGCATAGAAACAATTTCCCAAATCGATTATGCCAGACACCAGCGAACTTTTAATGTGTATTGCTTTCGAATAAACCTGGTACTCGAAAATCATTTTTTTAATATGGAATTTTATATCTTACTTTGTGTATAAGAGAAAAATTCTCTACTGACGTAAATTAGAGGCAGCGAGAATATCGATTATTCTAATTACCGAATTTCCTGGTCGATCACTCAAAGTTGGCTTTTTTACACTTGCAAACGCTTCACTGATCCTTAATGCCAGTTTATGGATCAGTTAACCAAAAGTAACGTTTCGCATTTACTTTGTTAGATATATTTTTCAGCATGCTGTGACAACTGAAAATAAATATTATAATAAATAAATAAAGTAGAGTAGAGTAGAGTAGAGTAGAGTAGAGTAGAGTAGAGTAGAGTAGAGTAGAGTAGAGTAGAGTAGAGTAGAGTAGAGTAGAGTAGAGTAGAGTAGAGTAGAGTAGAGTAGAGTAGAGTAGAGTAGAGTAGAGTAGAGTAGAGTAGAGTAGAGTAGAGTAGAGTAGAGTAGAGTAGAGTAGAGTAGAGTAGAGTAGAGTAGAGTAGAGTAGAGTAGAGTAGAGTAGAGTAGAGTAGAGTAGAGTAGAGTACAGTAGAGTAGAGTAGAGCAGAGCAGAGTAGAGTAGAGTAGAGTAGAGTAGAGTAGAGTAGAGTAGAGTAGAGTAGAGTAGAGTAGAGTAGAGTAAGGAATAGTAAAGAAGAAAAGAAAAGAATAGTAAGGAAGAAAAGAAAAGAAAAGAAAAGAAAAGAAAAGAAAAGAAAAGAAAAGAAAAGAAAAGAAAAGAAAAGAAAAGAAAAAAGTTAAAGTTATTAGCAATAACAATGTGCAAAATAAGCAATACTTATATAAATTATTACGAAATAAAAATTATCTTATTTTTAGTAAATCAATACAGCAACAATGTTAAGAAAAAAAATTAAGAAATAATTTTAACGAAGATAATTAAGTACAAATTTAGATAAATTTCTTTGGTCATATAAAACTAAAAAAAAAATAACCATGAAAGTAATAAACATAATTGTGTTTATATTTCTTTGACAGACAGCAAGTGCACTCAATTAAAAAACAAATTCCACAACAACAGAAATGTAACAAGCAATTTGGAAAATATTTTAGAATACTTTTTTTTTGCTTTGTAAATACAATTTCTACATCCAATTTAAATTATTTTTTTGCCTTCAATACTTCTCAAGAGTGCAGCTAAAGTTTTCTACTAACTCGATAGGTGAAGCTAAAATCATCTCCTTAGTTCGAAGTCAGACTCTGCTTTTGTTAAAAGAAGTTAAGTAATTCCAAGACATTGTTTTATTCGATTTTTTAACCTCTATTTCAGAAATTATTATTTGCTGTTTATTAGATATTGTTTCCTAATAAATTTACTACGACAAATTGCTTCTTTTGGAAGACCTTTACACAAATTTTTTCGGGATTTGATCTTGCCTTAAAGCCGCCAAACAAAGTTCCTCACACTAAGATAACTGGTCAGGCCTGCATGAAACAAAATACATTATTGAATTCACGTATAAAACTCATAATTTCTTGAGCCCAAAAAGAAAAAAATTTCCTTTGTCAACCCCTGTATATCTTTTTTAACATTGAAAACAAAATGGGAAATAGTGTAGGGTAGAGGAAACGAACAAAAAATTCTGAATTGATAAAAAAAAAGATGAAACCAGATTAAATCCTTTTTTGATTTTATTATTTCGTTTCGTTTATTTTTTCTCTTTTTGGGTCACAGATTTGCAAACATGCTACAAGTTCCTTTCATGCATACATTTTTTATTTTTATTTATTTTGGTTGACTTTTTTTTTTTTTTTTGTTAATATTGAACTTGGTTGAGATTTTTTTTATAAAAGACAGCCACTATCACTAAAAATCTACGTTTTCTGGTATTCAGGGTTTATTACATTAAAGTGTTTGTTGTAGCTGTTGTTAGCCATTCTTTGGATTTTTTTCTTCTTCGTGGCCGGATTAACTTTGATTTCATAAATATGCAAACAGTTTTTTTTTTTGTATTAAAATATTTTTTGGCCATTATATATCGTGTTGCTTATGTAAAAGGATTTGCTGGAGTTTGACCAGTAGGCTTAGTAGAGTATAAACAAATATTTCACAAAAAAGAAACTTTTGGTGGTTTCAAGGATATTTTAGGCTTCATGTTGTACTTTACACAATGTTATTCATACTTTTTGCTGCTCTACTATTTTATTACAAATGTATGTACTACAATTCGCATAAGCAGTTTAAAGGCAGTGCATGTATTTTGTAGTTAAAAGATTACAAATTGAAAAATATCTTATGCATGTACAAATTTTTGTTGTAAATTTCAGGAAAAAAGGGAATGGATTCGTTAAAATTTATGCACAAATTAAAAATGGTAAAATAAAGCACATACATCTCTGTCCTTTTTTTTTTTTTTTTTTTTGAGATGTAAAGTGTTCAAAAACTCATGCGCAAAATTATGGTAAATACTTTGCACAAAGTTTTTTATAAATAATTTTATCAACAAAACAAAAGTGATTTTTTTTTTGTTTACAAGAACCAGCCAGCAACAACATGTTCAACGATGACGGAATTTTTCAAATATTGCATAATTTTAGGGAAAGAAACATGCGTTCTTTCAAAACTCTTTTACGTAATGCTTTTTTAATTTATTTAACTATGCGGCCAAGTAATTTCTTACGCATTAGTAGAGACATATCAATGACTGAGTACAGCAGAGGCAGATTTCGGCTTCGTAACTTTTGAGAAGGCAACATGAACTGATGAAATTCATTAGGTGGGAAATGAAAAAAAAATATCCCCATATATATGTATATCGTTGGTAATATTTAGAAAGGTCCTAACTTGTATTTTTTTTTCAGTCTCAGCTATTTTGTAATTTTTATCTTGAAAGATTTTTTATTGAAATGGGCAAGAAATCAGAGACTGAAAAGAAAAATTAGTTAATGTTTTAATACATGAGACCAGCTTTATCTTATTGCTGTCATTTGGAAAACATCGATATATATTTCGGCTTAAATATGGTTTAATGACGCCTTCCGAAAATAAACAAGAAAAAATATTGTAGGAAAATATAGGGGAAAAACCTGGTTTTCGATATGGGTCTCCAGTGTTCCACGCTCAAATGTTGTTTTTCGAAGAGTGTTTAAAATTCATTCATAAGGCCATAGCAAATTTCAAAATAAAAAAATAATATTTAGTACAAAAATTTTGAAGGGAGACCCGACTCTTGGTTATGGGCTCTTTTTTTTTTTTTATTTGCCTAATATATTTGTTTAAATTACATTTCAGATCTTATATGGATGAATACAAAAAAACTCATATTTGGTAACAGCAAATTTCTAAAAAAAGAAAAGTCACCAAGTGTATGAGATTACAAAGTTTATATTCCCTGTTTGAGGGTGGCTGTTCGAAAAGGTTTTATTAGCAAAGTCTTTGCTCATCATAACATGGAGGAGGAAACACTGTGCCCAGTTAAAGACCGTTTACGCAGGAAAATGTAGTAAGCAAAGATGACGTTTCTCACGCCATAGAGAAAAAACCACTGCATCCAGTCAAAATTGTCTTTACAGGAAAATGTATTCAGCGAAGGCCGCACACACAGAAAGGTTCAGTTAGCAAAGCCGGTAACGTCCCTGTGTACGACCTTAGGACAGCTACGTCAAAAAAAATAATAATAATGTACTAGAAAGAGAAATGTAGTAAGAAATTAATTCAGAATACAAAAAATTTTAAAGATCCTGGAAGCAGAATTTCTGCCATAATTTTTCCATTTAATATTTCATTATTCTTTTCAAATCTTATAGTTCTCAAAATTAAAAAAAAACACACACATTTGGCGACCGGTAAATTCAGGCCTTTGCTCCAACAACTTTTTTATTGGATATATTTTTATTGGATATTTTCTAAGTTTAACAATCGGTTCGTTGAATTTTGTATTCGTAAACGATTATAGCAGATATTTCAAATTTTATTTTCTGCTCTAGCAATACTCATATATTTTGCAGCTGGTTATGTAGAAAGAGACAATACAAAATAAAAGCTTTTTAATAAAAAGCTTTCATTTTTACGAAAAGTTTTTCTTGATTGTGGTCAATATCATTGTTTTCGAAAAACAAAAAATAAAATATTTTATAATATTTGCTTACAACTTTTTCCTTTCGAATTATATGATTTCTTCGATTCCTAGCTTGATGTTCTTATTAATTAAAAAAGAAGCATTATTTTCGCAAGTAGCAAAATATTGAAAACAAAAATAAAAAACAAGGACCTCAAGCTCAAGCTAGAAGAAATCGTATAATTGAAAATAATTAGGCAATAAAAAATAAGAACTGTTTTTTTGTCATATACCTACAACAAATAATTGAATTTTTTAATTTTTTCTCAGAAAACGAATGGCGTAACTGAATACTCGTTTATTTAATTCCTTTGTGTTGTAGCAACTGAAATATGAAAATTAATTAGTATATTTTGGGTTTTTGACTTTTTTATATATTTTTCTGTTAGTTTAGACTTTTTGCAAAACCTTAATAATAACTTTCTAAATTTTTGGAAAAAATTTTACAGCTGGGGGACAGCTGGCTGTACTACCGTAATTTCTCAAAAATCAACCCAATATCTTATCAATCGAAGAATCTTTTTGGCAACAACTTTGCTGATTTTCAATTATGTTATCTTTATTTTATGATTTTTTTTTTTTGCTTCTAAAATATTGAACTTTT
This sequence comes from Sturmia bella, assembly GCA_963662145.1. NCBI lineage: Eukaryota > Metazoa > Arthropoda > Insecta > Diptera > Tachinidae > Sturmia > Sturmia bella. The sequence goes on along the minus strand of OY759170.1, from coordinate 66,005,532 downwards.
TGTTCCAAAAAGAGGTAAAAAAAAGAATACTTCTAAAGAATTTTAACAAGCTACAAAGCAGATCCAACAAATCACTTTATTGAATTTTACAAACAAGTGAAAGCAATCAGCAAAAAAAAAAGAAAGTAAACAAAATGAAGAGACATAAAGCAAAATAAAAAAAAAATTTGAGGAATTTTGTTGTGTGAAGTTTCTCATATAAACAATTTGCTTTCTCAGCACTCACCTTTTAAGAAGTAAATGATGTATATTTTTTCTTATTTTTTTTTTTCTTTGTGGAAGACAGTTGAAGAAAATTTAAGTACCCTGCTGATTTTGGGAACGATGCTTTTATTTTGTAGTGCAAAGAAATACCTGAAAATCTGCTGTGTTTCGACTTTACACCAGCTAAAGACTTTGGAAAAAATATATTTACGTTTTTGTCCCAAACACCTGCAGAACTAAGAAAAATGAGGTAATAGAAAAAAACCCTTGCAGTTGAAACAAAAATCTAAGTTGAAATTTCATCCAAATGTCAAATACATGTAGTACGAAAACCAAAAAAAGCTGATAAAATAAAAATAAGTAGGAACTAAATCAAAACCTGAGTTATTTGCTCAGTCCAGCCAACGCTGCACTAAAACAGTGCATGTTTGCCGTGATCTGCGTTCGTAGCCGGTTTCAGGTGCTAAGGGGTCTCAAAAGCAGCTAGTTTTCCCCAGCTAAAAATACATATATATTTACTCTTCTTGTCTTACTTTGAAATCATAATCTTAGAAAGTTGAGAGATTAAAATGTTTTTGCTGTAAATTTTAATTTTGTTATTGAACTTCTGTGTTGTAATACATTTATATTAAATTACTTTTTCAGGCTCAAGTTCAACCCTTGGGTTTTCACTACTTTTTAATCAATATCAATTAAGTAAAGAAAAGTAAAATTTATTTGCTAGGTGGACAACCGGCTGTTTCTGGGTAGCAAACACCCTTCATCAGCACCCTATGAACTTTGGACGTGTCAAATTTCACAATTTTGGCACAGCCGCTTTAACCACTCGGCAACCAAAGCTCACGCAATTCTACTTTCTGTTTGTATACTTAATTAACATTAACCAAAGCAATGATATTTTTGCAGTCTTGGACGATATTTGTCGTCTCAGAAGACTGTTGCTCTCTGTTTATATGAAAGCTTTTTAATACATGTTCTGTTATGCATCATTGAGATCTAAGTGCTCTTTTATTGATACAATTTGAACATTTTCGCCATGCCCTGCGTTATTAACATTTTGCTGTAAATTTTAATTTTGTTATTGAACTTCTGTGTTGTAATACATTTATATTAAATTACTTTTTCAGGCTCAAGTTCAACCCTTGGGTTTTCACTACTTTTTAATCAATATCAATTAAGTAAAGAAAAGTAAAATTTATTTGCTAGGTGGACAACCGGCTGTTTCTGGGTAGCAAACACCCTTCATCAGCACCCTATGAACTTTGGACGTGTCAAATTTCACAATTTTGGCACAGCCGCTTTAACCACTCGGCAACCAAAGCTCACGCAATTCTACTTTCTGTTTGTATACTTAATTAACATTAACCAAAGCAATGATATTTTTGCAGTCTTGGACGATATTTGTCGTCTCAGAAGACTGTTGCTCTCTGTTTATATGAAAACTTTTTAATACATGTTCTGTTATGCATCATTGAGATCTAAGTGCTCTTTTATTGATACAATTTGAACATTTTCGCCATGCCCTGCGTTATTAACATTTTGCTGTAAATTTTAATTTTGTTATTGAACTTCTGTGTTGTAATACATTTATATTAAATTACTTTTTCAGGCTCAAGTTCAACCCTTGGGTGCATCTAGATCTCAATGATGCAAAAACAGAACATGTGGAAAAAAGCTTTCATATAAACAGAGAGCAAAAAATAACAGTCTTCTGAGATGATAAAATATCGTCCAAGACTGCAAAAATATCATTGCTTTGGTTAATGTTAATTAAGTATACAAACAGAAAGTAGAATTGCGTGAGCTTTGGTTGCCGAGTGGTTAAAGCGGCTGTGCCAAAATTGTGAAATTTGACACGTCCAAAGTTCATAGGGTGCTGATGAAGGGTGTTTGCTACCCAGAAACAGCCGGTTGTCCACCTAGCAAATAAATTTTACTTTTCTTTACTTAATTGATATTGATTAAAAAGTAGTGAAAACCCAAGGGTTGAACTTGAGCCTGAAAAAGTAATTTAATATAAATGTAAAATGTTTTTATTTTTCTCCCTAAAACTGCAAAACTAACCAAAATTAAGTCTTGTGCATCTTTTCTTAGAACTAAAGGGCAACTTAAAAAATAAAAAAACGGTAACTCAAATTATTCGTTGTTAAACACTTTCTTTTACAATATCTTCAAGGTGCGTACGTTTGTTCTGAAAAAGCTTGTGCAACTGGCACTCTGGAAGGCGAAAAAGAAATCTATACATTAATTTTGCTTTGGCAAGCACTTAGAGCAATGTGTTCCTAATTCAAATCTCCACACACAGTTTTACAAATGGTTAATATTTTTATACCGTCTATCAATTTTGGTTTCTTTCCTTTCACTTTTTGTTACACTGGCTGCTAAAGTTGTGTGTGAAAATTGTTAAGATCGTAAATGTAAGGGTGTGTTTATGACATTTGTATGGCATTCTAAAGGGAAACATTACCAAACATGCAAGAACAAACACACTCTCCTCTATCCCTACAGACATGTGTTCATATTTGGATTTGCTGGTAAGTGTTTCGAAAAAAAGGTAAAAGATTTACTTGTGTGATGATTGTCGCTGCTACTGAATGGCCAATTACTAAAATCCGGTGATTGGAAAGGACGAAATCTCACACCAACATGCGCACACACTTATGCACTGTGTTTTTGAAAGTTAAGTTTCATGAGGACACCAACAAGCTTAAACGGCCAAAAGCAGAAAAACTCATCTTAAATGTTCAGTGAACCGTAAATGGAAGGAATACTAAATAATACTCAACAGTATAAATATTTGGATTAAAATTAGGTAATTTATGTCAGACTGTCACTATGACACCATCAAACATACAAAGTTGCCCTAGAATATTCTTCAAGTTAAACGAAAATGTTGGCATGAATGCATATGAGAAAGAGCAATATCGTGAATTTTGAGGGGGACTCTTAAAAGTGAACGTGAATTGAAAATTATCATTTCTTTTAGCAGTGGTAATGAGTTCTATTATATATTATATGTATGTTCGTTGTTTTATTTAATGCTATATGAGGATGTTTTTACAAAGCATAATAATCAAAGAAACATTGCTATCAATTGGTTGTTACTTTATAGGGTTTAAGTTCGAATTTGCTTTCTCCAAATTTAAACTGATGACTGTATTGATTAACAGTTTTGTTTTAAATCCATGGTACATACCATGCATCCACCACGATACTTGTCAGTACCTAACCAGTTGCGAAAACAAGTCATGACTAATTCCACACTAATTTTCAGCATCAGCACTTAGTCATCCTATTACTAACTTCCTATATTTGATCCTATTGATCAAAGAAAAGTGAATCAAATTATTTATTCGCTATAAGAGCTAATTGAAATGTATTATTTTAGGTATAAAAATAGACCTTAATCTTTTCTGTCTTTTTCAACAGTGAACCGCACAACGCATTACAGAGAGAATTCGTTTTTCAGCCGCACGGTTCGTCTGTCATACAAATTGCCTGCAAATATATTCCCCGCCAGCTACAATGTAAAGAATTTCAAATCAAATGTGCACAAACCCTACTCCCTCTTTCCTCCTCCCCAAAACCTTTTTTCCTAATTCCGGTTACGATGCGCATGCATAAATAGCGGTCGTCCCCTGCGTACAGGTCCAAACTAAAAAAAAGGCTATATGCCTTCTCATCAGCAAACTCGAAGAAATTTTAAAATAATGTTTGAAACCCATTCTACTTATTGCAAAATCTCATGAACAAAATGAGAATGATATATGTTCAAACAAACCTTTAGTACAGAAAACATTTTTGTCATCTTGCAACAGTTTTACTTTTCTTAGCACTTCCTTGCAACAGGTGAGCATGTGCTACCACGACTTGTATTGTTGAAAGTCGACGGCATGTAGACTGCTGAAAAATATAGAAAACATTAAGGTCTATTTTTACACCTAAAATATTACTATTGATTAACTTTTAGTTTTAACACTGTTTTTTCTGTTCATTGGAATATATATATTATATTCTCTCATTAACATTTGATTGACCTGTGTGGTTGTTGCTATTGTAGCAGAGATGGAAACGCTTTCAAACTTTGGGCCGGGCTCAGAGATTTTTAAGCATCATGGAGGAGCTGTAACATCCTTATGGCAGATGTACGGCAGCGTAAGTGGTTTTCTGGGAACAACCTTTTGTGTCCACTGAATTTCAGATTGAAATAAATGCAAAACTTTGCGCAAAATTGTTGCCAAAGTTGTCATTTGAAGGCGAGTCGAATCGCATTGGGGTTGATGGATTATTTTGGACACTTTTTTGAGCAGCAGTTGTGATTTCAATCTTGCAGTAAATCGGGGTCCATGCTTCAGCTATCAGCTACGGTCCTTATTTCTTGGAAACTATTTATTTCACGATAAATACTTCGTCTTTCAGACACGTTGTTTCTCCCAAAAATTTCACGTAACACTCTCATCGTCACAGTAATCAATGATTGAATGCTGAAATGGAAATCAGTTTTCCTCAAAGAAAAAAAATATATTTATAACCCTAATAATTAAGATACAACAAAAATTCGACAAATAATACTTGAAATTTGGGTTTGGAAATCTTCTACCTTAAAACGAAAACCTGTTTTATCCTTTTCAGTGTGGTTAAGTTATGTATTTTCTTTTGCTAAACTCACACAGACACACACACGTAATTATATGAACATCATTGTGTGTGCTTCCAATAAATTTACGGCTTTCGGTCGAAAAATGTGTGTATAGATGAAAACTATTTTGGTCAAAAGTGCTAAGGGATGGTTTCTTTTCATCCCAAATATTGTGTTTTTTATTCAGTATTTTTTACTTCTTTTCTTTTGTATGGTTTTGCAGGTTTCTGTGTGTGTGAAATATCGAAAAATATATTGTCTACAATAAAGGGTTTTGCGCAAACCCTAAAGGAATGAAAAACATTTCAGGGAAGCCAAAACCAAAGCAAAAAAAGAAAATGTCTAATGCTACAACATAAACAAATTCAATAAAAAAAAGGTGAATAATAGAATAAAAAAAATGTTCAACAAAAATTTTGTTTAGCACATTGACTTTTTCTGTTATTCATTCTGTATTTTTTTATTGAGTCGAATTTTTAGCACTTTTTTGTAACAGTAACTGGTATTTTCTATAACGATTTTTCTATCCAAATTCATTGCTGTTTGATGCAGACATTTTCCACTCTTGTGTCTGTATTCGTTTAGATAAAGGTTTCAAATAATTTGCCATCTACAAATATGCCAGCACACGGTTTAATTATGAACTTATTCCAGAAATATATTAACTCAGGATTTTAAAAGGGGTGTTTACCATATGAGTTTTTTTTTTTTTTTTTTGATTGCTTTTGAAAGCAAGTTTTCTATTATTTGTTTTCGTTATTTTGATAAATACAAGTTTTTATAAATTTGTAATAAAAATAAATAAATTAGTTGAGTTTGATTTTCTAACAATTTAAATTATATTCACTGCAAAATTAAGGCCTAGACTTCTAGCCTGCGAATCATGCTTTGAAAATCTACCCGAATTATGTTCAAGGGATCATTTTACATAGCTAAGGCTTTTGTAATGATTACTATCTTTCACATACGTAGCATTCATTTACCAGAGGTGGCTAGCTTGTTTTGATAGGAGTCCTTCTATTAAAAAATTTAACCAAAACGGCAACACTATTATTCTCAGTACATTTTCTTTCGTCAATATTTTGGAAAAGTCAAATGTAATCGCTTAGAAAAAATTTTTTTCTGAAGCTTTTAAAACGATTAACAAATCGAACGAACATGTCAAAAAATCTGCTATGCAGCTCTTCTTTTATATCACACTATAACACTTTTAGAAACACATGCCACTTTCATGTTTCCGAACTCATAAAGCGACAACCAAACCCTATTACTTAGCGGTAATTTTAACTTTATAGTTGCGCTATATGATTTACAATTGTCTACAATTTTTTCAGGCTTGAGTTGGATTTTTACTTCCCTAAAATTTGAGAAAGATTTTTTTAGGATAAAACTGGAGTGATCAACATTTTCAATATTTCTGAGTTTTCAGGAGGAAAAAATCAAACTTGAGACCGATAAAATTATTAGCAATTGTAAGTAAATTGCTAATAATCGTCCGTCTGTCATTTAGAGTGACTATCATCCGGAACTGCAAAAGCCAGAGAGCTAAAATTTTCACAGAACATGTGGCTTTATGGCCATTCAAGCAATAAACACTAATAGCAACAAAAAATTTAATTCTAAAAGGTTTCCCATACAAAAAACTTTGACTTTCGAATTATGGAAAATAAAGATTTGCACTGAATACATAATCACATGTAAAAATTAGGGTTGACCTTTTTTGTTTTATCGCGAATTTTACGCTATAAATCAGCCTTGTTTTATATTCAAGACTAAAACCGAGAAATAAGTATTTCTTTTTAACATTAACTAGAACTTTGTAGTTGAACTGTTTGTGCATTACAATTGTTAATTACTTTACCGGACTTGTAGTTTATTTAACCTTTGGAACAAATTTTAATATTATTGTTGCTGCATCTGGCAGCTCGCTCTTTCATTTTACGGTAATTGGTACCATTATACCGAAGCTGAACCTGCTTTTTTTTGTCTGCATGTCGTTATTGAAATGAAATAATAGTGACATTTGTCGCTGGGTTATTTGAAGTCAAAATTATACATGCTTACACACACATGTACACTCAAGTAGATATTTATGGGTTCTATAGTTGGTTGTAACAATGGTCGTTGTACTCTCATGCAAGTAGTTGTAAAAATGTTATTGAATGTCATTGTATTTCCAACGTCAGTTACACATGTACACATTCATACATGCATATGTATGTATGAATGAATCTGCTAAAGTGAAGTCGCTCCACACAATTGATCATATTATCAATTTTTTCTAAGCAGAATAAAATAATTAAAAATAAAAGTAAGACATAAAACAAAAGAAAGAATGATGGTAAAGTATCATACAGACCCATAAGTTGTATTTTTTAATTAAACACAGTCTGCTTGGTAACCATTTGATGCTTGCAATAACAAAATATACCTTACAGCGTACATGTATTTTCAAAACAATACAAATACGGAATGTTTCAATTAGAAGACATTGCTTGAAATTGTTATTGCTAGCGTTTTCTTCAAATCGACAACCATGTCCTATTAATCAAATGTTATTCCTTTAAAAATATATTAGGATGTAGAGCACTTGTGATTTTGCCTCTATTTAAACATCGGTTCAAACAATTTGGCTACCAGGGTTATTCAGTTTTTGTGCAAACCTATCGGTGTGTGCATTGTTTAGATTTTATCCACGCTTGTTGTTACTAAATTTATGTTTATTCATACACATATGAAATCAAAACTATGCGGCTACTATCTTTTAAATACTAGCATATTATATTTATTCGTATCCTTTTATTGCAAAAAGCAAGAAACATACAATTTATAGAAGAACAAAATATTAAAAAAAAATAAATTTTTTTCATGGAGTATTGTTAGCTGGTTTGCTGAAACAAATACCAAAAAAACCGCACAGAATATTCTAAAGAGGAGGTTTAGTTTTGGCTTAAAAAAATGTTACTAGAAAAAGTACGAGCATAAAGAATGTGACAAATCCACACATTTAACTTCAGCAGAAGCAACGAGTAAAAATGCAAATAAGAGAAAACATAAATTCAGTTTTGCTTTGCAAAGTTTCTTGTTACTGTGAAAAATTATAAACTACATTTACTTTCTTCTCTTTATGGATTTTTAAGGATTAAAGACTTAAATTGTTAAGGGTGTAGCAGAACCTTAAATGGATAAAGGCAAAGGTTTACCTTTGTGGAAAGAAACGAAAAAGTAAGGAGCACTTAAAGTTTGTATCGGATAAACTTCGTATCCCTTAAATGTTTAAACTAAAATTAGTTTTGGTGTTGGTAAAATATTGTTTTTTAAGCGTAAATAGAGAAATAGGAAACGAAATAAGAAACTGTACATCTGATTTAATCAAGAATAAATTTTTTGTAAAATATTCGTGTTCTTAGTTTTTCTTAGTATAATTTATTCACTCCTTATTTATCTTGAATAATAAATCGGATTTTTCGTTTTACTAATTTGTTTTTTTTATATATTATTAACTATTTAGTTATTCCTGGAATTCAATTCAATTGCAAAGCATGACAGACAATGTAAAACTAATGATGTTGCTGTTTTTGGGAAATATTTAATATTCGATGTGAGTTGAACATTTTCTTTAATCTTTTTTTTATATGTTTTGGTTATTTTAATAATATAAAAACTAATTTTATTTAAATTCCTCTGCAACAATTGCAAAATTGCTACATACACAACAGTTATATAAATCGAAGTTATTACCAGCAATAAAAATATAAAAACAAAGAAAATCCTATGACTGACTCTAGTAAAAAGATTCAGATAAAGTAAAACTATGACTTAGGATGGGGTACAGCCTCAAGTATCAAAGTTGTAGCGGTCATCATGGCTGCAATGGAGTTCGTCTTGTTTTTCTTAAAAGTGCAAACTTTTATTGTGTATTGCTTTTAAAAATCAATACACTTATTGTATAGAGTCTTAGCAGATTGCATTACAGAAAGATTGAAGGAGATGAAGTAAGTAAAACAAAAATTCAAAACAATATTAAAACTGTCTAGAAGCTCAAGTGGAATACAGTTTAAGCCGAATCCAATAACTATTTGTTGTTATAGTTTTTTCCCAACACAATAACCTCGACACTCCATTCATTAAAGGGGCTCCCATACAAAAATATAATTTTCATAAATTTTTCCCCAGCAAGTAAAATGTATGAGTTTATGCTACCAACATTTCTTCGGTACAAGCCAACCTCATTTCTAACTTCCTCAAGTTTTAGACACTTTTGCTCATTAACTTAACTGCCCCCTAATACCTCTTAGAGGATAAAATGAGTGACAGACTCCCCTTCGTTTTCTTGGGTAGAAATTTTTGAAAATAGACCAATCCTCAAATTCTTCACCTTAAAAAGACTGCCAAACCAAAATCAGATTATAGAAGAAATTATCCAAATTGCTTCACTTGACTGAATCCGTAAAGAAGTGCAATTTATGAACAATCAACTTAAGCCTTTTTTAAATTTTCTGAAAACTTCCTGAGGGCAGTTAATACGCAAAAATGTTTTGATAAATGTTCCTCCATTGTACTAACCAGGACAAGGGTGCCTCTAAAACAACCAAATGTATTACTTTCACTTCACTCACTCTACTACTTTAAACACATTTTTAAATACAGCAGGCCGTTATCTACCCATTTTATCAGACTCCCAGCACAAAATGTTTCTATAAGTTTTTCATCCAGCTTCTCAACTAGTCCCATGGGGGCGTCAAGGATTTGACAAGCCCAATGAGTTTTTTTCTGGGCGTCATTTTCTTGTAGTACAGCAACCAGTTGTCTGATCTGGGGTAAAAAAAAAATAAAAAATAAAAAATAATAAAAAAAAGGAGAATTTTCCTTGCATTAAACATTTACTTGTAATATTTGCTGATGTAACATGCGGCGGGTTTGGAACATCTCAAATCAAAATCTTACTTGAATTGTTTCTAATTATTGCCAGCCAATGCAATAATTTTAAAACCTTACTCATGCCTGCTTGAACCACAGCCCATTAGGTGAAAAATCTCTAAAATATATTAAATAATAAACTAAAGTTTGCAATATTCATCCAGTAACAACACGCTTTTGAAAAACCCTCAAAACATTTTAACATACTCAACACAGTTTATAAACTTTCCAATCGTAGAAGCAGTGTTTTAACGTTATTGGCGAAAACCAGTTTAAAACTTCTACTTCGTCTGCATAGAAAAAATATCTTTTCAGTTTTTGAGTTCTTTTAAACACAAATTTCCTAAACAGGAAATGCCAAATCAATTGCAGACACGTCTGTACTAAAATTCGAAAATTGTTCGTTACTGAACTCCTGCTTAAGTATGTATAAAAATTGTTTATTCTACACAAGTTCTTCCACGTTTTAAGCAAAACAAAAAAAAAATAGTTTACTACATGATTTATGTTATTGTTGTTGAGAACTCAATTTGAAGACGGTTAAAATAACGAAAAATTTACCTACACAATAACAGCACTTGTTTTTCAATTTTTACAAATTCAATCAATGGCAAAAAATAGCAATGGAGTATTATGAAGTTTTGTGTGAGTAAAAAAAATACAGCACTATATACGAAAAAGAACTTTGCCAAGATTTATTTAAAAGAAAGTTATGCAACAAAGTCGCATCTTTTTCATACACATTAAGTTTTACGCTAAAAGCATATGAATGCTAAAGTTAAATAATTTTCCAAACCAGATAGCACGTGTTGTCTTCAGATGAAATTTGAAAAGTTTTCTACTTCAGCAATTGTGTATAAGTGTAATATTTTTCTGCTAGTTTCGTGCACACCGAGAGAAAAATGGGCTAAAAAATCGTGGCAATTAAATCATTGCAAAAGAGCAGGATTTGCATGATCTTCTCTTGTTATATTAAGTTTTTATATACAGAGTTTTTATTAATGGCAATTATATCAAAATGTATACTTATACTAACATTATAAGTTTAGGATTGTATGAATTTTTCATATGACTATAATGATCAGTTTGCAAGGTATGCAGCTCTAAAATATTACGTTTGTAGGATTATTTCTATATTATTTGATCTTAGTAAAAATTTTATATTATTTATAAGATTTTTAAAAGGTTAAATGCAAAATTCAAACTTTTCAACACTTTGTTAAAAGAGGTGGTCTACCATATTAATTACTGATTTCTATTGTAGTTTAACCTCATTGCGAAATCAGTCTCACTTATTTAAAAATATTTTACTAAATAACGGCCATGCTTGCCATTGGTATATACAGTGCAATTTTTGTGACTCGAAACTCTCTCTCTCACATGATTTAAAGCGGTTCTATGTGCGACCGTCAAAAAATTAAATTCTAGAATGTTACATACAACATTCTGCTTAAAAGTTTTTCAAAATTTTTGTTTATAAATTTCTAATTATTTTCTTGCAGTTATTTGCTAGCAACCCTCGTTTTTTGTGTCTTTCATATATAGATGTACACACTTTTTCAAAAATTAACTTTGGAATTTATTGCATTTCCGGGTGTTAGATTATATTTTTGGCACAGAAATGAAATAAAGAAAAATATGTTTTCATTTTTCGCTCTCTTAATTTGTTTTTGTTTCGTTGCAAGAAACAGATTTATGCAACACCAAGACTAATAATTTATTTTCTATTGCAATAATTAAAAGTTGCTCATACGCGACGAAATGGATATTTTTATTATGCAGGAAAATCATACACATATGCATGCAGTTCTATGGTTTAAAAAAAAAGAGTATTTGCAAATTATTTGAGGCTCATTAAGTACATACATGCGCTATACATTGCCCAGAAGAGTATACAGCTATTACGAGCATTTGGAAATATTTAAAAAAAAAATATTCTTAATTTAAAAATTTAATATTCCGTTTTATTCTAAGGTTTTTTAATTTAATATTAGCATTTTTCTGAGCTTTAGCTCAAGTCGAGTTTGCCAGTCGTAGAGTAGAGACGTGGCATAGCTATTATGAAAAAATATTTCGTAAGCCAATATAGTTTAATGGTTAAAACATGTTATCAAAATCAATCATCGATTAAGGCTAGTTTATACGGTAGTACAAAGCAAAATGTCTTTGTGGTTTGAAATTATTATGAAATTCTTCCTGTGTTTAAGAAAAATAGAGCAATAGTCTGTTGAAGGTATATTTCAGGTTATGATTATTTTATTTTGTGTGAAAAACAGAAACAGCTGAACTAATCGCAAACAGAAAAATCTTAAGATTTCTACCAACAAAACACCAGAAGTATTTGTTGGTGTTCAGTTTGTTGTAGTTATGCGGCTACCTGATATCGGGGTACCCCTTAACCTTTACTATGACGAGAAGGTTATGTGAAATTTTTGAAAGAAACAACATGCGAACAAAACACACTATATATAAAGTAGTGAATGATTTCGGAGAGAGAGGGACGACTGGTGATTACTGCTACTCAAAAAATTGTTGAAAACAATCCATCAACCATGCGTGTTCAGGTGCCTGGGCTTAAATTTTTCAAAAAGATTTGCATTTCAATGAAAAATGTGTTACAAGGGCTCATATTTGTGAAGCTAACAGAGGCGGACATTTATCTGAAATTCTATTCCATGCCGCCATTAAACAAAACATTTATCAATTGTTAATAATTTTATTTAGCCTTTTAGTTGGATTTTTACTTCCTCAAATTTGAAAAAGATTTTTTTGTGATAAAATTGGAGTGATCAACAATTTTAGAAAAGACAAGAAAGGTAACGTTGAAAACTTACTGGCTGAAGAAAATTACCACGGCTGTTTCACGACCACGACGAACCCAGGCCGATACCTTTTTATACAATTTTATCACAAACAAATCTTCCACAACCAGAAAGCCCGATAGATCACTATAAAATTAAAATAATGCTTAAAAATTTTATCAATAGAAAATTCATTCTCTTTCTATTAATACAAATGAGCTTTGGTTGCCGAGTGGTTAAAGCGGCTGTGCCAAAATTGTGAAATTTGACACGTCCAAAGTTCATAGGGTGCTGATGAAGGGTGTTTGCTACCCAGAAACAGCCGGTTGTCCACCTAGCAAATAAATTTTTACTTATCTTTACTTAATTGATATTGATTAAAAAAAAGTAGTGAAAACCCAAGGGTTGAACTTGAGCCTAAAAAGTAATTTAATATAAATGTATTAATACAAATTGTAAACCTTCCCAGCGGACACCCTGTATTAAATATATTTCTTTGAATATTTTTCTCGATATTTCCCTCTCGTTCGAATGATATCTTCAGGGGAATTAAATTGAAAATTGTCAATCGTAAAAAATATTCGCAGAAATATAAAAATAGATATAAAAAAAACATTCTTAATTCAAGAAAATGATAATTCTTCCAAGAAAAGCTATATAAATCATTATATATTTCTTTAAGAAGAGTTTCTGTACGGCATATAATCAATTTAAAAAAAATTCTTATTTTTACAAGGCCGTGGAAGAATACAAAACCCGAAATCTATTACTTTGTCTCATAAACTATGGCATGAGGTGAGCTCTACATTGTACATAAATTCTACCTTCTCATATTTTCATTACACCAGTAAATTTATTTACATATTTATTTATTTACATTTGTTTTATATTGACCTGTAATCGATAAAAGAACAAATCCATTAAAAGTTAATATAAGATAACAAAATTCAACAAATTTCCTTGAAATATTTATGTATTTGCTTCAGCTTCAATGTTTTCAATGCAAAACAAATTGTAAACAAAAATATTAAATGAAAAATATCACAAATAAGCACGAGACATACATACACAATCGCACTCACACAGAAACACACTTGCACGCACAAACCTAAAATTGCACAAAAATAAATAAAGTTTTTTTGTATAGTCAAATATTTGCATATTTACAAAACAAAAAATATGCACAAAATAATTTAATTTTTATTAAGACTTGTGAGATAGACAAGTGTTTTTATCATTATTATTATTTTTTTTTTTTCTTCTTGCGAAAAAAACAAACAAAATATTTTGTGAAAATAACTCAAAGGTCTTGTTTAAATGTTTGGCATTATTTTGAAGTTATATCCTATGACTGACCGACTCTGTTTCATACTAGATTTTTAAATCACTTGCTTAAAAGAAAACGACCATAAATGAAAAATAAAAATAACAATAACAATAAGCATATTAAGGCAATCAAAAATGCGCATATAAATAAGTTTTTAGGAATCTTTTAAAATTGTACATGTCTATACATACAAGTGGAGACAATTGTGTTTCCTCCTTTTCAAATTGCTCTGAAAATGTAAGCGCCCCCAAAGAAAAATATTTATTTGTTTAGCAGCCAGAGAGTTGCTATTGGGGAGGCCAACGTATTTGGTAAAAGACACAACAGATTAGAAACACAAAAGGAGAACAAAAGAAAAAAATATATATTGTAACTAAAAAGCTACAAAAAAAAGGACGTTCTTAATTTGTTAACAAACAAAACTAAGCAAATAACATGTGATCACATAAATATTAATACTCGCCTATAAACGAATGGTTGTGTATTTATGCTGGGTTACAATAGAAAGGGTAAACCCTTTTTTACCCTTTCATGTGCCAGACTTTCTTGCATATGTTAAGGAAGGAATTTCTTAGCGAAATGGCATAAAGGATGGCTTGAAAAACTTTTTAAAGTGTCCACATGTTGTTTAAACTTAAATTTTAAATAAACACTTGTCCCTGTAATAATTGTGTGGGGGTGCGAAACATTTAAAATTGTGTGTCCCTGTTGTTTGTTTTTTCAGGCGCGATTTTCTTCTATAAAATGTTAAATTATTGTTGTTAGAAATTGATGTTGCTTTTAAATTTTAATTTGTTTTATTTGCAAAGGTGCTTTGTATATATATATATATATATATATATATATATATATATATATATATTATATCTGAAAGCTTATCAAATGTATTTAAACATATATATATATATATATATATATATATATATATATATATATATATATATATATATATATATATATATATATATATATATATATATATATATATATATATATATATATACATATATATATATATATATATATATATATATATATATATATATATATATATATATATATATATATATATATATATTATATCTGAAAGCTTATCAAATGTATTTAACGAGAAACAGTGGTGGTCCGCTTTAGCCAATGAAATTTTTCAGACTGATTCTTGAGCTCAGAATGATGATGTAAATTCTTTGCTCTTCTGTTTTTTATTTTTTTTTATGAACAGAAAATATAAATTTTGTGTGATAAATGTTAGATTATGCTTATTCGAAGAGAAAACAAGTTAAAAATGTATAAAAGAAAAGATTAGTTAAATGTTTTTCCGTGGAGTTTTGGCTCCATAGCACTTTCATTTTAATTAAACCTGGGGTCAAAGAAAGATTTAACGCATACAAGATTGAATGCTGTGTCTCTATTGCTCTTATTTTGGCGTACACTATACTAACTAGCAAGTATATTCCATCACAACCTCAGGGGCTTGGATCCGGATTTTATTTTTGTAAGATCTAGTTGTTTTGGTATCGCCTTAACATTGAGGTTTTTTCTGCTTGTAGTTATATAGGTATATGGCAATGGTATTTTTATAAGACACCCATAGCTCTTTTGGACTTGCTTTAACCAAGCTTATGCATACTGGTGGCAGTGCTAACAGGAAACTATCAAATAGACCTGCAAGAGGGCTTCAACTTCCATACCATCCTCCTTGTAGAATGAAAGTTATTTGGATGGAAAGTAATGCTACGTACAGACAATTGTCAGATCTTACACTATGTAGGATTTAACATTCTGATGGCAAACTAAATGAAATGAAATTGTCAGTAATAAGAAAATCTTATAATTGCTGAGCATTTAGCAGACATTTACTTGACAATAGATTTATCTACCTACGATAATTGCCAGTTTTCATGGATCTCCGATTTACTGCGAAGAAACAGATGTCAGCTTATTTTCAGTTTCAACAAGCACACGCACATACGATTCGCTAATACCATTTTCTTTGTCAAGCTTTTGTCTGTACTCATTCTTTACTTGTCGTGCTCAAAAGCATTTCTCCAGTTTATTTTTGTATACCTACACTCTTTAATTTTCCCTTACTTCTCTGTTTTCTTTGTTACTTCTCTGACATGGATGGCATTGTAGCGTTTTTGGGGGTTATACACCTTAAAATATGTCAACATTTAACAATTTACTAAGAACCACAAAGCAAGAATATTCCCACTTAAGCGACGGTTTACTTTGAGGTTATAGTCTGCCACTGCCTATATTTTCAGTACCGTGAAGAAGAAATTGTACACTCTCACTATTGGTAAAAATTTATGTTTACATTTTTTGCCAGCATCTTAAGACCTCATAGAAGTCTGTACACAGGCCCACCCATCTGGATCTTCCACAAAACTTAAGCCATTATCATACGTTTTCAAAATTGTATGATTTTTTGTTTTAGTTTATATTTTATATTCTTGTTTTAGTTTATATTTTAACTTTTGATAAAACTCCTTTTTGAGATCTATGAACCAAATCTCTTCAACTGAATGTATTTTCCACAAATTAGAGGTATTGAGGTTTTTTTAAAGCCCAGTTGCATAAAAAAACACAGTCAATCCAGTTAACAAGCAGACATTTTTCCTTTGGCATTTGTACGTAACCACAAGTGGCACTGACGTAACCACAAATTGATCCAACCTGCATACCACTTTACCAGAAATAAAATATTGTTAGAAGCCTTCGAGCATTTTAAAGTTGAAATTGAAAAAGAATGAACTGCTCCCAATCTCAGTTAACCACACTTGAAAATTGTTTTATCTAAAGGTTTTCGAGTGACAAAAACGTAACAATCGGAAACTTTTATAAGACCGTAAGTTTGAAATAGTTTTATGCATATTTCTTGTAAACCTCTTCTGCATTAGGGTGTCTTAGAACGCTTTACAAAGATCTGAGGAAAAGAATATTTTGAGGAATATTTCAAATAATCCAAACCCACCATTATATACACAATTAAAGGGTAAAAATTGTCGTATGTGAAGAACAATCTGTATATCTTACCCTGCAACCCTCATCTCTTATACACACATGTGCGTACAACATATTTTGTTGTTTCATTCTACAACGATTTAATTGACGTTTGGCAAGCAAATTCTTGACTTTCATTTTGTGTATGGCTATTTCCATGTCATCAAATCGCTCTTCTATTCCAGTGTAGACGTGTGTCAAAAAACATTACTTAAGGGACATTATTACAAATTGACGTTAGTTAGCATTATGGAAATTATGCTGCCGCCTTTTTATTTAGGCCAAAATTTTCCTCTGACTTTTACCATCAGGCTAGTATAGTGCTCACAGCATTGATGACGTAATTTATAGAGGCTAAATTCGGGCGATACCCTGTCAGCAGTAGTAGGTTATATTTCTTCTATGAGTGCGAAAAGAAAAACTTCGTTTCTATCGATTGCAACTCTGCTTACATAAGCTGTGCCTATAACCATCTTTTTTAAATTGTTCTTGGAAATTATAAATAGTTAAAAACACTCTCTTTTCTCTACGCTATCCTTTCCTAATAAATACAATATTTGTTTCTCCTGTGAAAAAAAAATAATATACTTATTTACAAATAAAATGAATCAAATTTCAGTACCTGGGGTAGTAAACAAAACAAATATCAAAACATGTTAGTAATTTTGAAAACAAAATTAACATTTTTTACAGAAATAAGGGATATACTCGGGTATTTTGTACAAAATTAAATGTACGTACTTAATAAAGTATAATAATATCTTGTGGAAAATAAATTTTTTTTTTAAATTTTATGTGCAAGTAAATACAAATTGAAACCAAAACCAAACAAAAAATTATTAGTTTGTATGTGCATATGTTGAAACATTGATTCAAAATCATATATTTTTAACAGTTTAAATACTTTAAAGACACTTGGAAAGAGCAGCTCTACATTTTGCTTGAATAACATTTTTATTTGTTCAGTGTTTTCTTTGAATTTGATTCCTCTGTTTGTCATTTTTATTTAAACCGCTTCCTACTCCAACATCGATATAATACAAAAATATCAGTCCAAAGTCCTTAGACTTATAATAAATGCTCCATGGTATATACGAAATACCACAATTCACAATGATCTCAATATACCATACATACGAGATGAAATAAAGACATACAGCACATATTATTTGAAAAGACTGAGTGACCATCAAAACATTTTAGCAATAACACTCTTTTTTTTCCAAATTCTTTGAGAAAATTTTGCTTATTATTTTAATTTTTAAATAGATTGCAAATAAAATAAATAAAAAAAAAAAAAAAAAAAAAAAAAAAAAAAAATTTAAACTTAAACTAAGTATATTTGAAAAAGCAAATGTATTTGAATTTTAATACACTAGATGCTAGCCCCTACTCTAAACATTCCAAAAGTTTAAGTTATTCCATAAAATGTAGCCAGATAGCTAACATAAGTTATTTGCATTATTATTTTCATGGAAATGCCCATATGAGTTGTATAGAGTAGCACAAAAAATTTACCATTTTAAATCCCTTATGTAGTATAGACCGAAAGAAAAAAAAAGGTGCCACATGAACTAAAACATGTGTTTTAGAAACATACACACATGTTTGGAGAAAATGGGTGCAACAAAAAATAAATAAGTAAAAATATACACAATCATTTGTGTAGGGCAGCAATACATTTGGGCTTAACAGTCATGTTAACCATAACAGTGATATCAAATATAAATGTACATACATATTTGTTCAATTTACATATAATTTAAGCTATGCTTTAGGGGATCTCTTTGATTTAGGTTGTTAAAAATATTATTTGTTGTAAGACCTACGATAATTTTTGAAAATATATTAAAAAGCACGGCCGGGGCGCTGTAAAATTGTGACTAAAAAAACAAATTTACGAGCAAAATTTTACCACTAATCTTTTGCGTACAAAATTGTATTACAGTCTTAGTTCAAAAAGATTTTTATATACTCACTTTAAAATTGTATATTAAAGTATTTTGACATTTACCTAAAAGCATCTAGTTAGCTTTCACAACAAATGGAGTAAATGCAAAAGCAAATGCCTACAAATCATATATCATTCGTGAACTTTTCTTACAATAACAAATATTCTAATCGAACTAGCTAATAAAACTGTAACTGAGATGCATTTAATAATATGTTGTTAGTAAAAACTGCAACACAAATTAAAAAATTATGCATAACGTATGATATTAAGTTATTTATTTAAAAATTTGTAACATAATTTTTCTTTTACCTAAATTTGGATTTTTATTGCAAAACTGCTGGCAGACGTTGACTTATAGCAAAAACCTATAAAATACAATTATTGTGATTTAAAAAAATCCAATTGCATTATGACAGCAAAGTATAAAATATATTTCAATCAACAGAAAAATTTTTACAAAATTAAGAGTTGATCAATGAGTAAATTATAGGCAGTCAGTACTGCAGGGTTTGGATAGTAGAACGACTAAAATGTTACTATGAAATACATTCAACTACCTGGGTCTTCCATTACTGACTGTCTTTAATCTCTTGAACAGCTCATGATTAGAACACAATTTTCTGTCGAATGAAAAATATTTTATATTTTCTTGACAACTTGGCAAAAAAAACTTTTGGAATAAAAATTCAAGTAAACAGTAATAAATGCTTAGTTAATAAGTAAAACTCATAATGTCAATTAACTTTCGTTGAAGAACAGCATACAATTCAGTTTCAAGCTGATATCGAAGTAATTTGGACACTGATGATGGTTGTGGCGCATGTGTGGTATGCTCAGCAGCTTCAAATTTACTTTTCCTGTCTTCTTTAAAAATGTCAGTCACTACAGTTTTAGCACAAAAAATTTTTTTTTCCAATTTCGAAATAGTAACACTAAAAAGCCTGCTTAGTGTAATGAATTAAGTTATAAATAAATAAATTATACATTTTGGGACATATGTATCCACTAACTCATCATTTACAAACTGTATATTTTACGCTCAAATCTAATACCAGATTTAGTTCTCATGGTTTAATATACAACTTAGCTAGGCCCTTTAAATCATAAATATGATAAAGTTGATCATGCAAATAATGAAGACAAAACAATAACTTTTTTCAGAACTGTTATTTATGGAATAGCCGGGAGATACTAAGGTGCTAGTTTTTGAAGTAACAAGGTAAATAAACAGCTATGAAAGATTCGAAAATACTTCAAAAATTTATTGTGGATTTGTAAACCAATATAAAATTCAAACTGCGCATACGAAAATTTTTATAGTCTGCGCTTAGACTGGAAAATATTTGGTATTATTCCAATTACAATTTTCTTTCAAGAAACGAAATTCGAATTCGGTAATAAAAGAATAGCAATTCCATTGTAATTTCTTTTAATTATATTGTCAAGGTGGAAAGTTCTGAGTATTATTTATAACTGGCCCTACTATTGCTTGTTGCATGTATGTAAAAAAATATTTGAGCTCCATACCTACAAATAAGCTTTATCATGTCTTAAACATTTCCTTAGCAGCAGTCTTTTTTCAAAAAAAAAGTAATCTACCACAAAGAAAGCATCCTAGAAAATGATAAATTTTATTTAAATATCTCAATTAAATTGTTTGCAATTTCTTCTTCTTTCTTCAGTTTTAATTTCTTCTTTTAATTTTTTTTTATTTTAAGTAAAGGCTTAACTCTTGATCTAAAAGTTGTTTCTCTTGCTTGTTAAATTAAATGTAAACATTTTTAATCCCTATTCTTGTTATAGACCAATTCGTCACTGAACATTCATATTTTATGAATTGTTGTTGTACAATAAAATATGTTTGAAAAACATATTCATTTGCTGAGCGTATCTTACAAATTCAGATGAGGATTGTGAGGCCTTATTTCTGTGAGCCCCAACATTTTTTATTCGAACTGGGAAGATATTAATAGAGTTTGTGGTAGAGGCGAAAAAAAGCCACTCTATTGAAAGATGCTAATCTCTGTATTTACCATGTTTAATGTCAAGCGGTGATGCTAAAATACACGTGGCTGAATTTGTGTACCAAATGGTTTGATCGTATTTGTTTTTACTAATATCGTATTTCTTGATATAAGCCGATGCTTGCAGTGTAATGCAATGCGCATTCTTACTTCTAAAAGAGCTTGGCAAGTGGGTAAAGAGCAAACCCGTTCGGTGGAGTTTTTAAGAATTTAAAACATTTTGATAATTAATTATCAAATTATTTTCGAACTTTTTAGGTTGCGTATGAGTGATACTCGATAGCAACAGAATTGAAATGTATGTTACGTATACGCAAGGGAGAATATGCTTTAGGATAGATTGATATAGCAATCGGTATTGTGACAACGATTTTTCAATTTCTTTTGAAAAGAGGTAAAAAAAATTCACAATGTCATAAAAAAAGCATTTTCGAGGGTCCGATATTTTAACCTTTTATACTTTTGTATCGAAGTCTCCCTAAAGTCTCATGGTATGGGGAAGGTGTGTTCGAAAAAAAAATATTATGGAAAAACTTGTTAGATTTTATAAATGAGCTTAAGGTCACTCAATTCTCAATAAATATATCTTTTATTTATTGATAAATTTTTTCGATATTTCGATACTCCTTTGTGTATCTTCTTAAGCTCATTTATAAAATCTAACAAATTTAAATAAAAAGGTCGAAGAACGAGTATACAGAACATTATGGAAAAACAATTATTCTGGCTTGGCCATAGGTTTTATCCATAAAAGGATACGCTAGAGCTGAGTAGTGCAATAGAAGTGAAGTCTATCAATAATTCCTTACAGCAATGCGAAAGTTAAAAAATTTTAATTTGATTTTTGAGTTGTGGTAGCAAGACTTGTTTTTCCCATTCAAATCATCGAAAAATTAATTGCACAATATTGATTCTAAGTTGACCTGCTCTAATATACATATTTAAGCAAATTTACTTTCAAGCTCCATTTATACGAGGGTGCTTAAAAAAGTGTAATTTGAGCTCACATATGCACAAAATGGACAGCATCGAGCTGTAAAATCTGCGTTAAAATAAATTTGCTTCGAGTGATTGATCTAAACAAATTTGGTTAATATAATTTATCCCTAATGGCTAAATTATAACTGTTTAGGTTGAGAAAAACAGAGATAAATCTTTCGATTGGTGAACAACTCCTTTTAACTTAGTTACGGTTTAGTTAAGAACTTTACCTTTGCAGGGTTTAAGAAATAGGTGTAAAATTTGCAGATGCGTTTAGGTTTGTCTTAATTTGAATTTTTTTCAAGTTTGGGTTTTGGTGCAATTCTAAATGTAATTTTTGGGTTAAATGTCAAATGAGCTGATGATGGATTATGGGTATGAAAAAATGTTCTTTCATTAAGAAAATTCTGCTTTTAGGGAGCTGCGCTTTTCATATAAAACTTTTAAATGTCCAGTCCAGCAATATTTAGTAATAATTAGATAAGTAAACTCAAAATATAAAACTCAAACACTTAAGTTAAAGTATGCAAAGTAAAAACTTCTAAGACATTATTCGAAATTATTTTCGTTTTACGCATTTAAAACCGTCGTGAACAGCATATAATGATTGTAAAAATGTATGTGGAGAGTATAATATTTAAAAAAAAATTTTTAGTCGCACATAATTATTGAAAGTACGTCTCTTCAATAATTAAAACTATGCCCAAAAGCAGCAACTCCCTAACTCGTTCAATTCCAAAACTACACAAATTCGAAAACAAATTAATCTGCTGTTATTTCTTTTTGTCTTCGTCAATGAAAAAAACCTAAATTTTTTCATTGGACACGCAAGATATTAATCTATCAAGTAGCAAAAAAAAATTTTTTGTTCAAACTTAAATTTACAATTTTTTCAAATAGAATATTTAAGACTTATTCTACTCAAAGTGTTCAGAGAGAGGCTGTAAGCTAATTTTTATTTTTAAATATACTCATATTCCTAGGAATCCTTACTTTAGATGCGAGAACTTAAGGAAAATATGTGTTTTCAGAAAATAGTGGTTAAGCTTTTTCTAATAGATATTTGCAACAACTGTGAAAATAAGTTACATATTTTACTCGTAAGAGGTTGTTTGCTCAATTTGCATTTACAGATTAAGTTCGTGTTTTACATTCCAAACTTTTTAAAAGACTAAATATTTATTTGCTGTAATTTTTTAATTTGCTTATTAAGAAGGCATAACCTTGAAGATTTGTATGTGTTTTTGTTTTGATGCCCTGTATTATTTTTTATTTGGGTGAAACAAAGGTCAAGAATTAATAACAAATTGTTGTTTGTGGCACATTATTTGTCAACATAAATGTACCGTAAATTAAAATGTTTATAAAAAAAGTTGAAAGAGAGTAGAAAAACAAGTACGAAACCGATTTTCTCCGATTTTTTCTTGGCCACGTTATATGTGGTTGGTGAACGATATATATTAGGAAAAAAAGTATTTTGCTTTAGTGACAAGAGTCATCCTCAATTCCCGCTTAATTAATTTACTTTCATAATAAAGGGAAAAGGGTTTGCTTCTACAAGGCCCTGCTTCATTTAAAGCCATTTCAAATAACAAAGCTGACAGACAACTTTATTCCATTTTTATCTTATTTACCACAAATACACTGGTGTAATATTTACATACTTTGTGACAAAGTCCCCAATCAATTTGTTAGTTTTGTGTTGTGTTGTGTTTAAAACTATTTTGAATAAATAATAAATGAACACAAACAACATTTAAAGTGCAAAAAATAACAATATTATTATTTGTGCAGCACAACTGAATCTACGTCTCAACAATTTTCAAAAATATCTGCACATTACACACACAAACACACTGATGTGCGCACACACTCATATGTGGCAACAGACAAGATCCAAACTAAGTACGTTTGTTTGTGTGTATGCACCATAAAAGTAGTGAAAAATTTATGCATAATAATTTAAATAACTATAATAAATTTCCTCAGCATGTTTACCCAATATGGTTATTGTTGTTGAAGCTGTTGTTTGAGGAAACATAAATTACATGGAATTAATAAAATATTCTTAATGAACAATGTTTCCTTCAACTTAAGCAAGTATTGAATAAAAGAAAATTAAATGTGCTTCTAATAGAATTGTTGAAATGAAAAAGTCGTGTGATCAAACAAGAAAATG
Source organism: Sturmia bella (assembly GCA_963662145.1). Lineage (NCBI taxonomy): Eukaryota > Metazoa > Arthropoda > Insecta > Diptera > Tachinidae > Sturmia > Sturmia bella. The sequence continues at coordinate 65,981,497 of OY759170.1, read as the reverse complement.
GTGAATGATTTATTGAGTTGCATCAGTGTTGTTTGCAAATTCATCGCAAAACAAGTGTATAACAACTTCAAACACAACTGCAACATCTGCTACATATTCCAATATTATTGCTAGTAGCAGCAGTGTTTGCAACTAATAAATAATCGTCTGAGTTAAATTATGCCAAATAAATAAGTAAAGATACCTAGAGTGGTTTAGTATAACTAGTAGTGCTGCCATACTGGCAGAATGGATGAATTAACGAAACATGTACGTGAACAATTTGTAACTTCTCGAATAACGAAAGTGATATCTAGCACTTAAAATAACTACTGTGGGTGACAAAATAGGCAAAGTCGTTTCCAGTAATAATAATAAATATCGAAGTTTCTAGTCTTTCCCAACTAGAAATATTTCTAATATGCTTAACACAGCAAAGTTTGGATGTCTGTTGAATCTTTAGCATCGGCACTATGACAGTGATTATAGTTACTCTAAGTTAATCTACACGTCATGCACTCTCACGATCATTATATTTGTCCTCGCTTACTTACAGGCACAAACAATTTTTTTAGGCCTCACGTCACTCATGAGTTCATGAGCTAAACTTTTTCAATCACGCACCAAAACGAAAAATCATTCTCTCGAACAATAACGTTTGCATTGAAACAAGGATATTTTGGCGCTTATCGCGAATTGTAAAGGATCTTTATAAGGGATTATTTAAATGCTGTCTTCGTTAAAGACATGAAAATTTCACATAAATATGAACTTCTGTTAGTAGAACACTGTACCATGTATAACCTTGCCTTAACTCGACTTATATTGTTATCGCTTGCGAAGACAGGCATCTCGTCCAGTGTCGCAGAAAACAAAACGTCCTGCAATACTTACAATTTCTCCTGCTTATTGCTTGAAAAGTGGACTATCACCCGCAGGTTACTGGCATTTCAAAAATTAATAGCTGACATTAGTTTTTAAATTTATGTATGATTTAATTTAATTTTCAATTCAACTGTTTTCCGAATTATTTTCTTTTGCACTGAAATAATTATCCATAAAATCGTTATGCATTTGTTCATGCAGAATTGGGAAGTTGCAGCAAGAAATATCCTCATTTGCTCTTTTCACCAATACTTTTTGACCTTAATGTCATAAAACTTGTGCTTTTAGGGTTTTAAATTTTATTGACAAACTAACGAGATTCATAGGTTTTGAAAAAACAATATTCATAAGTATAACTATTGATTGAGCACCTCGATGGATGAATTGGTAGTGTCCTAGTAAGAGTCCCCGAGGTCGCAGGTTCGATTCCTGCCGAAGGCTTTGGTGTTTCTGCAGACAAGCGAAAAGCTTCGCAGTTTTGTGTTTGTTAAAAAAAAAAAATAATAAATTTTTTGGTTTGCACTACATATGGCTTATTGGGGTAAAATTATTTGTGGAGTTATTTCCTTCAATGCTTCTTTTATAATCCAGGCTAATAATTGAAATTTAGCTTAAATAAATTGCTTAACTGAAAAATAATTCAAGGAAAAATATGTGAGATTTTTTGCAAGCCAAAATATGATATTCGCGCACAATCACGCAAGAAATTTTAATTTCAAATCATGCTCACGCACACACGCGTGATTCAAACAAAATTTAATCATGCGTGACAAGACATTTTCACGACAACCACACATCTGTACTTTAATTATACATGTTTACTAAATTATGTAGAATAGCTTGAGGATGATATAACAACATAGCTCAAATTATCCCAGCATTTGTAAAAACATGCTTACTTAAATTCCCTACAATATGTACAGAGGATAACCTACACGACCATCATTGTCACTGGAACCTACTCAGAGACATACTATAATATACATTTTCTTTAGCCATTATTAATATAAAAATATTCAAATAACAATTACAGATCGCTTTTACTGAGTGCTTGCTTATTATAAATAAAAATTTAAATATATTCATAATAGTACAATTTTCAAGTTATTACCAGCTCTACGAATTGCATATTTTTTCGTTTTGCTAAAAAAAATATTTAATTATCACTTCACTTATTTTGTTCTCATTTCTATTGCACTGAAAACCGAAATATTTATTTTTAAGAGTTTTTGCTTTAAGTTAACTTCTTGGGCGATGGAAAATAGAAAACATGTGTTTCATTTTCCATTGTAGCTTTAGAGAGTTAATGTAAGTTTTGTAAAACATTTAATTTACTGAAAAGGAAAAAAACGTTTTTTTTTTCTTTTTTGAATACTTAAAAGGATGTTCTTGTGGTTGTTGGTAATGTTCGTGTTGTTGGCACTGTTACTGTTGGCTTAGAGATCCAAGTAAACGGTTGTACATAAGGAGATGTAATTGTATGTGTATTTATTCATGCTGCTAAGCTTTGTAGCTACCTTGCAGATAAATATTAAACTTGTACCATATCTAAGCAGTCATATAAACTGAACCCAAATATATTGCCTTGAAAGTTTTTAAACATATAAGGCCACCATTTTGTAATTCACAACACAATGCCAGAATTGAAAGAATTTCGTACATGAACTATTCAATAATCAATGATAAGACTACAAACAAATGATGTGTTCATTCATAAATATAAGCACCGGTATTCATACGAAACAAAAAGTTGTTGAAATATGTTTTTTTGGAACAAGTTCTTCTAACTAAAATTTGTACAAAAACGTATTTCTAAAACATAGACACCGGTATTCATAAAAAATAAAATATTGTTGAAACACATTTTACGACAAATTTTTCATATAAAAATTTTTTAAAATGTATTTGAGCAACGTTTTATTTTTTATGAATACCAGTGTAAATATTTTACTAATAACGGTGAAAGTACAGAAAACCAATAACGATTTTAAAAAAATTTTTAAACTAATTATTGTTTTATATAAAAATTTTAGATTTATACCGTAAATTCAAAGTATTTGCTTAACAACTTTCTCATGAAAATGCGGAGAGCTTTGCGTGCGAATATTTAAAATAGAAAAAAGCCTATTAGTTTTAGAACATATTTTACGTTTACTAAAAACCTTCTTCTACTATTTGTATTTTAAAAAGTAAAAAACAAAGTTATCAAATAAAGCCACTAGTATGTTTTCAACTACTCTGAGCAAAACCACTAGAAATTGTAATGTTATAAAAATATTACAAGTAGCGAGATGGCAAACGACATATTAAGGTCTATGTTTTAAGTTCAGCTAAAGCTAAATTGATGCAGTGACCACCGAGCACACAAAAGGTTGCTGTTCCCACCTCACCCGTAGGAAGGCAAAAATTTTGAATAAATGAAAATACAAATATCTGGGAACGACGAAATAGTTTCACTGGCATAATAGCAGCAATCAATTGGATTCATAAAGTATATTTCAATCAATAAAAACTCACAATGATAAAATGGAAAGTTAATCATCATTATTAAATATAGACAGTCAATACTGAAGAGATCATGTGACAGGATAGTTATGCGCCGCTGATTAAAAACAGAATAAAATTGCTCACGGCCTGGGTGCTGATAAGCGTTGTGGTGTACGTGAAAAAGCCGTGGTTTGTACCCCAGCCAGTAACTCTTCAACTTAATCCTTCTCAATTTCGAGGAAGTGAAATCGAACCCAATCCTGATAAGATTATTGGCAATTGTAAATCGTAAAGTTCGACTGTCAACTACAAGTGTCATTAATTAAAATTAATATTAATTATGTAAATGAAAATGTGTCAGACTATGTGAATCTTGTTAGTCAAGTTGTGTTAATAGCTCTGAAACTTAGTACAAATAAATTAAATGGTGCTGATGAGAGGCATGCCGGCTTTGAAGCAACTGATTGTCCACATTCTTTAGTTAATACCAAGCATAAGCATTACTTTATTACACTGAATTTTAGAAAATTTTAACAATTTTAAAAATGTGTTTTATGAAATTAATATTTGAAATTAAAAAAAATGTTTTACAAAAATTAAATAGGCGTATTCTATAGAACCAACAGTATGATCACTAGTGTTTAACTGTATACCAAATGAATGTCTCCTTTGGTAGGCTTATATTAACAAAGATAGTGTACAACGAGTGTTTTGTTATCCACATTCTTTTCTTTTTATCTGCAGGGCATACTTGTATATGTGCGTGTGTTTGTGCTGAGCTGCTTGTATTCATATGTGTTTGGTTAAATTATTTGAACTTTTAACATGGCTTTCATTTCTGTTGTTGTTTACGTATATTCTTTTTTAATAGAAAAATAAATAAATAATTCTGCCAAAACCCAGACTGGCAACTGGCTACTTGTTCAAATGTTCATTTCGCAATATACAACTTTCTCTGACTGCTGTAATTATATGTACGAGGTATGGGCAGAAAAATTATTTTAAAAAGTTTCATTGTTTGTTGAAATAATTCTAAAGTTTACCTATTTACTTATGCTTAAAAAACGAAATACAAATATACTAATGCATACAATATTTATACGTATCTAAATCAAGTGAAATTTCAAATTAATTTGTCGGTATTATAAAAATTTATGACTAATCCTTATATTACCATGTTCTATGCAAGTGGAAAGCTCTGTTGTGTAACAAAATTCGATTTAGATCACATGGGTTTTTAAAATCACGCTTGCGGTACTACCTACAATGTTCTGTAAATCACATCTTTTTTGTATATTCTGATGTGAGTTTTAACTGTTCAAAACACAAGCAAGTAGTTGTTATCTTTATATTGAAAGCGAAAATTGCAACACAAATGCATAGAACCACGATTCTCGATAATAGAAAGCGTTCTCAATTTTTTCAAAGTTTCATAAATTTTAATTATAAAATTGTTATTTCTACTACGGGCCTTGAGGAAAAAAACGGGCGAAAGGATAAGAAAGTGATTTCAAACTGCCTATCACTTGCCTGAATCCCTCAAATCACACAAATTTGTGTCCAGAGCCCTTTTCGTGTCTTCAAATCTCATACACAAAAAGTGTTTTTTTAGAACAGGCCTTAAAATATATGCACATCGAATGAGAGCAATTGAAAGTGTCAAGTTACACAACACAAAAAACGCGTAGATATTTAAAACGCGGAGAGTATAACTTCTTTCTACTTTTGTACGCATCACAAGCGTAGTGACGAAATATAAGTGTTTTCGATAGCTAAAGCTGAGTGTACTCTCAGCATTACCAATAGATACATTTGTGCGATAGAATAATTTATTTTAAATATTTTGTAAAAAAAAGCATTTTTAGGAGAAAAAAAAATTAATATAAATGAGTTGACAAACAAAATTACAAATAAAATTATCTAGTTTTAAGCAACTTATTTCTACACTTTTTTCATAAAAAAATTTTGCATCCTATTTATTGATTTCTTTAAGGTATGGAGTATCATAAATATCATATTTAATAATGTTTTAAATTTCATTAAATTATATACTATTGCACAAAGAGCAAGGTTGGAATTTAAAAAATTCCTTAAACTCTCAAATTCACTACGCTTTTCGACAAAAAATTGTTTCGTATATTTAAAATAGTTTTAAAACTTGGCGTTTGAAAACTCGTAAAGGAACTAAATGTGTAACGCATAGATCATATCAAAAGCGTACATCCATAGAAAATGTGTCATGCAACTCCAGTTTTATCGGAGAAAGCAGACTTCATACCAGTAAGATTGCATTATCATGGCTTCGAAGGTAACATTTGCAGCATTGGTTTTGGTTATGCAATAAGTCGTTGGTTATTGGGTCGATTTATCTAAATTCTGCTAGAATTCATGGGCTAGACTCAGCTATTCCGAAGTCCACAAGGGCAATACGTTTTCGGTTCATTTTCATATTTTATAGGCCGTAGTTACCAACATGACTCTATCGCAGCTTGTTATCACAGAAAAGAAGCCAACAGACTGAGCTGCTCATCGCCCCTAGGCAGGATGCAATATTGAAATAGAAAAAAAAAATGAATTAATAAACTCTAATCGGCAATAACCAAAAAAATCATGCAAAGGAAAACAATCAGAATGTTAAATAAATTTTCAAACTATCTCGCCAGGCGTACAAAACTTCAACTCTAATATAACATTTATACCAGCGAAAATCCACACTCGCATTATTTAAGTCTCATTTTGTGCATTTTCTTTTACTTTTTTTGCATGTGCATTTATACGTTTGCATCATAACAGTGAACAACAAGTTAGAAAACAGAATCCCTTTAAAAGCAATTTGTTTGGTTTTAGGTACATCCAGTTTGCAACTAATTTATGAGGTTCAAGTGTTTTTCTTTTTTTGTTTTATAACTCTGTTAAATGTTTAAAATAGTTCAGCATAGATCACAAAATGTTTATAGTTAATCCTTACCTTTTACACTGTGATTAATAATCCAGTGACCCATTAGTTCACACGAGAAATGGAAACCTCACTGATTTGCATATTAGTACTGATAACAACAAGATATTGGCTTATGAATAAGTTTTTTGATGATGACGATGAACATAATTGCTTTTTAGATGAGTTTGTTTCGCGAAATACCTTTACAAGGCCGCAATTAAAAGAAATCTAAAGTTGAGTCTAAAAAATTAGAAGTTGACCGCCTCATGTCGGAAAATTTTTTCAGATTTTTCAAATTAAATATGGAAAAATAAAAACCTGCAAATATTACAATCAGTTCAAAAGGAAGCGCGATAGAACTTTTGACAAACGGTGGACGAATGAGGATATCAATACATTGATGGAATATAAAATGGAGCATCTAGAATTTTAATTTTATAAAAATGTAATTTTATAAAACTAACTTCCTAGAACACAGCAGAAAGCAAATATCAAGATTAGTTAAAAGAAAATACATAAACCTCATGATTAGCCCTGCTGATGGAATTTTTGTTAAATTTTCAAGAAGGCACAGTTTATTTTTAATTTTCTCATTAAAATGAAATTTCATAAAATTAAAATTACTAAAAAAAAAGCATTTTATTAAGTAAATTGTAAGGATGTGCTTACTGACCTCAGCTGCCAGGAAATGAAACAGAAACAAACAAAAAATCAACAATCAAGTTAAACAATTAAATTTTTTAAACATGAATAAGCCGCAAACATAGTTTTAAGCTGCAAGTTTTGTGTGGAAATAAAACCAAATAAACTGTGTATCTCTGAAAACCGAAATAGTTGAAACGAACTTTAATGGTTTTAGTTTTTCTTAGCGCTAAACAAAAGTCGCACAAATGACAGCATTTAAAGGCAAACTCGCGAGATAAAAAAATATAGGAAAGCGCAAGGTTAAATTACATTTCATTTATTTTTATATCCGGACTTTATGATTTACAATCGCTAATTACTTCATCGGACTTAAATTCGATTTTACTTCCTCAGAAGTGACAAAGTTTTACTTGTACTATATGTGACTATGTAGTCACCAACATTTTTAAAGAAGACAAGAAAAGTATTATCATGGCTGCTTCACCTCCACCATGCCGCTCATCAGCGCCCAAATTGCTGCGAACCCAGGCCATGACTAATTATATACTGTTTCAGAGGAAATCAAGAACTGGTATATAACAACAAATTTTTCAGTGAAAATATGTACGTGGTTTTTACTCATTGAACTTTGTTCAATTTTTCAAAATCAGTATCTTTGGTGGTTGACTTGAAAAAAAAAAGGTAAGAACTTGGTTTGAAAAAATGGTGAAACGATTTATCTATGTTAGGTCTGCAATATGAAAAATAAAATTTAATATTGACTTATATTTCAAATGTAAATCAATAACGTGCATTATTCACATCAATCGATTTCATTATTTAATCGATTTTGGCCAGCTACATTGAATTAATACTCTTATGTGCACACGTAAATATAAAACATGTTTCATTACGGATTGCCGATTACAATGCTATATTTGTTTACAACAATACTATATTTGAAATCAACCTTACAACCACATAGCTCAACCATATTATGGTTCTCTGTAATCATAATGTGCCCAACAATATATCTCAATTCCTCTTCGAATACATGCTTTTTCTGCTTGCAATAGTTTAAAAAAAAGTACACTAAAATGCTAAAATGCACTAAGAACAGAAACGTCTAAGAGGCTAAGTTGAAAAGTTACAGGTAAAATCAAAAATTATATTCCTCTCCTACAACATAAATCTGTTCTAAACTTTAGCTCTAATTCTAAAAATTTGATTCCATCTCTGCATTTAAGGTCTATTAATGGTTCTGCATTAGGTTTTTCTTTCAAATTTCATGAAAATGGCAGCCTTGAGGTGCTGGTGCATTCAGTGAAGCACAGAAACCATGAAAATATTTATAAAGCTATCTCTGTTGGTAGACTCAGTATTTGTTTACATTTGATTTTCGGCAAGAAAAATTCAGGGCAAATCGAATACAAATAAATTAACTTTGCAAGCAAACAAATAATAATTATTTGTATTTAATATTTTATTTGCGTTGAGTACATCACTAGCAGTGCATGGAGTATGCTTACATCTTTACTGTACTGCTCGCATCTAACTGGTCCCCCACAAATGATATGGCCACTTTAGAAACTCACTTTAGGGATATCTGTTTAGTCTGTATCTAAAAGTTCGCTAAGCTGCTTTGTAAAGGATTAGTATTTATTATCGCACTATGTTATAAAATTAAATCTAGATTTAAAATACTTTTTGCGGAAAAATACTTCTTCTAAATATGCATGTTTTTTTTCAAAATTGCTCAACAAATATATCACTGAACGTATTAGTGAACGACAGTATTCAAGTCTGCAAATATACATTTGTAGTCCGAAATCCTTTTCGTTACCAAACAAATCCTTTAAATTACTCTTATCATAACACTGATTTTAAATTGCTAATGCTTAAAGTTAAACATTTCTTTGAAATACTTAACTATTTCTAGACAATCGTTTGTGGTTTCAAACTCAACATATAGTGATGATTACTTGTGGTGCCACAAAAGACTTGTTAACCTTAATATACCTTTTTGGCTGCTATGGATGCTGGGAGCTGCAAAAATACAACTGAATTTTAAAAGCATGAAAAAAAAATATTTACTACCTCTTTTTGTAGGTTGTAAAGGGAAACATTTGCTTTTGTTTCTTTCCTTTTTGTAGTTCATGTGAAAGTTTAGGTTGTTGTTTCACTTTTCATAAAGAGTTTAGAAAAATAAAGCAAAAATTTAACAGTTTTATATTCGCGGTTAAGGTCTTTATATGATTTTACTAAAATATTTCGGATAAAACATTTTACTTTTAGATTGCCTGCTCAAGAGAATGGGCTTAGAAATTATTATTTTTTAAAAGTACCCAATAAGATTAGATATTTAGATTTCAACTTCAGGTGGTAACACAAGCACTTTAAAACAATCGGGGTGAGACGACAAAATTATTAAGACGTACAAAGCCAAAAAGTTTCAACTAAAAATGTATTACCTTATGTAAGTACTCAGTTCTGAATGCTTGTAGACAATTATTTGCCCAAACAAAACCCATTACCACTACATTTAGATTAACATTTATTTTTGGCATATACATACATACATGCCAGCAGGTCGCTAAAATTCTTATACATTAACATTAGTGCATTAACAAACAACAACGGAAAAGAACAAGAAAACACATAAGAAACATTAACTATCACATATTTTAAGGTTATGTTTGCTTTACGAGTAGACTTATGACTTGTTTGTTACTGTGCTTGTAAAGTTTTTGTTTGCTTATTACTATTTATTTTTTAAATAAATTTGTCTAATTTATTTAAAATAGCTCGCAAAATCTAACATAACAGTTGCACATTCCCAGCTAAGAAAGCACAGTTAGCGATATCGATAAATCTTGAGCAGCTGAAAAAAAAAACACCCGATACTTACATTTAAATAAACTAGCTCTCATAAATATTTACGGCACATAAAAAATGTTCGTGAACACTTTGTTGCAAAAAACAAACAAAACAATTGCGTAAAAGGAATTTTTTTCTCCACGTAGTATAAAATAAAAAGTATACATTTTATCATTTTTTCATACAAAAAATTTATTTAATTTGTGCAATTTAAGAAAAGAAGAAAAAATGTTGTGTAATATATTGAAATATTGTTTATGACGCATATTTTTTATATGTTCCGAAGGACAATCAATTGTTATTTACTGCTTCATATTTTAAAACAGTTCGCTTAAAATACCAAATTTATGCCTGATAAAAATAAAGTATTTTAAGTGAAATTCAAATAAAAACATTGTTAAGAGATCAGAAATTGTTTTTAGTGGCACGTCATGGATAAATAACAAGTTTTATGAAGGCAGGATAAATATTGGATACTCATTATTGCTCTTGCAGCAGCTCCTGTTTGCAGTATTTTTGGTCATGCTTATTAAACTGGCAGTTAAAGATTTATGATTTTATTTGAAAGTATGCGATAAATACGTTTATGTTTTACAGCTTTTCTTCGTTTGTTATAGAATCTTTGGATCAAATGGGTGGCAACTCTTGTATTTTATTGCAATAAAATAAGGTCACATAGTTACTCAAAAATTAACTCAATTATGTGTTCGCTATAGGAGCCAATTAAAATGTTTTATTTTAGGTCTATAGAGCTGAATGTTTTCTGTATCATGTTATGTTAACCTCCGATACCTCTCTTCACAAGAAACTTGTGGATTGATAAGTGTAAAATGAAGCCAAAATTACATAAATTGAAACAGATAACTATTGTTCTCACTAGACAGTACTTGAAAAATAAATTTTTCGCAATAAAATAGTTGGTACTTAAAAGATAATCGCGCTTGAACAGAAAATTGTGTCCAAAATACTCTTGTGAAAAAAAATTCCATTTTAAACTGTATATAAAAGTCGCAAATAATAACATAATGATACAGCTTCTTTTGCATAATAATATTTACAATAAAACTAATAGGGACCTACATATGCCCAAAACATCAATTTAGGTTTAATATAGTTTAATTTAAATTGCGTTAAAATCAGTTAAAATCAGTGAATACTTAAACCACATTTGAACGAAGAAAATTCAGCGCTGAAACTTCAGTCATCAAACAGTGCAAAATATTATCTGTTTAACACTTTTTGCAATGTTTTCGAGCTTTTATTTCCAAAAATAGTCCAAAATAAATGATTCACTGATTTTCTAAGTAAACATCTTAGCGTAAAGGGAACGCCTTGTCTAGAAAAAATGGAATAATTTGTTTCTCTACTTTTCGACACCAAGACCTCGAACATGAAAAGTTAAACAGCATAAAATAAGCATTCAACTTAATGGACTTATTGACAATACACTTTAAAAGAAAAATTAGAACTATAGAGAAACATTTATAATTGTTAATAAATTTATCGGGTTTGAGTTCGCTTTTGACTTCCTCAATTTTGTGACAAAATTGGAGTGATCAACATTTTTAAGGAAGACAAGAAAACTAAAATTAAAGACTTACTGTGACTGTTTCACGACCACCGCACCGCTCATCAGCACTCAATACAATTAGTTATTGCCTAGGCTCGAAACAAATTCTGGTGCTGGTGAGTGACGTGGTGGCCGTGAACCAGGCATTGTATGTACCCCAACCAGTAAGTCTTTAACTATAGTGTTCTTGTCTTCCTTTAAAATGTTGATCACTTCACGACTGGGAAAGGCAAAATACAAACAAAAATGTATATTGAGATCCAGAATAATACTTTTTAGTTGGCTCTTAGAGGATCTAAATAGACATTATTAAATGTTTTTTGACTTTTTCAGCTGTTTATATGCCGCCGACAGCTCGCCGGTAGACTCGTAAAAACTCAAAAGAATTTTTGAAGCTTTACCACTTTTACTATTATTTCCATGAACACATTGATACTCACAAATATCGAAACATAGTTTTTCTTGATGATAATTTTTCGACCTTTGTTGTTTAGTATTTTTAATAGTTCGAGCTTTAAGGTCACTTGCTTTTTATAAATGTTTATTAAATTCAATATTTCGATACCACAATTGGTATCTTCTTCAGGAATGTTTTTTTTTCCTGAAGAAGATACCCATTGTGGTATCTAAATATTGAATTTAATAAACATTTATAAAAAAACAAGTGATCTTAAAGCTCGAACTATTAAAAATACAAAATATAGTTTTAATACAGAAAACAGCACTATCGTTTTGCAAGGCTTTCGTTTCTCCTCACAACTTTCATACAACGAGTTACCGTTGCTTACTACGACTTGTATTCTTGAAAGTAAAAAACAAAAATTAAAAGTTTTCTCTTTTTGAATATTCAAAAATGAATTTAACTGTAAGAGTTTTAAGTTTTTTCCTACATTGCGTTTTTAAATCTCAAATTGAGTGTTTTTTATAAAGAAACGAATTTTCGTACCAAGATGCTGATGCAAGTTTTCTTGGCAGGAAAAGGAAGAATAAATAGAATCACACAACGGAACCAACAAATACGCATACAGGCAAACAATGCTTTCAAAATCATACAATATTTACAATTTCAATAATTTAAAGTGAATTTGGTAGTAACTTCCTTTTCCACCCCTTCAGCAGCAGCACCATCACCACCACCACCGCCATTAGCAGGCTTCCGAAATCAAACAGAACAACTACAAAAATATTATCATATTTTTTCAATGAATATTAAGCATTTCGTTAGTGGTTCAAAAACAGCTCACAACAAATTGAAAATATTTTATACTTATGGGTGTATTTGCTCACTCACAGCACAGCAGCAGAAAGGACTGGGATGAGTGGAAATATTGAAGAGATTATTAAATGACACGCAGACATGTCTAAACAAAGTGATTCGTGAAAGCCGACATTTGATGCCTAATCTAATTGGGATGGTTTAATGTAGCATATGCAAATTTGTATATACATTAGGGACCACAATTTCTTTGTATGCATGAAAAAATAAATAAATGAGGTTCATACTAAAAACCAGAAGACGTTTTCTAAAAAAAAAAAAAATATTAAATTTATATGTTATTTAATTAAAATTTTCCGTTTGGGAGTTTTTAATTCACTTTAAACATATATTACTTTTTTAACAAGCTTATAAGTCTATATCAAATTCTAATTATATTCTCCAAAGGAATAAAGAGTCTGGGACCAAACCTGCGCCCCTTTACGTCAAAACGTCTTCCCTGTTCCATTCTAGCGAGACTTCTTCTCCAATGGACGTTTTATGTTTTGTTTATTACATTATTGTTTTTTTTTTTTTTTTTTTTTTTTAATAAAATAGTTTTCTAAAACATTTTTATTTTTAACTATTTCACATTATAGAGCAGTTATATATGAGTTATAGTTCATGATTGATCTTAATAATAAATACTAAAAAATAGAAAATAGAAAACAAATATTAATAATTATTTTATAGTAGAGTAAAGCTGCCAAGTTGTTGCTGCATAGTAGAATTGTTTTCTCAAATTTACTTATGTTTCTCGCATTTTTGCAACTTCTTCTGTCATACCATTCTTTCCGGCGAGCAAAACTTACAATTGACGGTTTAAGCCGAGAACTTCTTTTGCAAATTTTTTAAGGAGACAGTTTTTTGTTAATGTACAATTATTTTCATTACATATCAATTATTTTGAGCAAAAATTTTTTTACAATTTTGTTTTTTTTTTTCTTATACGTATCAGTCCAGAAGTTTCCTGTGACAATAACAAATGCAACGAAAAAAATTTGGACGAAATCGGTTAAGCCATTCACCCGCAGTGCAGTGACCAAGTAAATTAAGGACTAATTCTTATGTATATTGTTACGAATTTAGTTGTGAACAGTCCAATTGTAATTGTTCTAGAACGTACTGAATTGTTGTTATTTTATATGTGCTTTTGTTGTCTTGTTATTATACACCTACATACATAGAAACTTTTTGACAAACAAAGCGGCAGCGCAGCGAGTGTGCACATACAGCCACACATGTGTAGATAAATAGGCACGACGGCGAAATAAAAGAAACCAGCACCGAACGATACAATATTCGTGTATGCATGCATATACGCAGCTCATATGCTTAAGTTTCATTGCCGTGTGTGTGTATGTCTTTTGTTCATCATTAGTTTCATTACGCGATGACGTGATCAGCTGTAATTTCTTGACCGTTCGAGTAAAGATCATTGAGAGGTATAAAAGCAGCTCAGCTTAACGCTGAGGCAGTTCAGTCGATTTTTAACTACGCTAACGTGTAAAGTGTCTTAGGTAATAAAAAGTGAAAGTAAAGTAAAAGTGTTCTTCTTTGAGTAAAGTGTTTGTGAGTACAGTGTGTTAAGTAAATAAAGTATTGGATTGTTGAGTACTGTCAACTGAAGAGTTGAGGGTTTTAACTTCATTACAATTAAAGAATCTACGGAAAACGCCTTTAAAAAGGAAAAAACGTAACAATATATAGTTAAAATTTATCGGGCTTTAGGGCATTGTATATTATTGATGTGGATGATACCAATTAAGCCAGACAAAGAAAAGTACAAAAAAAAATCAGCTGGCAAGCAACTAACTGCTTCGAAGTCGCCACACTTTTCGTCACCACCCATCTTTCAACTCAAAACTTCATGTTTTTAACTTGACATGAGAATAAACTCAGGTCCAATAAACGTAACATAAAATAGTTATAGAATAACCCCCTAATTCATAAAAATTATTGCAGGCTTATAAGACTGTTATTTCACATATTTGCATGACAAATCTGTCAAATAAGAGCTTTATAAACCTGTTATAATTTTTATGAATAAGACGGTAAAAGTTTAAGTAATAGAAATTAATTTATTTAGAGAATGAAAATTAGAGTTAAAAATATTGTGAAAATACATATTAAGAGTCTTAAGAGTTGAAATGTTACTTGGCTAGCAAAGAGACAAGTTTTCACAGGGTACATATGCAATTCAAATTCAAACTGAATATAAACAAGAACAAGTAAATAAAAGGGATGAGTGTCGCTTTAGAAACATGGACATCTGAGTTTAAGAACGGGTGCTGACAAGAAGTGTGGCAGCTTTCCAACAGCTATTTGTTTCCTAACAAGAAAATATTTAAACGTTTTTTGTGTTGTCTGATTAATATCAATGAATGAACTTAAGTCCGATGACGGCAATTTAAAATAATTATAACAGAAAAGCTCGAATAATATAAATTAACTAATAATTAACTAATAAAAAATTAACTTCTAAATTTAATATTAGCTGATTAATTTAGTAAGACTTAAAACTAAATAACAAAGAAAAATTTTGGTTAAAGTTGGGGAGCAACTACGCTTCTCATCGGCACCCCATTTCTGTCAAAAATTAGCTATTCCATGTTTGTCTCTTTTATTTTTAAAAGCGAAGTATTGCTTCACCCTTTAAGAATTTTTAGCGACAACTCTTCTGCTAATACTGCTCGATATTTTCACAAATTTCCAGTCCACAGTGCTGGATAAAACATGCTATAAAGTACATGCTTACTGAATGCGAATATTAGCTTATACAGAGTCATTTACATTACAATACAAAGCAAAACCATACTTAATTTATCTCTGTCCTCAAACACTACTGTCTTTCTGTGTGCAAAATAAAATAACATCTTACGCATTTTTATGTATGTATACTCACATACTACAATATTATTTTGTGAAATATTTTTATCCATGTAAATACAAAACGATTGAATTTTATGTTAAAATATTTTGTCAATGGAAAAATGTCAGTCGTTGTGTTTGTTATAGAGGAGAAGATCCTCAGTACTCACTCGTATGCGTAAGTGAATTGCAGTTCTTATCAGTGTGCAAAAGTGTGCTCGCTCAGTCGTACATCTGTACATATTTATTTTATTTAGGGAAATGCTTATGTTTGAATATGAAATAAATGTATGTAATTCTTGTTTTCCTATGAATTCCCTATTGAATTTCATGTAAAAGTAAAAAAAAGTAAATAAAATCAAATTCTATTCTCAATACAAGTTGTGCTCACATAAGACTAAAAAACGAGTCAATAGAAAAATTGTAGTAAAATATTTTAAAAGCAACGTTTTCAATGTGAGTTTATTTTTTTTAAATTATTTTTTATATCTGTATACATTTGTACATACATATGTGTTGTGCATACGTATGCTTATTTTACTTGTGTCAGAAATTCAATTTAAATATAAAATTTTACTACTAACAAACAATTTTGGAGTGAAACATTCTAAAGCTTTTCAAGTATTGGTGCTAGCATCAACAATACAAAAATCAATAAAGTAGAATAGAAACCGTATTTAGCTGTTGCCTTTTTAAGAAAAAAATTAATGAATCCACTCAAATGCTACATTCATATTCAATATTGAGTAAATATTTAAAAAAATGGCTGTAATTTTCAAAAGAATAACAATATTAATAGTTGAGTAATACCAAGGCTGTGATTTAACGAAAGTATAGTCTAAGGTAAGAAGGCTTTAACAGACTAGAATAGGTAACGTTATATTTAAAATAAGCAGGAATAACAACTAATTCTGAGATGAATGTGATGTAGCCTTTATATACATATCTGGTAAAGCTTCAGTTTTATTACGTTACATGTAACGTGCACTATTTCGGTACTTGCCTAAAAAAATTAAAAGCCGACAATAGATCAAATCCACATAATGCAGTGATTATTCGAACTATGACTCTCTTACTTTTTAATTAAAATGTTATGCACATTGTTGCTTTTAATTCATGAAAACATTGTCCAAGTTTTTAATAGATTTGCTTTCAATACAACTACTTGTCACACCCTCTATCCTGCAAACACCTTCTTTACCATGTTGAAGATAAATAACCAAACCAGCCTGGTAAACTAACCACTGGCTGGCATAAACCATTCGTGGGCCAACTGCCCATACAAAAAAAAGAAAAACGTGTAGCAGCCAAACAAATTAATTCTTTAACATACATTCAAACAAACAATCAGTACATTTGTTCATTCACACATACTTTTCATATGCTTGCGACCTCTTAACCAAAACCCAAAATGATTCAATGATTATTGCCACGTTAGCCATTGTCATCACCTTCAACAATGTAATCATTATCGTCATCATTATCCTTCAAAATGACTGCATTTCACATTTTATTGCCTGTATACATATAGGCTTTGTCAGTGTCACTGTTTTACAGATGAAGAGACAAACACACTGTGCAAACTAGGGTGGGTCGGTTTGAAGGGATAACAATTTTTTTTCTCGATACTGCGCCATCGATTTTTCAATAGCCTTTGGCATGAAAAATATTTTTACTACGCCGTAAAGGAAAATCCAATTTACATTTTTTTATATTTTTGTAAAACACTTTCCCTAAGGAGAAGTAGTACGAGGAAAACTGTTTCCCCTATCGCACTAATCAGCTCCAGAATGACCGTAAAGGGGGCAAATACAATACATTTTTCTCTCCAATATTTTTTTGAATTAACCGTACCACCCCTCCTTAGAGGGTCTTCTATAGAAATGGTTTGTTTGAGAATAAATCTTCTAGCATGACGTAGGTAAAACTTTTACCCTCAAGCCAATAGCTATCAAAAAATCGATAGCAGCATATCAGATGCTAAATTGACCGAGCCTACTCTACGCAATAGGGTATTTATTCATGCATTAAGCAGATTCATCTCTTAGGAAGCTGAAATATACATTAAACTCGGAGTTTTTTGCTTTTATATATCGTAGTAAATAATGAATCGAATTCAATGTTGAACTAGTAACTATAATCTCAAAAAGTCAACAAAATGGGCCTCAAAACGTAATGTCCTGTTCAGATAGGTTGAGTCAATATTCTTTTTATTGACAAAACTATTTGTCACACATATAACATTTAGCAAATGCAATGGAAGCTGAAGCTTTCTATAATTCCCAACATTTTTTTATGTTCTTTTTTTTATATAGAAGCTCTTTTTTATAAAAAAGGCTCTTTCTACATCTAAATTAAAGGTGATTTTTTTCATAACTGACATTTGTCTTTTTTATAAAAAAGAGCTTTTATATAGAAAAGGAACATAAAAAAGTGTTGGGAATTATAAAATGCTTTAGTTGGCATCGCAGTAATATATTGCCAATTGCAGTAAGCTAAACACTGTACACACTTTATTTTCATTTTTCTCAATGCTTGAAACAATTTTGCACAAACTAAGCATATATACTGACTTTTTATATGGTATATTAAGCGAAATAATTTATTGCGATAATAGCAACAGAGAGGTTTATCTGGACAAGGAATCATTCAAATAATGGTGCACCCAAAACGCAAAAATAAAAGCCAAATGGAGCTAAAATACTGTCAATAGAAGTAAAAATTATTCAAATTGGTTCAAATTTGCATATATGCCAATTTAAAGTCAAAATATTTTAAATATTTCAATATTAAGAACAGAGCTGCTATTGAATTCAACACTAAATTCCAGGTAAAAAAAAATAAAACAGCTGTTTACGACACAAATCTCTATTTAACATTTTGGTCAGAGATACAAAGAGCTCTGAATGCCATTATTGAATTTTTTTGACATTTTTGTAAATAATGAAATATGCAACTGAAGGTGGTACATTTCAAAAGCCTTCGAGTTTTTCCAAAACTCAAGCAGAGAACCAAGAGCCTGTCTTTTTTCTAATTATATAAAAGCCTGAATTAATAACACAGTTCTCTCTTCCATTTTCCCCCTTTTTCCCTCTTTTCAAGTTTCTCCATTAAAACACAAAATCCCTTTTCATTTTCACTATAGTAACACAATATTTAAACACAATTAAAATTCAATACTCGTGACAAGAAAATCTAATTATAAATTAAAACAGACACTTTGATTTTGGTCTGTTAATTTTTGCCATAAAACGATGATTAGTTAATTTTCAAATGTACTGAAGGAACTACGAAAAATAATAAATCAAATGGCAAAGAAGAAAAAAGTACTTAAACAACCCGACAGAGAGAAAACATGGAAAAATTGCAAAAATTAAAAACATAAAATCGAAATGAAAAAAAAAAAAGCTCATGCCCATTCAAGAGAGGTAAACGTGCAAAAATTGATTATTATTTTGTCTGAGTTGGCATGGATGGTTTCATTACTGTAATGAGTAAAAGTGTGATTATATTTACATGTGTAGGAAAAATTGTTGCACAATGAAGAGTAGAACGCAAGGAAAAATACTTGGAATAATGATTGTTCTCCACTGGCATATAAAACCTTAGAGCTTGTAATAGATAATTTTAACATACAGCAGGCAGCGTACAAGTCTACACTGGCTTAAGGGTACATCAAATGAGGTGGGCACTCATACCCCGACCTTCAACGTAACTACATATAATTCAAACCAAGGCACCGAAAGTGTAAGTATCTTGAACATTTTTAGTCATCTAGCTTTAAACAGGTCAACTGATTTCAAATAACTATACTATTTTAGTAATCATTCGGCTATAAGTGCTCGTAAAAACCATATTTGCTTTCTGCTGTTGCAGCCCCTTCAGTCAGGTCACTGGATGTGACCAAACACAAACAAATTAATCTGTAATATATATCTATTAAAAACTGCTATAGTATCATGTTAATCATATTTGGCCTCAAATTAATACATTTTAAAAATTCTAGCCATTTCGGCACATATTAAATTTTTAGATGTTTTAAATATAATAAAGGAAAATCTTTAAACTTTTGATGTAATTAGTGCCTAAAAAGGACGATACTAAATTAGAAAATCGAGCACCAGTAATGTTTACAAGGGTGTTGATAAAAAGCGTATCAGCTCCGTAACAACACTTTGTTACAAAAACATTTCTGTTGTAACTTGATGTTGATCAAGGAGTTGACCATCAGCCTTATTAAAATTTATAAGAATGCTGTAATTTAGTTCAATATAAATAAAACAAAGTAAGTGTACAAAAATACCGCAAGGAGACGTGCAAGTGTTTCTGTTCTATCAATATGATAAGCAGTAATACCTACAAAAAGCAATCCTAAACAAAACTGTAAAAAGCAACGCTCCTCTGACATGAAAAAAATCTTTTAAAAGGGATGACCAAGAAAGGTCATTGCTGTGACTACTTTTAATTAATAGAAATTTAAATTTCGTTAACTTTGACAGTCAAATGACTCAGGTGGCACTACTAAAAATACTGATATCCATCCACCATGTCTAAATTTCATAGCGGTGCTGTGGAGAAGCGTAGCGGCCTCGAAACAGCCGTTGTACCTTTCTTAGGAAAAGTTTTTTTCTTCCCTTAAATCAATTGAACATCAGCCGGGTTTGATGTTATACAATATACATATTGCTTTTATTCATAAGAACCTACAAATTTCTTTAAGTGCAACACACACAAAAATAATTCAACAGTTCAAGCATTGTCATCACAAAAGAAAAAAAAGAGTAAAAAGGAAAATACAAATTGAAAAAGCAACAACCAACAAAGACAAAAAAAAAATCAAAGGAAAATATATTAAACATCAAGTATTTGATGGAATGGTGAGAAAGGAAAAAAGGAAATAAAAGGGCGTGTAGAAGTGCACTGTTTGAAAAGAAACAATATATTGATTGTGCTGTGATGACTAAAATAATAACTTGTTACACGAACACACCGAATATTGATGAACGTGCCAAAACAGCACCTGAATGTTAAATTAATTGTAATTTCTCATAGAAGTCATTAAAAGAAAAACTTAACGAATCATTGCAACACATTGTTCAATAGTAGTATAAGCAATAAAATTCTATGCCCTCTCTTGAATTGTCTAAAATTGTTTAAAGCTCCTTGCCTCTTACTCTTGAGGTGTTGAACATATTTTTTTAACGACTGCAAATTGGTGACGTTGGCAAAATAACGACCGTAAAGTTTAGGCCAAACAGTTTTTGTCTCTTGTTTGGCTTGAACTCAATTCTCACACAATCATGCTGCTAAGGGACTTTAAATACTCTAAGAAGAATCAAACTAGATTTAAGCTTTAATATGTGTTTTTATATGATTTTTCTAAACAAGCTTTTACAAAATTTGTTTCAAAAAGATTTAAAAACCAAATAAGAGTTTCTTTAGAATTGTTCTGGGCATAGGTTTTTACATAAATGTATTTACAAATTTCTTGATTACCTTTTGCAATACCTACTTTTTCGATTTACGAATTTGATACAATCCATCCATCTACAAATGTTATGCTACAAAATATTCATAACTAAATTTTCCAATTTAATATCAATTTATTTTTAAATGCTTCAATTTCTTCAAATATTTGGCAGTCTTTTTTTCTTTTTGCAAGAGCAGCGCTCGTTTTAATATTGTATAACAAATTGATTTCTATCCCAAAGAATATGTTTGCAATTTTTGTAAAGCTGATTTTGTACTACTTAAGCTATTTTCTTCACTATTTGAATGGGGATTTCGTTGGCATAAGTATATTGAATATCAAGGTAAATTTATTTTCATATTTTTTTATACACATATATTTTTTTTAATAACATGTATCATTGAACTCGATTTATGAAAATATTTTATGCCAGAACATGAAATCGAAAAAGATTGCACAGTGGTGAGAGCTTGATATATTTAGGCATATGAAATAAGAAGTAAGTATTTTTTTTATTAACTTTACAGTTTAAATACATGATTTACTATTGTTAAATGTTAAAAGCGGGTTTTTTAGTTGTAGTTTTACTTCCTCGAAATTGTGAAAGATTTTTGGTGGTAAACTGGAGTGATGAACATTATTAAAGAACACAAAAAGCCTTCAACTTCACTTTTCTTGTTATCTTTAAAAATGTTGATCACTCCAATTTTATCAAAAAAATTTTTCTCAATTTTGATGAATTAAAAATTGGTAAAACTATTAATAATAAAAAGTAAATATTTTTGTAATTTATTCAAGTATCTTTTCTTTTTAACATTATTTTGTTAGTCTTACATTTGAACTAGAATCATGTTTACAAATACAAAAAAACCCACAATAAGCACTAATTTTTTATAAAAAAAAGTTATCTCGAGAACTATTAAAATCAGGAAAAAGTTTTACAACATCTTTAAAACTACATCTTCTCAAAGGTCACAAAATTAAAGGCTTCAAGGAAAGAAACAGGGTACCTAGTTGAAGAAACTTCAGCAAATGAGGATGAACATAATATAATAGCAAATTATGCAGATAAAATTAAGAGACGCTCAGCTATAAAAAATATGCTGATGAGTATCCTGGTGGATGTGAAACGCCAGGTATACACCCCAGCCAATAAGCCTTCAAAGTGTGTTTCCTTGTGTATTTTAAAAATGTTGATCACTACTTTTCCAGCAAAAAATCGTTCCTAGTAAAATCGAACTGAGGCCTGATGAAAGTAATTAACAAAAAAATATTTTATGTAAAATAAGAAAACTGCCAGTCGACTTCAAATTAATTGATCGGCTTTGGCTCTATGAGGCCGTTCCCTGATCCGTATATGCACATAAACATGCATGTATATGTGGGTGTATGCATTGGTTGGTAATATTAGTACATTCTGACAACAATTTTTTGTGTTCTTTTACTAGTTCATTGAATAAATACGTTAATTAAATTAAGCAAAAATTTTATTAACAACAAGATAATAGATTAATCGATCCAATTAAAAATTCACTTAAATTGAATTTTAGACTTCTTGTTTTTTTAACATCGAAATATTTGAATTATTAACTAAGAGCTTAATGTATTTCGATTCCAGTTCGAACAAAGCCACTAAAAACGAAAAAAATTTCTTATAATTTTTGCTGTAGATTGACTAACAAATATTTATCTCTCCCTAGTTCTATAAAAGTGGGCGCAATATTGTTAAATATATTGAAATTACAAGCCAAAAGAGAAGGATATAAAGCTCAAATAATAAAGTATTAACAAAGAGAAAAAATAGGTTTGAACAAGCTGGATGTTTAACTGATGAAAATTAGGTATATTATTTTCTTTAAATTGCTGTACCAAAGCCGTGATAACAAATTTCACATCATATTGGATTTTTATATAAACATTTCTACATCACTGTCTTTGACACTGCACGTTACCGTAAATGGAATAATAAAAATATAAAAATTGAGAAAAATCACAATCATCACGCACTCAAATCTATGGCTTCTCTTCTTCTTATTAATAAATCCAGTTGAGGTTATTTTATTTTTGCTACTTAATTGTGTGTATGTGTCAAGGGAAATGCTACATGAATATCTGCCCCTGAATGAATTATTACATCAGTGGTCACATGCAAATAACAAATACCAGCAAAAAATACCCAGCGGTTAGCAGCCGTCTTCAAAAGAAGAGCTGATCTTTTTTTTTTTCTATTTCATTTGGTACACTTTCCACATTCCTTGCTGGTTAATTTTCTTTCTTTGTTGCAATGACAAGTCATTATCAAAATTAAACACTATTAATATCCACACATTTTCTTTAAATGGCTTGTCCATGCTTTTGCAAACGTTCGTAATTTGAAATCATCCTTGATTCAAAGATTTGCAAGTGGGCCTGATTATTTTTAATTGAGTATGGAGTTTTGCTGTTTGTATGAAAATTAATCATTGCTTGAGATTGTGGTGATTATAAGTTTAGGTGTCATTTTCTAATGCAGTTTTTGACATGTTTTAATAAAATTTGCATGGACAAATCGTATATTAAAACGTTAATTTTTAAAGTATAACATTAAATTAAATTTTACAAAATTACATTTCTTTATCTGACTTACAAATTTTAAAGGAGTGTATAGAGAAGGTAATATAAGGAACACCACCGCAGTCTGCTGCAAAATAGTCACTTAGTTCCTTATTTGATGTATTACGAGAGCAACTCTTGCCTAACGAAAAGTATAATTTTATTGTTAATTACTTACACATAGTTTTTCCTTAAAGGCAAAGTTCGAAGTAGTTTGGATGCTGATGATCGTTGAGGTTGATGAAAAGCAGCCATCACATTTACTTTTCTTATACGCTTTAAAAATTATGGTTACACCGATAATCTTGAGTTACAGTTATTAAGTATGTGACAGGAATACTCCTTGTATGCAACCTATGAAAATATGATTTTCGTAACAACTATATTAATATCTACATAAATACTTTATACTACTGCCTACAATAAAGCACGTTTTGACATTAATAAAAATGGAGTTTCAATAAAAAGTTTGTGCTTTTATACGAATTAGATATTGTACAAGGAATCTGCAGCAAAAACACAATAAAACTAAAATATAGATTGAAAAGTTTCCAGAAATATGCATAGAAAATAATATTTCAATATATATGAATAAGTAAAATTCGGCAGAACTAATAAGTTTGCTCATAAGATTAACGCTACACTAGAAATAGTTAAATAAAAAAAATTGCAATATAAATGAAAACATATGTTGTATTAAAGCCTTAAGTTTTATTGCAATTTTGCAATATAATTAATAAATATAAAATAAAATAAAATAAAAAAATATTGGCTGTATTAATTTTAACCTTATAATGAGCTACGTATATGATTAACAACTTTTAATAATTTTATCCGGCTTGAGATCGATTTTTACTTCCCCAAAACTTAGAAAGTATACAATTAGTCATGGATTGGGTTCAAAGCAAATTACGATGCTGATGAGCGACGTGATGGCCGTAAAACAACCTTACTATATACCCCAGCTTCACTTTTCTTATCTTGCTTGAAAATATTGATCACTCCATTTTTGTGACAAGCAAATTTTTCTTAACTTTGGGAAAGTAAAACATCGAACTAGAAAGCCCGATAAACGAATTAACATTTGTTTTATTAATCAAAGAAAAGCTTCAAATGTGCTAAGCCTTTCGATGCAGTTAAGAAATGGGCACACAGAGCCCACTCAACTCTTTGGAATAATGAAACCTTGGGACTCAGTAGATGGGGAGATCCAGACGAGGAAAAACCGAAGGAGCTACTAAGACTTAGCAAAGCCAAATTGAATAGAATATTCGGAGTATTAGAAGGTATTGCAAAGTACTGGCACACCTATAGCAATAGCGGGAGTAGATGAATGTAGAGCATATGGGGAAGTAGGTGAGACAGTGGAGTACCATTTAGGAATATTTTCCCCACTTCTCACAAAAACGTAGCCACTATCTAGGAAGTGATAGCTCACTGGACACAACCAAACTGTGGGGTATGTACTGGACTGTACTAAGGAGCCTTGTGTGTGACACTAAATTTCTATAGAGTTATGAATTAAAACTATTGGGTCATGATTATAGACATGGAAAAAGTATGCTTTAAGCAATTTTAAGCCACTGCTAAATAAAAGTAAACTTTTTGTCTTTTTGAGAAAAAGTCAACTTTACCCGCAAAAGTCTGCTCTGAACTTAACACCAGCAGAAGTTGTTTATAACCTATTTAGCAACAGCTTTGCTCAAAAAATATCACTTTTAAATGTAAAAGCTTTGTAATAATATATTTTTTTACCTTAAACAATTAAATTAAAGATTTTTCAATAACTATTCTTAATCAGAGTTTTATTAATAATTTTACTTGTTTTCAATTCGCTTTGATGTTTTTTGTTTACTTACTAATACAATCTTACACTTATATATGTGTTTAAATGTATATATAATTTTTGAAAGTCATCCCATTAGTGCTGGGTTTTTACTTAAAATTGTGGGTGATGGTATGGTAAATAAGTTAGCACATTCCAATAATAATTAATGGGTGCCACTATTTAAAGCTGGTTCAACTTAAATCCAACTTTGATATTGGCTATAATTAAAATAAGTTAGCAACACTTTTTAAAATTTAAGTTGTTTCTAAAAAGAAACGACTTTAGTGTTTGACTATAGTTACGGCCCATTACATTCAAGTCCACGTAGCGTACAACAAGTCTACTCCGGCTTGAGTGTTTCTCGGAAGACATGGATCATCACCTTGTCCCTGCTATTAACTTAAACTAATTAAACATTGTGTGATTTTTCACAAATAAGCCATTCTAATTAATTTTTCACTGAAACAAATTAAATTTGAATGACATTAAATAAATTTTTAAGTGAATCTATTAAAAAGTTTATCTTGGGTTGTATGTGTAAAAAATTATTTTTTTTTTGAGATCTGGGTAAATCTTATTTGAAAAAAAAAACTCTATAGCTGAATGTGCATAGGTTGCTTCATACGGGTCGAGTCGTTTTATAATTTTGAGTTACAAGCAAAGTTTGTATTGTGCAAAAACGTTTGACAAAAATTTTAAGAAATAATTCTATAAGGCAAAAATATTTATCGATTATATCGAAAGTAGCACCATTCTCCTTCTTAGAAAGTTTTCGACTTTGTTCATGACGCTTGTGTCGCTTACAAGAGTGTAAGTAAAGGTAAATTACGAGTTGTAAGCGTCGCGTCTTATGCCTTTTGCTGTGTAATGGTTTACGTACAATTGTTCCGATTGTATTCTTTTGACAGCCGTACTAAAGGCGTCTATGGAAAGTATGCTTCAATTGGGTCAAATATTCATTGTTCGCACCAGTTGCGAATGCTAGCGTACAATATTGTGGAAACAGCTAAAAAAAAAATGTTAACAACAAACATAATTTTTAATACTGTCGTCAAATGGTAACATGTCTGGCTAGTCATATGGCATTCTAATGTGTCGACTACAGACTAAATACGAGCATGTAAATCTCTCAATTATCCAACAACTTGGAAAATAATCAATAGTCTGCACAGTTTCACACAGTTTTGCCATAAAACTTTTCGCAAACAGTGAACAGCTTAACAACCAAATAAAAATTTATTTCCTGGTTCTCAATAAAACAAACAGAACGAAGTGTTGATGCATTAAAATTTATAGATTTCATGTTATTGCAAAGCAAAATATATATTTTACTATCATTTCTGTTACGTATTTTGATCTTTTTCTTTCTTTCTATAAAATATGTATGTATGTATGTTAGAATATGTATGTATGTTGCATGAATAGATTTAATAATTGAAAAAAACCTTTTTATTACTTGCTACAAAAAGAAAATTGTTTTATTATCTCATGTTTATTGTTGTGCTGAAGCAGCAGACATCCGCACATACATACATACATATTTGCTCTTCCAAATCTATCTTAACAACATTGTTTTGCTTCGTATTTATATGTTTTTAATGTTGCCATTATAATGAAGGGGCCAATTAAGCTCTATTTGAGATTGTATTTAACCCCAAAATTGCAAACTATAGTAAACTTTAATAGGGGAAAAATAATAAATAAAACAGCAAACTTGTTCAAGTAAAATGAGATCTCAGCAAAAAGATAAGAGAAAAAAAAAACAAAATATACAAACGGGCCAGTGGAGTCTGTAGGTGCACGCAATGCGGAGTGCATAATTCTTAATGAAAAATATCTTAATAGAATACATACATACAACACCCGTTTAGTAATTGGACCATCAGGGCTGGATGCTTTTACATGCTGAGCTGTTACGTAAACAAATCCTTTAAAAACTTCCTTAAAGTAAACAACAGCAGCAGCAAGCAACAACACACAGCCGTCATCAGCAAATTACACATTTTAACGCAACGCACAAATATTCCTTCCTTTCACTGAAAGGCACACACTCACAGCCACATACATACGTTAAGGAATTAGTGTGTAGGTATGAGTTGATATGTATATTGTAGAGGGTGTGTAATTGCAAATATATTTACACTTAGCCTGGTATACATTTGCTAGTATTCTTTTTTTTTGCTTTTTATTATTATTTATAACAGTCTGTTTGAGCTAAATGATTTTCTCCTTTAACTTTTGTATAGTAGTTCCTGTTTTCATTTGCACTGTGGAACCAGGAAAAACACATTTATCTATCGTTTTCATATTTCTACAGTGTACTATCATGATATATGAAATTAACATAAGATGAAGAATATTTTTGCGGAAAATTTTAATGAACTACGAAGTGGAATAGGCTTTAATTAATTTCTGTTAGAGGAACTTTTCTTCTATTTCATTTTATATTGCGGTCGTTGGGACTAACTTCATTCTATACTATTGTTGTGATTAATATAAATATGTGCGGTTTTCGTGAAAATGTGTTTCAGGTGATTATATCGTGATAAATTTTTAGAAAAATCAAGCGTGAGCGTGATTCAAAATTTCGTGCGTGATAGGGTATGACCACCATTTTAAGTCAGCTCAAGAAGTTTTACAATAAAAATTTTTTAGCTTACAAAACAACTTTCATACATTTTTCTTTGGACTATTTTTTTAATGCATATTCTTTTAGCTCAAGTTTTACTACACATGTAAAGTACATTAAGCCTGTGTCGATTTTCATGGAAGGAAAAGAAAGGTAAGAAACCGTTGGTAGCAATATTTCTAAGAGTTATTTTAACCCAATAAGCTATATATGGGGTGGCAAACCAAAAAGATGAATCATTAGCTAAACCTAGGAATACTGTTGGTTTATTTTTCAAAATATATGCAACTTTGTTATTTATGAATACAAATTAATACCTCGAAGGAGTAAGTTTCATTACGTTAAGTTCAAAAAGCATGGATTTTTTTTTCAGCTACATAGAGTAAATGAAATGCTAGAAGAGCAAACTGTGATGTGTATATATGATATATTTAAGGAGATTTCTTGCTGTAACTCTACAGTTCTGCATGATTAAACGTTGAAAGAATTTTTTACTTGTATTAAGTTTCGTAAGAAAATAATTCGGAAAGCAGTCGTATTCAAAGTAAAATTTTTTTTTTAGAGATAAAAGTAAAATACTAGTGTAAAAAATTATGAAAAGTAAGTAAAAGGATGAAGGAGGTATACAACTCGATTTTATGTGCTTTCCTTGCTGTTAAAATTAATAAGTTTTACTCTATTAAAATCTAGACAAGGACAAAAAGAATGGGCTTTTAGCAGTTAGCAAGCTCGAATTAAGTAGAAGAATGAAAATGAAAGTCATAACTACTGACACATTTAAACCACAGAAGGAAGAAGATGAATATACCCATTAAGGGAAGCATTGGACATTGATCCACATTGGAAGAAACTAAGGAACATTGTGTACGAAAGCGAATTTCTATGGACCAATGAGTTAAAATTATTGTGGTTTTATCTATCGAGTGCACAATAAGATTACGTGCAAAGAAAAAACATTTTACAATATGGTAGCGGTAACAATATTATGTTATCTAACGATAACGATGCGAAAGGCTGTGTCAAACAAGATATTTTTATTGAAAATGCTGTAAAAATTTTTTTTTTCACCGTAAACCTAGTTTCTGTTACAGTTTGATCATTTCATTGTAACTATCCATGAAAATTCGTTTGAAAAAAATATCTTCAGCCATTTTATAATGATCGCATGAACAAGTTTTATTTGTGACAAACACAGCAATTTTGATCTATTAAATGTTATATAAACAAAATATTGTTGTTTTAAACAAAGTTTTTAGTGTTGCCGTTGACAGACAATTTTCCCCAATTTTTGTGTTGTATATTCAAATTTGCGTGTGCTTATTAATTACCATTTTTCTTTTATTGAAAGGATAAAATAAATAAATTGAATTAAAAAACCGCAGCTATTAAAATCGAAGTAAGACGATTTTGCAACACAAATTATGGAACATATGAAGAACAGCTTTTTTGTTTGGGTAATTAAAAGCTTTGAATATTATATATGTAGATGTGTATGCGTGCACAAATATTTGTTCGCATTCAGTAAATATTCTAGTTGACAATATTATATTGCTATGGCTGGCCATAATGCAACGAAAATATTGTTACACCCAACCAGACTACTGCCATTTTCAACCATAATATTACGTTGAAATATAACCATATTGCTATCAAAATCAATAACAATATTGTCGTAAGGTAACATGTTTGTTCAATTTAGCCATAAATAAGTTCTCTTTAAAACATAAAATAATTTCATGTTTCAGTCTTCCTTACAAATTCATTTGGTCTTAGTTTATTTTTTCTTACTAAAATTGAGGGAGATCAGTTGTGTCTAAGCTTAATACTTTAAAGCTGATATGCTGGGGAATAAACCATTGCTATATTACATTCGCCACAATGATAATCAGCCCCTAATTGTTTCAAACTCAGGTCATAGCCAGGTCACGCACTGATTTTTAGCAGCAGCAGCATAGAGCCATCCAGCTAACTCAGCTTTTGTTTATTATAAGGCTTGAATAAAAAGTAACAAATTAATGTTAAAGGAATTATAATAACCAATCTTTTTTTTTAACTTTGTGTTATATATATTTTGATAAAAAAATAACACTGCTTCTACTCTCAGTCCACTGTTAATCATTTTATAGTCTTTTGCAAACAACAAACTTCCTTGCAATTTTTTATTGCAGTTTTTGTTTTAATATTCAATAAACTTGGTCCGCACTTAAATTTTATGACCGAGTCTGCTGTGTGTTTTTCATTTTGTGAAACAAAATATACGAACAAACAGAAAAGCCAATAATATAAAATACATACTTTTTTCATCCGTAAAAGGCAACAACACACTCTGGTGCAGTGTATTTCATCAACACTTCAACACAAAATGAGTAAATATGTATATTGAATGCTACAAAAAAAAGGGAAGGAATTGCACATTGGCATGGCATGCACAAAGTAGTCATTATGTCACCTTGTCCCTTTTTAAAGGACGAGCACAAATTCAACAACTATCATCAAACACATTTAGGTCAACGCAATGCTTCACACACCCTCACACACAAGCACACACTCATATGGTAGTTGAAAGTGCGCTTTAATGAAGAATATCCTTTTAGTGCAAAAGTTCTCTTATTTTGTCTTCATTTCATATTTTGCGCACTCATCAAGCACATCTTACAAAAGCTTGTGTGTGGTGCACACAAGAAATAATGGAGAAAATTTTAAAAATTTTATACATTTTAAATTAAATTTCATTTTATTAAAAGTTTAATTGAATTTTGCATGCAGAAAAAAATGTGTTTATGAAGCGAGATGCTACCTTATTTGTGTGTATGTTAAAAACGCATTTTGCTACGAGTATGTTTGTAGTTGTTTGAAAACATATATTTTTGTGTTACATATGCATACACACATTTTCGTGCGTTCTGGCACAGATTTGCAATACAAATTTTGCCATTATTTTTACAAAAGTAAAATATTTGCACGAAACTTAAGAGCTGTAGAGAATTTTTCCACAAGTCGTAAAATCTTAAGCGTTAGTATTGTAGGGTTAATGAACACACAAGTTACGCAAAAAAACACTTGTTTTTGTTCTTTAAGAAGTTTTTTAATCAGTTTATCCTTCATTTTCTTTTTACTTTATTTCAATAACAGCCTTCATGAAATATTAAAAGAAAACAATTTACAGGCCATTTTTGATGTTGCATTGCATTTATATATTCAGTACGTCTGGCAGCTGTCGGCTCAACATGCAATTATCCCGTTGCTTTTAAGCGTATACTCGAGTGCACGCCAAGCGACCGATCCACACACACACACACGCACTCACGCAATCAAACCGTTGCACAATAATTCTGAACACGAATGCACAATCAATACAAAGAATATGAAAAAGGATGAGCCAAGGAAAATACAAAAAGCGTAAGACCAAGAAGATAAAAAGAAAAAGCGAAAAAAAAACAATAATACTAATAATAATAATAATAAGACCCAGAACAAGATGAAGAGTTTAAAACGGAAACGGATGTCATCACTTTGATGAGTTCATCATGAAGGAAGGAAATCGCCAGAAATTAATTTTACATTTTTCCGGACTTTAGCAAAAGTTTAAGGCAGAATGCACTGTAAAAAGGAATACAAACATCGAAGATGCGAACACATTCAGTTTGAAGGTAGACGAGAAAAAGTTTAAGTGATGGGCCACAACAGCGACTGGCGTAACTGCGTTACTGACAAAGTCAACTGGCAGAAAAAGAAATGAGAAAAAGGAAATAAGCCAACACAAGATTTTAAAAGGATTGTTATTTGGTTTGGAGTTTAAAAAGAGTAACTGAATGTGAATAAACAAACCAAACGATTGCTAAGAGGTATTGACGGATGGCAGACTTATGGAAGTAGCGAGTGACAAGCTGGCGGAACGGCGCGCAAACTAACAAATGAAAAAATGCAGACGTATTTGTCGGTTGTTGCTTGTTTTCACTGCGGATAACAGTCAGTTTGTTGGTAAGTCAATAACTGGTTGTGCACTTCAATTGTTGTAAAAATACGTTTGTAAATATGAATTGTGAACACTACAAGGCGATGGCATCATCATCATGATGATGATGATGATGATGATGATGGCGTTGAACCAATAGATTTACAAAAAATTCCATACATTTACTTTAAGGTGGCCTTTCCATTCTCTTCCTTGGCTTGCACGTATAGGTTTGTGGTAGTAAGTCCAGAGTCTAATTACAAGCGAGTCAATTGAATAATAGTGTTGCCTGTAACAATGTTTACAGATGAAACATCAAATTGGGTCACAGCTACTACTATTACTCCGTTTGTTTCTGTTGGGGATTTAATTTTGATTTTTTTTATCTATTTTCTTTTTTATTTTCTTCTAAAGTATGGTATTTGTAAGCAAACAAAAGCTCTGCTGGTTTTTACTGGAGTTTTGAAACAAAAAAGAAACTCGTTGACCATCATGATATTGGCGTTGCAGTTGCTGGTTTTATTTCAAGATTTTATATCCTTATAACATTGCTGATGCAGGAAGCGCTTTACTTTTGTCAATAGAAAAGTAACACCTGACAAACAAAGGAGTTTTTTATACAAAATTGAAAGAGTATTTGCCAGATGGCCAGAGTTTTGAACATTTATAAAAATTATTTTTTTTTTGCCAGGTATGGAACATGATTCAAGTCTGTAGCACATGAAATAAATAGTAATTGGCATTTAATTAATTTAATATTGGGCTACACCCATAAGCACAGCGGAATACAGGGTTGTTTTTCGTACAACAATTGCTTTCAGTTTTTGACAGTTTCAATTAACTAATGATTATATTTAATATATAATTCTTATTTGATCCTCTTAATTATTGAAAAAACTAATTTATACAGCTTCAGATCGCTTTTATAACAAACTTTTTATTAACAATATTATTCAATATTTCACTAACGGTTTGTTAGCATCTTCAGGATAATATTTGTAATTAAAATTTCTCTCTCTTTCTCTCTCTCTCTCCCTCTGGAGAAGAGAAACCTCAATTTCCTTGTAAAAAATACTTATTCGAAACCATGATACAATTAACAAGGTAGCCTCGTCAGCTAAGCCGTTAATCAACTGACTACTTTAGGTTGTCAAGAGATTGCAGAGATGAAAGGCAGCCAAAACGAGGTAGCAAATCCGCGTAAGCTCAGTGCATCTCTCTTCTGTAAATGTAGAAGTGGCGTCTTTTTGACAGTTTGCATAAGTTGTACAAAAACAAAATGCATGTTATTTTTATTGAAGTTGTTCTTATTGTAGCGAAAAGGTTACCTTGTTAGTTGTATCATGTTCGAAACAAAATTTTGTACCGAAACCGTTCCTATATTCATCTTCTGTCTCTGTTGATATGCTATACTATCCTGTACATTCTGCAACCAGTGAGTTGTGGCAGTACGTTGGATAGTCATGATATGGTACCAATTTGTTTGATGTGGGTTGCCACATAAGAAATAATATTCTGCTGTCTTATTCGTCGCAGTTTTGTGTTACTTTGGTGAAGGTTCAGCCTTACAATGCTAAATGGAATATGTACGTAATTGCTTCCTGTGTTTCGGAAAAATTTCTTTACTAGACTCAAGGTTAAATACTTTGACAGCTCTTTAAGGCAGAAGCAGTAGTCAGCTGCTACCTGGCATAAAGGTACCTTGGTCTGGGAGAGAGAGGGAGAGAGAAAGAGAAATGAAGACAACTAATTTTGTTTGCAATATTCTCAGTTCGAATTGGTTTCAATTTATACTTTTTCTAGACAAAATTGGATTGAGTAATAAATAGGATTAAGGTTGTTTATTACAAATTGAGTTGAGCTGCCCAGTACCTAAAGATTGCAATATAGCTTGTGAAAACTGCAAGATTTTTGTAAATTTTGTTTTAAATTAAAAATAAAAATGGAATGGAGGCAAATGAATTGATTATGCAAATAATTAGCGGTGAAATGAAAAAGCCTGGAAGAGTTTATGTATAACATACGTATGCACCAGCGCATAAAAAAATAATCATAAAAAGCAAATTATGTGGACAGAAACACCATTCAAGCTGACTTGATCGTCAATAAGGAAATAAAACAAAGTTCAACGGGTTTGTACCACTGTAATGCAAAACAAAAGTACTTTTTTTTAATAGTGTAGGTTTGATTTGCCTGAAAATTTCCTTGAAATGAGTAAATCGTGCTGCGGAATACTCTCAGTAAAAATATGTTTGCTTGGACAAACAATGGATAAATCCACCTTTATACTCAAGACAAGAACAAACAATATTTTGCATATTTTTCTATAAACAAGATTAGTTCATTTATGGGAAGCACTATTAATGCGTAGACATATGAGTGTTTTTCAAGTTTTCTGCGTATTTACAATAATAGTTTTTTCTACATTTTACTTTTTAGTTTTTTACATTTATTTTTTTCTAAGTGTAGCCTATATAACCTTAATTCTTTTTCTTTTTTTTTTTGGGTCCTGAAAGTGTTTCGATTTAATTGCATGAACATGTTGAAGAATTTTCTTTATCAAGTATTTTTTGCACATAAAGTTTCGTATTTTTCGTTTAACACCAACACACGTTGATACACAAAAATTTGCTGCCCCTCTAAAAGAGCAAACATTTTATTTTTTCACCCATCTGTCGATTGAAAGCTCCTTCTGCCACTTAAAGCAGTGGTTTGTTTGTTCGTTTGTCTGCACATCAATCTGTCTTAAGTTATTTTTTTAATGAAAAACTTTTATTTTATTATTACAATTTTGCCGCAAGAAGCAACAGTAGTGGCATCGGTTAAAGAATCAACATCAAAGCATGTACAGACAAATGTACACTGTATATATGTTGGTATATTCGTATATGATTCGTGTATTGAAGGCTTTGGAAACAGTTTTCGTAGCAAAGAAAGTGATAAATTTTTATTCTTTTGAATGCTTCGAGCAACATATGGCATGTAAGTCTTTAAACGTAATTATTGCTACAAATTGATTTTGTTATAAAAGTTTTTCACCAAATACTAAACATGTTGAAATATTTTGTACAATATATTAGGGCAAAGAAATGCTGTGACGAACTTTTTTTTATTCCCTTAAGCTACAGGAATAAAAAGCAGTAAATCTGTTTTTAAATGACTTCAAATTTAATTTTGATATTTTTTATGAGTTTTTTTTTTAATTTTTCAATTTAAAGGAAAGTGTTTGTGTTTTTGTAAAACAGGTTACAAACACAACAGCTTAGAATTATTTCCCATTTGCTTGGAGCTTAAAACATTAATAAAAATATTGGTTACGGTGCCCTCCGCAGTTGAAATGTGAGATATGTTTTTAATGTACCTATAGCGTGTCAGGTTAAGTGCGCATCTTAAACGGTCTTAATATATTTAAGATACAAATTTCAATATGAAAAATTTCTTAGCCTACCTTACATAAATCATAATTGAGTTACGGTATTTTAAATATATGTATATCGCTTACTTCCTTCGGTCACGGCATCACGCGTGAATGACTACACTGATTTCGCAGATGATTTTTTTGTTGCATTTGTTATTGACTGGAAAAAAAATCATATAAGAGGAATGAGGAGCAAAATGCTCGGAACATAATTAAATATAAGAAAAGTATTATACTGCCCAATAACTCGGGCAGGGTTACTATAGTATCAAAAATATTCTGAAATTAAGGGAACAAGTTTTGGAAAATAAAATTTCACTTATTACACATGCCTCGACATGTTCAATTCATAAGAAATACATTCAACAAAAGGCTTCACACAACCATGAATTAGAAAGCTCCCAATTTAGAGCGAAATTATTCGATGCCTAACATTTGACCCCATAAATCTTGCAATCGGCGTAAACCATCAAACAAGGCAAACATTGTTCTGCAGTTCATTGGCTTTGAGTTTTGCTTTTATGCTTCTTTCATGTGATTTGTTGTAAAAAGTGCAATTAAAAAAATTTTTTTACAAAGTAGTCACAATATGTAAGGCACAATATGTAAGAAAGTACTCAAACACATTGTTGAAAATATAATACGTATAAATATTTATCAAAAGTCACGGGTCACTTGAGTTGCACATTTGAATACGTGCAAATAACTAACGCTAAACTTTGTCTTCAGGACAATATGCAGCCATAACCAGATTGTTCACAGACATAAACAAAGGCGACGCATGTTGTTCAAGCATTCATAATTGCTTCTGATGATTTTTGCAGCAGTGTTGCCAAGTTGGTGTTGTTACATCGAACTGTAATAAATATACTTTTTGGTTATACATATTTTTTGTATTCAATATCGTGAGAATCGTTTTATAAATAGCAAGTTAATAAAAAAAAATATTAACAAAAACAAGTGAACGTACTCATTCGGTTAATATAAGTTGTGGATGTAGTCAAAAATGGTTTATCTGAACAGTAAACTTTTTGTTCCAACTTCAGACATTTTGAGGCGGTTTTAATTTGCTGACAAAATGAAGAAGGAAGGTAAATAAATTGCAGAGATTTTAAAAAATTTCATACAAATAAAATGAAAAATATAACATATAAATCGTTTCAAAAAATATGGACCACTAAGAAAGCAAATATTGAAAAATAACAAAAAAGAAAACAAACAATATGTACTCGTCCACATATATATAGTCTTCGTTTTAGACAAGTTAAAGAAGATGTATTATATTAAAACTTTCTCCTGTTTTATAGATTTCATATTTGCTTTTGTTCCAAGCCGAACGCATGCAAATTCATTTCAATTTGTTTATTAAAACTAATTGAAAATGAATTTTATGTTGTTTTATTTCCAGCTCCATTTTTTGGTTTTATTTCTCCATAAAAAGTGATGTGCTCGTTTAAACAAAATGGAGTTCCCTTATCCGGACTCATTTTAAAAGAAAAACTTGCGTAAGGGAAACACACTTCTTTTTCCATATTCTCTCAACTGCATTTAACTGGTTATTTTCAGAGTTAATTAAAAGCTACAATAATTTTCTCCTCAATTTAACGAACTAACCTGGCAATAGTTGTTCTCTTAAAATCTAAGGAGTATCGTAATTTAATTATGAATAAAGTTTGTCACAGTGAAAGCGGCAATTGAAACTTATCTTTGATACTAACAAGACAACGTTGCCTTGGCAACACTCATTTCCAAGGCCATTTGACTGACACCATACAAAATCTATTTTCCCATTAAACATTTGTATGTTGCAGGCGAATGATTTCATTTGTTTCAACACAATAGTAACAGTTTATGGTTGGTCGTTAACGTGCTATAAATAAAAAGTTGTTGTTGTGGTATTCACCAATCAAAGATAGTTCCAGGGTTAATTTTCAAAGATGTACTCGCTATAAAGGAATATTTGCTTTCAATTGTCGATGGATGTGCGTTTGATTTTGATAATTTACAGAACATTCGCAATTCTCGAAATAATTAGGATTTGAGGAAATTATTGTGGTTCATTAAATAAAGATTTTTTCAAAGCACAGATAATTGATATGTGTGTTGTTATAAAATGTCTAAGAAAGTAATAGTTATATAAAAATGTAACAGAAAAATTCAGCTCCTATCAGCTTCTACAGCCTAGTATTAACTGTTAGAAAGAAACCGGAAGGTTATTAGCCCTATGAGCTAGTGTTTGCGCTACTCGAAAGTGCAGTTTTCTCTCCATCACACTACCTTGGTCCAGGGTATCCGTAGAGGAGTAATAACATATGTTTAATCAACTCCGAATAGCTTTAAAATAGCGAGACTTTTACACAAAAATAAAAAAACTAAAAAAAAAACTCAAAAAAAATTTGATTTCTATCGCGAAGTGGAATTTTTCTTTCTAATGCTAGCAAGCTATCGAAGTAGACTCGTCCCTTTATACATATGTTTTTCTAAAGATAACTGTTGTACTCTTTTATTCGATTTCGCAAAAGTCTGGACTACCGTATAATTCTATAAATGGTTGAGGGCATTACTTGCACCCATACTTTTTTTTAATAAACCTGTTCATATTGTCATGCCAAATATTTTATCACACAACAAATAAATCATTATTGTTATTGTTTGAGATATTCAGTAATTACTTTCAAAAATAAAAAAAAAAATTAATACAATATTGCAGATTACAAACAAAATTACAATTCACATTTTTGCGAATTGTAGTAGAATGTGTATTAAAGTTTAAAAAAAATCGACTCAAGAAACTTTGGTTTGAACTTAAGAAGCTACTAGATAAAAAATAATAATTATAAAGAAGATGTTCAGCTCAACCTGTACTACTATACCTATTGTACTCTAAAAAGTAAAAGTTTTTTAAAATATTTAAAAACTCAAAGATGAACTTAATTATTTATTTGCTTTAAGAGCCAATTGAAATGTATTAATTTTTAAAAAGGTTCATTTTTGGACTTAAATTAATATTTTAAATTAAAATCTTACCAGAGGTAATTTTTCACAGCAAACTAAATAATTGGGAAATAGCAGTTATTCACATACATACATATGCATTTACTTATTATTACTTATTTACTTATTTTTTATTATATGTACATACATTTATGTAGATATAACTATGTTTTAAAAGGCCATATTTTGTGGTGTAATACCATCCTTTTTTAATTTCTTCACATTTTTCACTGAATTTTTTTTTTTTCACTTAATCTTTCACACAACAAATGTTCTCTTTTAACTTAAAGCATGCAAAAGCACTATTCTCTTCTCTTTTATAATATATATTTTCTCAACTCCTTTTACACTTGCTCTTTATAATCACTCTCTTCCCCTTGTTGGAGAATGATATACGAAAAACAACAACAGAAATGTTAAGCCATCTGCGACGTTACAGCATGAGCGTGCAGCCAGCAGAGACCGCACTGTCTATAATTTGGCTTCGCTTAAAGAAATTCTGTAAACATTTTTAGCTACAAAGTATGGCTTGGCACAATCTTTTTTTTTTATTTTAAGGTTATAATTAAACAAAATTATACATTTTTTCATTAATATATTATGAATTTATTCACTTTTTAGCAAATTTATTTATTTCTTTAAAAACAACGGCCGAAAAACTACCGTCCACCCAACACAGAAGAATTTACGAACTGGACTAAAATGGAAAGGGAAGCAGCAGGTGAAGATGGTGAAATTGAACAGTTAACTCACCTGCTTTAAGAAAGTTGTATTTAATAAAGCATAAGCAAGGGAGATGGCGTGTAATTGATCAAATATTTAGTAAAATAGTTGCAAGGGATATTCACCAAACTATTAGAAAATGTATGCGTACAAGCAAAAGAAAAACCTAATTAAATCTTTTGAAACTTAAATGCAAAAGTAGACAAGAAAAATTCAGATGGTGTAATTTGGAGACATGCGAAATGCGCAAGATGACGGATTACACTTTTGATGAAAAACTAATTATGCGGCTTTTATTCCACAGCAAAAGGGATATGTCGAGGCTGTTGATAGTTATGTCTTAACATTGACTGCTAAGTAGACATAAAAGTCTACTTCGGCTGCCTTTCAACGAATAGTGTGATAGCTGCAATGGCGAGGAGAAAGAGGAGTAAAAGCAGTACGAACAACAGCTTGCAGTCATGTCATCTTATTGACGTCAAAATAACGATTACCATGCAAACTTGTTCATTTTATAGCTATTGGCCAGCTGTCGTTAATGTGTGGATTTTGCTTATTTTATTTTTTAGGAGTAGAGATTTTGGGAAAGTTAAATCTGGGGCCTGCAGTTGTGCTTGTCATCCAAACACAAACATTTTCGAAATCTCTTGAGTTCTTTACAAACATTCCAAAATTAAGCATATAATCCATTTGCTTAAAACTCCTTCAAACCGAAGCAAGAATAAAGTTCACATTAAAATCCATTTAAAGCAAATTTAAAATACATTTTTACCTGTGTAACTCTTTAGTAATGTTGAAGTGTCTCATAGAATATATAAAATACCATTTTCATTTGCAAAAACCACTTTGGCCTCAAGAACGTACCCATAAATCTTTTCAACAATTTTACTTTGAGTGCATGAAACAAACTTTCATTGAAAATGCGAAAGAGGAAGAGAGCGAAAATTAAATCAACTTATTTAACAAAACAAGAACATTGTAATTTTGTTACTTCCTTTTTCAATTCTTTACTTTGGTGTTTTGCCTTTATGCTGATTTGCCAAAGTGACACAAACATTGCTGCTGTTGCTATTGTTGTTGTCAGCCTGATGATGCTAAATTGAAACAAATGCAGCCAGCACTACAAAATACATATCTGGCCACAATAGGCCATTATCCATCCAGCAAATGCAATGAACCAACCTTCTTGTGGTTTATTACGCAAAATTGTTATTTCGTTTTAACAAAATTTGGGCAAAACAGTGTGAAAAAACGAAAGGAAAGTTTACAAAAATAGAAAAAAACAAAAAGGCACAATGGCCAGCAGGAAAAGCGAAGCAACACAAATAGCAAAATAACAACAGAAAAGCCGCAAGTGTCCAAAACTGTGAGATAATCACAAATTACATAAATCATGTTGCCAAAAGCGTGTAGTGCGGTTCCTAATTTTTTTCCTGTTTTGTGCCTTTTGTAGGTTGACTTTCCTACAAAAGTCAGTGAGTGTCTGTAAATAAATGCTGCAGATTTGAGAAGAAGCAGTGAATTTTGTTAGAGATACAAAAATACTTTTCAGTGAGGCAAATTACATCGATAGCAAGAAATTTTAAATTTCTAAAAATATTACAGAATACTATATTACAAAAAATATTTTTGGTAATATTACAGAAGATTCAGCAAAAAATTGAGGAATTCGAAAAACCTAATTTATGTCAAATGATTAATACACCAACAGGGAGTGCATGTGAAAGGTAGAATTCAAATTCAATCTTGTATATATGAAACAAACAATTAACACCTTACTGTAAAACAGTTTGGTTGGATAGTTTTATTTATAGGGTCCCGTACTCATTGCGCGAAAACAGAACAGACAACAGCTGAGACTTAGTTGTCCGTCCATCACACGCCTCAATATTTCAAAGAACAAGACCTGATAACCTAAAACTTTCACAGGGCATATGACCAGCCGGGCGATAAAGTTTTAGCCAGGCGTTTCTTTAGCTTAGAATGCTCTTACGTACCAGAATATTTTTTCCCATTCTCCATATTCAATATATTTTGCGTCCAGCCTTTTTGTATATTTAATAGTCGAATAATCAAAAATGAACATGATTATGTATTTGCTTGCCAATTGAAATGTATTAATTTAGATCCAAAAATAGACCGCACAAATGTTTTCTGTCTCTTTCAGCCGTCTATATGCCGCCAACATTTCGCTGATGAGTTGATAGCATCATCGAAATGTCGGCGGCATATATTGGACCTGAATTAATAGTCGAGTAATATTAGCCAGGAACCATTTTCAAACATTTCCATCAGCCAAATAGCCCTTATTTGCTTTATTTGGTAACTCAATGAATATGTATGTATGTATATAACATAATTTTTTTTTGTACTTCAATAGAAATCTATAGGGAATATTAAATATTTATGTCCAACTGAGAATTGAAATTTTTAATTAATTTTCTTAATTTATCAATTTAAAGAATACTTTGACAAAGTCTTTAATATAAAATCAATATTTCCACTTTGTATGATGCTAGAAACAAAGCAAAAAAAAAGTTATTGCACATTCATCATTATGATGAACTCAGTCAGTGAGAGATCTACACACACACATGCACACAAAAGTCCTACATTCAAACAATCATTCATTCAGTCACACATTTCAACCAATAAATCAGCACTTGTACAACAATTAAGCACTAAAACGTTTGTGTGTGTTTCTGTGTGCGTTGCCTTTTTCTATTGAAAAATCACAATTTTCACACAAATCAATTTTCACAGCCAACAAGCAAGTGTACATATGTACTATATACATACACATGCAAACAGACGATGTAAGAAAAAATAATTTTGCTTTCCTTTAGTGTTGTTTTCTTTAGTTTTTGCTGGCAGCAGTAAAAATGGCTTCAGGAGCAGATTATATATTTCTTTTGCAAAATTCAAGCAAAATCGACAACGACAACAACAGGGTTTATTACTTTTTTGCTTTTTGTTCTTGTGTTGATCCTGGAACTCATACATCCACCATACATATTGTATTTACTTTGCTTTGAAGAAAGACTCATAATTTAACAGAACAACTAAATTTAAAGAATAAA
The DNA here is from genome assembly GCA_963662145.1 of Sturmia bella. Classification (NCBI taxonomy): domain Eukaryota; kingdom Metazoa; phylum Arthropoda; class Insecta; order Diptera; family Tachinidae; genus Sturmia; species Sturmia bella. The sequence continues at coordinate 65,939,322 of OY759170.1, read as the reverse complement.
TTGATTTTCATTTTGTTGTTAGTTAATTTGCTGTTGCTGCAAAATGCGAAGCACTGAACCGATAAACTGACTAATTAAAATTTTAAGCACTTGGGGAAATTAGTTTTTAACAATAATTGAAAAACTAATTAAATTTACACAGTTGTATGTAATGGAGTGCTTGTTTATTGGTTGGCTGTTGCTATTTTTCTGCTGAAACTTGAATGGAAAAGGTGTAATAAAAACAAACAGAAAAATTGAAATAGGTATATGAAGAATTTCTTGAAAGTTGAAACGGAACAAAGTCTCGAAATTTGTGGGTTGTTTGTTTTATCTTGAAATCGTTTGCTTATAAAGTGGGATTGCACTGTAATACAGATATTAAGACCTGGCAAAAACATCTGTAGAATGGAAAAAACATCTTATTCTGAAAAAGGAAAATGTATTTAAAGCGTTGAGAATACGGCTATAAAATCTGACAGTCCACCAGGTAATTGTTTACTTTTCTAAGCTGGAACCAGACAATAATGTTTTGAGTACAATTTCTTAAATTTTCTAGCTTATATCAGGTGATATCGCAGCCTTAGCTTATAATTTGCCATGCTTTGCCAAAAACAAAAAAAAAACAAAAAATTGTAATATGTTCTCATAAAGTGAATTGTACAAAAAAGTTGTTGTGTCGTCTCTGTATTTTGTCTATTAAGTCGAAATCTAAAGTAATAAAGAGTTTTTGACTGAATACTGTTTCAGGTATATACACTGGATGCTAACGAGACAAAACAACAGCACTTAATTCTGACCTATTCAATATTTTAAAAATAAATTTTTTCATTTTTAATTTTTGTGTAAAAGCAAACGTCCACAAATGCTGCCTATTTTCCGATTAGTTTATCATCTTCATATATTTCTAGTCTCCATACAATGCAATGCATAGTCGTATGTAAGGAACAGTCCCTAAACAGTGGTCCAAGATAAAAAAAATATTTCTCTGGTTTTGCTTTATGAGATAATATGCTTGTTCGCAGTAATCCGTTTGAAAATAAGTGGTTTTCATTATATAAAAACACATAATTATTGCCGTTTTCGCTTCTAAACAAAATTACGCATTTATTTTGCACCTTTTACCCAAAATGCCACTATTAAGATTGTGGTCAATCAAACCACCACCACTTAAACAAATTTAATAAAACGGTGTCATTCAGAACCTTAGTTGCCACACAAAATTAAAACTATACATATTAGCCCTTTTTTAGCTTGTCCATTCCTGCATCTAAATGTTAAAAGCTCTTCTTTACTTCATTTCCCTTTTTCTTGTGTGCAGCAATTTTCTGAAAGCTTGGTGAGTTTCCCCATATCTATATTCAGATGTACCTGCTTATTTTAATACAATTTCAATCAATTGCATGTTGTTAGATCTTAATATCGATACAGCCATCTCGCTCACTCTCTCTCTCTCGCATTGCTTAATAGAGTTGAATTCACTGTTCAATTTTAACACATTCAGTTGCTGTTTCCCTTTCCACCTTAGTTCAGTTCTTAAGCTCTTTTGTGTTGGTTGAGTGGTAGTTTCCGGCCGGTGTCTTGTGTGTTTTTAGAAAAACAAAAAAATATTTTAAAAAGTGAATTTATTAATCACAGTTTGGTGAAAAAAGTATAATCTTGTTCAATTATAATCTTAACGTTAAATTAGTTGTGCAAAAGGTAAGGCTTTTTCGATAAAAAAAAAATTTGTGAAATTTCCTCAAGCGAAGCCGCAGTTTCTGCTGGCTAGTGCGCATCCTGCTAAGCGCTTTGCTTGTTGTTGTTATTGTTCTGCTAAAGGAGGGAGTAAAGTGAAAATAAAGAGCAAGTTTAATATATTTTAAGAACATGTAACAAAAAAGGGGTAATGAGGGGGTGTTAAGAGAAAATATAATGATTCCGTGTTTTATTGGTTAAAAAAGAAATTTTCTGTTGAAAAGAGAATTTGAAATAATATGAAGTAAGCTAATATGAAATAGTATGAAATAACATAAAATAAAAATTGTTAAATTATATAAGATGGTACCGAACCACAAAATATGGCTTTTTGAAATATAGTTATATATGCATATGTATATACAATATAAAAATAAATATGTAAATAGTTAAAATTAAGCAATCTTATAACATGTATCACAAAGATATTCAGTTTTTAAAAAAATAATATACAATGAAGCGGTATGACGGGTAAGAACTTTTAATAACTTTTTTAAAGAATTTATAGGCACTTTTGCATGACTTGTTGTATTTCATTGCTATTTTCTCACTTTTTTGTAATCCTAACTAAATATATTTATTTCCAATGCATTAAAAGTTTCCGTAACAAAATTCTTTTACGAAAAATTCTTTAATGCACATATCACCATCTAGCCAGGTTGTTATATTATAATTTTACTAGCATTTTTTCAGGCGCTTCTTATATATTGAAAATAAAAAAAAATTTGGTATAAAGTTCCAAATAAACTTTTAAGTTTTTTCGACTATACTAAGGAGTTTAGTAGCATTAACGAAATTTCGGCTGAATAATTAGATAACAAATATAAAGGTATATTTTGACATAGAATAATTAGCTTTTTTCCAAATTTTCTTTGTAAGGGCTTTTTGAAAGCATATCTTATCATATTTCTGAATTTAAGTGTTCAGTTTTTAAAAATTTTGCTACCTGGATTAATTGATTCTACTACACGTTCCCAGTACTTTGTTTATTTATAAAGCAGTATATAACAAATTTCCCTTTCATGAAAATTGATGGGTTAGCACCTGTTCCATTCCCCGCAAAGCAAAAGTAAGGATTGCTTAAGTGGCATTTTTGGAAAAATATGCGTGAGAGAGTGAAGATCTTACTCCTACACAACACACTAAAAGTACCTGATTAGCACTTAAGACGCTGTCAGACTGTGTCTTCTTGTCAAAAATTCAAATAATATGTGCAAGTCGGGTAGTATGAACGCAATCCGCTAAAATATTGACATGCAATGCGAGTCTGTTGCTTTTTAAAACTTTTCAAAACGGTAATACCAAGGCACAATACCAGGTAACCTTACAAACTCAGCTTACTACTGCTTTTAGCCTGCAGAGCTGCCGAAATGCACAACACAAACACGAATAATTAGGTGACGGAATTACAGTATTTCTACCAACAAAATACTTGAGCCAGTAAAAAAGTCACTTAATATAAATATACATGAAATATTTGCTGGTATTGGGTTTGTTGTAGTTATGTGGGTACCCGGTATTGAGGTACCTTGGACAATACTTCTCATTGGATCAGTGTTCTGGCCTTTAGCAAGCCCGTAGTCGGATATTTCATGACCGAGGGCTTTGGTAAATCATAAGAACATAAAAACATCTCTGGTATCTGTATCGTAAGTTTTGTCTTTTGTTTTATTAATGGATCTTGTTGTTTTTTAGCTCTCTCTTTGACTACGTTGACTAGTGAACTTGACCAGGTAAAGTGGTCATGAGCTGTTAAAAAATATTAGGCTGCCAAAATATGTTCTTCGTTTATGCACGGCAAAATTTAAGGCCGGGTATTATCACATAAGAAAATAATTGCCTTTTCATAGCAGAAAATGTTCTTAATTTTCTTGAAATATTTTGAGTAATGTACTGTTCACTGAAGTTCGTGGAAAATGTGCGCGTCAACGATGTTTGTGTGTTGCCTTTTCTACCCAATTGAATTGAGTTTACATGTTTGTACTCACAAGTACATAAAAACATTTGTGTATGAATTTGTGGGTTCTTGCAATATCCTGAAGTGAAAATTAATGGCTACAAATTTTTATGGTGGCATTTGTCACTGATTTAATGGTGATTTACGCCTTAACACTCTGACTCTGCTCATACAGCAGCACCACCATAAAGTGCCAGATAAATGGCCCGCAATGCAGCCATCAGCAGAGGAGAGAGGAAGGAGAAATTCATTAATAATAAATTTTTGTTCTACTTAAAAGATATTTTCTAAAGTTTAATAGAAACATTTAAGAAAAATAACTAACAAAATAAGGACTCTTTTATGCAGAATTTTAGTGTAAAAACATAAAATGTTTAGATAAGAATGATGTAAATTTGTTTTTCTTTTCCCTCTCAGCTTCAAATAACAAAGTTTTTTAAAAAACTTGTGAATAATAAATAACAACAAATACCCACTTATGAAAACTACCACAACAATATACCCGATACAACACTAGAACCAGCTCGTGAATTGGGCAATTGTTTTTTGCTTTTGCTCTATAAGCTCAGAAGTGGCAAAACCATAATTACAATATTTGATTACTTCTATTTTTTGAGAACCACTGATTTGAATAAACTTAACTGAAACTATCAGAACGCAAGTGCAACGAAACTTTATTTGTTTTTGAAACCTGCCAGTTTTCCTTAACATCTTCCACACAGAATACATCATCACGGTGGAAATCTCATCATTTTAATATTCTGCCTGCTGCAAAAAAAAAACCAAACAAAAAGTTTTAGAACAACCATAATAAATCTAAAACAATGACAAAACAGTCATTGTAGTAGTCAGTATGTGAGTGAGGCGATCCAAAGCAAATTTACTCAAGTGCAATGTTAATGCAACTAAAAAACTCATGCTAAAAGCCAAAGTGCTGCACGAGCTGGTGTCATTACTTCTTAAGAACCATTGAGCCTGCTTAGCGCAAATGTTTTTGATGATTTGCACTACACATATAAACGACTTTACACATCTGATGGCTGGCACTGGCATGCATATAAACATTATTTGCATGCGTTTGTCTGTTTTAATTAAGAGACAGCCATTTTCATATGAGTGATTCTCTTCAACTCATGGTAATTGTTGTCATCGGCCCATATACATATGTATATAGATGTGACGGTCACCTCTTACGATGAAAGATATTTACATGACTGTTCCACTACAAAAAACTACAAAAAAAAGTTTTTTTCAGGCCTTTTTGTATGGCCCGTTTTTTTAAATAACGCTGCCATAAGAACTCCGATTAGAACGTACGGTACACGATTGTTAATGGTGTAAATATAGCTTCAATTTTACCTGTAATTGGTTTTTGATTCGTGAAATTCTAGTTACGACCTTTGATAATTTGTCAAATTGTTTCATGCCAAAAAAATCCATGTAACACCAGCTTGTAGAATATTCATTATTTCCAATCCCAAAAATACCGTCCTATACGTTTTTTATTCTTTACGTAGATCTTTTAAGTCCGATTTCAAACAATTTACATTTTTTAAACGAACAATTTATATTTAAAAAATTGTTATTTTTTGTATTCAGCCTGATTGCGGTTGTCGTATTTGAGTAGAAAGTGATACCCTGGTATCGGGGTACCTTGATGAAGAGTTTTTCAAAAATGGTACTAGCATCGGCGAAAATGTATCCATATCGACTAATCTGTTACATTTTTCGGTATCGCGCAAGTCGAATTCGTCTTTAAAACTATTTACCGGGGGTGGCCAGCACCACCTTTTTTTACTACCTGCCCTATTGTACATCAAAAGTGTTAAAAGTTTTGTGACTTATTACACAAGCTTCATTCAATTAAAATATTTTTTAAAATATATTTGATCTTCATTATTACAGATTTTATTTTAAAATTCTTAACCGGGTTTAAATTTAATTTTCTGAATTCTATATGGTAATAAATTTTTAGCTGGCGTACAATATAAAGCAAAATTTTTAAGATATCTGCATAAAAGTAAAACTCGATTTGATTCCCTAGAAATTGAATCGTTCATATGTTGGCAAGAAAATTAAAAGTCAGACATGCCAGCAGTTACACATATTTATTTAGTATACGCTGAAGGTTCTTTAAGTTTGAATACCAACTCAAGCAGAAATGAATCCTTCACCATTGTACAAGACAAGAAAATTAAAAATATTAACTAAAGCGTGAATAGTTGTTACATACAAAAGAGTTCATAACAAATTTTTAAATATGAAGACAATCGCTTGAAAATTCGTATGTTTTTAGAGAAAACGAGCACAACATCGAATTTCAACTAATCCAGTCAATCCAATCAAAATTGGATTGTGTGTGATCACAAACATGCATAAAAATATTTTCCTTAGTTCTGTATACAGGCTTTTAGAGTCAGTGTATTGAAATTTTATTTCTTGATCAGTATATACAGTGATCAAAAATAAGCCCCCATATATAGAGATTTTTCATGCCAAATAAGAAGGGTGGGGCAAATCGGACAGACCTTTGCTCAATATTATGCACATGAAAGAGCATTAAATAGTTGCACAGACAGCTGGGATTATCACACTGTGTCTGTGAAACTTTGAAAATGAAAGTTGCTTTTATAAGAAACATGAGAATAGGTCATAAGAAAAAATTTCAAGTAGAGCCAGTTCTATTTCGTTATGCACAAATATATTTCATGATATAAATTTGCAACTAATTATATGGAGCATCATGTTGGACGGCTGAATGAGGTATTTTTCAGCCTCAAAAAAAAAGCCAAATAAAATATTACAAATCGATTGCCAGCTTGGCTTTTATCGAAGATGTCGCTCATTAAACACAGTAGTTCTTATATTCACCAAATCCTTCTAAATTCATTAAATCCATCTCCAATTTTCAACGTCAACTCATGTGCGCACTACATGAATTGACGTTGAACATTGGAGCTGATAAATTTAAGCAGTTCCAACAGGTGCCATGGGGCAATACTATTTATTAAAGCGTTAAAGGGCAACTTAATTGTAGCGGTCCAGCAGATGGATAACTATCTCATGTACCCAGGACACCGTTGATCCCATTCAAACGCGTACAATTTCTAATAAAAATATCTTTCGCATTAACCTCCAACAAGTTGGAATGTCAAATCTTTCAAATAATAGGGTCGATATTTTGTGTTTTTTATTTTCGTTTGATTGGAAAAAACTTCGAGTCTACTGGGCCAATTTGTCCACTGTATGGAAGTTACCCTGTAAAAAATAAGGGATAATATAAATCAAAAGTTTATTGACTCATTAAGCGAATAATCCCACCTTTAGCATAATGAGCTTTTTTTTTTTTTGTAATCAATCCAAATTATTCTGACTGTGTGAGCAAGACTTATAATTTTAAAAAAAATTTTTAAAAACCATGATAGAATTAATTCACGAACGATTCACTCAACTGAAACACCTTATTGAACTGTACATGAAGAAAAACAGCAAGCATCGATGCAGATGAATTTGAAAACACTAAAGCTCTAAATATTGTTGGTGCATTAGAAACGAAAAGAGATTTTCCATATAAAAAATTGTGTAGTAGCATTTTTTTACGACAAAGAAGAGTTAAAAATGCCTTGTTTTTGTAACATTAGTGAGAAGTTTCTCGCCTCGAGAACTGTGAAACGAAAATTGCACCGTTTCTCGATTAACGGAAAAACAGCATTTCTGTATTTCAAATGGAAAAAATTAAGCACAACGAGAGCTTCTGGGATCCAAGTGGGTCGGTCTTATTCTGGCAACCTATGAAACATGATATAAATGGAACACAAGTGAGAACAGAAAGGTTGTCATTAAAATAATTCAAATTACTGTCGTTATGAGAAAAGGAAAACCGAAGATAGAGAGATATTTTGGTAGCTCATGTCAGAAATCGTTCACAAAATTTGCTACAGAAACACCTCCACTCTCAATTTTCCATAGCTCACGTCAAAAACAACTTCATTGACAGATATCTCTCGCATGTCAGAGTTACAGAAACACTCCATTTGTTGTTTCAATTCACACAGATTTTACGTCAATTCTGCTAGTACAGAAACTAGGTAACGATTCTTCTTGTTTCGATTGTGTATCTGCAGTATTAATATGGTTAAAATGTTTGAAGGAAAGGTGGTACATGTTTGATTATGTTCAAATGGTATTTAATTATTATTAAATTATCTATTAGAATATATTTATGAAGTAAATGTGGTCTTCTCAAATAACTTGCTTAAAAAAAACTCACTGCATATTTTATAAATTTCTTTACTGCTCAAACATTTAATGAACTGAAGAGTGGCCACATCAATTGCATTTGTCTATGAACAACGAGCATGTAGTCTTAAAAACAAATTTTGTGTCTTTCAGCAGAAGATGAAGCACGAAAACCAAAACTCAAGTTAAAGAGTGCATCAAGAATGAAGTCAAAGTTGCTCGTCTGTGAAAACAGTGCCAAGAACTTTAATTTTTTATTTCTGCAACTAAAACTATATAAATTAAACAAATGGCTGTGTGTTTAAGTGTGGCGGTTTGTGCTACAGAATCCTAATTTCAATTGGCTTATAGTAACACAAAACCTTTAGAGAACTTTAAATGTGTAAAATAACAAGTTTTTTCTTTTTTATTTGTAAGAACTTGTTGTATTTAACTCTGTTACTATTCAAGACACAGGAAACGGAAACCTCACATCTTTATCAGACGCTAAGTAAATTTGAATTAGAAAAGAGGAATTTAAAAGAGAAATTTAAACAGCAAAAAAAAAACGTTTCCAATGAAAAGAAAAACAATGATAAAAATAGAGATTCAAAAACTTTAACTGAAACAAGTAATTATTTTAGCCCTTATTTTAAAAGCATGTGTGCAAAAAAAAACCAGATAGAATTTTGAAGAGGTTTGCAAATTAAGGATACTGTTGGCAATAATACTTAGAAAATATAGTGTTTCGTGGTACTTTTAGCTCTGACTCAAGACTGAATCCATAATTTTGTAGATACTAATAACTCGCTGTTCAATACAGCAGAAGTAAAAGTGGTCGGGCTGTCGTATGTGATATATAATTCTAAACAGATAAGAAACTAAAGTACATCCTTATTTCATTTACCACTAAAGAGCATCCAGGAAAAATAAAATAACACAGTAGCAATGTGTACTCACGCAGTTGCAGGAAATGACCAATACTGCTAATAAAAGAGACACAATAAACTGTATGATACAACTTAAACATAACGACATGCTTTATATTTCCTGCCATTTAAAACAACTACTTTATCACCAAACTAATGCAATTTATAACTTAATCAAATGTATTCAATTGTTTATGTCTTCAAATTGTCAACACTCATGTGGCACAATGTTCTTGTAATGGCAGTTGATATTTTTTTCCATTTTTGTTTCCTCGGAATCCTCGGAGAGACATAAACAATCAAACAACAAATAAAAAATGCACTATTTTCTTCAGTGACAGTTGGTTTGGTTTCTTCAATACTATTGACACAACAGTAAAATAAACTGATTGATGTGCTTTAAAGATGGCTGACAGCGTGAACGGTCACAATTACGTGTGTATGTATGTATGTATATTGTGCAACCAAAAACACATCATGCTACTGTAGCCGTGCAAGACAATTGCATGCTACCGACAGAAAAGCAAAGAAAGGAAGCAGTTGTAGAAAATCCATCTACCACTATATTATGGAGCAAGTGAGGTATAAATCTTTATTGGTATAACAAAACTCACTGCAAAGACACAAAATCTCTGGCAACCAAATCATAAAAGAAAAAATCAGTTAAGCAATCTTACAGAAAAGGAGAATATAATAAAACAAAGTTATTATTTGCAACTGTAAAAGCCATCATTTGAAAGGCAGATAAATTGATCTATACGCTCTTGCAATGCTCAAAGTAAAGCAAGCTGGAAGTGATTGGAAAGGTAGAAACATTTTGTAATTTTGTTGAAATTAAGTCCGAAAAACAAAAGCACATTTTTTACGTTTATTGTTGAGTTCCAACTTGTTCTATATAATATTTAAGTTTGTTACCGGGGGCCAGATTCCACCAAAAAAAAATTATGAAGTGCCTCACAGACGACGTGTTTTTCACATTGTATTTGTCAACTTTTATACCTGTAAACAAAAACATTGCTTGTGTAATAAACATGAATAAAACTCATAAGACATATTTTCAAATAGTTAGTGTTCTATTTTGTTGCATACAAGCATATGTATTCAAATGTTTATCCCATGAGCAAACATTCGTCGGCCGTTGATTATTAATATTTCATTAGCCGGCTGAATGAAATATTTTGCAAGATTAAAAAAATTATGTTTGTTTTTTTAAATACAATTCTTGTTTTAATGTAAATTATTTTTAAAAATATATAACTTTTGATGCATCTCAAACATAATGTAGTGTAAAAAAAAACAAAGAAAAAAACAATTACACAGGCTGTACTTCAGTGACGCAATCAAAAATAATTTCGACGGCCACCAGCCATTTTGCAAACGAATAACTTGGAAATTTACATAAACAAAAGAAAAATTGAGAAAAAAAATTATTAAAATATTACTGAAATTTTATTTGGTTTAATAATTGAGCTCAATTATTAAACCAAATAAAGTTAAATAAAAAAAAGGTTGAAAAACGAGTATCCAGAATATTACTGAAATTTTAATTGCATTGAACTTGATATTGTACACTTATATTAAATTAATTTTTCAATCTCAAATTCAACCCTTATTTTGCCACTTTTTAATCAATATCATTTAAGTAAAAAAAAGTAAAATTTTTATAACTAACTGGACAACCGGCTGTTTCTGGGTAGCAAACACCCTTCATCAGCACCCTATGAACTTTGGACGTGTCAAATTTCACAATTTTGGCACAGCTTCAAAAATTTAAGAAACTCGCTGCACATCAAAATTTCTATTCATGTTGCCAACATTATAGGTCACTCAGCGTCTCAATCTTTAACTGTTTTTAACCAAAATATTAGGCAAGAAAACTGAAATAGTAGTTAAAATGTTATTCTCATATTGCTAAGGTTGGCAAAAGATTCTGAAGATTATTCAATCCAATTATTAAATTTCGCAAACACACTTTATTCTCCCTTGCTTTTGGTTTGACACTTTTCTGCTGATTTGCATAGAAAAAAACGTATTGCTTGGCTTTAAAAATGCCTGCCATAAGAAATTAAAGTAAGAATGATTATGGGAAGCGGGTGTGGGTGTGGGTGTGTGTACGCACATCGATATTTACGAGTATGTGTGAATGCCTGGGTAGCTTTAGCACGACCGACAACTTGTTTTCGTTTTGTTCGTTCTCATAAAATAAAAACAACATTGTTTAAGCAACAACTGGCTAATAACTTATTATCACTAAGAAAACACTCCTGCGGCATTAGCGCAAGACAACAATTTAGAGCATGTACTTACGCTAAATATTGGTAGAAGTATGCAACAGCAGAAATTTGCATACAACATAATTGTTGTTAAAATTAATTTCCTGTTGCTACGAGTTTTGTAAACAGGCAAAAGGCGTAGCCTGACGCTTGGAGAAAAGAAAAGAAGTTATAATGAAGTATTCTCATATTGGCATGTAGGAGAATAATTTTCACCACGTCTATGCTGGCAAAAAATGGAGCAAAGCAATTTATAGTGGGGAAAGGAAATTAGTTCAACTGCAGTAATTGTTGTTTGTTAAATAATTTTATTGCTTAACTAAATCTTCAAGCGCCGAAATTATTTATTTATTTTTGAGAAAAAAAAAAATAAAACAAGAATTGTATTTATTAGTTTTCAATCAAAACCTTAATTTACCGATCTGGTATGTGTATGTGGTATGTGAAATAAATAGCAAATATTTCATGACATAAGCCCATGCGAATGCAAGCTGTCAAAATAGAGGAATCCAAATTGATTTGAAATCCAGCGACTACATTTCTATCGCTTACATTTTCTTGCGAGATTGAGGAACAGGCAGTTAATTTGTGTATATATATTTGAAATATTTAATTTTTGTTGGGGAAGTTTTTCCAATGAATTCACCATTTCAGTTTAATATAGCAAAGCCTTAGCCAAATGTGGTAAATGCAAAAGCTAAACCTGCCGCAAATTTACCAGTGCGAATTTTGTTGGCTTATTGTTAATGCTCACTTTTTGTTGTAGTAATGAAAAATGGTATATCTGCTCGATAAAATCCTACTTTTAACTAACGGCAAGTGATAATAATGGCGCTAAGACCGTTTATATCTCGTCGTTCGTAAGTGTGTTCTATATGTATAGGAAATGCTACACAATAACTTACGAATGAAAATTTATCAAAGATTTGTTTAACACATGCTTAGAAACTATCAACTAATAAAAACATAGTGAACATATAGTATTTTTGTACGCGTAACCTGATAATTTTAGCATTTTCTAAAATATTTGTCATAAATATCTGCTACAGAGAAAATTTTGCGAGAACTGTTGTTTACTGAGCAGTGTCAGAGACAAATCAACAGCAGTTAATGCCGACTATTTCAACTTTGTCAACGCTATTGTTTTAGCTTTTCGTTTTGGATATTCCTTAGAAATAAATTGAATTATCTTATTGCTTTAAAAACGAATTAAAGTGTTTTCTTTAGGTCTAAATATATAACCTTTACAGTCATATTGACGCCGACATTTGTTTGGGTCAGCAGACTCAAGAGAACTTAAGGGAAGATTTGAAACTTTAGTGCATGCCCTAATACTCCCATGATCGCAATGAGAAGCACAAATGTTTAAACAAATTCCTAATACAGAAAACAATTCTAACATTTCGTAACACTTTTACTTTTCTTCACAGTCTTCGTACCACGAGTTAGAGTTGGTTTCTACGATTTGTATATAGACGTCTGAATAAGACAGAAAATCAACTATAAAATCTACTTTAAAGATGAATATTATTATCGTTTATTTTTTTGTTTATTGATTTAGTCAAACGAACACTCTCTATGCTCCCTTTTCTCCAACCCACCACATATTTTTATCTATTCCAGTAAAATGCCAGGTATATGTGGGAGTCAACGCCTGAGTAATGGTCCGAAATTAAATAGTACATATGTTTTTTTTTTTTAACTTGTGCTAGTTTGGAAGCTTAAGCTGAAACTTTTGAATTGAAAATATATTTAATTTTAGATTATATTCTATATTGCTTTGAAAAGTATTCAGCATTTTTATTTCCGGTTTCTTTTTTCGCTTGCTGGTTATCATAGTTTGCCACCCGTAAGTTGCTAAATAAAAGCTGCAAAGCTTTCTAATTTCTAACATAAATTTTTGTTCTTTAGAGTCCTTTAAAGGTTTGGAAATTAGAGTTTTTTCGTTAACTAAAATTACGTAAATTATGAAAGAGCTTTTTTAAGGACATGCGCAGTAAGGTTTGCGAGATAGAACTATTTATCAACTTTTTGTCATCTCTGATGGAAAGTTGTTATGGTTCTTCGGCAGTCGTGTTTTAAACCCTCTCTAAACTTTATCTAATATTTTTACCTTGTCGTTTGTGTTTTTAAATAATTATGTTTCTTGTTTAGCACCATATTTTCTGACCACTCATGTACGTGCAAGTGAAAGCTCTTATATGAGCATTTTTTTTTAGTATAAAAGGTACAGAGGTAAAAGCTTTTACAGGAATATTATTTTATATTTAAACACAATTTGAAAATAACTTGAACATCAAATGATTGTGCTTTTTGACTATTGTTAATATTTGTTAGTATTTTTATTTTTTTCAATGGCACCGTGCATAAACAAAAAAACATACATATATAATTACAATTATTTTCTAGCAAACAAATATTTTATTTTACTTTTAAAGAGATTTTCTAGTTTTGCTCTGTTTAGCTTTACAGTTGCTCCCAGTTCATTGATGCCACTCAACTCATCATCAAAATGTTAGCTTTTAATTTTAATTATAAGGCTAATAGAAAAACAAATAAATAATGAATAAAGTTATAAAATATAAACTTAATTATTTCTTTGCTTTAAGAGCCAATTGAAATGCATTAAATGTATTTTGTAGTAACCAATGGTTACTCGTTGTATAGGAGGTTGCAAAGAAAAGTAAAAGAGTTGCAAAACGAAAAGAAATATTGGCTGTGTTAAAGGTTTGTTTGAACACTTTTGATTCTCAATTTGTTCATGGGAATTATGGAATAAGTAGTTCAGTTTCAAACAAACTTTTAAGAGTTTTTCAAGTCTACTGAGGAGTTGATTAGCATCGACGAAATGTCGTCGGCATACAGACAGATGAAAAAGGCAGCAAATATTTTTTAAAAAGGTTCATTTTTGGACTTAAATTAATTTATAAAGCACAATTACAAGTCTTGAGTTTAGGGAGAAAAAATGTGCCTTTTTATTGCTTGTATGTATAGTTATAATTTTGTAAGCAGCAGCTTTCGCATATGTAAGCCCTAGATGAACTACGATCTTAAGCTCGAATTAAACTAAGTCATATTTTCTTATTGATTTCATAAGAAAAACAAAATTTTATATATTATGCAGGAAATAGACCACAAAAGTTTATCATAAGCATTTGTCAAAAAAAAAACCCTCATCAATGGCACCACAGCTGGGTCTTATAATTGACATTGTTTAAGGTTGCGAGACTGGTTGGCTATTTGTTTCTTCACTTGTCTACTCTCTGTGCGAGTTTCAATTGCACAAAAATGTGTGACTTATTGATTTGTATAGGAAATGACAGCAAATCCCAAGTGGTGTTCGTTTTTGCCCTCTTCTTATCTTTTTTGTTGCTTATTCTTTAATTCTGAATGGACATTCATTTATTTATGTATTCAAACTTTCAAAAATGAAATACATGTTTCTAGGACATGTTCCTTGAGTGTGAGAGTATTTTTCTTTGTTTACAATTTTCTTCTCAATGTTGTGCATTTAATTTTGTTCATTCACTCAAATGACCACAAAATGACATTTGCCTCCTTTGGGTTACTAAATGCAAAATTACAGTAGCATCATATGGAAAAGTTAACTAAGAACAAGAAGGGAAAAAAAAGATGAATATAGGAAATTTCTATTTCTTTCTTAAGATCCATTTATAAATTCATGATTGGTGTCGGCCGCCCTACTTAAGCTCATGATAGATGTTTTAATATACGATACAAAAAAAAAAAAAAACTAGTTCGCATCAAAATTTAAGTTTGATGTTTTTTTCAAAACTGGGAAGCATGCTAAGTGTTATGTAGAGTTTGTAACTAAGTGTTTTGGAACTCGGCGCTATATCACGAATTTGTTTACTTTACGTAAGATATTGGTTATGGTGTACGAACTATGTATGAAATTCCTTTTTTTAACCTTTTTTTAGCATTTAAGGAAATTAAAGTCAATTTTTTTATGTGGTTGATTACTAGATATTTAACAGGCGCTACACATCTATCTGTCAACAGCAGTCGTTATGTTACATTGGCCTCATGATATGTATGCTTTGATCCAACCTCCTCTTATTTATATAGTTTGTTGGCAGACTAAAGTTCATTCCCTAGTCTACTTCTAGTGATTAAGTTTTATGAAAACGTGATATATAATAATTTCCTAATAGGCTGGAAATAGACTTCTCATCAGCTCCCATATGAACTTTGGATCTGCTAACTTTCAAAAGTGATTAACGCTACAATCTGCTCTCCATTTACACACTTCACTAATGTTAACGAAAGCAATGCTTTTTGTTTTAATTTAATTTTTTTGTTTAACAAAAACTGAGAAGTTTTTTGATTGTCTGCAGAAGAAACCAGAGCCTTCGGCAGGAATCGAACCCGCTGCCTCCGGAATTCTCAGAAGGCGACTCTACCAATTCATCCTTCGAGGCACTCCTGTCGTTCATTATATTGACACAACTTAAGTACTTGTGCAGTGCCATGCTGTATTTTTTGCATTTATCTTAATATAATTACATTAAACTGTGCTGATATAAATTAATACAACCTTAAATCAAACTCAAGTTCAATCATTAGACGATTAACTATAGAATAGATTATTTTTATTATTTTTTATTTACTTGTTTCAAAAACCATCTTTAGTCCTTAATTAAAAATTAAAAACAAAATTAAAAAACTGTTAGTAGTTTTATTGGGCTTGCTAGGTAAATTTTTACTTCCTCAAAATTGAGAAAGATTATTTTGTGTAAAAATTTGAGAGATCAAAATTTTAAAAAGACAAGAACAGCAAAGTTGAAGAGAGGCTTCCTGGCTGGAGTACATATCATGGCTGTTTAAACGTTGTTTTCACTGCTACAATAAAGACCACCACGTCGCTCATCAGCATTCAAGTTTACTTCGAACCCAGGCCTTGACTATTTGTAAAATGTTTTTAAGCTGTAGCGCATAGCCATCCTACCAACTGGGCTCTTCATTACTGACTGTCTGGACATAATTTTATTGATCAACTTTCCATTGGAATATATGTGGTATTCTCTCACCAATTGATTTTTGTTTTAGCTGTTATTGTAGCAGTGAAAACAACGTTTTTAAACTTTTCGTCAGGCCCAGGGATTTTTATGCATTAATTTAATTTTGTAGCGAACTATATGATTTAGAATTGTTAATAAACTAAACTTTTGCTGAAAATATTTTTAGTAGGACTATTACGGCAAACTCAAAATTTCTTCAGTTGGTATAGCAAGCTTTTTATTCTTAAACACTTTATATTTTTTCTGTGTAACTTTACTGTCAATATACAAATACACCATAGAACGCTGCACTGAAGGGTTTTTCATTCGATCATGATTTCTTTGCTTGCCTTAAAATTTTTTCTTTCTTTTTTCTTTGGGGAAGGGAAACATTTCTGACATGTGGTAATAAATAATAAAGAAAAAGGGTTGAGTTTTCCAAATTAAAATTGACCATTATCCAACGGCTTACGATAAATTTTATGACAAATGAGTTTCATTCAATTCTGTTGAAAATAAATGATAAATGTTATTCTAAAAATATAATTTTTTTGTGTTGAAAAAAAAATTTTCTTAGGGGTATACTTTTACTTAAAATAAATATTTTACGGCCAGCCAGCAATTAGCACATTCCTTCTCTCTGGTTTAATTACGAAAAACAACATAAAAAACATAAGTGTTAATTTTTGCGTCCTGTAATGACATATTGCGGAGCAAAGCCATCGAAACTATTAACAAGACACTCCTACAAAACTGACCAAAAACTGTGTACGAGTAATTACAAAGTATCGGGGAAGAAATGGCAACCAAATTCATTTCAATGAGTTGAATCAAGGAAACATTGTTTTTGCCGTACTGAGCCTCAAGGAGCTTTTGTGTAAACACCAATTATTTATGGATAATCTAACCAGTAATGGGACGTTAATTACTTTGGCATGTCAGTTGCACTGTTCGTGCAAAATTGTTGTTATTGTTGCTAGTTGTATGAATGGACACTGCGGTTGTGTAAGTGTGAAAATGTACAAGTAATTGCAGGTTTTTGTTTTCCAGTTTAAGCATGTTTAAGCTGTTTTAAATGAAAAAGTAATTAATATTTTTTTTTGTTTACTATGCTTTGACATAAATTTATAATTAATTATTTTGCACAGACTACGTATGAGAGTGTGTTGAAGAGAAGCAAAAAAAACAGAAACTTGTGACTATAAATACCGAAAATAAGATACTAATTTGTACTTCATCGTATGGTTGACATAATTGTTTCCTGATTTAATAGGTCCCTTCGTTTTGTGCATGGTTTATTACAATAAACATTTGGTCGATAATTTATGAACAATTAAGGCCCATCTATGATAAGCTTTAGCTAACGAAAGTGATGATAGATAAGCTCAATATAACTAAAATAATTTTTATTTTTATTTTTATAATAAAATAATTTTTTTATATCATATTGACTTTTTAAGCCCCGGTTTTAAAATAGCATCAATAGTATCTAGCATTTTGAAAAAATTAGTTTTCTCTTGAAATTGAGTGAAAGTTTGATTAATCGGTTTTACATAAAACACTACATATCTCAAATGCTTTGAGTGACTGGCCAGGAAACGGCAGAAGCCAGTAATGGCAAGCAAAGAAGTCTATTATTTTGAAAATTTTCTAGCCCAACAAATAATAGAGAGAACAAATTTTAAGCTGACGGATGGTTTGGAAAGAAAGAGGCATGCCAACAAATTTTTAAAATTTTAAAAGACTAGCAGCTGTTGTTTATTTTTTGTTGCAGATATTCATGCTGCATTGAAGTTTTAAAAGTTAACTCTATAGGGTAGATACTCTGGAGCAAAACCAGCCGGCCCTAAGTAAATCTGATGAGACCATTATACCAAAAGAAACTAGCTCCATTGTTTTTTTTTATTTATTTATGCCAATTTTTATTTTTAGCTATACAACATGATTATATTACATTTAGTAGTTTTAACATTATTTATCTTTTTTTAATAAAAATTTTAATATAAAATTAAAATTAAAACCATTTTAATTGACCAATATTTCCGTTAAGGCTAACCAATATTTACGTTATGCCTGACTAGTTAGAGCTAACCAATATATTGATAATCAGAGTAAGCAACACTGATATATGTAACGTAGTCTTCTAAAATTAGTTAAATAGACAGAGATGCAAAATCACATGCATACAAGAGATTTCGCAAAGTTTTTCATTTTGCTCTCAGTAATCTAATTAGAAGCCTTAAGAAATATATCCTTCAGCACTACCAATTAAATGACCGGTCATTTAGCTGGTAGTAGTCTTGTAGTGGATCGTTCACAAAATGTGGTTGCCGGACTTATAAAACAGGCTGAAAATAGTACACATACATAAAAATCCTGCTAGTCGAGTTAAAAAAGAGTTTTGTTCCATATTCAATAAATATACATGTTATAAAAACCAGGGACCAAAAATATGACCGTCTATCTCTGCTCTCACACAAATATTTTTTCTTATCTTTCCCCTTGTAATCTGGACTAATCTAGAGGTGTTAAGTGTAAGACTTCTCCCTTGCTGAGTTTTTTTTTTTTGAGCAGCGGGGTCTAGTTAGGATCTGAGATTAACATTTTTGGAATCGTGTTGTATGGCAGCCCCCATAATAAGGATGTGGATGTGTTTGGCTAAAATTAAAAAAAAAAAATTAAAAATAGCGATTGTCTGGCCTCTCTTTACCCATAAAATTATGACACAACTACTGTCCACTATCCCTGTCCGTTAAACATTTAGCAATCGATGACTATGATGATTATTGAATAATCGTTTGTCATTAAGATCTTGACACCTTGCTAATGCTCCACAACGGCACGAGATGTTAATTGTGAACTCAATGCTTTTTGCTTCCCCTTTAACAATAAATGAATCGGAAACTCTAGTGCTCACATTCAAACTGAAACTATCTTCCAGCACTTTTTACACATTTGTCAACACAGCCCCAACCAAACAAGAAGAAATATCTGGCTGCTAATGAGCAACATTAATTAGAGATATTTTATACGTATGTGCAAATTGAAGTAAGGGAAAGAAGAAAGAAAAGTCTCAAAGGAATTTGCTCCGCAATTAGTTTATTAAATTCGATAAATGCTTTGCAAACCCCTTAAATTAAACATTTTCTTTGGCAAAAAAAAAAGCTCTACTCACACAAACACATACACACGCACTCACACAGCATTCAGCCATTAAGGAAAATCATGCCACATATAAATCATATAAAGCAAAGACCAGCGAGCAACTCTAACTCCATGTTTATGCCTTAGTGAAAAAATCCTCTTATAGTCATACTTCCGGTTTTCGAAAGCCGACTGCGAGATACTTTCCTTTCACATTTTTACACAGAGTACGCAGCAAGTGTTGCAGGTTAATTTATGAGTTCATAAGTAATTAAATTTTTCATCTTTTAATGGCAACGGCAGCGTAAACATGTCCAACCAGCACGAAATTTGAATGACGTAGAGAATTGTGTGCAGAAAGAAAAACTCTTAAGCAATTCATGTGTGTACTTTAAGCATTTTTTTTTTGTGAGGAGTTGATACACGAAACAAAGGATTATCCTTTTTTCCCGTATATAAAAAAATTTTATCTTTTATTTATGGGGACCAAGAATGCCATGACAAACTGCTGGCTAAAACAGCAATTATTCAAAATTAAAATTTTATACATAATTAATTTGTGAAAGAGTATACATATTAACATGTATATTACATACATTTTACTAGATATGAATACATACGTTTTACTACACGTTATGTACAATGAACTTGTACACACTTATGTCCAACCAACACTGATGTTTTTCATCCCTACTACAATAAAATTTCTCTAGTTGGGCCTAAGCTGCATCCCGCATTTTTTTTTTTTTTTTTTTAATTTTTGTATGGGGTTCGCCCAAAAGAGCCGTGCTACAGATTCGCAGTAATGGTATAAAATATAGAAGAAAAACATTTTTGGGCGTTGGTCATACATTTGACTCCTATACGGGTACTCTGAGACTTATTAGTACCTAACGCACTTACTCATATTCCCCTCAATCTTGATTTATCCTTACCACTTTTAAGACTCGATTTCTCTTTGGCACATATAAATAACAGGGACTTCTGACAAATATGTGAATACACATTATATGAGAAAAGAAATACAACTTGCCAACATGGAAGAAAAACAATCTAAAAAAAGTTTTCAAATGCTCGTCAATCATGAATGCCAAATGCTTCACTGTATACACAGATGAATTCAGGATGGGAGAAAGGATTTGAGGTGCATGTACATCGAAAATCTTTGCATCCGTATATCTTTTGAACTACCACATGGGTGCAGGTCGTTTTACGACCGAAATTGTTTGCCATAAAAATAGCTGCCAAGTGGTGTTCTACAGCATGTACGGTGGCAATATATTGCTTATACCAGTCAAGCCACCATAAAATCTTTGTCTATAGTCTACAGCACGCCCATTGTTGTTGTGCAATGATGTAGATTTCCCATTGAGATGCCTAGATGTTTCAACTTGACGGTTAAATAGATGTGTGAACATGAACGACCGGTTAGCTAAAATGAAGACCTGTTTCCAGAATAAAGATATTGATACTTTGTGTGGGCTGCCCTTTCAACAATATGGAACTTTTATAGTAAATCAGGCATAGCATAGGTGGTTTTAAGAAGAGACGTGCTTCATTTTGCGGAATTTCTAAGCTGAGGGGGACCCACGAGAACTTTTGGAACTTCCCAGTTATAATAATAAGATCATTGTATCATCCAATACTGAACAGAGTCGATTGAGATTGAATTTTAATGACTTCTGTAGTTATTGCCAAGTTGTGGGTGAGAAGAAGGCTGTGTTACACCTCTCTACATCTGTTCCATGCTGGTGGATATCTCTGAAATATCTTTGTAAACAAGGAGCTTTAGTCGGAGCAGCGGATGGCTGAATGCAGCGTAATTCGGGAGTGAGTGCTAGCTTGTGTTTTTTTGCACACATAAAAAATCCCGCTTAAACGTAGAAAACAGTTTTGTTTCATGTTTTTGGATAGAAATTCAGCGCAATGGAATTTTCGTTTTAATGTAAGCTGATTTTTTGTTCGCGAATTAAAATAAAAATTTATATTTATAGGTTTTTTTGCAGTTTGTTTTTTTATTTAGGTCCACTATTGAAACTTGGCGTTAAAAGCAGGTAATTCTGGGCATAAAAACGTAGTTTCATTATTACAACTTCCCTTTAATAAAAAGTGAGAGGAAAATTATTAGAGCAATAATCATACCTGTATGTTGCTGCATCTTTGCTATATCGAACGCAAAAGATGAACACACTGAAAAAATTTTAATGAAAAACAATAATTTTTTCATGCACTCACTTTTCCTCTATACTTAAGCATTTCAAAAGTATTGCCACAAGTTAAGAAAAAGCAAAAATTTGTTTAATGGTAAACAAATAAAAAATGGTTAAGAAAAAGCAAAAATTTGGTTAATGGTAAGTTGTAATAATGCACATTGCTTACTGGCCTGTATATCTCTCATTTAGATTAAAGTTTCCTAAAGTTTCTAATGCCAACCTTACTGCCAAGTAGAAATAATGGCCCTTAATCATATTTTGCCCTAATTTTTTCAGAACTGATTTGTCAAAGTATTTTGCTCAAGTCAGGCGAAATCGAACCGCAAACGTCACGTTTGATGAGCAGTCACCATACGCACTCAGCCATCGCAACAGTTGGATCGAATGCAACAGCAATCAATTGATTTTAAATTAAGTCATTTATTTGTTACAAATTCAAGACGAATTCGTACAAGGTGAACTTGGTAGCACAGGTCTTTGTTTCTTGCATCAAAAAGCTTTTACTTGTAAAAATTTTTTTTCTTTGCCTACAAAAAAGTTGGCGCTATTTTATTCAAAAAATTTTTGATGATAGAGAAGTTTTGTGACTATAATTTTTTTATTTTCATAGTGTGTAAAGCACAACTATATCTTCCAAGTTGTTTAGCGAATATTTAGATCCTGACAAGAAAAATCACTTTGCCCTAACAAAAGCATGTGTTAGTTTGTGTGTGTTGTTCGCCGAATTCTAATGCACCTACTGAACTGAACTGCTTTTTTTATATTTCCCCTTCTCACTCTGACCAGCTCTATCTCCCATTTTTTCATCTTTTTCATGCTATCACAAAAAAGTCATCATGTGATTTGTCCCAGAATATTTTTCACTTCCTACTACTTAGGTAGACAAACCTATTAAAAAAAAGGGGGCAAACGTTTTATTTAGTGGGCAAACGGTAACGCTGTTTCAAATTCAGGTATATTACAAGGTTTTAAACATCCTTAGCAATCAATTTGGTCCTCCACTTCTATACAATATTGTACTGGTGGGTGTCTTTTGACATTTAAATATTAGATCTTTTCTTCCCACTGAAATCATATATATTTTTACTTTAAAGTGTTTCATTGGATCTGTAAATACGTTAGTCGAAAGTTTTGCCTGAGTACACGAAACCACCAAAACACTCATATCACATTTCTAGCTTGATTTATTGTGGCTTCATTAAACATTCCTCACATATATCGTTCAAATTTAGTAATGCTGATTATCGTTGAACAAAAATTGGTAGGTCAAGCAAAAGCTGCACATTTGTACATATGACCGTTGCTATAAAAGAAACTCTTTTAGCTTTTTGTTCAAAGATGCACACCAAAATAGTTTAAAAATTTAATATGCTTAGAAAACATTTACACAAAAGCAATTAAATCATACCCACACCGACCAAGGGCCACTTTGTCCAGCCACTAATACCCGGAAACTTTTTCAATGTTCAAACGAACTTGACAAGCAAACAAATATTTAGTACAACAGTTTATATGTGGTTACCATATCAACAGCCATCATGAGCAGCATCCTTAACATTTCAATGGTTTTAACAGCATCTCCAAAAAAGCAACAGTGATGAGATATTTTAGTTGCTACACTGGCGGCCAAGGGGCAAGATATTTTATATTGTTTGTTTTGTTGCCACAAATATTTACAAAGTTACCTTTAATGTGGTGGCAACATAGTGAGGGACTAAAATGAAGAATATTTTCTGCAAATCATTAAAAATTCCTAAAATGGGGAATGTGAAAACGCAAAACTAAGACGTACATATGACTTCAAATGTTTTCAGTCACATCACAACTTTTGATACACAGGGCAATAGAGCGCTTTCTAAATGTACAAGGCCTCACGGCCGGTCCACGAAACATGAGCATAAATAAAGAATAAATAGCGGCAACAATTTTAAGGAGAAAACAACACTTCTTCTCGGGTATAACGAATCATGCGCGTGTGTATAGTGGTAAATAGTTGAGAATTTTTGTTTTGTAGAAAACCTGACATCTGTGTAAACAGAGAATTTTATTGGTGTATAAATTTATTATTCGGCAGTTATTTAGCAATAAAATTGTGGGATAGTCTTACCACCATCTGAGCAAATAATTTTGTATTCCTGATTATTCTTTAATTCAATTCGTTGTTAGGTTTCACATTATTGTAAGATCTGACAACCGTCTGTAGTTAGCCATATAGGGCATCGCTCGTGAATGCAAACTGAACACTGTGTCTGCTTCAGTATTCGCTGGAATCTAAGCCCTGCAAATAATTTTTAAAATAGAAAATGAAATTTAACGAAAATATTGCTTCCATTAAAAAAATCTGTCTGTACGATGTATGCAAAAAAAAAAACCAACTAAAACGAACTTGTTGGAAATTGGGCAAAACAATTAAACTGACTAAAAAAAACACAAATTTGTATTCTTTTCAATATTTATTTACTAATTATATTAATTTAATGTTTATTTTTTTTTTTTTTTGTATCATGTTGTATTATTTCCTATGTGATTTTTCGATTTATTAATTTTTTATTATTTAACATTCATTGAAATATTTTTACCAGTTTCTTTTTTTTTTTTTAATTTCTAAGAGTTTCCTTAAGACTTATGTACACGTTAATAAAATATGGCTAAATATTTATAATATTGCACTTATACTTATAGTTAAAAATGTCTTATCATATTCGCCCATCCAGTTTTAATTTTCAGCAAACTGATAAATATTTTATGCTTATTTGTTGATTTCGCAAAGTTGCTTGTTTTTTTTATTGTTTTTAAAATATCTGCATATTGTTTTTTATGTGGCTTTTTTAATAAACATTTTTTATTTTATTTTTTTGCTGAGATACTTACTAGTACCGATTATATAATTAATAACTATTGAATATTAAAAAATCACATCTTGTTTTAAATACTCATATTCTAATAGTTAAGTTTTGAATTTTTAAAATGTTTATTTTACACAGATTTTGAAGAATAAGAAATTATTTACACTATACTAAGTTTGATTCATTAACTTATACAAAAAATGTTTAACTCTGTTGGTATTGAAATTTTTAGACTAGAATTATGAGCCTTTTCGAAAAGAAATGATTTTAATTTTTTATATATCTCAAATGTACTACATTTATACATACAATTGTTTGCAAAAATAGCAATGTGGAAGCAAAGATGGTAACACCGTTTGTATGGCAACGACGTGATAATCAATGCCAATGGAAGCAACGTGACAGTTTTATCACTTATTGTGAGTAAAATGTATGTCTGTCTCAAATGGCACTAAGTTTGGTTATCACTTACGTGACACGATGAATGGAACGGTTTGCTTGTCACCATCACAAACAAGTAAGGCGAATATAAGAATAAGTGTTGAAAATAGAAATAAGAGTTTGCAACAAGTGACAGTGCTATACACTCAATAATTATTTTATATAATTTGCAAATAATTTTTTTATATAAATGTAGTAGTAGTTATTTGAAGTGATTTGCATTATTTATAAATAAACACTTTTTAAGCTTTTCTTTTTCTTTTTGAAAATTTACTATAATTTTTCTATTTACATTTCAAAGCCTTTTTCAAGTATTTGCAGGACTTAAAGTTCCTCTTTTGATTATTTACATGACATTTGAACTAAACATTACAATAATAATAAATGAATTAATAGCTTTTAGGGAACTATTATTGTGACCTGCAAAAAGTCGTAATTTTTTTCGACCTCTGCCTAATAAAGCTGTACGGTAAGAGATGTGATCCAGCAACAACAGTCAAGCTTTTTGAGAATATTGGTAAAAATTTAATTGTATTGTGACACAGAGATTGCTTGCTAAGAAATTAAAAAAACTGTATTTTCCATCAAATATACTCGATGTAACATACACGTACTAAAAACCTATTACTCATACTACTAACATACTTGCCAAACATTTTGATCGAGTGTATCTTCCTTAATATAACAAAAATGCATTATAAAAAATGGGGAAACTTTAGAATAAGTAGCTAGGCTTTGAAAGAAATGCGTTTTATGGGTTTGTGGAGGGTGTCGTGGACCTCTGAAAATTGACGTAAATGTAGGACGGAGGCTTTTAGTTTGTTAATAACTTGATGTTGAAGTTGCGGAATTTACTAAGCAGAATATGAAAATATAGGTAAAACAGTGTTGCCAGACGAAAGTTTTTGCACAGCACGTAAAATTGCGAGTTCATAACCGGGCTTAAGCATCAAAAATCGTTTTTTTTTTTTAATTTCATTTTATAAATTTTTTCATAGGTATGCCAAATTTGTTATTGACAAGCAGCCTTCAGCCGGGCTAAGAGGTTTTCTCCTCCATGGGATGACCAACACCGGCTTCGCGTTCATAATTTGTATGCATCTGGCAGTACACTTCTTCATTTTATGGCAATTGGTACCATTATACTAAAGCCGACGCCAAAAAAGAATGGTAAAAATTTAGCTCATTTATCGGAGTTTCAAAGCAATAATTTATTGTTACTGATACATAGGGACGATTTTTCGAATTAAATTTAAAATATCAGCTGTTTGAAAAATATTGGTTCTTTTATATTGGTATTGGGCAATGTATTAGATAATTTAAAAAATTGACGTACATAATACGAGTAGTTGACATATTCTGCAACCAAAAGACGAGTTAAAATGATCGCTGCATTTGTGGTTGTGTTGTGTCCTCGCAGCTCCCTAGTACCAGCCTGGAAATATCTAAGACCGACCTGAACAAATGCTAAAAAAATAATTTCTTTAAATTTGAAGACTCACAAGTTTCCCGCATAATCTTTGCGGTCACATCAAAGTTTTGAAACAACTCCTTGATTTTGTGATGTTGACTGGTTTTCATCATCGTATTGCAGGTGCTTCAGTCTGACTACTGCGACCGAAAACTTCAGGATCTTATAAAATTCATATAGAAGAGTGTTTCTTAATAACAGATTATCAGTTCGATTTCCTGATTTACTAATCATCAATTCTATTAAGTGAATTCTATTAAATGAAATAAAAAGATACAGAGCAGATTCGGAAATATGTAAACAAAAATTAAGCCTGCCAACATATATTATCGTAATGTAGTGTAACTTTTAGCTGAAGGTGGTTTCTGGTCTAGAATGGATATTTGTACCACAACCATTGTAATTTCATTGTAATAACTCAGTACTCATGAGTTGTGGTGTTCTCCCCTTTGCGAAAAATCAGAGCAGAGTATTGTCGGATTCATAGTTTTGTATATATAGATTTACATAGTTATTCCGAAACTTAATTCAGCAGAAATTGAAGTGATTTTGGTATATAAGCAGAAGGCTAAAGAATATATTTATTCTCAGTAATGGCAAACTCGAGCTTTATCATGCGTATTTCTTATATCAAACTTGACAAGAGGCTTTACGCTATACCTATTGGTAACCGCAATTTTCAATGAGAAAGCACCTTTGACTGAGATTCTTAGATTTGTTCAAAAAATAAAAGGCCACAAAAATCATGTACATATGGAAAAAATAATTTCACAAAATGTTCTTAACATTAACATCGGTGTTAAAAAATAATAAAATCAATTTGAACTACATATGTATAAGCATAAGATTTATATCAAAAAAATTATTCTAAAACGTACTTCAAATTGAATTTACTATTTGAGAAAATCGCTGGAAAAGTCAAAGAAAGAAATCTTTTCTTAGAAATTTAAATAGCTGTAGGCATCACGGTGTAGTCCTGATGCAAACTCGACTTTACCGTGTCGTAGACCGGCCGCGAACCATCATCAGGCAAAGCATAAACGTCTGGCGGCACGCACAAGGATTGCAATTTAGAAATATACGAGTCGAAAGGCTCATGATGGGCGTAGCTGGCGGGATGATGTACCGTATAGGGATGATGAGCCGATGAGCTGTGTGGCGCTGGCGGTGGAGGTGGTGGTGGTGGATGCATGCCACTTGTGTGAACTGAAGACAAAGGATGCATTGAACTACCGTACATGGGCACAGCTGAACTGGCTGCTATTGAGGTTGTGGACAAAGGCCCGGGTGGTATGAGGGATGGATGTGTGGCGTAGGCAGTGTGTTGATTCGAAACAGATGAAACGGACGAAACAGGTGAAAGACCATTGCCAACAGAGTTAACAGGGTTGTGGCCACTTGGTGGTATACGCACATGCTCCAGCAATGTAATGACATTATTGCGCAAACTTTCATAATAATTGTTAATGTTGGATGGAGCTGATGTGGCTATGGAAGAATCATAGCCTGAGTTGCTGCCTATTATGCTGTTGCTGGTAGATGGGCCACTTAATTGGTTATTGATGCTGGCGAAGGAGTTTGTGACTGCGTTGCTGGTGCTGTTGGGGATGGCGTTGCTGCCGCTGAGGCTGTTGTCGGTTGTATTGCCACTGCCACTGCCGCTGCCGTTGCTGTGGTTTTGGTTTGTGGTGATGGCAAGCGTACTGTCTGTGGCTGTGCTGGAGGTGACGGCAGCGAGAGCTGCTGCTCCTCCAGCACTGCTAGTCACCGAAGCGAGAGAACGCTGTTGATGAGCACTCAGCGGAGAAGTCTCCTAAAATATACATAAGAATAAAAAATCAGTTAAATGTGCTGGGAAAAAAAAAAATTCTAATTACAAAAACATATAGTCATAAAAAGATTTGTATACTGCTAACTTAACATATTAAGACATTTATTCGTATGTAAAGTAAAATTGCTCTTACATTAAGCCAGCAGTATGAAAGAAAAAGAAAGTAAGGATGAAACTAAATCAGATAAAATAACGTGTTTAATATACCTTTTGGACAGTAAGAAAAGATTATTTTTACTTTCTATTTATTCTACTAATGTCCCAAATAAACTAATACTAAAAATCACTTTTTTTTCGAACTCTTGGAAATTTGGCAAGTATTGCACAAAAGCACATTGAGAACTCTACTAAGAGTTAAGAATAATAATTATGCAAAAGGGAAAAGTAACAAACCTTTCAAAGATCAGATCAAAATCGTATTATTCTACTATATTTTTTTCTAATAATGCTGCTAAAAAATTGACTTTGTGTTAGTGTTACGAAAGAAACAGCATCAGCATAGGATTTATTATAAAGAATGTAGTTTTCTAACTAGTGCCACAGGGAAGAGCGGCCACAAATTTAAACTCAATAAGCCTTTGCTGCACAACATTTGGTTATACACAAAAAAAAACTCTGTGATATTTAATATTTTTTAGTTTTTAAATCATTCGTGGTTTTTTTATTTTTTTTTTATAAAAATGTGACTCTATTTCGATATTTCGATACTATTTTGTGTATCTTCATCAGAAAAAAAAATTTCCGGAAAAAGGTACACAAAGGAGTATCCAAATATCGAAGCAAAACAAAGTTTTTATAAAAAGAAAATAATAAAAAAAAACACTAGTGACCCCAAACTC
Organism: Sturmia bella; assembly: GCA_963662145.1. Taxonomy (NCBI): domain Eukaryota; kingdom Metazoa; phylum Arthropoda; class Insecta; order Diptera; family Tachinidae; genus Sturmia; species Sturmia bella. The sequence goes on along the minus strand of OY759170.1, from coordinate 65,910,423 downwards.
GATTTCAAAACTCAAAAACAGATTTAAAAAATTTTCCAATTTAAAAATTATTTGAGAAAGAATAACCAATGTTGAAAATCAAGTTATAGATGACAGAATTAAAAAAAAAAAATTAAAACACATTGTCCATCTGATATTGCAAATACGATCAGTTACCAAACCGATTCAAAATCAACAATTTTAAAAGCGGTTTATAAATGGCGATAATCATTTTTTGGACAGGGGTCTTATTTTCATCCTATATTCAAATTGTTTACATACTCAAAGCCTTTGAAAATAGAGACAAAATTTTGGAATTCGGGTTACGTTCATTTGTTTAATGTTTCGTTAGGTCGAACTGGATGAGTCCATCTAAGAACAAATTCAGTGTCTTAGCAAAAGCCATGTTGTAAAACTAATCCTAATAAATTACGTACTCGTATCTTGTACCGTGTTTTAATGTAATTTTTCTAACAAGAAATTGTATTGAATTGAGTTTTATGTTATTCAATTACGGTTAATTTAAAAAGTAAATATGATAAAAATATAAATAAATCAAATACTTGAAATAAAGACAGGATCGTTTTGAGTGCACTTAAGTTCAGTTGTAGAAAGAAGTAACGAAATGTTTACCATGTGTACAAATATACACAAGTATGTTAGTGTATCCACACATATAAAAGAGTATACATGCATATATATGTAATCGAATACACGGAGAAAGTTAAATTATGTACTAGTCTGTCTCCGAGAAGTCAATATGTATGAATGTGTATGCGAGCACACAAAAAAAATATGACAACAACTAAATATTATGCTGTACATAACACAAAACGATACATATGTACATAAATTGTAAGAAATGTAATGGAAAATGAAAAAATGAGACGCCCTTTTTCATTGTTACATAAAATGGAGAGAAAAGAATATACGTTGGGGTTTTTTTCCCAAAATTATCCCCACCTCGAATGTACTATTGCCAGAAGTGTGAGCAATAAGGGTGGCAGGCAGGCAATTGTTGTGTTTTTTTTTATTATTTATTTCTGTTGTTTTCATTGGTATTTGTATTATACACAACACACAACAAAAGTCTCCTACAACCACAGTTTCACACACACCCTCACACACACATAATAATAATTTTACTAAAGCGAGTGTTTTTTCACACATATTCCTCAATATAAATATGTTCTTAGCCACCTCCTGGGGGAGGCCAAAAGGTTAAAATCATACAGATAAAATATTCCTGAATGATTTGACAAAATGAGAGAAAACTCCAAACAAAACTGTAACGTATGAGTAGCATATTGGTGGGAGTGTATATAGAGGTTCTCTATTATTTTTAGCACAAATGTTGTTGCAGAGTTTGTTTACAGCAATGGACTCTCTCACACACTCACAGACACTGCACAGAGCCTCTTTATAGTGCTCCTCGATAGGTGTGGTGTGTGTTTTGGGAGAACAATGTAAATAAATTTCAACGTATTCGTTAAAGAAAAAAATGTTTCTACCAACAACAGCAAACACCAGTTCGTGTTACTGCATTTTGCGCATGGACATTTTTATTCGTTTTAGGTGTATATGTGCGTATGTGTGCACCAGCCAGCTTTCTACCTTTAGGGAATTTTGTTGCTTTTGTTGTTTGAGTGTGTTTTTAGGGGTTGTTGGCTGGAAGCTTTGGCATGTTTTAAGATGAACGTTGTTAAGTACAGAAAAAGTGCACTACAATTGCATTGTGTAACTGGAAATTTTCATTGGTAGACTTTAAGTTGTTGTTGTTTTTCTGGTTATATTTTTTTTCTTACCATGTTTTTTAGTGTAAGGTGGACTTTAATGTTATTTTCACACATTTAAGAAAAAGGAAAAAAAACTGAAAAAATACAAACGCCATTTTGAAATCTTGTAGAAATTTATATGATTTTGAAATGTATTAGAATCAAGAATGCGATTTTTTACTAACAATGTAATATAAATGTAATTTGTTAAATAGCAATTTGAGTAAAGGAAAGCATATAAAATATATCGAAATAATTTTAAGTAATTAAAATTATCTACTATGAAAAGTTTGGAAAATGTTTGGTTGCTAAGGTAATTTATGTGTATATGTAACAATATAGAACAACCATACACATATAGGGGAATGCAACTGAAAGAATTACTTTTGTAGTAGTATAAAGCTTTTCTTGCTATCAAAAACCCAATTGAGATATTTTTGTAAACGGGGATATTAAAATTTAATAAGTTTTCAGCAGTTAAAATGTATGTTAGAGAAAAAGCAAGTTGACCTACAACTGCTCGCAGAGGCTGACAATCATTTCTAGAGCAGTATTTATTCTAATGGAAAGGGCAAGACGATTTTTTCAATACTCCGGTGAAATCCGTTTCAGATAAAAAAAACACTATCTCATTCAAACACATAATCATTCGTAGCAAATGCAATCCTGTTCAATCTAAGTCCTACAAGGAAGTTCGTAAGTTCAGTTACAAAGTTCCTAACACATTTATTGAAATTTAAGTTCGATTTCTTCACATGATATCATAAATTTAATAAGATTTGTTGAAAACAAAAATGCTTTCAACCAAGTAAATGGTTGTAACTATAAATATTGACGATAATTTATTGTATTTGTTTGTTGCATTATCAAAAATCTGTTGATTTCAAATATCTGGTTAAAAAAGGATTTTTTCGGTTCAAATTTAGGCTCTTTTAAGTTATTTTTGAGGAACAATACACGGTGAATATGCAAAATAAAGGCTCTCCTGCTCAGCGCTTTTTGAATAAAACAAAGAGTGTGTAAAATGTCATCGAAATTCTTTATTCATTAATATGCTCGCCATGGCTTCTCTGGTTGGACCACTTCCGAATTGTCCATGACCCTCGTGCACAAATCAAGCTAAACTTGACCCATGACTTTAAAGATCTCTGAGGACTTAGTCTTCGCTATATTTGTTGTTTAGAAAACTGCATAAGACGATTTCCAACAGGGTAATGGGGCAGTTAATTCACCTTCAGGTGCGGTGTCCATGTCCTGAAATCACTCGTGTAGTGTATATAAAGTGGCATGAACTATGCTAGACGTTGCGCCATCCTGTTAAAACTACAAGTCAATCGTATCCAGATCATTCAATTAAAGCGTACGTATGTATGTATTAAATCCGTGAGGTTTAACGAGAGCACAGTAGACCATAGACCCGTCCGGCGCAAATTGCAATTGGACATCAGTAATTGTGCTGACAGTTTTTTTTATCACATCAACCCTTTTTTAAAATGGCTTTTTATATATATATATATATATATATATATATATATATATATATATATATATATATATATATATATATATATATATATATATATATATATATATATATATATATATATATATATATATATATATATATATATATATATATATATATATATATATATATATATATATATATATATATATATATATATATATATATATATATATATATATATATATATATATATATATATATATATATATATCTATATGAAACGAATTATTAGCTAATCTACTGAAACTTTGGCATGGGCTATCATTTCTAACAATACTACCCCAAATTACAAGTGTCAAAAACTTGGGTACCTTTTTTTTTCAAACCGAAACCTTTAATATTTGGTGTTGACAACTGTTGCTCGCCCGATTTTGCTTAGCTTTTCATTAAAACGTGTGGGAAAAGAAACTTCTTTTCGTTTTTGGAACTGTTTCTTTCAACGAAAAGTCAACGACACATTTGCAGAGAAAATAAAAGTAACAGGAAAAGAAACTTGCAGCAAAAAAGTTGTTACTTTTCTATAAAAATTAATTGATAAACTTTGATAAAACATAAAACACTAGAGGGGTGACTTTTCTGCTAAAACTTGTTTTTTTGTTAAAACCAAGTTAATAATAATTTAAATAACGCAAAGTTTTGCTGTAGACGAATTGTGGCAGCAAGTGAAGGAACAGGAAGGAGGAGGTTTTATTTTATTTTACATACTTTTTTATTTTTGTTTTAAAAATTAGAACTTTATATTTGGGTTTTGTTAGAGTTTAGCAAGCGAGTTTGGCACACTAAGAGAACATTAAAAAGAAAAAAAAAAAACAAGAAAAAACTTTACGGCGGCGCGTTAAAACAAAGTTTGTTTTATTGTTAGAAAACTCCAACTTTTTCCAACTGTATTTCATTTATTATGGCTGCAAAACTCGTGAATGTTTTTAGAGCTGCTGGTATTTTGTGTTTCTTTTTTTTTTGTTTTTTCTTAAAAACCAAATCAAGACTTTTGAGACGTCCTTGAAAACTAATTTAAAAAGAAAGTTTTAGTCTAAAAATGTGCTTTTAATTTGTATTTCTTCCCCTTGTTAGTTAAACTTTTTCTTAAGCAAGTCGTTGTTTTTTGCCTTTTCTTAAGGAACTTGTTGTCTTTAATGATTAAAACAGGAAGTAGCATAAAAACATCAGGAAAAAAATGAAAACGAAAATGAAATGAAATCAAAATAAAATAAAAACACAAAGTGATTAATGTATACATAATATACTTAGATTAGCTTCTGGTTTATAGATTTTGTTTGCCTCAACGAACCTGAGCCTACGTACCCTATCGCTGGTGTTCAGTTGTGTTTCCATGGCATTTATGTCCGACTTCAAGCGCATCATTTGGGATTCGACTCGGGCATTTTCACGCTGCAGTTCTGTTATCTCGGCCTCCAAACTGTTGATATCTTCGCCGGTTTCATGACGCGTAACAGAATTAATGTCGCCGTTGATACCCGAAGAGGAAGAAGACGACGAAGCCGATTGCAGACTGTCGGGTAAAACACCAGTGGTGGTCGAAATGCTAGAAGATGAAGAAGGTCCAACTAAAGGATGGTTAACACCAGTAGAAGAGCCTACAGTGTTCATCATCATTTCCATGCCTTTAAAGAGGAAACAGAACAAACAAACATTAAAATTTTTTTTATAAATTTGTTTTTAAATTTCGTGAGCGTGTGCTAAGAAATTTCTCTTTTAAAGAAACAAGTGTCCAGAAATTAAATAAGCTGATTTCTTTTTTGTAATTAGAAAAAGAAAAGGTATGTTTTATAATTCTTACCTTTGACTACTTAAATCTTTAAAGCCTTTAGGCACTTTAACGCGGTTTTGACTTTGTATTTCCTAAATATTTTTAAGCATTAATTTTCTTTAGTTAAATGCCAGTTTGCTTGTACACATGTATTGGAAAAGAACTTCGCAGAGTTTTACTTTAGTTGAAATGTATTTACAGAAATTTTATTTTTGCTTTCTTTTTTAAGTTTTGGATTTTTTACAGTAGATATTCAGCGCCGATACAAAATGTCGCATAATCTAAAACCGAAAAACAACGAACGCATCATGAAATGAAAAGAAAATAAGAATTAAAAATTAATAATTAATTAAAATCTCTTTTTTGATTGGTTTAGCAAAAATTTGTTGTGAAGAAAGTGTTAATTAGGTAGATCTTAAATATGTTTAATTATTTACTTTTTATTCAAAAGTGTTAGTAACAAAATTTTGTGTTAAACATAGAAATCAACTAAAAAAAGGTAAATCGAAAAAAATTTGTTAGCACACGCACACAAATAACGAAAAAAATTAATTTTAGGGGTATTTTTGGCTACTTGTTAATAAAACACAAAATGTCTAAACTACTTGGATATTAAGGTAAAATGATATTTTTTAAATTTTTTTTAATGCAACTGAAAATTTGCGCTTACCTGTGTAGCCTTTGGGATACACCATGGTAACCTCATCAAATTTGGGCTTCTTAATGGCTTGAGAGGCAGAACCACAACCTAAAATAGAAAATAAAATTAACACAGATTTTAAATATGAGAAAATGGAGTGTAAAGTCTCACAATAACCCTTAAACAGTGAGTTCAATTGCACAAGCCATTTTTCAGTGCTTTATATGTTTGGGCACAATTACCCTATAAACTGTGCAACCACCCAAATTCTGGCAAGTGAGAGAGCCTAGTATATTAGAGGATAATGTACGTATATTTAACATCAGGAGTAGTTCTGAGAATAGTTTTATTCTTTTCTGCGACCTTACATATATTCTTCCAGTAGTTAATTAGTCTCAAAGTCAGCTGTTTAAGCAGCTGAAACAACCAATTAACTACTATAAGGAATAGTTCATAAAATCAGGGATCTAATTACTGCTTTACATGTTGCATGGAGCAGAAATAAAATCCAATACATTTCGAACTGTCTAATAATGGTGTTATCGTACTCATCTATTGAGTTTACACAATAATTGTAATGGAATTTACTCTAATTAGCCATACTGAAAGGCATTAGTATTTTTTATTCAGTTCGCTCGCTAATTAGATGAATTATAAAACGTTTGGTTTAATACATTGGTTAAGTTCACAGGCCTGGCTTTGTTGCCTATTACCACACAGTCACTTGACTCAGAAGTAATATAGTTGTAAGCCATTGAATTGTATTTTATATAGTATAATTGTATTTTATATAATATATAACTTGGGATGATTTGTATACGTCTAAAGTTCATTATTACAACTTACCTGATAGCTAAGCCTAAACAATATATTGTAATCGGAAACTTTAGAACAATAATTGAATAACAAAATAATTTCTAAATATCAAATTGAGAATAATTGTGGAATAACAAAAATCTTTTGTTTTTAGCAGTCGAAAGTTTTAAATTAAAAAAATTTAGTAAAAATCCTACCTTTAACTATTAGCCTTATAAATTTAAGTAGTACGAACTCTCGAATGTGTTTTTAAGCAAGTTATTTTTTAACTTGTATATTTTAAATATACAAGAAACAGCAGACCAAAACAACCCTTTTTTAACGATTCAATATGGTTGGGTTTAAAGCTTTGGGTAGAACAACTATTGTGAGTGTGTTTGGTTTTTCTCATAATTGTAATACAAAATAACCTCTCCAATTGCCTTAAAAAATTTAATTACTATACATCTCTTTACTTACCATCAAACTTCATGGCTGTCGCCGCTGCCACAGCGGCTTTATGTTGCTCCACAGTGCCGCCAGCTTCTAGAACACGCATTTTATTACGATTGGCAATAGGGCAGCCAGAAGCACTATAATAGCAAAAATTATAGGGAAAAAATTTTTTTAAATTACACTATGCATAATAACCGTATTTAAATGTCACGTCACTTAGCTCAATATGTTCTAAATTTATTTAGAAAAAAAAAAAATCAGTTTAAAAATATTGTCGCGTCATATTATTTAAGAAACTAAAATAAAAAAAATTACTTGTTGAATTGGTGATTGTCTGCTCTTCTCTTCATTATATATAATATTGATTACTGTTTCATTTATACACTAATATTTATATACCCTTTACTAACAGGTTACATATAAAAATGATTTGGAAAAACACAATTTTTCACAGCATTTCACAATTTATTGAACTTAATTTTGAAGTGCTTGGCTTTTAAAATGAAAGAAATTGAGTTTAAAATTTTCAAGAAAAAAAATTACTATAAATTGTTGTTTTTTTGTGTAAGAATTCTCGGCTTTTTATAATAATTTTATTTGGCAGGTGCAGCTGGGTAAAGGTTAGTAGAAGATATCTTAGCACAATATGGAAGCAGAGAAGGAAAAGAACTCTATAAACGAATACAATTTTTAAAGCTTAAGTTGCTTTTTTTTCAATTAAAAATAAGATTTTTTTTATTTTTTCCGAACGAATAAAAAACAGAATTCTTAGCAATACACATCAATATTTTTGTTCAGCTATATATTTATATGCTTGATTATATCGATAAGTACATACAATGTTGGAGTTGGTGTCCGTGCGCGCAGTAATGGAATTATTAAATTTATCTTAGTTAGTGTTGTTTATATTCCTATAATTTGTGTTTCTTAAATGTCAAAATTTGATACAATTTTACTTAACACAATTTATAACAAACATGCACAATAGGAATTTTTACAAACTTTTCAACTTTGCCAATGTTTTCAGTACATTTCCTTTTCCCAAAATTTAACCAATTGAAGTGGACCCATGTAAGAATATTTTTGCTAAAGTGTACATAAATGTATGCCAATTTCATTACAAAGTAATTTTCATTGGTAAATATAATTTCTCGTTTTTAGGACAAGAGTAATAATAACAGCTGTCAAAACAATGTTGTTTTGCTACATGCCTTGGTAATGCGTATATAAGGCTCGACACGGCTGAATATAACATTTTTATATGTTCTACTGCAATTTGTTTTATGTAAAAGATCATACAAACTTATCTGGAATGGTATTAAGTAAACTTGTTGCAGCTATTCTAAGCGTTATAAATCTTTTCAAACAAATTGATTTAATCATCTCAATTGGAGACTTCAATATGATAGCAATAATACTTGATTTTTCCTTAGATGATAGTTATTCTATATTATCAATGGTGATTTTTTTCACCATCTGAGATACATACACTGATGATATAATTGAGAATTTAGCTGTCAATATGTATTTTTAAAAATTACTTAACTGCCGCCTTGAAATATAAAAATTTTACTAAACATTACTAAACCAAATCGTTCTCAGCCAAAACGTAACACACACCAAATTGTTTCTAAATTCAAATTGGTAAATTATTACTCAACACTAAATTTAATATTCTAAAACTAAATCTTTAATTATCTTACATCCAGCATTTGCCTTATAAGCATATTTGAAAAGTTTTACGAATTGGTTTTACTGCCTAAATTGTTTTATGGCTTTTGTTGATTTTAATACATTACTTAATTTAGACTTACCTTCGATGAGATAAAAACTTGCCAGTAGAATGTCCTGAACCGTCGCAGCCAGGTATGGGGCATCTAAAAAAATTAAAGCTATCAAAAAAGCTGTTTCACTTACATTACACTGCACAACTCAAAAACAACGAAGGGATTTGAATTTAGGAAAGAAACTTAATGCCAATGTAGTGACATTCCTTTTCTTTGATTCAAATTTGTTATGGTCTATGTTCCAGATGATATGGAATACAGGCCAGGGGCCGGATTCTGGCATTCGTGATCGAATAAACTCGATAATAAAAACAATATAGAGCAAAAACAAAATGAGCAACAAACACACAGCATTCTATAATGAAATCGTTCAATCACGAGTGCCAGAATTTGGCCCCAGGTCTTTTCAAGCCTATTTACACTTAGAACCCTCTTTAAAAACCTTGCTTAAAGAATTGCTTTTGCTGTACAGTGTTATTTGAGCATAAAACTAAAATTCAAATTTCTTTCAAGAAACAATCAACTGGTTTTGACATACATTAAAAAAAACTAAAAATAGATCTTAATGTTTCTGTATTTTTCAGCCGTCTATAGGCCGCCGACATTTCGTTGATGCTAATCAACCCATCAGTAGACTCAAAAAATCTAAAAAGAATGTGAAAATTTTTATGAACAAAATGAGAATCAAAAATGTTCTAACAAACTTTTTATATAGAAAACATTTTACGTCTTGCAGCACCTTTGCATTTCTTAGCAATTCCTTACAAGGGATGACCATTGGCTAACACGACTTGTATTCTTGAAAGCAAAAGTTATTTTGAAAAAAATTAAAGCTATCCACAAACAAGGGTACTTTAAAGTATCAAACACTAAATTATATTGAATTTTATTGCATGTTTTACAATTAACACTTCGCTTTAGCGCAAACATTTATTCGAATTACTTAACAAATTATTTTCTTTTAAAAAAAGAAAACATAAGCAATTAATTTATATGGATCGTTCTTATCTTTTCTGTTAAAGGCTGGTACGAAAGTCTTAAGGAAACTTACGTTTGGAAAATTACAATTATCTCCGCACGGTAAAGTAATTGAACAGATTTATGTGGAAAAAAAAATTCTTTCAAATGTAAAATTTTTCTCTTCATCTTGAAAATATTCTTCAAAAATAGCTTTATCCACTTTAATAATTTTTTTGAACTGCAATAAATTAAGCTTTAAAATTTCGCAGCCAAATAAATAGATGAGCATTAATTTTCGTTTGAGTTGACAGAAAAAAGTTCCACTAATAGTTGTAATATGCCTGTGATAATAAAACATTCTATTTACAGATCTTTTCGCGTTCCATACAGGTGTGCAGAAATTTATGTAAGGAATTTACCAACGTTAAACTTTGTACATTTTTTTACACACAGTGAGACTTAAATTTCCTTAAGACCTCCAAACCAGCCCTAGTGTGTTGAAAGATAAAAACCGTTTTATTTTCGGAAACATAATTTTACTTTTCATTTCAGTATAGACATCAGATAAACAATATTGTATGTTGCATTTTGTTTCTAGCTTGTATTGTTTCTCAAAAAATTTTAGCCTCTATTTTGCATCTCTGGCAGTTTATTACATTGTTAGTACTTACCTTAAAGGCTCTGAATCTTGTCCATCCCTGGGTTTACTTTTTGGTTTATTGGCACGAGGACAACCCGATAGGCTGCGATGTGATGAATAGTTGCCGGTGACATGACCCGAACCATCACAGCCCGGAGTAGGACATTTCAATTCTTGGGAATGGGGTTGCAAATGATTGCGATCGGTACGTGGGCAGCCAGTTAAACTATATTTTCAATAAAGACAAAAGAAAAAATGGAATTCCAAAAAGAAAAAACAATAAACAATAGAAGAGTTTAATTATTTTTTAATCCCACATAATTGCTCTGAAATGTGATTGTTAATCAATATAATCACTAAAATCAATCAGTGCTTCAAGAAATTGAAATTGAAAAACTTTTTCAAATTATAAAACCGTTTGTGCACTCCATTCTCATTTAGAATGCTTCAGTGAGTCCACAATGTGTATGCTATTGAACTGATACAACATTTGACTTGAGGAGAACAAAAGAAAATTAAAGGTTTTGCAAAACTTTAAATTTTCAACTTAAAGTGTTCTTCAAAACATTTGCTCAAACTGGAGTGGTATAAAACAAATAAAGAATTATTTCTTTTCAGTTGTAGTTTTATCAGCATAAAAATTAGATTTTACAGCTCTCAAATTATTCCAATGTATGGACATGTGAAAGGTTGTGCGTGTGTTTGAATACCACACAAAGAAAGGTCTGCTTTTTATGGGGTTAAGATTAACCTTTATTGTCAAAGGAATATATATTTTATGACCGTCCTGCAGCAAAGCAGAGTCACACATCTTAATAAATATTAAAATGTATTCAGAAACAAGACAGAAGTTTGGTAATTATATTACACACATGTACACTCACACATTTAGTCGCATATGTAAATAGCAAGAAATTTTGGTCAGTTCTAGTTTGCTTGTGCTGCTCAGCATGGCGATGATAAGAGTTACTGTTGCATATTAAAGTCAGCTCCCACTAACACTAGCATGATAAAGGACACTTAAAATGTATCCTGGTAGCACCAGTTATGCACCATTATCGTCATCATTCATTATCATAATAATGATAAATAATTTTGTTTAACATATTTTTTATGCAATTTCTTATTTTATGGTTTAATAAAGATTCTCTATGTCTAGTTGAACACTATTTCATGAAAAATGACAAAAACAAAATTTTTAATGGCAAACAGGACATGTCCTTGTGTGTCTGCATAATTGTGTTTAAATGTGTGCTTGTGTTTGTAGACAAAGAGGAAATATATATTTTTTTACTATAAGTTGGGAAACTTGCCATTCAACTAACCTATCCTTTGTCTTGTCATGTTGCGGTATGTGTTGCGGTGGTGGCATGGAATAACATGAAGCTGGGCTGGTCGAATAACCTCCTGAAACAGGTGTTGGATATCCGCCGGGACCGACAGCAGTGGCGTAAGGATTACTGCATTGGTATGCTGCAGCTGCACCATAACCATGATAACCAGCTGGGGGATAATCAGACTGTACAACCATGCCGTAACCAGGATGTGGGGAATAGCCTTAATGAAATGATATAGTAAGAGAAAACAATACACATGGGAAGTTAGAAAACTCATTTTTAACTAGAAATCAAATATCAATATAAAAATTGTGTGAAAAAATTAAAACAAAAATTAGGAATTTTAAAATGTAGCTTTAAAAAACTTAACCAAAAACTATTCTCTCAAAAAGCGGAATTTTAGAAGCCAAATTTTATAAGTGCACATGACCATACCAAATAATCTTCGAAAAAGAAGCTTAAAATTTCTTCTCATAAAGACTTCTTTTTTTTGTGTCTTAAAAATTTCTTTTAGAAATTCCTCTTGAAATGTTATCTAAAAGCATAATCATAATTAAACTGCTCAAAACCACAACTACGTAATACTTTTACTAAAATTTATCTTAGAGAAATGCAATGAAAAGTTTTTAGGGAAAAGTTCGATTTTAAACTTAACAAAAAGGTAGACTAAAAGAGTTTCTATATTTTAGGTCTGAAAATATATCTAATCAATGTTTTCTGCCGCCGACTTTTCGCTAATGTCAAGCAACTAATCAGTAGACTCCTAAAGTCTTAAAGGAACGTTTGAAACCCAACCCGAAATTCCCATGAACAAAATGAGAATTAGAAGTGTTCAACTAAACCTTTAATACAGACGATCGGCGGCATATAAGCGGCTGAAAAAGGCAGAAAACATTGACAATGTTTACTTTAATACCTAAAATAATACATTTCAATTGATTTTTAAAGCAAATGAATAATTAGGTTTATTTTTAATGAATTAATGGGTACATACAAAAAAGTTCCTTTAAAGAAAATAATTTTTAAAAACAATTTTTTCGAAAAAGTACCTTTAAAATAGTACTGTTAATGAAAGTACCTATTAAAATTAGTTCCCTTAAAAAAAGTACCTTTGCAAATAGAGCCTTGCAAAAAATTAATTTCGAAAAAATCAACTTTAGAATAAAACTTTTAAGAAAATTGAACTTCAAACGTTACCTTTAACAAAAAAGAGGTTTTAAAACATAAAATTTCGGAAAATTCATAAACTTTTTGGCAGAAGTACCATTTAAAAAGAACACCTCTAAAACAACCCAGTTTTAAAAGATATACATTTGAAAAATAAATATCCCTTAAGAAGAATAACAGCCTCGTATCAAATTGTTTAAAAGCTAGCTCTAAAAAATATCTATTAAGGACAAGAAAGTTTAAAAAAGTAATTTTTAAAAAACATCTTTAACAGGCCGCTTGCGAAAATGCCACTTTAGAAGAGACAGCTTTAAAAAAAATGTTCTTTGAAAAATACGCTTCGTCCAAAACCGTTCAAAGCTACTTCCAAAAATTGTGCAATGGAATAAACAAAGTTGTTTAACTCAAGAAGAAAGTATCTTTTGAAATGTAGTTGTTGGAAGAAAGACGTCTTAAAAATGTGCCCGTAACAAAAATAACTTTAAAAGTCAAAAGCTAGAGATCACCCATCAAAAAATACCTTTTGTGCAAAGTAACTGAAGAAGACTGACTCTTAGTAGAGATTTAATTTTTTTAAAGACCATTTATATATACATAGATTTCATTTATATATACATACACATATATTTTTTCGTCATCTTCTTCAGCCCAGAATTCTGCAGCCTTTATATATATCCAACTTACCACTGGGATCTCTGTAGCTGTCAATGTAATGGGAGCCACCACTGTCTGGAGTTGATTCACGACTGTACGGCCGGGGACCACCTAAATGACCAACGAGACCAAAGCCTAAAGGACGAGGAGGACCACTAAAATCAACAGGTTCCATTGGAGGAGATCTAGCCGTACCGTTTGCTGCCGATGTCGGCAATCCTGGACCAAATCCTTGGGGATGAGCACCCACCACCACGCCATCAGGATGAGCACCGTACTGGGGACTGGTGATGATGCTGTGTGGCAGTCTGGTCACAGTCAGATCTAACGTTTGACCCTGAGGGCTTGGCACTTGTGGGCTGGCAACATTGGGACTGGCACCTGGCTGTGGGCTACCGGCGCCCATCCTTTGATTGTATTGATTGTGAGAAGCTGGTGAGTTGAAACCCTGCGGACTGGAGGAGGTTACAGATGTCGAGCCGGACAAATCAACTACGGGCGCTGTAGGCGGTGAGGGGGAACCACTTTGTTTGGGCTGTTGTTGCTGCTGCTGTTGTTGTTGCTGCTGCTGCTGCTGTGACGTTTGTTGGCCTGAGGCTTGGGAGGTTTGTTGATTTTGTTGCTGCTGTTGTTGGTGCTGTTGATTCTGATATGCTGCGGCAGCAGCTGCCGCTTGAGCAGCAGCCATTTTCACAGACAAATTGATGGCTGAAAATCCAGGCGGCAAAGGTCCCATGCTGGGATCATAATGGTACATTGGCCTAGGATATATAGGACCACCGTTGGCCATTTCATCGTGCTCAACTTTGGCCATTAGCAGCTGCTGGTCTTGTAGGTATTTTTGTTGCTGGGCTTGTAAATCGTCGGCCGATTGCGATAGATAGGGATACATATTAGAGGATCTTTGGCCGCTACAGTTGGGGTCGTAACGTTCAAAGGCTGTAGTCAAACCGCTGGAGGCTGTTGAAGAATCAACGTACGAAGACGAAACACTGGATGAAATTGAAGTAGGCGGATTGGGATCATAGTTACGGGCATTAGGAGAGATGTTGCCTGAATTGCCATTGCTGGATAACATATTACTGGTACCGTAGGCTGACGGTGGTTTGCTGAGTGAGTCGCCGTTTGCCACATGGTGGGCATAACGCTGCATATGCTCGTATTGCTGTTGTTGCTGGTCTGCTTGCACATTATTTTGTTGAGCATGATGGTCATTATGATAACTTTCGCTACCATCGGTACCAGTGGAAGTTGTATTCCCCGCTGGCATCATGAGACCGGAAGATCCTTCTATGAATGGCCCACGTTGTTGATGCAAAGTTTGTTGCTGCCCATTGTGTGGACTTTGTTGATCATTAATGCCATGTGTTTGCATGCCCACAAAACGATTCATATCGTTGTGCGTGGCCTGCTGCTGCAGTGTGTCGGCTGCAGAGCTACTGCCCGACTGATTTTGATTGTTGTTCGCTGAACCTGCCGTTGACGAGTTTCCGCGACCTGCAGCATTTGCCTCATTCGCCAAATATGAATGCATGGGACTTTTGTTGTATTCTGATTTAATATTTGCAACCGGACTAAACTCAGATTTAATGATGGGCATATTGTTGTAACTGCTATTGTTGTGAGAAGGACTGGTATTCAACTTGGAGCTATTGTTGTTGTTTATACAATTGCTATTGTTGTTGTTTAAATATTGATTGGAGGCGGACAGTTTATATTTATCCATATGATGCAAATCTTTGGTTTCGGTGGCAGCTAAAGTCAATGGAGAAAAGACAAAAGAAACAAGATGGAAAAATCTTAATAAATATTTCCTGAATGGAATATTTATTTCTTCTTTTTTTTCAGAAAAATTAATAAGGGTTAAACACACAGTTTTAGGTTTTTTACACTTTGCCTAATGAACAGCCTTTAAAATTATTAATAAAAAAAAAAAAGAAATAATGTTGGAAATATTAAGCTATACTTTATGTTTAAAGTCAACAACAAACCTTTTTGCAATTTGATTACAGTACGACTATTCTCATCCTTTGAACTAAACTGATATTTTAATTGTTTCTTAGCCGTCGCCCCTTTAACGGCTTTAGGGCAACCAGACAAACTGCGATGAACACTGCGATGAGGCTGAACATGGCCACGACCGTTACAACCCGGTGTGGGACATTTTATAATTTGCTCATGTAGAGCCAATACTACCGAAGCAGATGAGCAAAAATAAACAAGAGCATAGAAAAGGCAAATGGTTGCAATAATTAAGAATTAATTAATCAATTACAACTGCAGGCTAACAAAAGACAACAACAGCAAAATGAAAATTTTTTTTCACCAGAACAGATCGAGAGGCTTGGAATAAATTTGAGTTCTTTGAGCAAAAGGCTACTTATCAAAAATCTTTGTTAGTTTTTAAATTACACACAGAAATACGAAAGGGTTGAAAATATTTGTTTAGAAATATTACAGAAGTTAAAGTTTTGTAAAAGGATTTCATAGACATGTTTAACATGCATTAGATTCTATTTGTAATCACACACACATAGAAGATACCAATACTAACACAAATGCAATAGGAGTGAGAGTGTAAGAGTTAGAGAATATTAGAATTGAAAGTTTATTTTTACAAGCATGCTGCTATTTAAAAGTGTTTTTTTTTTAAGAATTCTTAACTTACATTCCGTGGTGAGTTTATCACGTTTCGGACAACCCGATATACTGGAAGAAATTTTATAGCCTTATAATAATTATTGCTTAACTGTGAAATGGTCTGTTATCTTAGTACCTTCTATGGTGGGAATATAAACCGGTTATATGACCCTTTCCTTTACATTTCGGAGTGGGACATTTGTTACCATCTAAAAGAAAGTTTTTTATTTTATTGAAGAAAAAAAGCTAAAACAAATTGTTTTGCGTGGTGCAGGAGAAATTGTAAATATTTGCTTATATTTTTTGTAAGAGAGAAACAATTGGTATTTTTCTAATTTAATATCTTACTCGGATAATCAAGAGGTAATGCCGGTTAAGCAAATTATTAACATTCTTGTGTTGATTTAACTTCATTTCATATTGAAATTCAGACTTATGAGCTCTAATTAATTTTTACGCAACCTTTGCAGAAATAAATTATAATTAATTAAAAATTGCTTTTCGTACTTGTGTTTTCGTTATCATCATGTTTTTTGCTAATCAAATTAACACTTTTTTGCTAACTCCACACTTTTGGCAGACGTTGCACTTTTATACATTTTAAGCTGCATAGAAGTTTCACTCAATTAGCTTAAAATAATATGTATTATATTTTTTGTAGTAATTTATTTTTAGATTTTTTGTATTGCATATTTTATGCACATCAAAAACTGCCTTCGAATATGTGCTTACTCTCCTTCCAGATAAAACTTAAATTATTACAAGAAGCTTTCCGATATAGATAAGTATTGACATATTATTTTGATAACACACATTTTGTCATGGAGAAAAAAAGATCTACTGCAAGATATCAAAAAATCTTTTTCACAGCGTCCGACTTTTTTAAATATTTTTATTTTAAAACTAAAAAGGTCGAAAAATCTATAATTATTATTTGTATTTTTTATTTTTATATGGGAGAACCCTTAGCAGACGTGGTGTTCGAAAAAAGTATTGGGGAAAAACTATTAGGGCTTAGTCATACATGTGACTCCTCCACTGGAATAATCAGCCTCAACGGTCTGTATTCAGACACCTCGAAAATTACCGCCCGTAGAGGAGTAAAATCTATAATCAACTCCCAAGCCCCAAAAATGGATCTGTTCTAATTTACACGTTTCAAAATATTTACATTCCTCTTTCACTGCCTAAAATAATTGATATTAGAAATAAATATTTTATCTTGAAGATAATTACATGTTTTTTACTGCTAAAAATTGCCGGGTACACTTATTCCAACTTCTCTAGTAGTGAGTAGGAAAATCATTTTTTTTTTTAGATTAAAACTAAATTTTATATGCAAAAACCCTGTACTTTTCTTTAATAAGCAAATGAGCTCATACGGGTACATCGGCACACACAGCCATATATTATGGTTTTAATTAAATTCAATTTAAGAAGATAAGTTTTTCTAACATGTGACAAGCATACTCTGTAACACAGGTACATTCACTCCAATTTGCTTCTTCAACATCAGCACATGACAACCTTTTCCGCTTAGAAAACAAAACAAAAAACCAAGTTGAGAGCAAAACTTGAAATTATTTTCTAAAAATATTTCTAGGAAAAAAAGCCCTTTTACCCCTTTTGCCATTACAGACATGAGACATTATTAGAACTTCATAATAAGGTTGTGGCAATATTAGATACAGTTTGCTTTTTGCCTGAGTTAATGTCGTTGTAGAGTAAAAAATACTGCAGATTGTTTTTTTGTAGTCCTAAACGACACTAAGATTTTGCCAGCTTGCAAGGGTGTGTGTATGTGCCTGTCAGATGGAGATGTGTGAGTATACTGTTTCCATGTGTCATGTTTGAGAAGGTAAATAATTCAAAAACTGTTTTCCATCAAATTTTAATTAATTATTTAGTGAGTACATAAAACATTTTTCAGTATTAAGAAAAAACAAAACCTTGAAAATAATGTGCTCGTTTTCGAAAAACGAAAAAGAAATATGCGTGCACACAACCAAACAAACAAACAGTGAAGACCTGATGTGTTTCGTTTCTTTATGTGTTTTTAATTAATTAGAAAATATTTGATTTTGATTTTTATGCGTACACATACATATGTATGAAATGTATAGTATATAATACTCTGATAAGTGTGATGGGAAGGGGGGGAAAGGAAATGAAGATTGAAGAATATGTGAGCTGGGGCATTTAATACAAATCCGTCCCAGGGTATTCGTAAAGGGTTCGGAGATATAGCAGCCCTCCATAATTTTTTCTATCCAATATTTTTTTCAAACACTCTGACCCCCTACCGAGCAATATCCAAACAAAATAAAAACCTTAGATCGGACGCCTTTAAAACTACATTGTTCGTAAGTCGTAATGGAACTTTTTTCCTCATGCCAAAAATTGTAGAAAAAACGACGGCTGTTGTGCGTTTGCTAAACCCACCGACCGTAACGTAGATGTAATAGATTTGTAAATATTAAAGAAATGTGCAGATTTAGAATGATTTTACGTCAGTAGCTGGCTCGAATTCTTAACCTGATTGTGCACTAAACCAAGTGCTGTAATTCTGACGTTACACCACTGACTCCGAGCACTCGGTCATACTAATTGGATGGCAGTTTATTTGCTACTGTGTTGAAATTCCTCTTCGGTTAAAAGGCACGTTTCATTACTTTGAAAAACTTTTTTTATCTTCTTTATTTTCGTCTCTACACGTTGACTCTTTCTTTTACAACACAGTTTTTCAGATGAATGATTCATTTATAGTTTTTTTTAACGAAAATGTGAAAAGAAAGCAAAGCGCACTTAAAAGTTATTTCAAAAGAGATAGCGAATATAGATGGGGAATTCGGGCTGGGTTTATTAAAAGAATAATATAATTAATTATATAGGGATACACGAAAGGCCTGTAGAAGTCACGGCTATGGCTGATAGCCCCAAAATCAAAGGAACACCAGACCTTTAACCAGTCCCGATGGTGCCAGCATTTCAGCTGCTTACAAAGCATCATTGCTTAGCAACAGCATTACGGGAATATTTGGACCCCCGAACATAGGCCTGAAGGCCATATGATCAGTTAGATTAGCCACATTATTTTCTATTCGAACTTATGGTACCAACTACAGCCTGTATGTTTCAGACAAGGAAGGCTTCTCGGATGACTTCGTAGGGTCATTCTGGGGAATTTGACTTCAGCTGCTTAAAATTTTTGTTACCAATATAGTGGAAATATCCTACACCCTATTAACCACGGTAATGCAGCACCAAGATCGAAGGATCAGCAAGATGCATTATGTGCCCCCGGGGCAAAAAGGAAATGAATACAGATATGTATGTTATTAAAACTGGTTTAGGTTAAGTTGATTGGAGGGCTTTGTTTTCCCATGTCTTGCGACATACACCTAAGCCAGTTGTTGTGCACGGTTGTGTATTTAACCGTGAAACAGTTTGACTCACAGGTCTATAGGAAGTCTGCCACATTCACAAAGTTTCTTAATTTCCTCCAACATATACCCCGTCTAATATCTCTACAAGCCTTAAATCTACATTCGTATTGTCCTACAAATATAATTTGTGACACAAACCCCCATTTTGCATATACCCGTAGAAATGAGCCTAAAAAGATCAAAAAATTTATTAGAAAGCACATACATGTGATTTTTTCATATCTATTCTACTAGAGTAATTTCTTAAAAGGATTTGCTAAACATTTTCATTTGAACCCTTTCTGTTTTATTTGACTAATGACTTTATATCAAAATGCCATCAAAGCTTAATAAGTATCATAAGCTCTAAGCTAAAAAGTAAACTTTAATGAGTTATTAGTACTTTTTTTTAATACTTGCTTCTCATATAAAGAATGTGTGTAATTAAAAACTAATTGAAGTTTTCTACTTCTTTTAAAATGGATAACTTTAAAACTACGCGTATATCGTTACCATCATGTATAAAGACTTACTTTTAACTACTCAAAGTATGCAAGAAACAAGAGATGGAAAACATGCAACTTAGGGCATTTCTTCCTGCGACCATGAATATACACTTGTAGCAAATAGTTGTGTGTACTCGTATGAAGGGAAACACATTAGTTTACATCATCCTTGTTTTCATTAATATTATTGCCATAATGTCTGTTATAATGACAAAATAAATAAGCATAAATTCCTTAACGAAAAAAAACACGTCTTTTTCAATATATTTAAAGGTGAATGCATATATAATATGCCCAGTGGTAAAATTAAAAAAAATACAATAAACACCTCATTCTTTAATATACCCAAAAACCTTTCATCCAGCAACAGAAACAGTAAACTAGATAGATAATAACAAATAACAGAACATGATTAATAAATACAAGCAGAAAGCGCATGAAATGCTCATATTATTACGTGGTCTGAAGATGGTTACCAAAGGGACGCCGATAAGTATAGTCGTGGAAGCGAAATAGCTAATTGTGCCCCACAATTTGTATGTATTGAATTTTCGTTTAAATTTGACTGAAGTGTACCATATGTTACTAATTGTTGTTAGAATTGGAAATTTGTCAACATTGCAAAAATGTTGCTTTGTATGATGACTGAAGATTAAACAAAATATTTTCTTAGTTTAAAAGTAGTTTAACTATACACTGCTTTTAAAATTTACTAGTTTCAACGTAAATTGAACCAAACTCGATAGTGAACTTGCTCTAATTTTTTTGCATTTATCTTCGAATATGAACTTAATTATTTAT
This sequence comes from Sturmia bella, assembly GCA_963662145.1. NCBI lineage: Eukaryota > Metazoa > Arthropoda > Insecta > Diptera > Tachinidae > Sturmia > Sturmia bella. The sequence continues at coordinate 65,889,565 of OY759170.1, read as the reverse complement.
TTGCTTTAAGAGTCAATTGAAATGTCAAAAAAAGACCTTTCAAGTGTCTTGGGCTTGCAGAAAAAAATTAAATTGGACCAGTTTTTGCAACATGGTCGGCAAAATGAGAACACAATATCAGTTTCTCCACTTCAAAGGAACAAGGGAATAGCACTGGTGTCGGCGTACCCAGAGGGAAGGGTTGTAACCTCCCCTATAGGCTCATGCGTTCCACAAAATATATAGCCGGCTCTCTCTGGTCACTGCGGCCGCAACATAAATGGCATAAATATTTGAAAGGTCAATTTTTGGAGCTGAATTAATGCATTTATCTTCAATATTTTATTTTTCTGGTTTCTTCAGATACTAATTACTGCAATAGGTTACAAGAACCTTTCTTAAAATAACAATTAGAACAATTGTGACAATATTGGTGAAAGCAAAATTAATGTAAAATATTTTTGTCCAATAAGCATGTACAAAAAATATTTAATTAATTTTTATAATTCAAACTTTTAATAAGCATGTGCAAAACAAGTATAAATTTTTAAAATTCAAAGTTCTTCTTCTATAAGTGTTTTGTATGACTCCTATGGTGCTTAGGTTCATTCTCTATTATTGATTTGTAGTAATTTGATAATACAAAGAAAACAACGAATACTTTTCTTGGGCCACCATAATTGGCCGTTTCAAAGTCGCCACACTTCTTGTCAGCATTCAGGGAAGACGCTTATGCCACTCAGCCACCAAAGCTTTTGTATATTTCCTATCTAAATTCTATTCTTATCAAATACACTTGTTGTTTTTTATCTGTATTTTTCTTGGCACATTTATCCAGTGAAAGTTTCTTACCACAGCTAGTAACTTAGTTGTACCTCAATTTATTGTTCATATTTTTTCTTATACAGTTATTTCTAATATTAATTTCTTAGCTTTGCAAATATTCTGCGGCAACCAGACTTTTTAATCATTACTGAATTTTTGAAATTAAGCTAGTTATTTTTTTCCAAAAGCTCCAATTAAAATGTATTTAGGTCTAAAAGAAAAACTAATTCATTGCTTTTTTTTTAGCCGTCATTTTGTTGATACTATATATCTCGTCAGTAGAATATTTTATTTTCATTATATTCATATAATTGATAGAATATGTAAACAAGTTCCAAACATTATTTTAAGTTTTTGAGTGTACTGACGAATTGAGTAGCATCAACGAAATGTCGGCAGCATCTAGAGGACTCAAAAGGACAGAAACGGTTAATAAGTTTTATTTTTAGACCTAAAATCATATTATTGAGTTTTATTATTCAAATTATTTCCTCTTTAACTATTCTGTATTATGTTTATTGGTCTTAACCTCATTCTATATATGCAATGAAAAATATCAAGAAGAGTCTTAAAGTTTTTGTGTGTTGGATACAACCAAAATTTTGGCAGAAAATTAAACAGTTTCTACGGCTGACTGGTGTAAGTGTCGTCACAAATATGAGGGCGTCTGAGTTCCACTACTTATTCCAAAATTCTCATGAACAACATGAGAATCAGAAATGTTCTAACAAACCTTTAGAACAAAAAAAAAATTTTTTTCGTCTTACAACACTTTTATTTTTCTCAACAGAAATTTGCTCAATAATATTATAGGAATAATATTATAGAACGCACTTGAGTCCGATAAACGTGATATAGAATAGTTTGAAAATAATAATAAAAAAAATAAAACTATTACTTTTCTTTTAATGAAACAATGTCAAAATCTATTCACACAACTGTCGTAACTACCCATATGCACAGAAAATATTTAGTTAAATGTCTATAAAACAAGGATGATATTGTTTAACCTGACTTTGGTGAATCCAGGATCAAAATGAGCATAATTATATTTTTTTAATTGTGTTCTCATTATATTTTGTTTTCTTTTTTATTTGATATATTCTACTATTTTTGTACTTCACAATTTTTCCGTACCTCAAACAGCGGACCTAACTACTGAATAGTAGTCACCATAACCCCTCAGCCCTTCCAACTATTACAAGGAGAGGCACAACACGCAATTTATGTACAGAGTTGATTTTAAATTAGTTCATTGTGTTTGTACAAATGGGACATGATCGTCATTCAATTTTTTTCTTGTTAAAAATTAGTAATGTTTTTTATTTGATTGGAGTTTGTTGCTGGTTGAGTTACTGAAATCAGCTTATCTTCATCAACTAATGTCTATTTTTTGCTTTAACACTGCTTAGTCCTATTCTTTAAGAGCTGGCATTAAAAAAATATAAATGTTTTCAAGGAGCTGGTTGATAGAAAGGTCTAATTTATGTTACCACTGGGTATATGAATAAGCAGGTTGAATTTATAGTGCGTCTTTTTGTTGTTTGAGGATTTTTTCAAGAAGAAAACATCACATCTCTGTATAGCAATTTGCTTCGTTTCAACTAACTGTGCGTATTAGAAATATAACATTTTTTTAATGTGAAACTAGTTTTATCAGACTATTACGTATGCAGAAAAATTAATCGTATCCTTCTGAATACACGCACACACACACACACGTGCATCGTTTTAAATATTATTTAATAATATATTATTTTGTGGGGTTATGAATAAATGTAATGTGCGGAAATTAGTGTGACAAAATTGTTATTATTACTGAAATAGACGAAATGTTAGACAAACTCGTTGCTTAAGCATATACGCACACACCCAACCAAACACATATGAACACACAAGTGGAGGTATGAAGGCTTTAGACAAAACAACTATTTAAGAACCTTAATAGGCAAACAAAAACATATGTGTGTTTGTACGTTTCTATGAATGTTTGTAACATGTTAACTTGGCTTAGATATGCTCGACTGGTGAGGGAGAAACCCAAACTGGTTGTTAAGAAAATATTAAAAGCTTTTCTTCTTCCATCAATTCTTAAGTATTTAAGAATCATGCTTCCTTTTGCCTTCATAACTGTCGTTGTTATTTAGTTTTCAGAGTTTCTTTTTTCAATTTAGCTCTTGTACTTTTGGCTGCTTGTTACAGACAATAATAATAACACAATAGAAAAAACAAAACGGTAAGTGCTGGCAAAATGTGCAAATAATAACAAATACTTATAATTACAATGCGTGTGCAAATAGGTTTAACATCACCACCATTAAACAGCCATTCGCTTACGCACACGTTCAATATTATAACTGCCTTTGCATATACGTACACAATTTCCCAAATGAACTAAGGAACCATGTTACAGGTGTTGTTGAGGTTACGAGAATGTATGACTTTGCATTGTTTTAAGCTTTGGTTTTGAGCAGGAGATTTGTTCCTTGAAATATTAATTATATATAAATTTAGGAAAGATAATGCTTAGGAAGCAACTTCCAAGGGTAATTTTTAATATTGTCCTGAAATATCCCCATTTCTTTGAAACGAAAACTTCTGCGCATAGAAATACTTTTGTGGATGTTGTTTTTGAAACTGGACGTAAATTACTCTTCTACTTTTGGCTGGAGCTCTTCTCATCTAAAGGTTTGAGAAGTGAAATTCGGATTCATGACAATTTAATAATTGTCTCGAGACCGCTACAAATTTTAAGATTTCTTATGGTTATCCGGCAAGCCGATTGTTTGAAGCAACGTTGATTCAGTCATAAAATTTAGCACGATCAAAATTTAAACTAGGGCTGATGCAAAGTGTGGTGGCTGGGTGTATCCCTGCTTAATTTACTTTTACATCTTTAATTAGCAATAGAGCATATAAAGCTGAAGAATAATCCTGATTGAAAATGTTAATGATAAAAGCAATGGTCTCAGTTTTCTGATTTCGAAGTAATAATAGTTTTTTTTTATTAAAATAATAATAATATAAGAATATAGAGATCTGCTCTACAAACACTCATTTAAAAAAAACTGAATCAATTATAGATTTTCAACATATATTTTCTTGTATACGTGTTAGAATAAAAGTAGTTCAGCGAACGGGTTTGCGTGCAAACGTATACGTAGTTAATTGTTGCCAAGTAACACTCATACGCAGACATGGCAGTATTTTTCATTAGTACCTTTACATCACGCCCACATAAAAGGTTCTGGAAAATATACTAACAGTTTTTCAAGTGATATACATATTAAGATATGGAGTCATTACATAACTGGCAGGCAATCTATAGTTTTAGTAGAAAAATTAAAAACATATCCGCAATCCGCCCCATGTGGGGCAGAAAAACCAAATTATCAAAAAAAGACGGGTTGTTTTTTTATACTACATTCAATATATAGAACTATGGAAGCATTGAAAAAGTTCGAAGTGATTTCTTCAGACACAAATTTTTGAAAATTTTTAGGGATATATGAAAGCAATCAACGCAGAAAGAGAGAGAGAGAGATACTAAACGTCAAGTGCCCAGGACACACGCAACAAACTCTTCACACAGTTTGATTATGTGCATGTCGTTTAATAGAAGAATTTGTCGCAGTTATACAATAAAAGACATCAAACATCATAATTTGTGTGACTTTATAGCGCTCGAAAAATTTCACATAGTGAAATTTTTGACGTCTTATTTTTGATGAGGATTTTTGGCTGGTAAAGAAAAACTGATGAAGCAAGAGGTTTAGTAAAATTAACACGATTTCTGTTTTCATTCGATTCGATTTCTCTTTATCATTTCATTTTCCCCCTTATCATTTGTAGCTACCTTATTATATTTTATTTGCATTTTTTTTTAAATAATTGTTTAATAGCAACAATAAAGAAAAAATAAAATTTTTGAAAATGTTACCATGAAAACGTAGCATGAATTTGAAAGCAACTCTAAAACAAAGTAAGGAAAGGATTACTTATAAGACTGTGGTATAAATTGTCTAGATATTAAATGAATTTTTTGCTTGTTATTACATTATTATTTTTATTATATTATTCAAGTTTATCATTCAACATCAAAAAGCTCTTCTAAGCTCTCCTTTACTCTTATCAGTTATACATATTCTGGCTTCCTTTCTCTAGTAATGTTCTATGCGTCAGCAGTTTCGAAAAAAAAACTTAGAACTCTGTTTCCAGTTTCATCCGAAGAAGCTCTGCAAAAGTTTGTATAAAAATTGCAATTAGTAAAACAAATAGTATTTGTTTCAAAATGTATAGTAACACAGCATACTTCTCATAAAGTAAGAGTAACATATTTTCCTACGATTTTCTACACCAAAACATTTTCATTTCATCTGTTTTTTCACACTTTTAAAAACAGTACTAAGCATAAGTGATCAAACGAAATACCAAAGCACATTTAATCGGTTGTTGTGGTTTTTTCAATCAAATAATCAAATATACTTTCTTTCTAACACCAGTTGCAGTTCTCTGGTACACACACATTTTCTGGATTACACACATGAAAACAAAATAATGACTTAAATTATTCACAATTATGTACAATTATTATTATAACATTAAACTAGTTGTCATAAAAAAAATTGCAATCTATTTTAAGACAATTTTTGATCGATCGTTTGATTACAAAACTCAAGATCTTTTGCAGCCCAAATTAAGGAACCACCTTGCCTGCACCAGCGCCCTACCTAAACTTTAAACTGTTTAAAAATAGCATTCCTTAACATTGTAAACTCAATGCAACAAGAAGTCAAGCACAAGTTTACGCCAATTGAGTATTTGATTGAAACAAATTTTTAAAAAAGAAAACGAAATGAAATAAATAATTTAACAAAACAAAAATTAAAAGGGTTTGCGATAAAGAGCACAATATTTGCTTGTAAATCACTTACCACGACTTAGGCTGCCTGGCGAGTATGTGGGTGGTGGAGGTATTAAATTTGAAGTGGTTGACACTTGAGACTCTCCTGCTGATGACAAACTGACCGAAACCGAAGCTTCACGATTAATATCTTGCATTACTGAAGCAGCACGACTTCCCAAACCAGCGGGCTGCAATGTCGTATACTGTTTGGCATCATCGGGGCCTCGCTGACCTAAACTGTCGCCCTCTGATTTCAGACAGTTTTTCTCATCATAAATGGAACGGGTGGGCACACAATTAACACTGGCAAGCGAAGGCGTATTCTGCGCTGGCAGAGCAGGCAAAGAATTTGTCGGCGCTGGATAATTTAAGTAACCAGTAGTGGATTCTACTGCGCCATAAGCGGTGGGAAAGTGGGACGCAGAATAACCAATAGCACCATTACGTTTTATTTCTATGGGCGGCTTAAAAGCTGATGCCTGAGTAAAGGCACTTTTCTTACGCTCCTCACTATTAGACATGCCATCATCCTGGGTATTCAAACGGGCCTGATCATTTTCTTTTTGTCTGTGAAAACGTAAAAGGTCAAGTGAACTATTAGTTTTCGTTTCTTCATCTGTAAGATTTGAAAGTGTTTCATACTTTTTCTTTTCCTCAAAGAGATTTTGAAACGGTGGCGGATTTTCATCTGATTCGCTTAGACGGTAGGGATTAGTACGGGCTTCCGTTGGCCAAGAGCCGGACAGACTTTTCAAAGCCGCTTGCGTTTCTCTGATTAAAGTTTCGTCATCTTGGTCTTCATTGGTGGTTCTGGAGGAATCTACGGAGGAATTTAGGCAACGTTTTTTCTGTGGCAGCAATAATTTGTCTTCATATTTGCCGCTGTTGCTGTTGCTATTGTTGTTGTTTGTTTCATCATCACGCGAGCTACGTTTTTTGCGCTTAACAGCTGTTTCGTATTCTGTGTCAGTTTTGCTGTCTTTGTTATTGTTGTTGTTGTTGTTGTTGTTTTCAACAATTGTCGCCGTTTCCTTGGTTAAGGGTCGTTTTAATAATGCCATTTTATTTTGTTTGTTTGACTGTTTGTTTGCTATTGATTGGAGGGGAAGGGGAAAAGAATGTTCGTATGAATGATAAGGGAACTTGTTGTGATGATGACTTTTTTTATTTAAGGATTTTTGCTGTTTATTTCTGAATTAGTTTCTGATTTTTTTAAGGTATGTCAGTGTATATTTGTGTTGAGTTTAATGGTTTTAGATTGAAGGAGTAAAAAAAGAGATACATAGATATTTTTTTATACAAGTGAAAACGAATTTTTTGATTTAAATGAAAATTATTTTAAGAGATAACATATTGCTTGAATACATAATTTATTATTTAAATTAAATAAAAATAATGTTGCAATATTAAATAAAAGAAAAAGAATAACGAATTAGTTTTGTTAATATATTCTAAAAAAGTATACAGAAAATGTTAATTATATGACTAAATATGCATTAGTTTGCTTCTTTAACTGAAACTAAAAAGGTTTAGTATTATTTTGTTTAAAATACAAACAAAATAATTTAAAAAATTTTGCTTATTTGATTGCCAGCCCAGCTTAGTTTTCATCTGAAAACTTTTACAGAAACATTTAATTATGCAATACTTTATATTACTTTCCAAAATCGTTATTCCCTTTTTAAGGTCCAAATGTCGATATAGTTCCCTACCATACTATGCAACAGAAGAAGTGTTGTCATCTTCAGAAAAAAAGTATTTATGCTTTAGGTGACCTAAGCAAACGTATTTTAAGAAGAACACAGTAAAATAAACAGCCAATAAAAAGCGAGCACTTTAGAACCTTTAACAAAGTTTCAGTAAAACACCTTTTAGTCCCTGAAAATTATCGCTTTCTATCATTTGCGAACTTATTTCCATTAACTGCCATTGCAGGCAAAAATTTTTGTTTAAAAGTTAAGCACAAATTTTCAAAACTAAGATTACACTAGGAGTAGAATGAAGAGATTATTGCATACATTTATATATAAGCTGTAAATAAAATGCCAAGAACAACGAACACTGGTCTGTAATAAAAAGTTTATATTAATACAAATACTGAAGTCTAAACTATTGACAGTATCATCAGATAGAAAATATCGATAATAACCCAGCATTATTGAGAGCAAATAAATTTGTTGTATGATGTTTATTTATGTAGTATGTCAGGAATGCAAAGCGCCAGGTATGGGAGTTTTAGCTTGCGAAAAACTAACTGTAAGTTTTACATGATAAACGAAGTAAGCTGAAATTGTTCCATCCTATGATTTTTTCTAGAATCGGACATATTAAAGTAACGACAGATACAGTAATTAAATAAAGAAGAACTAAATATTAAATGTTAAATAATTATTACAATAATAATCTTAAAAACCGCTGGACACATAAAACATTCCCAGAATTGGATTTTTCCAAAATAGCTTGATTCAATCGCATAACGGTACACTTTTGTGGGAAAACTACCAGCAACGAAAATACCATGTATGGAAAACACTAGCAGTACCAGCGGCGAAAGTAATACAAATTACAGTATTTACGTATTCGAAAATACTATTTGAAAATGTATTCGATAAAATTCATCATATTCTAAGAACTCTTAAGAGATTTGTTTCCACGAACAAATTATACTAGCTTACTGTGCTTGATGGAAGATTTCACCTGTGTTGGTAAATACAGTGGAAAGAAAATTCAATCCATACGTATCAGCGTTATTAAATAAGGAGATTTGTCGGCGAATTGGGGATATATATCTCAAAATCTGGCCAAAGTACTTGCATTGGGAATTAAGGAATTTATTTGCGATGATTCTAAGGCTTTGGGGATTTCAGCCGATATTTTGGAAACTTTCATTTAACACTGTACAAGTTATTGCGGTTGACGATTCCTTTAATTTCAATATATCGCAAAGTAATATTAAACTTAAATATGTTTTGCATAGAAATGTATTCATATTAACTGCCTATTTCTCTACATGCCATCGAAGTTTTCTTTTGCACATTGGTATTGAAAGCAAAAAAACAATAAAAAAAAAAAACTTTGGAAGGTTTCAATAAAAATATGGGAAAAAAAAACTTTGTTCACATGTAGAACAACAGGCGATGAATTTCCACTGGATCACCGCCTTTGAGTAAACAACCAGAACCGCTTGCGTTTGGTGAAATATTGTAACTATTTCGCTCGGAAACTTCAAAATTGAATAGAAAACTTTCTTCAAGCTACGGCAACGAGGATTCTGACTCCGAATTTTCTTTATTTCATAAGTGAACCTTACTAATTATTTAGAATGCATAAAGCTGGCCTGCTAATGAAATCAGGTACAGTTCCTTCCACGCTGTGATAGTTCGTGGCTTAAGTTTGGCAGTGTATTATATAAAAATAGTTAAATAATAAGCAACATACAAATGCATAGTTTTCAATTGGGATTTTTGAGCACGAAAAACCTTCAAATTGACAACACGACTCAAAATAAAGTCTGAAAATACTGACCCGTGGCTGCGACCTGCAACAGGTATGCTCGAACAAATTTATTCCCTGATACCGCAAGCTTCAAACTAGTTTGGACAGAGCTAATTTCGTTCTGTGTTATATATTCTCTATTTTTTAGTAATTAAACTTATTGAACATTACTAACAGTTCGTTTAAAATTTGCTTATCATAGTTTTAACTTTATGATTCATGATTGTTAATAATTTTATCAGGTTTGAGTTTGATTTTACTTCCTTAAAATCGAGAAAATGTTTTTGTGATAAAATTGGAGTGATCAACATTTTTAAAGAGGACAAGAAAAGTTGAAGATTTACAGGTTGCAGTATAAACCACAGCTGTTTCACGTCCACCACGTCACTCATCAGCACCCAAGTGGCTCCAAACCCAAGTCATAACTAATTGCATATTATTCTTAAGCAGTAGCTCTTAGCCTATCCTATCACCTAAGCTCTTCATTAATGACTTTCTATATTTTATCATATTGATCAACTTTCCATTTTATCACAGTGTTGATTGATATATATTTTATACTCTCACACCAACATCCAGTTGATATGTTTGTTGCTATTGTATCCAAGAAAACAACGCTTTCCGACATTTAGTTTATTAATTATTTCATCGAGCTTAAGTTCGAGACTTACTTCCTCAGAATTGAGGAAAATTTTTTTGTATTGCAATTGTAGTGATTAACATTTTTAAAGAAGACAGCAGAAGTATAATTGTTTTTATTTGCGAAAAAAAAGTTATTTAATTTCAAGGAAAAAAGTAATTTGAAATATTCCAATAAGGACCGAAAAAGCAAGGCAGCTGAAAGTAAAAACTAGTGAGGCTGACATTTGCTATAAGACACTTTTCTTGCTAAAACACTAATGCGACGTATCACCGCGTATTCTGTATTGAACATCCCACACTTTAAACTGGTCAAATAAATTACACTCTACTTACAATAAAATGAAAATGCTGCCGTTTCTTGCATCTTTGCTTAATGCGTCTTCTAGGGATTCGCAATGTTATATAATAAAATTGTCGAAAAACAGAAAAACAGATGTTTCCGAAAGTTTTTAACTTACATAAACATAGATGGATGAATAGGCCAAGTGCCCTACTAGGAGTCCCCGAGGTCATAGACTCGATTCCTACCTAAGACTCTGGGTATTTCTGCAAGAAAATGACTTTCTAGTTTTGTATTTAATTTTTTTTTTACTGAAAGTGTTTTTCCTCAATTTCAATCAAAACAAGACAATTTGTTTTTCTTATCAACATAAATACCTACGCAAAATATGTTAGTTCTTGGAAAAACCAGCGGTGAATGGACTAGTTTGTAAGCTGGGCAGTTTGTGTTCAATTTCGAGGAATTTGATTTCTCTAAATTAATCATGGAGGTTGATCTAGTCTGCTTACCCACTCGGCTCTTGGCTTATTAATGTAATCAAGATGATCAGTTCTTTATTACCTTATGGCTTTAGCTCTAAGTCACTTGTTATGGCAATAATTAAAAAATATTTCAGAATTAATTAAACTTGCATATTATTAAAACATAATATTTTAAACTTAAAACGACAGCAGTCTCTTGAGAACGAAACTCAAAACCGAAATAAAACAAATAATAAATTAAGTAATTTCATTTCTATATACAGAGTAGTAATATTCTTGTTGCATTGAATTTTTGGTTAGTTGTTATTTTAAAATTCATATGAAAATTGTTAAATTTATTATTGCAATGAAAAAAGAAAGAGCACAAAAACAATTGTTGTTAGTAAAAAATATGTTTTAGTTACCTATTTAATACTTTTAGTTATTTTGCACAAAATATTTTGAATATATTGCATTGTTTTGTTTTACATTTTGTTCATAACTTCGTTTGCAGGGCGAACGAAAAATGTTGTTTTGCGATTCGCGTCTAAAAACTTTTGTTTTTAATTTCGTAAAACTTTTCGCAAAAGTTTTGCTGGTTTGTTTTCGTAACTTTCTGAGACTTTTTTTGTTCAATAAAGTTTTAGTTGTTGCTGTTGTTAGTGGGTTAAAAGCTAATTTATAAACCGCAAGGCAGTTGGCGTTTTAAACTTGCGAATTGTATTTAAATTTTTTTTTTAAATATTATTTTCTAATTTTAACACTTTATGGATGTTATTACTTTTGTTTTGTAGGAAAACTTTAGTTTGAGAACTTTATTTTAAGTTTTATAATTTAGCCGAAATTGTTTTCTTTTACAATCATTGATGGCAATTGCCAAGTTCGTGAATTGTTTGTGACTGACTCAAGAAAAGTGGTGCATCTGTTGGCCAGACTCACTTGCAAAACTTGGGAACACAAAACTCAATTGCACTTCTTTTTGTTTTTTGTTTATTGCACTTTTTTTGAAAATTTTCATATACTTTTTATGTTGTTATTGCACTGGTGTTGCTTTATGGCCAAAACATTATAAATTTTTATGCACAACTCATAGTCTGTAGTTTTTTTCTTGCTTAATTTCCCTTTTGGGCCACTTTGAATAAGAGTGTGTGTTGAAATTTTCGAGGAAATGTGTATAAAGCGCGCGGCGTCTCTACCTGTTCTAAGTTCACAACTTACTGGCATCAATGTGTACGAGCAGAGTTTTCCAAAGTTGTCGAACTTCTTTGTTTTCTATTAAATACACTCACAAACATATTAATGCATATTTATGCCATCACACACAAACCCGAACACACACACACACACACGCATACAAGCACTTGAAATTGAAAATGTTACGCTTTATAATGTCCTGCGCTTCTCTGCCACAATTTTAACGTTGTTGTTGAACATGAAACGTTAAACTGAACAGGAGTAAATGAAAACAGTAACTTCAATGCTCCAAACGTTTAAAACCTTCAAAGACGTTGGCAGCAGTGTTGTCATAAAACCAAATCAAAGGGGCTGGGTGGCAAGTGGTGGCTCAGTTTTCGGAGTATTCCACACCCGCATGGCCAAAGCAAAACACACTGGGTGTATAACAAGGCATATTGTTTGCGCAGGCGTGTTAAATAACTGGTCTAAACTTTGCTAATTTTCGGATTTGAAGCAAGAAAATTCCTTTGGAGCACGTGTTTGTTTTCATTTCTCCTGCAATTCAGTGCAATAGATGTTGACACCCACGCTTTCTCCCCCTCCCCTTTTGCATGAGAGGATATTAATAATTGTTTGAGAATTTTTAGCAAAATTTGCTTCGCAATTAAGAATGCCTTAGAAACATCCTGGCGATTTTCCGTGCTGACGTTTTTTTCTTCTTTGTTTCAATTTATATTAACAGAGTTTTTTTTTTTTGTGAACTGCTGCTGCTGCTGCTGGTTTTTGCATTTCAAAATTTAAACACTTTTTTCAATTTTTCGCTAAAGTTTTGGCTACATTGTGTTTATATACACATACATACGTGCAGCTGTGATAATAATAAGGATCATCAGTGCCAGTTTTGTTTGCTTCATCTAGTTGTTTTTGCTGTTTTTTAACGCTTAAAACATTAGCATTTGTAATTTCTTTGTGTCAACAACCAGCCAAATTGTGTGCGTTCATCACGCCGAAATCGCTTAAAAATAGTTAACCAGCAGCAACAACAACAATATTCTGTTAAACCATAAGAGTTTTAAATAAAGCCTGTAATCCAGCAAAATCTCATGAAAACAAAAGACAAAATTATATCCGCCGGTTGTATAAAAAAATCGTTTAATCAAAATTAAAATCGCAAGCTCCAAATTCAATTCATCATCTCCTTCCCAGGCCCAGGCAGCTGAACTTATCCTTACATCGGATACAGTAGTTGGATCTGTAAACAAAAAAGAATCATTCAACTGTGAAGTGTATCATAAAACTTAAAAAATATAAATAAAGCTAAATTTGCACAAATTAAACCAGTGTGTGTGTTTTAATAACTCCTTTTCTATCTTCAGTGCATGGAATTCTTTGTGAGAGAAATTTTATGAGTTGGTTAATGAGGACTTGATTGTACTGCAGTTACACGATCAAGTTCTGCTTTCAAGCAGAACTTTTTTTATATATGCGGCTAATTAAAAGCCGCTAAAATTAAAAGATGCAAATTAGGCTGATTGCAATTTTAAATCGATTTAGATCTCAAAAGCCCAAAAACAAAGCAAAAAATTTACACTGAAAACGAAAACTAAACAATATCAGCTGCTTAACTTGATAGCTAATTGAAACACTCAGTGAAAAAATTTAGTGTCAATTTTTAAAATTGTGAATATCATGAAAATTAAAAAGAGTGAGCGCTTTAAGACTTAGTAGACCTTACTTGGCCTTGTAACCGCCAATTAAAAACAAACACAACTGTGAATAAAGTAATGGTCACTTTGGAAAATATTAGACACAAAGCAACGCGACCACTATCCTATTCTTGAAAAAACCATGCACATAAATTTATTTATATTTATATTAAAACGTTAAGTTATTCGATTTCACAAGAATATAGTGTAAGGTTATGTTTGCTCAACGAGCAACCGCAAAATTTACACTACGCTATAGAAGAAAAAATTTCTTTTAGCTTTCACAATCACTAGAATTTTGTGGTGTAATATGCGTACCTCAAATCATCATTACTTTAAATTTTATGAATTTTTTTTTATTTTATTTTAAAATAAGCGATTTTGCCACCGGCTGTTACCAACTTTCTACTTTCTTCTTTTTACAACCTTCAAATGATGCCTTCGATTTTAGTACACAATATGTGCAAGAATTTTGAATTATTCTAACTATTATATGCTATTCTTTAATTTTTCATACAATCTTAATTCCTGGAGCTATTGGAGTGCTACAACCATTTTTTTTTTTTTTCAATTTTGAAGTTTTGATTCCCAAATACTTGCCACTTTTTCTACATGTTAATAAAGATGTATTTAACGGATATCAGATGAGTTTTTATGTGAAAATTGAAGGGTAAAATTTATTTCACTCCAGGCAAAACAAAAATAGAGAATCACGCTTCTGCTTTCTGCAGACTTTCTAAGGTTTGTTTAGCACCTACAAAAAAAATATATATATGCGAAAAATTATACGGCAATCTAGGGTTTTCTACTCATAACGGGGAAATGGAACTGAGACTTTGCTGTCCGTCTGTCTGCCCGTGACAGCGGCCATTTTCCGAAACTGTAAAAGCCAGGAAGCTCAAATTTCTCCAGAACATGCGATGAGGCAACCGGTAAAAACAGCAAAAAGTTGAAAACTAATGAGTGCTCCCACACAATAGACTGTACTTTCACTTTTGAATTACGAACTAAGGAGACCTTAAATTTGCACAGGATGTGTAATTACATGGAATTTACAGCAGCAAATACCAAAAACATTTAAAAAAATTTTAAATTAAAGGGTGCCCTACACAAGAAACGAAAAATTATCTGTAATTTTTGAACCGTAAGACATAGAAAATTGAAACTTTCTCAGAATATGTTTACTACAGTAGTTAATAACAAAAGTTTTAAAAATCTATAATTTAAATGGCGAGCAATAAATGAGGACCAAAATTTTGGGGTGCCCTACATAAGAAACTGAAAATAAGCTGTAAGTTTTGAAGCGAAAGAGATAGAGAATTGAAATTTTCACAGTATATTCAATATTTGCCTGCTAAATAACAAAAATAACAAAAAGCCAAATTTTAAATAGTTCCCAAGTAAATGTGCCTCCTTTGGTTTGAAAATTATCTGTAAATTTCAAAGCCTAAGAGGCAGATATGTAAGATTCCCACATCCACTCTAGTGGTCTGAGCTCCACAACAACAAAAACGAAAAACTTAAAGCTTAAGTAGTGCTCAAATTATCTGTTTAAGTCAGCTGTAACTACAGAATAGTAAGAGACAGAAAACTTGAACTTTGAACTTTGATAACTTGAACATTAAGTCTTCTTTAACTTATACTGAATAGCAATCCAAATATATCAGTAATAACAAATTTAAACACTCTGGGTAATTGTAGGTCCCTCTGTACAATTAAACTATCTGTAATTGTATGTATGTATTATTTACAAAATTTCTCTATCTTAAGAGTACTTTTTCGTTAAGTTATTTTTTAAACAATCAAATAAATATACACAAAAATCCACAATTGTCAACTCAGTTACGCATGCAGATATATGTGTGTAGGTATGTGTATGTGTGTGTTGTAAAAATAATTAAAATAATTAAAATCCTGAAACCGAAATCTGGAGAACTGTGCCACACACATGTAATATGCATGCAGAAATATGTCTCCGAACTCAAACTGAGAAACACTTATTTAAAAGGTATGAAGAATATTTATTTACTTGACAAAAAAAAAAAAAAAGAGCTGAGTTTTTCTTCAATATGTTAATACAACCACAAAAACCAAACGTTTTTTGATAGAAAGTATTTTTAAGAATTAAATAACCTTGGGTTATGTGCAGAGTTTTTACACATGTTGCAAAGAATCATGTATTCAGTGTATAAATAGAAAATAAGTTCTAGTAAGAAGATATTTTCTTCTTGAGTTTTTTTTTTTAATAGTAAAGTCGCAGGAGCACTTCATTTGAACATAAAAAAAATATATATGTACAAATATTTAAAGTAACTGAAATCGACGTTAAAACTTCCAGCCACTTGAATGATGTTTAGCGTCTCTAATGGAGTTACTGAAATTAAAAATGCTATCAAACGAACAAATGAGTTTTATTTTATTTACAATTTTTTCTTTTTCAATTAAAAGCAAATTTTAATAAAACAAGAAGTATTTTAAGCCACTTTCAAAGAAAATATGAGGTTATAAAGAATTTTAAATACACTACAATTTTGCTTGTTATAATAAATACGTTCTGTTGAGATCTTATTACAAAAAATAGATGAAGAATGGACACCTCACCAATACCAAGTTTGCGGAATGGATTTTTCTTTTCAAGCCTGCACGCGAACCTGCAGAAGAATAGGAAGTATTTGACCCTATTAGCTTGCCTTGAGCAAAGATGTTAGTAACCTTTCTTAGATCCACAATAATTATGTATAGAGGAAGCAGATATATTGCTGCAACCTTGTTTGTTGGCAATAGAATTTTTGCTTTCGCACCAACTATAAAATAGTTCTTGTGTAGTAACAAAAATTTTTAATTGCTATCATCAGGCATTTTTTCCTTTTTTTTTTGTGTTGCATTTCTTACCTACTTCAATATTCATATTTTGTTTCACATATTTTTGTACCGCAAGGATTTCCATGGCCTCTGGCGAGATTCGAACTGCAAACCTCACGACTGTTGATCAGCCACTGCACTAGTTACAACTAATGCAACAACAAGCATTTTAAGTAAAGAAATAATATTAATTCAGTAATTAAGTTATTATTGCAAAACAATTGGTTAGCATGAAAAGGAAAGCAAAATTTATTTATATTACAATACCTGGTTACATGAACTTTGATTTGCTGCTATATATTTTTTTACGATCAAATCAATTACCAATTAGTTCCAGCTACCGATAGAAACTTCTGTTGTTAGCTTATACTATTATATTATATTATATATTAGAAGCACACATTTTTTGTAGCGAAAATCAATAACTAGTATTCATGTCAAGTTCATGCTATTAAATTAGGTTACCGTCATCATTTTGCTCTAACCAATGTAAGAATTCCCAGAGTTATATATTTATCACAATTATGATCTTGTGGTAGCAAATATGGGTTGCTTTTTAAGTTCACAGAAAAATGATTGACTGAGTCAACTCAACCAGAATTTTATCGACCTAATATTTTTTCAACCAAGATTTTTTCTGGGCGTGTCATTCCAATGCAATGCAAGCATCCTCCTTCATGCACTGTTCTGTACCGCTGATTGCGACGCATAGTGCCTTGAATTATCAAAATAAAATCATTATTGTAGCCGGACGAAACTCGAGTAATTTAAGAATAAAATGAAGTTTGAAAAAAATTAATGCCAGGACATGCCCACCTCCCATAGACCATTTTTTTTTTTAAACCATGTTTTATCTTTGCATTTGATAAGATTACACGGAAAAATCGTAAGTCTCTAAAAAAAATCGGCCATAAAATTTATCAAATTCGGTGCATGGACACGCCCATCTTCCATACATCATTTAAATGAAAAAAAAAAGTTGTTTTCAAAAAAAAAAAAAAAATTAAATGCTTCTATAATTACACGTCTTAGATCTCCTATAAAATTTGTCAAACATCTTTCGTCTGACAATCAAAATTTTTCTGCGTTTATTATTAGCATGTAACAGGAATTCTTAGGTTCTTCTTAAAGTACGGATTTGATCTCTGATGGAAATTTGTTCAAATTCGGAGCCAGTACACTCTCAAACAGCATTTTTCTCAAAAACTTAGTTCTAGCTGCTTTTTTCATTAGAGTGCGCTAAACCTGACTAGATGCTTCAAGAATAATGCCTTCTAGCTCTGCTCTAAATTTTGTGAGTTTCAATGCGAGTACACGTCCACCACCCATACAAACACATCTTCCATACAAAATTTTGTACATAAACTTACGTTTTAACTGAGTTCTTCAATTAAGGGCACTGAAAACTCACAAATGCTTCTGAAATTGTACTTTCTGACTTCACTGTTAACTTTCACATAAATCGTGTAAAGAAACTACGTTCTTCATATACTGCTTTTTTCAATTTAAAATTTTCTATTTTTCGGCAAAAAAAAAATTTCAATTATTTTCAAAACTGGCCACTCCAAGGGAGTATAAAAATCCAAAATTGAAATCTCGGCTTTTTAAACATCGTCAATTTTTGTGAAATTTTGCAGTGTCCGCAAAAAAAACACTTTTGATTCCAATTTTAATTTCTGTGTTTTACTTAAAATGTGTTTTGCTCATTTGAATTTTTCCGATTTTAGTAGTACTTACCGCCTCATATCCTTTCGGGTGAATTAGAAAATATTTCACAAGAAACACATACAGTTTTCCTAATTCTAATAAAAAAAAACATATCTGCAACTTGTTTACAAATCCTGTTGCTTTTCTGTGGGACAGATTCTGCCTATAAGTCCACTGCATACAGACATTTAATTTGATACATTTTTGTTGCGTACCCACTTAAGGTGATAAGCTAACCTTACAATAATATAAATTACAAAAATATTCTAAGCGTATTTTATTAGTTTTACCTATAGGAAAAAGCACTGAGTGATGTTTGAAAAAGTCGTGTTTACATAAAAATGAAGTATATAGTTTTTATCACTATTCTAATTTAATTCTTGCCAAGAGTTGATCCCAGCCACTTAGGTATATCTGTGCGATGTTCTGAGCTCAAGACTTAAATTATTTGCCTAACAATTCAGCCTGTAGAGTGCTACAAGTAAGAAAAGAAGACATAGTGGAAAACAAGACTTTTGCATAAATGAAAATAATTGAACCTCTCCCACACAAGGCAACACTTGAAACGGACTTGTTTTCCACTTTCTCACTGCGTCCCGCGAAAATTACATCCCCAACGCAAAAGAATGTGGTGCAAGAAATGATTGACGGCACATAATTAAATTAATTGAGTAATCCTTTGGCATCAACACAAAACATAAAGCATTGTATTCATTTCAAATTCACAAACACAAGTACTCGCTAAGCCCTGCTGTGGCAAGTAAGTATTTGCTCCACATAGACTTCAAATACCAAGATGAATGAGTTAAACTGGCGTTAAGACGAAAAAGGATTTACATATATAAATATTTTTTTCGAAAACAGGAAAAGCACAGAAATCTGTTACTGCTCGCATTTTCTTAAAAACAAAATAATGTCGCATTTAAGACAACAGCAACTACGGCACACGCAACAGCAATAGCAACAGCAACAGCACAGTGAGTTTTTCAATAAACTGAAATGATGGTGCTGATGATGATGCTGTGGTAGGGGTTGTTATTGGTGGTTAGGTTTCAAACATTGTCGTTTGTATGTGAACTTGGCTGACAGTGGGTAGAAGAGTGGTGGCGGTGGTCTGAAGTGCAAAGTGAAGGTTTTGAGGTTATTTCTTGTGGTTTACTTATACCGAAGAAAAAGATGTGACTTGCCAGTGAGGCTTTGCAATTCTGTTTCTACTTTGTACTCCATCAACCACAAATAACAACAATTTTTGCATTAAGCAACGTCGTTTGGAAAAATCTTTGATAAACATTTAACTAAAAAGACTCTTAGGTGCTGCTGGCTGCTCTTGAGATTCTTTTGTCGTGGGTACTTATTGTTGCTACAACTAAACCAAAGATATCAAAATACTACAACTACAACAAAAACCAGAATTAAATAATAGGAAGTAAAGTCCTTTGTTTTATCATGGCAGGGGGGATGGATGTGCGTGTGAGTGTGTGTATGAGGCAAAAATTTAAATTAGTAAAAACTCTGTATTGTATTGCCATTCAATTAAAGAGTTTAACCATAATGAACAAAAAGAATTTTTAATCAAAAAACCCTCATATTTGAATTAATATTTCTTTATAAGTCTGCTACCGCCAGAGATCCAACAATTTAACCTGAAGAAAAACATTTATTTCTGAAACAAAACGTATGGCCACATCTAAGCAAAAACGTAAGGCAGCACGTTTTCTTACGCTTGGATTTTATGCAGACGTGTCATGATGTGTCAAAACGTTTTTAGTTTAGTTTTTTATTTATTTTTTCATATTTTGGTCTGCAACTATTTCTAACCATGCTAAAAAAAATACCATATCAAATTGCGATTTTCCGCGTTATTTCGGTATGTTCCATTCAAATTTTTTGAGCATACGAAAGAACCTTTGGTAACACAAAAACATTTTTAGCTTAGATTGCCATGTTACTGAAGCAAATGAGCCATAAATGCATAGTAAAAAATATTGTTATTAGTTTACTACAATTCATTAAACATTTTTCAATTTTTAAATGTAATTACAATTTTCGTTTTTTATGCAACATCAAAAAGTTTAATATTGGCGCTTCTATAAAAAAGTAAAAAACCATCTTAACCTTTGAAACAGATAATCCTTTAAAATACTTTTAAATAGAAAAGAAAACTTACATTAAATCTTAGCAATTAAATTCATTTATCAACGATGGCGATAGCGCGCAAACATCTGAAGTAGAATACTAATATAAAAAGAATAACAAAGAACTAAATTGAAGAATAAAATTGTAAAACCATGTTGGCTAAAAAGCATTTACTCGTTTTTGTAAAAGAGAACGCAGAACATAAACCAAACATCCAACCACCCAACCACCCGGAAGGCCTTTTAAATGAAAAAAAAAAAACTTTAAATGTACAACCATTATAACACTATTTTTATTTTTTTTTTAATTTTACAAAAAAAAAACAGATACACATAAAATTAAGCTGCATACTTTTGCAAGAAGAATGTTCGGCACTTTTAAAGATACCAAAACTCCTTTCAGACTGCTGCACATAATCTCTGCCATCAACAACCGCAAAAACAAAATCCTTTTACTTATAATTTTTTGTTTTTTACTCTACAATTGTTGTGTTTTTCTTAGAATCATTTGCCAATGGATAAATACAATCTTGCCTCAACAGGGGCACAGGGGCACGATGCAGTTTTTACTTCTTGAAGTCTTCTTTTCAGCATAAAATATTTAAACAAGATCTCCTTAGAAGAAGTGAAATAATTCTGAATGGCAAGGAAAAAGGATAACAAGGCTTAAGCTCTAAAGAAGAGAAAAAATGTCAAAATAGAAATCACAGCTGGATTCGCTGCCAGTGCTTTCAAATGATGTCACAGAGTACTAAAGAAAATATTTTCTTACAATGCCACATTTGCCTGCTTTTCGCGTTTTTAATGAAAATGAACCATTTAATGCATTCCTTTAAGTTTTAATGTTGTTGATTATAAAATTTCACTACCCAGCAAGTATTTTCTTTTCGGTACAAAAAAAATATTATATTTTTTTTTGCTTTCCCGGGCACAACTTTCCAAAACCAAGGTTTCTTGATTTTCGTTTCTTTTTTTTTTGTTTCGAGTTTGAGATGATATCAGCATCAAAAACAGTAGGCAGATTCAAAATAAAAAAAACTTAAGCAAGGATTAAAAATTAGTTAAAGACAGTAAAAAAAATCATACTCAATTTGGAGGCAGTATAACCGAACTAACAAACTAGTCAGCAGTGAAGAGCTTAGGTAGCAAAAAGGCTAAACGCTACTGCTCAAAAGATCTGTGCAACTTATTTATAGCCTGGCTTTCAAGCAATTTGGCTGCTGATGACCATCGTGGTGGTCATGAAGCATTCAATAAGTTCGCTAGTTTACAAAGTTAAAATAATAAAGACAAACTAATTTTTTATTACGTCGCTATATCGGCTTTTAGAGCTTGTCCTTGTGCACATTTCTGCCTGTAATCATTTTTGGCTCTGATGCCAAATTAAAGTTACCACTTTCCCATACCTGATTTATGCCCAACAATATGGCAATTATTTGCATATTACTTGCTTTTATTTCATGAAAGATTTCATTGAAATATATATATTTATATATGTGAATAGCCAAAAACATTACAAACCCTGTAAATTAAAAAAAAATCATACGCAGTTATTTTTTATTTGTTGTTCTCATCGAATTCGAATTGGATAGGGATTTTAATTGTTTTAAAAACTTTGGAGGTTTTTGTTATTATTGGAAGAAAAAAACTTTTTTAGCAAAAGGTTTGTGAAACTAAATCGCCTTTCTTTATGTTTGCAAATAGTTGCAATTTTGGTAGTTAATCACCAGGGATGAGAAATTCACAATTTTAATTTGCCATCAAAGCGAAATATAATAACAGGCATAAGTTATAAACAACAAATGCTAGCACAGTACGAAAAAGCCAACATAGTTACGTAAAAACTTTTCAACTTTTCTTATGTGAGGACCGAACAACTGTAACAAGTAGCTACCTGATTTGTTTTCATACCCCCTAGTGTACTTTCCGCAAGAAAACCACTAATGAGTCTTCTAAAGAAGGTACCCATGGTAAAATGGATAGCTCAATCCCGAAACAATAAAATGAACAGTTGATAGACAAGCTTTTTCCATAACTTCAATTTATTTGCTGGGTTCTTATGCTCTAGTGTAATTTTACATTTGTGGCAGTTAATTCTATATTCACGGATTTCCTGAATTTTCTTCCTACTCCGCATTTATAGTCTGCTGCTTCAAATGAGTGACTGTATGAATGCATTTCTACTGATTTCCGTCTGTTCCTGTAATGAGTTGATTATGTTTGTCTTTGAATTTCCTTTCATATTTTTCTTGTACTTTTTTAGCAAATTTATACTGTTTTTTTTTTGTCTATGATTTTTTTTAACTTTGTTTTGTAAAAAATAGCTTTGTGACTTATTAAATGTGAAAGAAAGTCTGAGTTTTTTTTTATATTTTGTTTAAATATTCTGTTGACACTCGCTTATGTTGGATGTGTCTGTAATGCCAGTCAAATAAATTTAATGTTTGTGTTAGTTTTTCTTAAAGATTTAGAAGAGAATAAGATTTTAAACATATTGGAGAGAGCAAATAAAACCCAGCTTTTAAATGTAATTACTACTGCTTTGTATGCTGCTGATTAACACTTTCTTTGTGGCATAGAAGAATTCTCAGGTTTGCAGTAAGGAGGATAAAAAAGCATAATATTTGTGAAATAAACTAAAATTTACATTCCACAGAGAAGTAGGAAAATACTTTTTCTATAAATCGCACAGCTATTTTTTAGAACTCCCATATCATTGAAGTGAGTTCCAATCACAAAAAAGGCATTCGGCGCAGGATTTTAAATCACTTGTTTCTTATTGCTCAAGTGAGAGCTAATAATTTTTTTTCAGCTTTAAGTGAAATACTTTTAAACGTTTGAAAGTTGAAAGTTAATCACCTTCACATGTATTCTAATAAACAATTATCACTCATAACAAATAATTCGTCCTTATCTCTGTGACATTGAGCGAGTCTTAAAAAAAAATTCATACATATTGTTTTTTTTTTCAGTAGAAAGATAAATTAAAATAAAAAAATGAACACCATTATTGTAACTTCTGTCACTTGCATGTTTAACTTTTACAATCGCGTGTCAATTTTATTTCTAATACGAAGTTGGAAGAAGAAAAAAAAAATTAACTTAAATGAAAAAAAGGACATGAAATCAGAGAAAATTAAATATTTTGGGTTCGAGCAGAACTCTGCATGAGCTAAACTTCAATTTAATGTTTGTGTGTGAGGTTCTCACAAATTTAGGAAATTTTTTTGAATATTAGAAATTTTTTAATTTGAAAATAAATACTATTATCATATGTATTTCAAATGAAAAATTTTAACAAAATCAACAATATTAGATACTACAAATTGTGCAAACAAATTTTGTATGTTTAATTGGCCTGCTGAACAGCTCAAGTCGAGATCGGATTTTAAAAGCAATAGCTAATGTGCACTCAAGGCAGATTTATTACCAGATTGGTGCATTAGAATTTGCCGCACAGCACTCACAACCTAACATACGCTTTTGTTAGTGTAAAATGAATTTTGTTGTCAAGTCCTTCAAAAGCTGCATTAGTGCCTTAAACAAAAAAACCACCAAAAATCGTTGGAATAAAATTGCATGTTTTTATTCAAAGTCCTACTCCTCGATTTCGATCCTGTTGCCAGCAATGCGAAGACAAATGTCAAATCAATCAGTTGCTTTTTTGCTATCAAAAAAAGGTTTTTATAGAAAAAATTTTGTGTATATCTGTAAGTTAAAAAGGAAACACTAAAATAAAAAATGGAGAATGAATTGTAAGTAAATACATATATATAAACAATTATCATATGGTGTTCATCAGTGTTCAGTGCGTCAAAGAGTTTAATGGAAGAGGAGTAGTGATCAGCAATCTGTACACCTTTACTGGCCTCTTCCTTGATTTCCACGAAATGAACGGCGATGGTAAAGGCCACAATTTATTTATTAATATTGCATAAAAAAATACTTTTGAATTTAAAACACCACAAAAACTGTTTCCTACTTTCAAAATATTTGCTTTTCTTATTTTGTGCCTAATTATAAATGTATTTGCTTTGGTTTTCTAGATACAGCTTACTAGTTTTAAGAAGGGTTGTTTTTACTCAGGAACAATATAGTAATTTTTTCAATACTTTAATAAAAAATCAAGCAAAACTTTAATTTTCTGATCTGTTCGGTCTGTGAAGTAAATAACAAATATTTAATACGTAAGCCCATGCAAACGCAAGCTGTCGAAATGGAGAAATCCAAATTGATTCGAAATCGAGCGACTACATTTAGATCGCTTATATTAATTTGCAACATTGCGGAAAAGTTAGCAAAATTTAAGGGAATGAAGCATGTCATTCAAAGTCTGAAAAAGGTCTAAGAAAATCTATTGAATGGAGAATTCGATATCAAAATCATTCCGAATAATTTCTGAGACAAATTGAAATCGCATAAAATTTTTGATGGTCACTAGCAGTTTAAATGTTACATTCTTCCAGTAAAACTTAATTTATGACACTTCTGACTTGTAACTGTTCAAAAAGTAAAAAAAAAGTGGATAATTGCTCTAATAAAAGATATGGCTTGCTGGCCTTTTCTCAGTGGTTCCCACAATATAATTGCGTTATAAAAAATAAACGTTTTTTTCCACTTTTTTCATTTATGAGTTTTTATTCCTTTTTTAAGCAGTTGTTAATCTTTTTCAACACCAACCTTGATGTGCTCTCGGTGTATAAATGAGAGTGTATGAGTGTGTGTGTCTTTGTTTGTTGGTTGTAACATAAGCAAGTAAGTACTGGAGTATTTTGGACAGTCAGTCAACAGGCAACATTTGACAGCTAACGCGTGACACTGTTTGATTGTTATTTAATTGAATTTAATTAGTTTTAGTTGTTTTTTTTTCCTACATTTTACGAGTCTATTGTATATTTGTAAAAATTTTATTTTTTGTAGAACATTTACATATGTACTTCCCACGATTATTGAAAAGATAAAGAGATTTTTATGTAATGGGGTGCTTTTACAAGTAAATATATAAAAAAGTTGCTTCAGTAATATGATCTAACGAAATTATAAATTTCTATTTTTGTATATACATGCAAGTAGATAAACGAGACCTAATTTCAGAAGTTATTTGAGTGTTAACAAATCCCAGAAATACTTTTTTATGTAAATCTAACACGCAAATATTAAATAAAATTAAATAGAAAAGTAATAATGTTAAAACAAGTAAACCCACTTGGTTTGGAGTGCGTATGAGATTCACAAGCGAGCATGCATGTGCACGTAAGCGAGAGTTTGAGAACTACTTGTAATCTGAAGTACAGATAACTTGTTTCTTATATGTGCATTTATGTAAATAATTTTATACTTTTTATTTCTCATAGTGGGTGCGTAATGTGAAACATTTACTGTACACCGCAATCAATTTAAGTATATCAGAGCACACACACTTATATTACATTAAGTTTGCACCTTATATTCAATATTCTTCCTTGCCTACATTCGTATTTAGTTTTCTTTTGTCTTTGTTTTATATTGAAAGTTAAATTGCTTTCAATTAAAAATGTATACACTTCACGCATTGTCTGAAAATCGACAACTTGCAAATAAGTAAATGCTATTAGCAAAAGTTATTGCCGTAATACCTTTGTAAATGGAAAATATTACGTATCTCACGCACTATTTCAAGTTAAGCCATTCGTTAGGAATTGTGTAAATTGCTTGCTTCTTTGCCTTGCCTTTTCAATATTTGCCAATACTGCTGCAATTGATTTGCCTGAGCTGTGTGGTTTTGCTTACACAATTTTAATGTTTTATTTTTATTATTTTCCCCGTTGAATCTAAAAAAGCAATTACTGGTGTTAATTGCAAAATATTTATACAACAAATCACATTAGAAGTGCCGAAGTATCGGTTATCAGTCAATCTTAATGCTGGGAAATATTTACTTGAGTCTAGATATTGACTGTGTGGAGAAGGAGGGCTCTTTGAACAGGTTTGATTTTGTTTACAGCCAATAAACAATTAAGATGGCTCTAACAGATATTCATGTACATATGTGCATAGCTCAGCTTAGAAAGAAGCAAATTGATAATAAGTACTTATATCTACCACATTTTGACTGAACAATTATAATTAAAAAATATTCACATATTTTGCAGTTAAAAAAAAAAATCGCAAGTCTCGCCAATCATATAAATTTTCTGGATTGTTGCGTTAAGTAGAAATGTAGTAGCAGTAATATTTTAATAGCTCGAGCTCTAAGGTCACTTGTTTTTTTTTAATGTTTATTAAATTCAATATTTCGATACCTCAATGGGTATCTTCTTCAATAATGTATCCATTGAGGTATCGAAATGTTGAATTTAATAAACATGAAAAAATACAAAACAAGTGACCTTAAAGCTCGAACTATTAAAATATTAAACAACAAAGGTCAAAAAATTAGCATCAAGAATATGTAGACCAAGAAGTACACAGTTTTATAGATACTCCTTCGCCCTCTACTACAGTATTGTAACGATTCTGTTTGGATAGCTCAGTAAAAACTTTCCTTTTCGATAACGAAAAATATTATCGAAGTCGCAACAAGATTTATATGAAATTGCTGATATGCCTTGTCAAATGCAGGCCGCACATATGTATCTTCATCTTTACCCACTATTTTTCTTTATATTTTGGTGGAACTTTACAGTTTACAATTACGCATTAAATAATGTAAAGCCCATTATTAATTATAATATCTCAAATATATAATATTTATTTGATCTTTTTAATTATTTGAAAAACTATTTTATACAGCTTCAGATCGTTTTTATATAAAAATTTTATTAATATTAATATTTATTAATATTTTAATAATATTGTTAATGAAATTTTTATATAAAAACGATCTGAAGCTGTATAAAATAGTTTTTTAAATAATATCTCAAATTTAGAAAGATGTCTTTTAATCAGTTATAGTGTTTAATAATTTTCAATAAGACAAATAAAGTATATTTGAAGAATAAACAGCAGGGGACCAAACCTATTTACTGCATATAAAGTAGCCTTGTGACAGGGAGAACTAACTAATACAGGTGATATGTTCTCAAACAAAAGAAAAAAAAATACTAAACGATTTTTATTCTTCGAACTTTTCTGCTTTCGTTCCACGTCACATATTTCTATCGGAAGTATTGTCATTTCGTAATTCACATTTCGATCAACTTAGTTTTGCGCTACTTCAGATGGCGAAACATTTTCAAAATTACTCCGCTTGAGTTATAAATAGTTCTGGTGAATTCTACTACAGACTTTTCATTACTCAATACTTTTCTTGTTTTTATAAACTATACATACACATGTATCCCGTACATGCATGTATATATTTTTTATTTGGTTAAAGATAAAATATATATTATTATTTTCTTTTTCATCTCCTAATTTGACAGCTGATGATTTTTCAACAATATTGCAATTTTGAGCAGAGTTGATTTTTAAACCAAATTACATATTATTTTAAATTTTCAACTAAATTTCGTTAAGAAGTGCAGCTATGTAAAGCATTGGGTAACTATTTTTGAGTATTGGCTACTCAAAATAAATGAGAATACCCATCGGTACAAAACATGTACATAAATATTGTTGCATACTATGGTGTACACAATAATTTGTTCCATGTGACTCGTTCTGTTGTAACACACCACATAAATCTAGCCATACCTGTATTTTTTCTGAGATTTGTCACATATTTTTTCTATTTTGAGATGTACGCGAATGCATTATATACTTTTTGGAAAATAACCCTTATCATTATCTGAATTACATTTTGTGTATTTTGCTTTTTTTTTTTTGATGCTTGATTATGTAAATTCTTTTCCCAAAAATATATAAAACAAATCACCCCCCCCCCCCCCCCCTTGCAAATGTCGGCCGAGATGCATCAAACACGAACACAGTTCTTCTTCAGACACATGAGCTATTGAGTTCAACAGCACCGTTTGTTTAAAGTGAACTTTGAGAAATATTGATGGTTGGTTGTCAGCAAAATGATATGCGGACACACTGACAAAAAAAAATCAAGCAACAGGAAAACAAAATGTCAAAACAACAACGAATAGAAAAAAATAATAATAATATTGCAGCCCAGTGCAGGAGAATGGGGAGTGTGCGGCATTTAAAGTAAATTATACCATTGTGACCACAAGCTGACATATTTTTACATTTTCCCCCAAGAAAGGATGTATGGAAATGGAATGCGACACTTGAAGTTATAACAAGCATTATACAAATGTAAATTTTCAATTTAAATGCAAATATCAATTTGTCAATTTTGTAATTTTCATTTATTTTTTTTTATATTGTATATGTATGTATATGTGTATTTGTTCATCAAAAAATAAAAAGAAATGCTTCTTTGGCTTTCATGTTAAAAATAGAAGAAAACGCTGCTTTGAAAAAAGGTGTAGTGAATTTAAAAATATGAAAAAGCTGCAAGTTATGGCCAACAAATCCTTAAGGAACATTATTATTTTATTTTATTAGAATTTTTCTTTCCTCCAGCAGTCTTACGCCAAATAATGTCCATATTTAATATTTAAAGTGTTCACTTGTTTGGCTGAACTAGATTTTTTCCGGCTTTTGTATTTTTTATAGGCTGCCATACAATTCCCACGTGACCGCAGCGCAAGACATGGCTGGAATTGATAGAGTTTAGCTAAACGTGGTGCATGATGAAGGTTTTTTTTCCTTCTTGTATTAAACAACATTGTTTTATAATATTTTCTAAGGGATTTTTTCACAGATTTTTTGTTACATTTGTTTGTTTTATATTTTTATTTGGCTGCTTAATTAAGAATTCACATCATTTTTTATTTGGGTTAGAAAATTATGCAAAATATCAAACCGCTAAGAGACTACAACTGCTTTGGTGGGCATTTTGATGTTTTTTTTTTTTTTTTTTTTTTTTTTGTAAAACGCACAGTTACAAATTTTCTGTGGAACGTAGGGTAAACCTTATTGGCGTATGATGGAAGCTTATACCAAGTATTTAATAATATGTTTAAATTATGAGTTGAATCACCCGCTTCGCTCTCTCAACCATATTTATGAATCACACTGTTTGCAGGACTCGTCTATGTGCTTCGATTTGACTTTTATTTTTAATAAGGCAACATAAATATTTTTACTAATTTCGTGAAACAAATTTTTGTAAATGGGCAAAAGAAGTAGGAGAATGTGTTGTCGTAAAAAAAAAACTATGTACATATGAAATGTACAACAACAACGCAGAACTTAACTTTTATTTTTCTGTGTCAATTACGTTTTCTTTGTTTGTTTCTGTGTATTTTTTTTTTTTTATTTTGTACAATACATGATTTTGAGAGATAGTGCAGACAAACTTGCGTTATAAATTAGAGAATACAAGAATTTTACGTATGGCGAAGCACGTTGCTTGCCTTCTGATTAGGGTATTAATCACAAATAGAAACATGCTATAAAGTGCATGCGGTTTAGCGATGACATTTCCTTTTTTTTTAGCGTAAAATGTAGTTATCATATGTTGCTCTCATATATGCTCACATACTTCTACCTAAAGTTTTATGACGTCATTCAACGGCAAACGGTGGCTTTTACCATGCTTTTTTTTTTTGATACGTTATGGTTTTATAACGGCAAAAATTGTCAGTATTTTAGGTGTTACATTTTATGAATCTAAGACAAACTGAATATTTATCATCGATCTTTATGCATGGTTGCCAATTATGTTTCTACTATATGCCGTTTTATGAATAAAGAAGCATCTTGAGATCTACATTTTTTAAATTTTAGCACATGTAAGAAATTAAATGATCTAATACATTTCAGAACAAATTTTTAATGAGCAAAATGTTCTAAAATGTATTTCAACAATGTTTTCTTTTTGATAAATGCCGATGCTAGAAATCAAAAACTTAAAATTTTTCAAAGTTTGTAAGAAATAAACCCTTTATTAAAAATGATATTTCGAAGATTTGAATCTAGCATAATTTAGAATATTTTTACTCATTGCGTAATAAAATCAAATTGTCACTCAGTGACGATTCGAATGGGTTCTTAAAAATAGTGCAGATTGTAACCTCATAAGAGGTGCTGCTTATTAATAAATATACGCACGGCCAATGATGCTGCCTCATGTGTATTCATGGATGTTATAGATGGTTAGAATTCAAAAATTCTTAAGTTTCTTGGGGCGAAAATTCAGGGTGACATCCGCTGGAGTGAAGACTTGACTAATGTTCTTGAAACGTATTTGCTTCATGCTGTTCGATCTTCTTAATATCTATAACAGTATTGTGTGACCAAAACTGGAAGATAACACTCATGTTTGGGTTGATGTCTCAAAGTCTATTTTGGGGTTAACCGAGCGTGAGCAGGAGAGAGCGTAGAGGCTCATCGGTTACAGTGGGAGATTCAATTATATTGTTTCACTAATAATGTATGAAGTACGTCACACTGCTGTGTTGGTACTTCTATGGATTTTTCTCTGAATCATTAAGGGATTTTGATTCCGATATTTGCACTTTTTTCTATGTAATACACGTGCATCAGCCATGGTTCATTCATTCCTAGACTAGTGGCCAATGAATTGCACAACTCATTACAGAGAAAACTCGCTCTTCTGCTGAATGGTGCGTCTGTCGAACACACTGTCCGTAGACTCCAGTTATAATGTAGGAAGATTAAAATCAAATGTATCCAAAACCTATTTTTCTAACTCCGATGCAATGCACTGCATGTGTACTAAATTAAAAAAAAAAGTTAGTTAAGCTTCAATTTTGATGAACTGAGGCTCATTTTATTTTTAATATGTGCAGCTGTATGAGTTTGCAACAGAATTGCGAGTCTTTTAGGTTTCTGTGTTTGCAAACACATAGTTTGCTCCCAATACTCTAAATTGCTTCTCTTTTTTTTAGTTTTTTTTAACGTTTTTTTGATACCACCCTATTACTTGTTTGAACACAAGTCTGCTTTTTACTATTTACAATCAGTTAATATAATTTTTTACGATTATTACCGACTTTTTTTAAATTTTACGACTTGCTCTAGTCAACTTTTAAATACAACTTTTCCAACATTAAAATTCTTTAAAATGTTTTTACGAAAGAAAAGGGTACACTTCTAAAAGGATTTTATGTTTAACTATTTTTAACATACAATTTTTACACCTTCTGATATTGTTAATTTTTTCCTTCCATCTTCATTTACATTTTCACGCTCTTTTCTCGACACTGATGCCTACAAAATATTACGATATGGGCCAGTTGCGTATTTGCGTACGTACTTCGGCAGGCTTCATTCACCTCAAATTTAGCTTCATTTTATTTATTTTTCTATGCAAATTATTTTTTTAATTTAGCAAAAAGAAAAAGCAGCTTGCAGGCTTGTTAGTAATTTTATTCCTCTTTTTAAGCCCTTTTAATATATTTTTATATATTTTTTTAAAATGGTGGTTGTTGTTGAGCTGTATTAACACACAAAGTAATAAAAATGCAATTATGCCCTCTTTGATACTTCTTCAGTTTTATACACTTCATTAGTGAGTTGTTGGTTACACTGCTCAGAAGAAAAAAAAACATGAATGAATTAAAATAAAGCAACAACAAGTTTGTGCTTTAGTTGGGAAAAAGAGTTTCCTTTTTTTATGATTATTAAATGTAGCAGTAACCACAGCAACCATTTAGCAAAGTGGTTACACTCTTCAAAGGAAAGGATATATGGACGCACGAATGCTGAATGAAGTATCTGGAATATATAACATCTTAGTTTTTAAAGCCTCTGGAAATTTTAAGACGCTTTAAAATAAAATATTATTATGGAGAAAACCCTTTTGGGAGTCCCTAATTTCACGGTACTCAAAAAATGTTAATTAGGAACTTCATAAAAAAATAAGAGAAAATGGAACCACGTTACGTAATTTGTTTCCTTGTTTTATAAAGATAACCTATATTTTTGCAAATCTTAAAATTATTCAAAGCGTAAAATGAGTTGACTCCAACGAAAAATACTTAAAACTGTTTTCGCCAACATTGGGCTATTTGGTGCATCTAAATTTTTATACAAAAAAATCCTCTTCAATTTTGAGAAGAAAAAAAATCAAACTGAAATCAGATAAAATAAATATCAATAATTATTTTTAATTACATTGGCCCCTAATGGACATCGTAAAATATGTTTTTCACTACAAAACCAATATTTCATTGATTTTTCTTTAATAAAACAACAAAATCTACCCAACAACAAGGCAACTTATAATATTTGAACGGTTTTCTCTATTTAATAAAAGAAAATTTCTGTAATTTCTTTAAAGATATCAAGTTTTTGTACTAAAAGAAAAGTAAAACTTTAAAAAGACGTTAAAAATGAATGCAAAGTTCTTAATTTCTACTTTTTTTATTTCTAACACAACCATATAGAAGAAATTTTTGTGTTTGTTAAGAAAGTCGGCGGCAAACTTTTAAATAATTTCACTACAAAAACAACAGAAAAAGAAGTTCTCGCGCGGAGAATAATTTTCCTCTTTGCTTTGAAAAGTTCTGTTATAATTTTTTTTTTGAAAATGGCGGCGAAAAACAGAGAAAGTGAATAAAATGAGAGCAAAACTTAATTTTGTTTTAAGTTCTATTACAAAAAACAAAAAAAAACTACTATAAAAAGGTCTAAAATATTAGAAAATTAACCAAAGAATATCTGTAAAAAAAACCCCCAAGTTACTAAACTCAGGTCATTGATACAATCTATGTCATGTATGAAAATGAATTCATGTTAAGAAAGTAAAATTCTAATCGTTTGTTTCCAAACAAACTGGGACTAAGTGTTGTGCGAGTGTTGTGTTCGTGGGCTTACAAGTTTGTATATGGGTGCCTGTATGTACGACTAAGTGAGGTAAAAGTTATTTAATCGCAACTCTTAAGTCACTGACACTCTGTATGAGTTGAAGTCAAAAGTCTGCCGTTCATATCGATAATTTAAATGAACGTTTAGTTTTTGTAAATGTCACACGTAAAAGTATTTACATAGAAAAATCATTTGTATAAAAGTGTGAGTGATTTTTTTGTAATAATTTCGAACAAGCAAGAGTTTAAGATAACACTGATACCCTTCAAATGTGTAACGAATAGAGAATCTGGCTGCCAAGACCCATTTTTTACGGTCACTCATAGTAAATACTACTGAATCATGAAAGCCGAAAAATTTAACGATTTTTCTACCTCATCATAGAAAACTGAGTACAAAATCAAGTTTTCGAACATTTGAAAATTGTATTGGCTAAGGTAGTTACATCAATACCAGGTAGCCGTTTAACTACAACAAACACAGCACCAATAAACACTTCATGTATTTTTTTTTTTTTTTTTTTGGTAGAAATACTTCAAATTCAATCACTCATTTGTTCGCGTTTGTGTTAAGTATTTTGACAGTCAGTAGTCAGCTGGTCTTGTAAGTCTACATGTTGGCGAGGTACCTTGGTGTTTGTTGTCCTTGCACTAAACGAAGAAAGCAAGGTTTTCTTACTCAAAGCTAAATGCCTGATTTTAAAACCAATCAGTGTTTTCTATGCTGCTACAAGTTTATTTGCCCAGCACATTTGACTTTCTTATTGAACAATGTGTCTTTTAAATTAAATCGTATAGGAAAAATTCTATAGAAAAGTGTCCTTGCCTCAGGCTCAAAGAAATAATAAGTAGCGGGTATTTGTTCTATTAGACGAGGGTTCAAACTCACATGTTCGCACACACATGTTGTTTAAACCAAAAGAAAGAAACAAAAAAACAAATATGAATGCTGAAGTTGCCCAATATGTAAATTCATGAATACGTTACGAATTTTATTGTATTTTATAACATTTCTATGAATAATATATTTGTTTTTAACATACAGTGCCACGCGAGTCAGTGGCATACACTCACACACATTTTCAAATGCAATTGTTTGCTTGTGTGCGAGTATGTGTGAAATATGGAAAACTTTTCATTGAAGTGATTGATTTTATTTGTTTAACAGAAAAAAAAACCAACACACACACACACAAATTTATTTATTTTTGTTAAGAAAACTCTAATTTGCTTTAGCTGTCCCACCACCTCTGCTCTCTCCCTCTCACACAGTTCATGTGTGTTACCACATTCCGTTTGAATGTGTTTCCATTGTGGCCAACAAGAAAAAAATTCTTCTATGCGTCATTCATGATGGTCATTCATGTGTGAACCTCCAAAATAAATTATAGATTTTTTTCCATCGAATTTTGCAAATAGTTGTGTTTGAATTGTAAAAATGTGAGAAATAAATTCTAAATTTAAAGCAGGGTTCGGAAAGTTTGTTTGAAAATGTTCAATATCTCTGCTTTACAAATATATTATATATAATATTTTTTATTTTTTTGCAAAAAAAAAATGTAAAACAGCTTTGTTTTATTAATTTTTTTTTCCCCATATATGGTAAATAAAAATTTCTTTTGATCTTAGTTGTTTGAGTTTGCAATATTTTTTACAAACTATTTTTCAAAAAAAATGCTTGAGATTTGCGACTTCTTTATTAGATTTATTTTTCTCAACTGAACTAAAATATTCATTATTTAATATTCAAAGTTATTGTCGAAAAGAAATACAAGAATTCAAAGAATTATTACTGTTACCTCATAAAATAATAAATCAGCAAAAAATGCATATAAATGCATATATGTATGTACACACGCAAATGTATATATGTACTGCAATTTAATAATTATAAATTGAGCAAAAGAATAAGCAAAAGAAATAAGACACATAGGAGACTACATAAATATCATGTTTAAAAATACTGCAGGGACGGGCTGCAGTTAACATTAGTCTTGCTAAAGAAGAAACTACAAAAGATATACTAAATTTTTGCAGAAACGGTATTAGTATGATATAGATTTTAAGTAATTTTATGTGCTGAAGTAATTTATTAATTCAGGCCCAAAAATGAACCTATTGGACCTGAATTAATACATTTCAATTGGCTCTTAAAGCAAATAAATAATTAAGTTCATATTTGCTGAAGCAATTGTTATGAGATTTTTTTGTTTTACATCAGCTTTAGGTAAGCGTCTCAGTTAATATACATAAATTCATAAGTTTTTCATGGCTCATGATAGAGTTCTATTTATTTTTCTTTTGAGTAGAGAGTTGTATTTTATGTATCTGACAATTTCGAAAATTCAAACATGCACGACATGTTACTGATAAAAATGCGAACTCTGTGTTTCCCATACAACTTGTAATTTGCAAACAGCATCCTTTAGACACTTTCTATTGTTGACATGTGGACATTGGGTTACATTCGTAAATTATATTTTCTGACACGAAGTCACTAATAAAATGAAAAAAAGAGAAAAAAGAACAAACACTCTCATGCAAATAAAACATTCACTCACACATGAACACGCATTTCTTTTTTATGTGTAAGTACGTGTACGTAAGTTGATACAATTGACTTAAGGAGTTGTTTTGTTAACAAGAAATATAAATTGTCACGCATGTTGTCAATAAAATAAACATGACAATAAACGCACACAGCCACACACTCACATACATACATATACTCAGACCTTTGCACATTCAAACAAATAAAATTTGCATAAAATTCAATTTAAAATTTATTTATTTCTTATATTATTATTATTTTTCTGATGTACGAATATGAATTGATAGTAAAAGAAATAAATTCGGTGGCAAAATTAAGAATTAAAATGTTCAAAGGATCTTAAAGGAGGAGGCTTTTTCCTCAAATAAATATGAATAAGAACAAATATGAATAAAAAAGTATAGCTAGTACAAAAAAAGATTCGGAGAACTATTTATAGATGGTAAGAATCTTACAAATGGTAGTTTTATTGCTCATCAAATTGATGAGATTATTTTATTACTTCTAAGTGTACAGAAAACAAATACTTTTTAAGTTCGAAAAGGAGCAATAATTCTTTTTTTTTTTTTATTTTGTAGTCGAACTAAATGATATACAATTCAAATAAGAACTTAATTATTTATTTGCTTTAAGAGCCAATTGAAATGTATTAATTCAGGTCCAAAAATGAACCTTTTCAAAAAATGTTTGTTGTATTTTTTGAAAAGGTTCATTTTTGGACCTGAATTGGTATACAATTCTTCATAATCTTATCAGTCTTGAGTTCAAGGTTTACTGCCTCAAAATTGAGAAAGATTTTTTTTTTTTTTATAAAATTGGAGTGATTAAAAAAGACTATAAATCAACTATATATTTAAATATTTAAAAAACTACAGTGTCTTAAAATTTTGTCAGCTGTAATTTTGCGGTTCGCCAAAAAACGTATCCAAACTTGTTGTGGTAGATTTTCTTGAATCAACTGCTTTTTGTTTACTACAAATAAAAATTTGTTTAATGCCAAAAGTATTTGTCGTAAGTACGTAAGTAATTTTTGCTTTCTATGTAACCATTAGCTTTTTGGCTTCGATGTAAATAAGATCTTGGTCATTGAAGCACAGACAATTATCTTTAGAACTGCAAAAAAATAAAGGTGAGGAAACAAATGACAAAAATTAAAATCATGTTGGTTTTTCTACATCTGCACTTTCAAGGCAATTCCTCAACGATTATGCAAAATAGGACCTTCAAATAATAGAGCTGCTTTTGCTGATCTCATGCAACTTGAGTTTTTTCGCAATCAATATAATTTTGCTGTATTTCGATGAATTGGGCCATATGGTATTGAAATATGCGAAAAATTTGCTGTCAGAAAAAGCCTCTTCTTCTGGCCTTTAAGAGGTAGTAGCGAAAAATTAACAAACGCCTCAGCCGTTAGTAATTTCTCTATATTTTTATTTATGCATGTGTACTCGCACGTTTGTAAATTTTATTTCTACTCTATAGTTACGCATAGATTTATTTTCACAAATATTTGCATTACATTGCAATGATTTATAAGTTGTTCAAATAAATTGTAAAAAATTTTACACGTGATATGCTGGAATGAAAAAAATTCTCCATAATGTATAGGAAACAGTATAAATATCGTCAAGTTGCATGTTGTCACGTTATAAAGAATTAAGAAATTAAATAGAAAAAAAGTCATGCTAGAAAATTGCTGATACCAATAAATGCTATTTGCTTTCAATACTTTTTTAGCATACTAAAAGTCGTGGCGATTTTCATTTTCTTTATTTTTCTTCTTCTTTTTTCTTAATGAAACCAAAAGTTAAACCAAAGCTCTTTCAGGCAGTTGTGCAGTCAAGACTTACAATGTAAATGTGTTTCTGGTAAAAAAAATAACTTGTGTGCAAATTCCCCAAACAATTTTTTTGTGTTTTTATTTCATGTCGTCAATAAATCTTCAACCCTTTCTTGCAACGATTTCTTTTGCAATCGAGTGAGTATGTGAAAGAGGTGAGGAGTGCGTGTGTGTGCGCGAGTTTGTTTTCATGCTTTTCTAAGCAGTGTCGATGTCAAATGTTTGTTAAAATGTTAAAGGGAATAAGTCACAAACAAGTCTTTTGTCTTGCTTTCTATGCCAATGCAATTGCTAAGTTCCGTTGTTTGTTAAAACGGAAGCGGAAACGAAATGCCGTCAAAGTTTTATAATCGATTAATTCGATTTAGATTGAAAATTATGGCCTTTAAAACACGTTAAATTTGCTTTTTATATCTTATACATTTTTTGTTGTTTTCCAGCAGCACGCTATAGTTTATTGATACTGCATAACATGAGCTTTCTAGTTTTTAAATAAATTCACGTGTCTTGGAAGCCGGTCACAAGTTTTGTAATTATTTTGTTTTTATTTTTATCACAGTTAAGAGTTAAGGGTTGCCAGTGCTGAAATAAAGTTTTCTCCCTTTTTGGCTATAATCAGGACTAGACAGACAAATAGACAGCAGTTAAGTCACCTGCCTCCACTAATTGTCTTTGTTCAGTGGTTGATGGGGGGAGTTTTTAAAATGCAAATGCTAATGATAATTTTCATCACAGTTTTTTCGTTTTTTGTATAATTATGAGCTGTCTTAAGAACGAACTATTATTGACGAGAGTTTTGTGGTTGATTTAATAATAAGTAATAATCATCTCAACTAATAAATTATACACACAAAAGAATCTGAGTTGAATTTAACCAATTTTGTTGGTTGAAATTGTACCAGCCAATGAAAAAAATAATTCTAACGAATAAAAAGTTGTTAAAAGATATCGAAAAAATAATTAATACTGTATAATTTAATTTTTTTTTTTTTTTTTTTTAATTATGATGCGAGCAGAATTCTAAAAATGACATACGACTTATGATTCATTAACTTATTTATATACAAACATCATTTAAGTATTTTTATATTTTGACCAGCTCAAGCTGGACTCAAACATACAATGTTTTTATTGTTAGTCAGGCGCTCAATCATTTATGGCTAAAGCATCAGCTTAAGTTAAAACTTTAGTTTAACAAAACATTTAATAGCAGTTAAGGCTAGACTGTACTAAATTCTCCCACTAAACTCATTTCTCTGTGAGGATCGACAAAAAAACAAGATTGTGTCACTTATGACGAACTCATCAGATTTTACTTAAAAAAGCGATAGCAAATTGATTTAAATGGCACTTTCGTATTCTGTTTCGCTTAAGCAAATTCTTATTGACTTTGCTAATAAAATAAAACTTTTGGAATAAACAATATTTCGCTAAAGGATATGAGAGCAAAATTAATGTTTTTAACTATTTAAGAATTTGTATACAAGTTTACTGGAGCATTAAAAATGAGAAAACTCTAAAACAATAAAAACAAAGATTTTTTGTGATTAGATTGCACATTTTAATTAAATGTTCATAAGAATATTTGTTTGCATGAGCACAGACAGCTAGTATGTATGTGAGTGTTTGTGTGTGTGTGTGTTGTTGTGCAGCAGATATGAGGCAATAATAATGTGATACTCATATAAATATTGAAAAATACACTTAAATCTTATTATACTGCAAGGCAACCTGAAGCGAAAGAGAAAATTAAATATAATCAAGTAGTTTGTAGTTTGTGTATCTTATTAAAACACATTTACTACAACGCACCACCCAACCAGCACTCGTCATAAACAAACAAAAGCTTAAAGCACTACACCGCCAGCCACATCACAGTGCGGCGCGGCACAGGT
This sequence comes from Sturmia bella, assembly GCA_963662145.1. Lineage (NCBI taxonomy): Eukaryota > Metazoa > Arthropoda > Insecta > Diptera > Tachinidae > Sturmia > Sturmia bella. The sequence goes on along the minus strand of OY759170.1, from coordinate 65,850,278 downwards.
GGAATGACATTTATCCCTACTTATGCTTCCACTACTTCTACTTCTAGTTTTATGCACACGAATGCATATTTTCCAAACGCTTATTTATTAATTAAATTCCTTTTTTCTCTTGTTGTTTCTCGAATTTTTTCTACTGCGAACAACAAAAACAACAGCAACAAATAAATAAAAAAGCTCATTTATTTAGCAAAGCAAACCAAGCACAAATTGCAAGTATATACTGTATATACATTGATGGATTTCGAAAGGTATCCTTTCAAAAAAAAATCAAAAAAATCAAAAAAAAGTGCTTAATATATTTCTTTTTATTTTTACTGCATATTGAAAAAGGACTTCTATATCACACACACGCACATTCAATCACTATGCTTATAAGTGTGTATGTATAAGTGCGTTGGAGCACTAAGAGGACTCTTTTTTTTATACAAGTAGAGCACTGAGCGTAAGAAATATATTACGAAAAAAAGTATACTACAATAACAATTTTCCTGAAAAGTAAAGTATATAAGAACATACAATGTACAAGAACTTGTATTGCAAACAAATACACATGTACCATATTGAAACCGACTGAAACGTTTGTAAGTGTGAGTTAAATGGTGAATGACTGGAATATGCAGTTTTTTGTTATTGTCCTTTGGACTGAACTTTCGCTGCTGCCCATTGGAAATGGTAGGCGTTCTTTCTCTTTGTTGGTTTTACATTTAGATACACCTATAATGTGGTTCCTTACAGTTTTCAGTGTTGTTCTATATGTTTTCTTTACTGAAATGGGAAGTCCTTATGCTGCTGAGGAATCTACAAAGAGTAGGGCATGCGCCTTAGTATTGCTTCGGAAATATTTCTTTGCCTTGTTTGATAATGGAAAAAATAAAAGAACAAGTTTCGGAAACATTGCAACTTAGTCTCTCTGGGTATGCGAACATTTTGTGTTGTGTGTTTCATCGAGGAAGAGAATTCAACGGAATTATGAGTTGGACAAGACTTGAATATTTACAAAAAATATTTAAATATGCATTAAATTTCTAAAATAAAAATGCAATAATTTTTTTTTTTTTGTTTAATAAATAAAAATCCAAATGCTTATGATTATTTTTGTGCCAAAAGCATTGATTTCTCTACGAAGAATTTCACATAATTATGCACCAAAATTACTATTTATTGTAATAATAGTTTAGCAGTTTCTTCAGAGAAGTTTGCTATTCAATGTAAAGTGTTTAATTAATAGTAAGTCACATACCTGAATTTTAAAAATTGTTCCCAATTTAGAGCAGGTAAATTCGAACTCAAAAGCCGCCAAAGTAATTATCTACTCTAAATCATTAAGTTCAGCTATGACATTTAGAATTAATGTTCGATGATTTTCCAATTTAATCGAAATAATCTATGTATCAAGAATAAGCATTTTAAATAATTTAGTTATAATGGAAGAAATAATTTTGCCTTTTATTTTTCAATTCTGAAATTTAGATATTCGGTAAAAGATTTTCACATATGTATATCTGACTATTACTAATATTTTCACTTTTCTCTCATGCTAGTGAAGTAATAAGTAGTAAATAAAACAAAAAAAGTTATAAATAAAAATAAAATTTATCACGAAAGCTTAGCACTGGTTTTCTTGAAATACAACTTCAATATCATTGAGTTTTAAATAATTCGATAAAAGAAACCTGGTTGCAAATGATCTAAAAAAAATTTTTTTTTTAAAGCATAATTGCAAGCCTGTACAAATGTACACACGTTTGATCGCTTCAAAACATTATTTTGTGATATTACAAAAGAAACAAAACTAATTGGCCTGTATTTGAAATAACAAATTTCAGCTATTTCTGCTGCAGAGCAACTCAAATACCTTTCCTTTATGTTTTAAATTTGAATTTAAAGTGGCACAAATATTTTTCAAATATATTTTTTTAAATTATTGATTAAAAATACCCTAGTATTTCTGCTTAGCGAATGATATGAAGCCAGGCCTGTTATTTAAAGCGAAAAGGTTCTTTAAGCCCATACTCTTCCTTTCTTTTCTCAAATGAAAAAACAAAAATGCATTATTCTGCAAAATGGCTGCTGATGAGAGGCGTAGCGCTTTCGAAATAGCTAGTTATTCTCAAGCTAAGCTCATGGAGCCTTAATCTACATTTAGTAAAAGGCATATCACGCACGTTTTTATTACCTTGACTTTCAATACTGAAGAGAGTAGTCTCAACGAGACTAAAAAGCATAGTTATTCATGAGATATAAGAAAATTTAATGTTTGAGCGTTTTCGCACTGTAAATCCCATGCTGTGGAGGAACGAGGCTCATTTTCAGTTAAACATCACGTCAACAAGCAAAACTGTCATTAATGGTCTCCAAGAGTCCGCAACACTCGATTGAAAACTCAAAAACCATTGCTTTGCCCTAGGAAAACTGTTTGGTGCGCCTTATCCATGCAAGACATAAATTTTTTCGACAATTCTCCAGGCCAGTTGACGAACGTCAATGTTGAAAACTATTGACGCATGATTCTTTAATTCTTCATGCCAAGCCTTTGAGCTTAGACAGAGCTTCGTTGAAATTGCTGCGGGACAATTTTCTCCAAAAACTAATCAGTCGGCTTGGGGAGATCCTACGGGCTACTAAGGTCGCCCGATCTAACTCTGATAATAATCCTTAACCTCTAGTTCCAAAAAAAAAAATTATTTAATGATAAATCAGCTTAATTGAAACAAGTTTACTACAGCGTGTGGCGCAGAACACAATTCTCCAATTTGAACAGTGTGTTCAAATCCACAGAAGACATCTGGATGACATGTTCTTTAAAATATTAAATCCATATTTCCATTCAATTGCTCGTAATAATATCATGAGTTAATGATTACATTTTTTAGTTGAATTTGCTACCAAACACTCTGCAGTTGAATGATATGGGGTATTGATACTTCTTGTGCGGTACTGAGTAGGTATTGTTATTTCATAACCGATACTCTGTATCGCTTAAAAAACTCGATACTCTGGTTATATCGATTCATCTCCACCAATTGCTCCTTTTCTTTATCTCAGCAGAAACGTATTAGTGCTTTGGTTTCATGGTAATAATAACAACTTGAAAGGCGTATTACTCCTGAACTACTGGACCGATTTCAATAAAATAAAAATTGTACATATATGTGCAAAAAGAAACAAAAAATTTGCAAATCAACAAAGAAATATGAAAGTAAAAGGGGTGAGAAATACGAGTGTGCCATCTAGTTATATAAATCGATGGTTGTATAGATGGATAGTTGAGATTGCTACCGCATTATAAGTATATATTTTTTTTTAATTTGTTCTAGGGGCTTACATTCAGTAAAAGTAATTTGTTTTGTATAAAACAATCAATACTAATATGAATAAAACAAGCTTTTAAAGTGGTACACAATAAACATTTGCCATAGTAAAAAATAGTATTTATTTTACAAAATTAATTTTTTCTTTTGTAGCTTCAAAAAATTCATTTACCGTCTTCCCTAAGATCATTAAGAGTTTTAACAATTTACATTCCCTTATTGTTCCAGTGACAGATGTCGCTTTAATTAAAACTCCCAAAACGCCTTTTTGGAATAAAAATCAATGTCAGTTTACGTTCGAAAAGAATAAAAAAAATTCTAACAAAAACATCAACAAATCAAAGCTAATTAACAGAGCGTAAAGTATGATGGCCGAACATTTAAATGCATAAATATTTTTAAACACAAAATGTCAGAAAAAAAATCATAAAAAAATTGTTGGGGAAAATTTTCAAGAAAAATCCTCTGAAAAGCCCAAAAACAATGTTCTCATTTTACCAACAAAATAACGCAGAAACAATAGGAAAAATGTAAGAAGAGGGGTGTGGACAAATGAAATAAAATACATACAGATGAATAATTAGATTCCAACTGTTGAAATGAACGAACGTTGAGGGGTTTGGTGGTTTAAAAGTGAAGAAGGTAAATTTAATTTTATTGTTTTTTTTTTTTTTCAAATCACAGTTAGATTTTTTTTTTTTTTTTGTAATTTTCTTTTTAACATTTCGGTAGACGGTATTTACTTCTTTTAACTTCTTATATTTTTTGTACAACATTTTTATTTGATTATTTTTGTAATAAATAAAATACCATAACAAGCTACTTAATGAAATGAAAGTATGCAAATTTGTTGTTTTTCTTTTTTTGTTAAAGAATTTTCTTAACGAAGAGAAAAAAAAAAAGAATTTAAATAAATTTCATTTAAAATATGCTTTGTTTTTTCTTTTGATGAGGAAAAATGTTATTGTGCAGTAAATATGTTTCGAGAGACAATACATCAATTAAATTTGTAATATCTACGTACTACATACTGGAGTTGTGAACGGGACACTCATGACGCGTTGTTTTATTTTTGCGTTGTTGTATGCGAATTTGTTGTAGTTGCTGCCTTAGTATGTATTTTGTCTTGTTGACTAATGTGATTATCTTGTTATGCTAACATGCTGCCTGTCAAAATGTGTCGATTGTCTTCATCAGATAACAATTGACAGACGCCCAACTTAACCTCTCCAGTGAATTTTTTAGTAGAAAGAAAAAATTGATAAAAATATAAAAAGTATATGTATGTATGTATGTATGTATGAAAGGAAAACTACAATCCTGTATTGTCCATTTATAATAAACTCACACAATTGATTGTTATTATTGTGCGTGTAGCATTTTATATGTTTTGCAATCATGATGAAGTTACAGCACAGTGCAGAGAATTGCAAACAGGCAACGGATTTTTTTTCTGAAAGATTTCAAATATTTTTACCACTTTATTTTTCATATTTACATGCTCTCATTGTCAAAATCATTTGAGACAAAAGCACATTCTATGAAACTGAAAACACTAAGTGATTAGTTCAGTTTTTCAGCGGGGGCGCTGATAAAGACGAGGAAATTAATATGTGCTAGCTGAGCCAATGGAATAGAAACAGGTAGCTTTATTTTGGGGACTCAGAATAAACCCTGAGTTGAGTTCGAAAAAAAAGAAAATAATACAAATGGTTTTCAGAATTCACTTCATAAGTAATATATTTAAATCCAAAGGCCAAATGGCCGGATTTTACCTTGCCTGTATGAGATTCGTAGAACGACTCTTTTTTTAAAACTAGGAAAAAGAATTGACGACATTTTGGCGACAGTCTGACAGTAGTTTTGTGGCCTAAATACAGAAATAAATAGTTGTCCCTTTTCATTGTAATTTAGCGGACTACAAAAAAAAAATCAGCTTTCATTTATAACGAAGCGACATGGTTGAAGAATAAAATTATTAGCTATGAGCGTTAAGATTTTGGCCTTAACACTAATAAAATACAAGTGCTGTGGTAATACCGCATTGCACTGTGCAGTTTTCCGTTTTATCGAAACCTCTTAGCTTGACCATTATCAAGTTTATGTCCACCAAAAAAACAACTAGATTTTCCAAGTTTATATTAATTTGATGTCTACCTCTGGACTTAAAAGGAGATGGCGATGCTGTTCTAGAGCTGCTCTCAACATAAGTATGTATGTCTGTGTGTTTGTAACAATTTTTACCCTTAAGGGAATCTTGTTGAAATCAAAATTTTCTTCCTTTTGTATTTGCCAAGGTTTCAACTACAAACAATAAAATCTCAGATAAAAAAAAACAGACATGAAATCACAATTCAATTGATATATTTGCTATGTTCTGGCCAACAGAAGAAAACAAAAATTAGATAAAAAAAAGAAATAATAATCTATAGAAATGCAGCAAAACGAAGCCAATTGCTACGACTGTTTAAGCAAAAATGTCTGCCCAAAAATGTATGTAAAAAAAAAAATCTTCTATAAAAAGTAGTAACACGATTCAGCTTGAGGGTGCTCTACAATAAATTTATGACATTCATTAGAACGTCAGATTAAGAAATCTTTGAGGACAACAGAACAAGAAAATAATAATAGAACGAGTATTGGAAATGAAACTTAAGCAGCTGACACCATGTTCCATACTTGTGCTTTAATCCCAGTCCTTTATTAAAAAACAAACTTTATGAGTGGATTTTCATGTTTAAATTGACTTGAGGTCGGTTGAAGTTGAAAAAAGTAAATGTTTGGTTTTAAACGAAGAATACGGAATAATTTTGCTCCAAATTGAACGATAAAGTGTAAGACAGAGGAACTAGTGAACAGAATTGAATTGTAATCTAAACACACAACAGTTTTGAATTTATTTTTAAGTCGAATATTGAAAGTCACTTTAAGCTATTAGAAGGGGGATTGAATAGAAATTACAGACACAGATGTTTGTTCTGTGCAACTAACAGTGGTGACAAAAAGTATGCAAACGATTGATAGTTAACAGAACGTTCCAAAAAATAATTAGTAAAACTATTTTTTAAAGCTTAAGGTCTTTTATTTATCTTTATTAATTTTTTCCGAAATTTTGCTAACAATTTATTAGCATCGTCAGGGATTTAACAAATTGTTAGCGAAATATCGGAAAAAAATAATAAAGATAAATAAAAGACCTTAAGCTTTAAAAAATAGTTTTATTAATTTTAACAATAAAGGTCAAAAATTATAGATAAAATAATATGTTCCAAAAAATAAAAAACGAAAAAAAAATCAAGAGCTTAAAGAAGTAGAGAGTGTTATGGAATTTATAGAATTTTAAGGCCAATTTTTTTCTACCTGAATAAAGTTTTTCTATCAAAAGTAACTATTTTTAAAGTAATATTTCTAATTTTTGAAAATAAAACACATCCATTTGAGCTCCAAGAAAAATTAAACACTAATATCTTTATTACTGCGCACGTTCGATCTTGTTCCTTTCTCAATTCTGAGGAAGTAATTCTGAACCCATAGCCATAGTATTTTGTCGAAAAATTGATTTTTATGAATATTAATAAATTTTTCTTTGAGAACATTCAATATGAATTTTCTAAGCAAGTGAATCTTCCGTATTTCGTGAAAAGAAGAGGATCAGTAAAAACATATGTTAACAAAAAATTTCATACGAATGTTTTATTGATATTATTTTAGCAATGATTTCTTTGACTGCAGGTCATAAGCTCTATAGATATATTTTATATAACGACAGATAGACAATGGACACCACGTCGCAGTATCCTTAACCTTTTTTTTTTTTTGTACTGTTAGCGAAGTTAGGTTATAAAGTAACTCAAACCAGCCCAAGAGCATTTATTGGCTAAACTACTGGAACTTAAGGTAGAATTACAGCTAGTAATTCGAAAAACTTAATTTAAAATTTATTTATTTTTTCAATTGCCGGTTCGAGGAAGTTTTATTCTTCTGAATGTTATAATTATGTTCTCTACTGTATTTATTTTAATTTTAAAAACCAACAA